>JAWWEU010000138.1:14029289-14138813 GCA_035583155.1 Acropternis orthonyx
TGTAATGCCATTAAAAGAGCGGTGTGAGGCTGAAGCAAAGACACAGTGAACACCTAGAAAAGCTCAAACCTGCCCTTCCAAAGCTGTCCTTTTTCACCATTTCCTTTTCCCCATCTATGTGATCCCCTTCCTACCATGTGTCTCAGTTGAGAACCTCTCCCTTCATGTATGAAGAATTCATTTTCCCCTAAGGAGCATGATTATCTTCCCAGTGCCTACATCAGGGACTGTGAATGCTTTGGAGGCAAAAACTGTCTCATTTTTCGTCTTATGCGACATCTGGGACAGTGGTACAACTTCTGAATATTGACCGGAAATTTGGAACAGCGAATATTGGCTGGAAAATCCTGGGTGGACAACTTAGCCAGCTTGATTGGCACACTCAGCAAGCCCTGGATGCACAAAGAAACTCCAAACTGAAGCCTAATAACTGGATCATCCAATTTTGTCACCTTTTGTAAGGTTAAAAAGTTTAGCATGTTTGCCAAAGAATATACTATGGGTTCTCACCTGTAACAGAGAGGTGGAGTCCTTGCTGCTTCTCATGCTCAACCCTTTAATTCTCTTCTCTTACAGAAAGACCTAAGAAGCCACCTGAGACCCTCTCATGCAACCTGGCATTTACTATAGTAATTTTAGCCTTCAGAAAAGAACAAACATTTCAGTCTGGATTTCCTTTTCCTCACTTGTGCCTTGAAGCAGGTCTGTTCCTGCATCTGTGTGTCCTGTAAAATCATGCCAACACTCCCCTTTGATCCACTCCTGCTAAGCTAACAGGTGTAGAAAAACTAGATGTATGTTATGAAAGATGTTTTGATACAACATATACCTTTTTTGGCATGTCAGCCTTACCTAAATAAGCCAGCTAAAAGAGTAAAGAAAACCGAAGCCAAAACATGCTGAGGTCTTTTTTGATCTCTCTTAAGGTATGGAGGCTTTAGAGCTTTTCTGGTAGACAGATTCCCACTGTTGCATGGATTTGATTCCTCATTTCCCAGCATGCTCTTTCTTAAAAAGCTAGTAAGTTTGAGGTTGGAAATATTAAATACTTGGGACTGCCACTAAGACATATGACAGCTGAGGATGCTTGGTCTCACACAGAGCGGTCCTAATGTCTGAAATCAGCATGTTCTCACTCTATACCAAATTGATATATCCTCCTCCTGTGCCTGCATTTTTTAAAAACTTCTGACAGCAAACTACATTGAAACAAACTAAGTCCTAAAAACAGGGCTGAAAAAGGGCAAAGTCCATAACCTTCCCGTCTCCAAACGCTACACTACTTTTTTCCCACAGGAAAACCAATGAACACGACACAAAAGCCACAGCACTGAAATGCAGTTAAGTTTGGTGCTCTGGCATTTAAAAACCATATACCCACATTACTGGATGATGACATGTATCATCTTTTTGGCTTCTAGATGGCCAAAAAGGAATAGCAAACTGTTCATTAGTAAAAGTTTATCAGGGGTCGTATGAGCAATCTGGAACAAACCTGGAGCAAGTCCAAGAAAAGACCACCCAGTAGACCCACGGCTGCTGTTTGCTCTAAGCAGTGATAGCTGCAGCTCCAGCCCGTGTCAAACACTGACAATTACCAGTTACCAAACAAAGATGAACTGGATTAAACCTGACAAAGAATAATTTATTTCATTTTATTTTTTGTACAAAGTGCACTGCATTATTTTGTTCCAGCAACTACCAAAAGGAGTTGTTGATCTCACTTTGCTGGAGACATACAAAGGCCGGATGCAGTAACACAGCATTCTTTTTGAAGGGTAACTTGTGGTGTAAGTGAAAGACTATAAAATGACAATGCTGCTGCAAAGTAGACAGAATGATACATTTAGTCAAATTCCCAGTCTAAGCCTTTTCAAAGAGCACAAGCAGTTAGTGCAACACTCCTTAGGGTTCCTGTATCCTTTCAAACATGATAGCTTTCTTGTAGTTTACACTTATCATATTAAGAAAAATGGTAATGAGGAGATCATGACAACCTCTTTTAAAAGCAACAATGACTCAATTGCCAAGGAAAAGAGAAGTGATAACTATTTTCATGAAAAGAAGCCTCCAGTGAATGCCTCACTGTTGAAGCTGTGTTCTTTGTTTTTGTCTGAACTCAGGAATGACAAGGGGCTGCTCTTCAAAAAAACTCTGAGCACCAGTTTTTCATTTGATTGGAACAACAATAGTTTTTCAGATAAACTGGCAGTTCAGACCTCTTGTTGAAAAGATTAGAGACTCAAGAGTTTAGAAATGATAAAATACTGGAATAAGTAGACGGGATTAATTGGCCTGATTTAAACAAAACAAAACAAAACAAAAAAACCCACCTAAAAATCACTACTGGGAATGTTCTCCTACAAACCAAACACAAAGGGTTTAGGTTTTTTCCTGAGGCTCAGAAGAGTATTTTTAAAGGTTACGGTACCTTCGCGTACACAAACAATGTATTCCTTAGGATATACTCATGGCAAAGAAACTAATGGATTACAAAGCCCAAAGGGGCCTTTAACACCTAGTGCTTGTGCAATAAATTCCATCAGAAGATCTCAAAGCATTCCTGACAAGAGATCAGTACCTCTCATTTTCCAGCCTGGCTCCAGAGGTGAAATTTGGTCCTCGCCTTAAATCACTCGCTCAACCAGCAGCAAATGCAATGAACACCACCCTGAACCATTTTGTCCCCTATTGGCAACCCATGCAACCTCCTATGTCCATGTGTGTCCATGTTGTTCCTGTTTCACCCTGCAAAGTACTAGTAGGTATTTCCACCTCCCCCAAACAATATTTATTTAGACGTTGCACAGAAATTTTGGAATGGAGAAAACACTCAAACAAGGGCTGCAAAGTATAGATAACAGGGTTTCAAGTGACAGCCACACCAGAGCCCTATCCCTTGGAGCTCTGGAGAGCCATACAGTAACACTTGCACCAGGTAGAATACACAGTGTATGTAGAATGTTGAATAACTATAAATCTGGGCACTTAGGTCTGACCTTCAGATTCGTGTTTGTAGACAATTTTTATGTCTTGCCTCTGAAATGGTCAACAAACACCTCAATGCCTTGAACTAATAAAATCGTCTTGATTTCTAATGCTAGAACCTGATATTTTAGTCCACTGAAAATATCTGCAAGGCTGGATGCCTGTATTTTTAAATCAAAAAGAAATGTGAGAAATTCCGAGAGAAAGAAAGGAAAAAAGAAAATAAAAAAGGTATTCTGGTCTGATTTTCTAAGTATCCAAAGAAATGGTTACACAGCTGACAAATCAATGTGGCAGGATCTACAGGCTAATTGAACAAATGTGACAATTTTACTGTGACAATTTGAAAACCCTCAAAAGCGCCACCCATCCACAGTGTGCATTCTTCTCAAATGTATATTAAAACCCATGTACTATATTAAGAAATTCAAAGGAACTTACATATTCAATAAAAACACAATTATAAGCACAATTTGAAATATACAGCTAAAATAGATTGGAAGTTCTCATAAGGTTTCTCTGAACATTTAATTCAATGAGATGCTTTCTTTAAAGAAATATTAGAAATTCTCTACAGAAATGGATAATTCGAAGTATGCAGTGTAATTTTAAATATCTGATTGAGCCTTGCTTTTGCCCAATTATCACACTAGTAATTCCAGCTGAGGAGATCAATGCACTTTGCTAGCAACCAATTTAACTTTTAATGATGGCAGGGTGGGTGAGGTTCCATTTCACCATTTCATAGGAGACGACACTATGGAGCAAAGGGGTATCTCAAGGTTATTCAGGAAAATTAAAGGTAAGATGTTTTATCTGAGTGTATGTATTCAAGCACTTATTGAGAGGGTGTTCAAATAGATGAGAAGATGAAGCATACCAGTCCTTTACTGGCAGGTTTGAAGTGGTGTATTCTGATAACTTTGACAGCTGAAACAAGCTCCACAGGTAAGAAGGAAGTTACACCTTTAGGAAGAACCCCACTGCCTATGGTGCATGACAGTCTTAATGCCTCTGGACCAATGGCACAGAGCAAACATATGAATTCTCTGTTTTCTTTACCTTCCTTCTAAGAGCACAAAGCAGTAAAGCATCAAAAGTTGCAACATGCAAGTGTAGGTAAAGCAGAGAAACTGAGCACACTTCAAGCATCTGGTCTCCTCTTAGTCCATTATTTTAATTTCTCTAGTCCTTACCTTATATATATTTCTCTAACAACCAACTATGTTGTAAAGGTTTTGATTGTCATGGCCAGCTCAAACTTCAGAAGAGAATTTCAAAGAGGTGAGCTCTTGAAACTCCTTCTGAAGACTCGTTTAGGTACATCATCTAGCCCAGTGTTTCCTTGGACACGGCAAGTCTGCCTAGCTTTTTCCTAATCCACTTCTCCTGGTTAACCACATATGGCAAACTTATCCTTCACGGACGCCACCAGCTTCCTCAGCAGCACTGACACAGGGAGGCTTCCTACCAGAAATTTAAATCTGCAACACTTGCCCTCAGGCTGCAAAAATGGAGCCCTTCTCTTTTGTGAGAGAAAGAGCCATGAAAGATGTTACAGACATTTCAAACCAGAATTGTTTCTAAAGCATGCATTCATTTCAGAAAGCCTAACTCGATTTTAATATGTTTTCAGTGTCTTCATTCTCTGCCTAAAGCAATTTGTTATGTAGAGTACACATTATTAATCTACTTAAATGAAAGGTAACATTGCTAGCAGTTTAAACACTCAGTGCCCATATTTAACCATGTTTCATTTTGACAGGACAAGATGAAATAACAAAAATGATTAATCTGAGACCAGAGAAATATTCTACTACCTCTGTCTCAAAATAGGACTAGATTTTTTTGTTTAATACTCTGGCAGTAAGCTGTGTATAGTGGAGTACTGGAGCTTCAGATGGGTTTTCTGCTTGGCTGCACTGTGGACTGTGCTGTAGCTGTTACCAGAAGTTTTGGAATGAGCAGCAGCACTTCAGGAGAGACACACAGCAGGCTCTGAAATTCATAATCATGTTTTTATACAACATAAACTCTTGCAGCCCATAAGGTCCTTAAGGGAGGACACCTGGTACAGCCAGAGCCAAACACTGTAATGGTGCTGTAGTGTTTAAAATTTTCCATTGAATTCAGCACTTGGGCCCTTTTTCTGTTCGTGGGAGCATACGAAAGGTCAAAGTTGATCTGACATCCCAGATTCCTTGGGTCTGTTTTCTCTTGCACTTTCACTCAAAGATAAGGGAGTTACTCTTTATTTACAAGGATGACAAAGGATCAGAATTCAGGTCCCATTCCAAATCAGGAGTAGGAATCTCAGTTTTTATGATACTCTCTGCTCAAGTACAAGGCTCCATCAAAATGTTTTCCCACATTTTTTTTTTGCCTCTTTCACTTAATTCTGGAAGTACAAAACTTAGAGGTATTTGAAAAAGTAGTATATAAAATAAGCAGTACTTTTAAGTGCCACAGAAATTGCAAAACTTACTATCTTTTCCTCTAAGAAGATGACTTTGCTTCAATTACTTTCTTGTTTGAACTGGCTTTAAAACAATTACTTTGTATAGTCTAACAATATGTAATTATTTTTATCATAGCAGAGTACTGAATCAGAGTGAGGATGCTGAGGACGTAACATTTTGCAATACATAGTGGATTGTTTCTGAGCTGACTATCAATACGGAAGAGAAACTAGAAGGGGTTGTTTTGGTACAAAAGAGATGCTGAAGAGCTTGGAAAACAAGCTGCTCTTCCTCACTGGCAGTCATTCATTTATCATTTATCATGGGAGTACTTTCTTTCTCTTCAGGAGCAGTTATAGGTGTCCAAACTCTTGTGATGTCAGCTCACTTTACAGTAATTTTAGTAGCAGTGGTAAATCCAGCAGTGATAGCAGAATTACATAACACTACTGAAATCAGCAATATTTCAATCTGGCAGTACAAAAATATATGTTAAAATATTATGGTAAAGGAGATAAGAAAACAGAATTGAACAGTGACTTTAGGTGCATGGCAATCTCTCTCTCTCTTTTCCTGAATACCCTTTGTAATCTTTTTTTATTGTTACAGTGTAGACAGGCTGCAATAGACCCACATAATGATCAGATTTTACATTTCAAAGTTCTTTGCTAAATAATTTATTTAATACTGCTATGAAAATAAAACCTTTATTTGATAAATGTGCCTGCAAGCTGGAATCAGACCTTGCTTGTCTGTCCTGACAAAGGTCTAATCTTTTGCTGCCTTACATCTTGAAGAGGCATTTATCCCTGTAACAGGCAGGTGCAAAACCCCAGCTTTCGAATACAGGAAACTCTGCACACCCACACGCATTTGTCAGATCAGCCAGTCAACCTTTCCTCCCCGTCGCCTCCCCAACAGCACGAGCCTGCCCTGTGTTGATCTGGCAGCACAAAGCAGATTTATGCTGTATATCTACATCACAAGTGAACTCCTCTCATACCTGACCTGTGCCGTGCCAGCAGTGCAACAGTGGCCCACAAAGCCGACTGCCCAAGCTAAACACTTGGCATTGACTCATGCCAACTTCCCACTCAGCTGTCCTAAAGTTAGCTCTGAGCTTTTGACATTATGCACCCTCGAGTTAACACAGACAGCTCCTGAAGTGTCACTCTCATGGGTGCCCCCACAATGTTGTCCCTGTAAGGGTGAACGGCCAAAAACTTGAATAATGCTGCTCTGCTGTGGTCAGGTGCAGCACACAGCGGCCAAGGCTCTGTGTGAAGGGGCTGCTCGAGGCTGGGGAGACCTAAGGCTGCCACGTCCAGCTCCCAAAGGGCCTTTTGCACTTCAAGCTTACAACAGGCTGTCCTCAAATGACTCTGACTATTGATGTCACCCCCTGCCTGCGTGTATACTGGACAGTGCACAAAGTGCTGGGAAAAGGCTTCCTTTGACCTTCCTGGAAATGTTGTTGAATGCTTGTGGTGATAATGCTTGTGGTGACACTGAGACCAGAATTGAGCTGATCACCTACCAAACCAGGAAGGAGCTGTTCTCAAAGAACTACTCAGCATTTCCATTTTCTGGAACGAGACTACATCTAGAGAGTCATCAGAGCAAAGAACTGGTGGCTGCTTTTATGTATACCTACAGTAATGCAGAGGTAACTCCTTTTTACTTAATAACAGCAGCAGCAACATAAGTGGAGCTGCTGCCAATTTATACCAGTGTGGGAGGAAGAAGAATTCAATGAACTCAAATGAGATCAGAGGTCAGTGGAATTACCCCCTTGATTTATTTTGACATGAGAGCAGGAACTTGTTCTGCCTCCATTGAGAAAATGCTGATAAAAAGCTGAAAATGCAATGGCTTAGAAATTGCTAAGAAATTAATTGTTTTTATCCACCCAAATCTTCGTGTACATAAGCAAAGTCTAAAGGAAAAGCAAGACCCTCTCAAAGCAGGCTATTAGCTGTTCCTTGCACACTTTCAAAGGCTGCGTGCCAGTGGAGGCACAAAGGGCACAGATCCACATTTACATGGGGGTTAACTTTTAAATCCATTTTTTCATTTCAATGGAAATAATAAATCACCTTATCCTGGAGAAAGAAGCAGCTTGACACAAAACATACGGTGCTGGGCTATTTTTATAGCACACCTAAGACGTATAGGGATTCATTTATTTACTCAGCTATTTAAAAGTGGCTACTCTTACTCATTCTCTGGACAGCTAAATGCCAGGTTGCTAAGTTACTGTTACTTGACATCATCTCCTCCCCAACGTGTTCCCACATTTGACAGGTTCACATGATTTACTAGGCCAGTCAGCTCGTTATTCACTTGTCCAATGACGTCTGGATAATCATTTTAAATTCACATCATGTCCTCCCCAGCAAGCCCCCAGACTCCATATGAAAATATTTAAACTGCCCGTCAGCTACTAAGTGCATTTGTAACCACACTGGACAGTATACCTGTATTTTTCAAATTACAATTATTGTAATTAGGTTTAGCATCATTCTTGTATGTTGGTTTGCACTTTAGAAGAGAAAACAATTACTGAGGGGCAAATAATGGGCTATATATGTTACAGTCTAATTTTGCTATGTGAACAGATCACTCCAGCTGTGGATGAGACATATTAAATCCGTTAGTGCTTTCAATTGGTATGAGGAAGGTAATACTACACATAATTTGTCCAGTCAAGGGCATTTTCACCAGCTGATCAATTTACATATTCTCCAATGTCATTAGTCATCAGAAGATGACCATACAAATTACAGACTTTACTCATTTAACTCTAGTCATTTTTATACTTATTACAATCTGAATTATATTTAGGACTTGTTTTGCTTCCAGACTAAAAGCTTTTAATTAATGTCACAGCTATCCACATAACATCAGAACTCAGTCAAGTTACTGGATGCCTTACTACAGTGAATATGCACCTACAAGGATTCTTTTGTTCCTCGAAACAGGGACAGATTCCAGACAGAAGTGCCTGGCCAGATGGTTAGAACACAGATAGGAAAGCTGTATGTGTACAGACCAGAGCCTTCTTTCTGCTGGATTACATCTAATCGATTGCCTAAACACCCAGCCCAAAGTTTCAATTTACACTATGAGCCCTTCACAAGACTTTGTTAAATAAAATTTCCTTTCTTTCCCGTGAGATGTTGTATGTATGCTTATCAGCTCTTTACCCAGAGGCAAACCAATGCTAAGGAAGGTCCCTTCTCTGCTCTCTACAGGCAAGAAAAAGATTGCTGGATTGCTGCTTGTTCACCCTCAGTGTCACCTACACATCCACCCATGCCTGAGCCAGCACATGGTTCATATCACATGCAGTGACAGCAAGGCACACTGATGGAAAGCACTGGTACAAGTGGCACAAGTAACAGCTTTGAAGACTGGTTTTAAATGTCAGTTCTCCCACCCTGTCTGCACTTCGTATCACAACATTTCAATGAACTCATTTTTCAATGGCTGCACATAGCAAGTGACAACTTAATTTAAATTCATATTAATAAAATGTGAATTACAACACATACTTTTAATTGCCTGTCTCCCATGTTATCCACACTTTAAAAACCATTATGCTGGTTTAAAAAAAAACCCAAACCACATTTTGGAACAGAAAAAAGTGTACTGACCACCAGTGTATTTGCCTTCATCTTTCAATTTGATATTAGCATCTGTATTAAATGTAAATCTGTACTATCATCAAATTTGGCCTTACTTGTACAAGAGATGCTGCTGCTGATTATTACTATTTTATTATTGTTATTTTTCATGACCTTCTCAGCCATCCTGGTTAGAAAAGTAAAATCGACAGGAGACTGGTCTGCCATTAACCTTTGGTTGTAGTATTGGGAGCAGTCCTTAAAGCATTTACACAAGATGACATAAGTAGCCAAGTGTTTCAGGAAATCTAAAGGACTGTGAAATTTTGTCTCTGAAGACTCAGGGGTCTGAGCAGAGTCAAGACCTTTCCCCTCACTCAGTTGAAACTTTTTGAATATAAACTCAATTAAACCTTTTTTTCAAGATTAAAAAAAAGGGAAGACAGATTAGGAACTGCAGACCTCTACAATTACGAAAACCATTAATCAAGTTAAGTGTGAAAAAAGAGCTGTGTAAAATCAGAGGTCACAGATCTTAGCATGAGTACCTTTTCCTTGGAAAGTCCAGCAAAAAAACCCTCAAGAATAACTCTGCCTTTCTGAGGGGTGGAACTAAGTCACTTAATTCCCCAACTTTAAAAAAACCCAAAAAGCAACAAAAACCCTCAAGAAAACCCCAACAAAGAGAAAAAAAAAGCCAACTTCAAGATGTACAGCTCTCCAAGAGAGGGCACCCTTCCTCTGGCCCTTTGGGATGCACAGCTCGGCAGTGGGCACAGCCCAGAGCAGAATCTGCCTGTGGTTTGGTGGGTCAAAACGCACAGTTACAGCCCAGCCCTCCAACTTTGGGACCTGACTTCCTTGGAATCCCTCAGGTTTATCTCTGCAACATCTCTCATGGGACAGAAATGTTACTGAGGGAAGCTGCCATCAGGGATCTAAGACCCACAGTCCTAAAAGTTTTTCAGAGTCTATGTAATGGCCCCAAAAACTACCTGTCAGGGCTGGGAGCTTAATCCAGGTTCTCAAAGCACAAACCTCTGCTGAAACCAAGGGTCATTCTTTCACCTAGAGCAGACAGCCTGAATCTCCTACAGGGCTTCCACAGGAAGCCTTAAGACTGGATTTTGTCCACTGCTGGGCACCACATTCTCTCACTTATTTTCTCTCCATTGCCTATCAAGTAGAATACGATACTCTGCATGCAGCCATAACACATTTCCTGCTAGCTTGTTCTGCAGTATAAATTTGAGAAGAACAGTGTCATTGACAAAACCCAGGTACTTCTCCTTCCCTATGTGCTTCAGCGCCACACGGGGTTGGGAGCCTAAAACTGCTGCCGCTGAAGGCAGCCAGGTGGGGCTGGGGCTTGCCAGGTCTTTGCTGGGTGGCTCTGTGATTGTACTCCCTGGTGGTTCCATATGCTCAAGGCCATTTCTGGTCATGTCAGTGGCTGTGGTGGGCAGTTTTACTGCATGCTGGGTAGCCAGGATGGGCACAGGGGTGCCCCTGGGTCCCTGCAGCTGGCAGTTAAGAAAGATCTGCTGGTTTGTATTCCTTTTTCAGATTCCCATTACATGTCCCTTTGAAAGAGATCCTCAGAGACATGGAAACCTGCCAAATCCCTGCTCTGTCCACCCCAAGAGCCCCTGCAATGCCCCAGCTGTGGCAGGAATGGGGACTCTGCAGTTCATCCCCATCCTCTGAAGGCAACAGCAAGTCCTCCTCCAATCTCAGCAGGTTTCAGAAGGAAGCTCACAACATTCTGCTTGTTTCTTGACTCAAATTACAGTTACGGTGTAGGAAACAGGATCACCTCCTCTTGATTAGAAAAAAGACATTTCTGCTTCCTGTGATTTATATGCACTGTTCCCCATTAAAACTGTCACCTGGATGATTGATCCCTGAAATTCACCACATCACATTTTCTTTTGATGCTGTTTACTGAAAACAACTGCTTTCCCCAGCCAACAAGTCATTCATTCCAAATATAGTAATGAACCTAATTGAAATATATAAACAGAGGAACAAGACATTTAAAATATATCAAGTATTTCACACAGCCTTTCAACATTTCCTTTGCTTTTTCTCCCTTAGTGTTCTATAGGCAATAAACCCCTGTTCACTTTGAAGGTTGAAAGTAAATGTTTTTTACTTCCTTGCATTCATTGCTCCTGGGTGCACATGCAGACACTTCTGTGTTACTGCAGGTCGGCACATGCATGGTTTGCTGCCGCTTCAACACACCTCTGCAGCAACACTGACAACCCATAAGAACATCTCTAGCAGCCCAAGACAATGTGAGTACACAAACCAGGAGCAAGTTTCCCAAACTATTTAACTCTGGACTGCAGTGAATACTGGGAAGCTTACTTTATTTTATGTGCAAGAGTTAAGTCCATGTCTTTGCAAGCAAGCTGGCATGACTGTTACACACAATTTCCGGTCTGGGTTAGTCTGCAGCACTAGCTCCTCATAAAAAGGACATGGCTAGCAAAAATTCCCATTGAAATTTTATCTCTTCTACACCAAAAACCAGCAGGGTGCCTGGCAATCCTAGGGAGGTAACTCTGTCAGATGGGAAACTCAACCCATGAGGATAAAAACCTAAATCCCAGAGACAGACTGGTGGGTTGCAAAACTGCCCCCAGGCAAATCTCACTGCCAAGAGAGAAACCCAAAGTTGGGGTGTCTGAGTAAAAGCTCATCTTACATTTAAAGTAAGGCATAATACTTATTGTGCACACTTCTCCTTCTTTTGTTACATGATCTTGTTGCGATTAAGCCGTGCCTCGTTTGGAGTTGTAATTTTCTGTATTCAACCACTGACCACATATCCCCCAAAAAATGTCTGCAAGTCTCTAACAAAACCATGAATGATGAGCAACTATAGTCTCAAGGAAGGAGGAAGACTGTAGGTCAGTCTATGAGTGGGAGAATGAAGGCAATTCCACATCAGGCTAGGAGAGAAATGTGTCCTGGATAGACTCACACAGACTAAGAGCTTAAATAAGAACAGGAACATGTGTAAATCCTGACTGAGACAAGTTGGCAGATGAAGAGTATTAGGTGAACTGATCTTACTAAGGAGCATTCTGGGCCTACCACTTGGCTATGTCTCTTTTATACAGACTCACTGATATGTTATTATTTAACTACATTGTTAAAGAAGTCCTACAAACCCTCTACTTGAAAGATGAAGTAACAGCACTAAAATTTATACAAAAGATAAAAAAGCAAAGGGTATTACTCACCCGCAGTATTTCTTCCACACAACTGGAGTCATTGGGAAGGGTAACCTAAGTTTAAAGGAAAAAAAAGAAATGTTTAGTCAGTTGCTGGATGCAAAGTTCAGTGACTACAACCACACAGGTGAACAGCTAACAAGCAACTGCCTCTGTTTGAAGACTGCTGTATCCACGCTTGCTGCCTACCAAATTTTCCAGTTCAGATCAACATAAATCATCAGCAGGACCCTTTTTGTCAAAAGTTGTTTTTCTCTCGCATGCTGCTTTGTGCTACTAACAACACTTTTGAAGCAATAAAGTACTCTGATTTCCTCACAGTTGAGAACTGGCACTAGAATTGCCTGAAACTTCTGTAATTGAAGAAGATCCCACTGTTACTCCTATCGGCAGCCTTCAGAGAGAAGGCGAGGTTTGGTTTAACTTGCCACATGCTGCAGCGAAGGACAGAGGTGATAACAGTTAGGAGAAAGCTGTTATCATCAACTATCTTATCCTACAGCTTAATAGGCTAACAGCCCAGACAGCTCTTAAAACTTAAACATATACTGTAGTAAAATACTGGTTGGACCATAAGGGAGGTTGCTGATTTTGTTGTCCCTCACTTCATCGGCCTGTTGCAGGTTAAGTATCCTCTGAAGCCTGCACAACACACAGGAATCCACCTCGAGAGGCTTGACAGCTATTCCTTCTCCCCTTAGAAAAGTGCAGTGTATCTGTGTATACAGTCATGCCCATGCACACACACGGTGGTGCTACTAATATATTCCAACTGAAAACATTTGTTAAATGGTATTTACAGCATTTTGCCACAATCCCTCATTCCAAGGACATGACAGAGCACAAAATCTAAATACTGTGAACAATTACAGAAACAGGCAGACATGACTTGTCCATTCTGTAGCACTTGCAGATAGCTATGATGGGCTTTTATCATGGGGGTAAAGCAGAAGAGGAAGAGAAAATATTCAGGAAGATACAAAAACATAGGTATGTCCTTTGTGCCATGAATATTCAGTGAGACTTTTCTGTCTGATACTTCTACCTTATTGCCCTTAGTAACTGGTTTGGTAAAAGATACTCATGACTAAATTTAATCCCTGTCATTTTAATATGCTACAGAGCTTGACCAAAAGCACTGACCATGGCTTTCCACCACTAAGCTTCAAGAATAAATCCACACAGCTATAGAAGTTCAAAGACCACAAAGACCTGTTAGATCACCAAGTTCATGCTTTGCTAATGTAGCACATTTTCCCTGTATCTTCTAGTACTGTGGCTACTCTGACTCAAAAACTGTAGGGAAATGGGTCTCCCATCCCTTCCCTTAATAAAGTATCCAGCAGTGTTGTAAACTATTTGGTATTTTGTTATGATAATGGTTAAAACTTTGCTTTCAGTGTCACCTCAGCCTTTCTGTAGAGCTCCTCCCACTACTCTAAGTAATTAATTACTTTCCTTCACATTTACACCATGCAAAGACATGCAGAATTATACTCCACTTTTCTCAAATACTGTATGTTCAACTTTTACCTTCTTTCCTGATAAACAAGATTTTCCTCCCCTTTGGCTTATTTCATCACAGTTCTCTGAATTCCCAACAGTTCATCAGTACCTTGGTAAAGAATTACCCAAGTGAATTATGACTACCTTGGAGGGGTATTAGTGCTTTTTATCTACTATAGATTATAATTTTCCATAATATCATTTTAAATGACCAAAAAAAGAGCCTTACCTTTTGTCCCCAGTTTCTACTCAGCTGAAATCACGTAACAGACCTAGGCTGAGAATTGCCAGTGGATGGTCAGCATGAACTGCAATAGGCATGCAGTCAATCCTCACACCACATGACTTGGACTTCATTGGATTTCCTTCATCTCCCTAATTTTCACTTAAATCACTGTTTTCCCTCTCAATACCTCTAAACTCTTTGCTACTCTGTGTTTTCCCTTCCTCGTACCAGCTCTCCATTCAGTGAGGAATACAGTTAGTCCAAAGGTGAACAAGCAGGGGTATTAGTGCAATGTGCAGTGGGACAGTGGGAGTACATGTGTCTCTAATACACGCCTCACTTTTTTCATTGAAAAATAAGTGTGTTGGAATATGAGAACAAAACAAATACTCCCCCAATAAGCTTAGAGTGTACACATCAACCACAAAATTTCTCACAGCAGTAACGGGAGCAGCCCAAAATCCAGCTGAGTGAGTCAGACTGGGATGAGTGAGAGCAGCAGAGGTACAGAAGCTGCCTCTTTATTTAACATCCCTCCCTCCATTACACATGCCAGCTTTAATGGTTAGCCGAGGTACCATGTGCATTCCTTTGTTTGGAAAAATGATGACTGTGTACGTGGGTATTAATACAGAGTTCTTACTTGTCTCACAGTCCACTGCCAATTCACAGCCCTGTTTAAGTTTACGTTACTTCACAACTAATGATGATAGTAACAATAAACATACCATTTTACTTTAATAAAGCCCACTATATATTATGCAATCACAACCAGCTTCTGCTGGCAGCACTTGCTAATAACGTTAAATGCTCATGCATCAATTTAATTGTGTTAATGGCAAAGAAGATTTTAATGGCTTGACAGAACTTTTGTTCCCTTTGGCATTGCTTTGTTTTGAATCACTGGTATTAAAGTAATGCAAGATGTCAAAGTGCTGTGATTGTCATACAGGGAGATCCAAGTAGGAGCTAGCACAAAGAGGAAAACATTTAGATTGATGCAAACATTAAAAGAATAATTATTACAACATGGCTATCAGAAAGAAGATCAATGTAAGAGTCTTTCAGTACATTACTATTAATGGATTTCTAAAGAAATGAGACCATTTTTCTAAATTCATGCTGCAGTTGCACATTCTAAGAGACTTGAAAGGCACAGATCTATTAAAAACTTAGTCTATCTTGGAAAAAAAAAGGAAGATAAAACAGCCTCTCAACCTTTCAAAGTGTGAATCAAAAATTGCAAGTTTAATTGTCCATAAACACTTGTGTGCAGCTAGCAAGTGCGAGCAGGCCCACATGGCACACCATGGCATCCAAGCATAGATTCATCAGGACAGAACAAAACAGAGCAGATACAATATTCATCACCAAGTGCCAGTGCTATAACAAATTGTTATTAGAATTGCCATTAATAAACTGCCATATTCCTCCTGTAGTTTAGTCAAGATTGGACATTCATCCCATTGTACTACTTTCCCAATCCAATAAAAATCAAGAATTTTAGGAACCATTATGTGATTTTAGATCCCCACGCCCCGACTCTCCTCTTCAGCTTTCACCAGTAACCAGTCTAAAAAGGAGGGCACAGCTTGCACTTGTGCACACTTTTGGTGCTTTCCTCCTTTGTGAGCAACATGGTTTAGGATTCCAGGAATTTGGCTTCTGCAAGACCAAGTGGTGGCAATTCACATCAGGAGCTCTTCTCTCAGCTGGCAGTGCATTCACAAACCTCAGTCTGAAAACCAGTGAATGCTACATAAGCTGCAGATAGATGTACTGAGGTAATACAACTTCAATCAAAGCAAGAAGATTTCACAACAGCTGCATGCTACACTGAACTCATCTTCCAATTTCCTTTTAATCTGGCAAAGCTCTTCTGCATAAAAATGCTTCATGTTACTTTTAAATATTCTTTGCTAAAAATTAAAAAAGTCAGATGGTCAAAATATTCCACCTAATACAAGCCTTTATTCTAAGGCTCTCTTCACTCTTTGATGTCACAGGAGAGAGAAGAGAGCTTAAATGATGCGGAACCAAAGGTCTAATGCATGGCTTGGGTGGCTCAGCAATGAGCTTTAAAGGGAGGGAAGCAGGGCAGAAATCGAAGAGGGAGGAAATAGTAGCCTTTAATGTTGTGCATATCAAATGGCATTGGGTAAATGGCTACAATATCTGATGACTCATGTTGATCTAACCTTCCATTTATTCATTCAACAGTTCCTTGACCAGTCTTACCTCCTGGACAATTTATAACCCGCATGAGATCAGATTTTGTTTTTGTGGCACAGAAAAAATCATATAAAGACTCTTTTCCCTGTAATTTACATCCAACAGCAGACATTTCTCAGAAATGTTAGCAACAGAATCTTCCGACAGACTCATCAGAATAGTTCTGAGAATTCAAATGTAGTGCCATAAAGCAGAAATACACAATGAATAATGTCTTTGCCAGAACTGACCAACTACACTTTCATCTGGATAAACCGTTCATGAACAATCCCCCTGGTTTTATTGATGCATGATTGGCATTCAACAAGTAATCTCTTCTTCCTATCTTTGTTTTATTGAGAAGATAAGTATTGCATGTAAAATGAACTTAGGAACCCGCTGTCATTTCTTGCATACGAGCATCTATGTGCTTATACATCAAGAGCTCAGCTTTCCTTGTCATCTCCTGTATCAATCAAGGAATCCATTTTGACTCCGGGGAGATGAAGCTCACACTACTGTTTACTCCTTCGAACACAAATTGATTTTTCATTTGCCAGCATGAAAAGATCCTGTGCATGAGCCTTGATTGATCATTTCCAGTGTACACCACAAAGTGATAAGAGGAAAACACTTAGGAAACCAGAAACAGCAAAACTAGGGCAGTCAGCAGAACCCTTGTCCTGTGAATGCCTTCATCTCCTGACAGACTTCCCATTAAAAGAAGGTGCTTGGTTTTTCTAAAACAAGTGGGAAATGGATCTGGCAGAACTAAAAAAAGCAGTGTCCAGATACAAGATGTTGGACTAGATGACCTTTGAAACATTTTTCCAACCTCTGTGAACCAATGATTCAATTTTTGCGAAGTGCTCATCACACGCCTAGGAGCACGAAATACTGCACCTGTATCTGAATAGAGTATGCACCACCCATGCCCCTCCAACACCAGCTGGGGTGACCAGCCCACGGACTGGAAGCAGTTACAGTTTGATCTCCCCACAAAGAGCTCAGCTTACAATGACCTCCCAGTCAGGGCAAGCCCAACTGCAATGATGTTTTTTCACTGCCATTTAGTTCTGATACAGCAACTCTTAAGCCAGACTGATCTGGATGTGACAATTATATTTTTCGTCTTCTTCCCAGTGTGTACTGTATTTAGCCCATTTTTTTCTTTTTCATTTCTTTGATGTTTTCTTTTAACATTTCAATGTTGATCACCATGGAACAGTCATCCATGAAAGCACAATATGCTGATGTTCAATTTATACTCAGTGGTTCACTGTGATTTTCGTGTAGTAAATTGCCAAACTCTAATAGAGAGAGAAGTCTGATAAAGTGATCTCTCACTTCAGGGTCTCTTGGGAGTTTTTTAATGTAGGTAAGGCTGCACATTTTACTTATGGAATATTCTGAATGTAGTATTTTAGAAACTTGCCAAAATGATAATACCAGAGTAACTGATAATGTCAGTACTAAGCCAGGCCCCATCAAAAGCAGCTTTTGCAGTACTTAATTTGTGACTAAAACACTGGCTTGCATAAAGGCTGCTACAACCATTTAATGCTGACAAAGAGAAAGAAAATCTGGAACATCAAGCTTTCCTCCTTCCTTCCTCTCTGTTCCTTCTCCTCCAATGCCTGCAGGTGCTTATTTACTTACATAAAATAAGTACATTTTCTTATGTGCCTTGGCATCTTCACCTTATTCTGGAACAGGTTACCTTACACATTTCCATTAAAGTGATGATAACAGGCACCCTGACCTAAAATGCCACCGTGCACTTGTCCACTTGAAATATCAAAGCCTGACTAACAGACTACGCAACCCTCTGGTGCAGTGAGATATATGATGCGGCAGAAATAATGATCAAGTGTCTGTTTCTTGTCTTTCTTTGCCACTGTGAATGAAATCTAACTTCTCCAAAGACAATGAAGCAGTATAAAGGCGTATGAAGGGAGCTTGGTTTCCAAGTCTATTTGCCCTCAGTTAGGGGAACGTAAATTAGACATCATATTTATTCTCAGTGTAACCCATTGAGAAGAACCTCTTGGAAATTATGCAAAATCCCTTTACTATACAGACATAGCTGTCTAAATTTAATATAACTTGGAATTGGATCTCCTTTAAATCTATTTCACATTAGTGGAATGTGGTGTCTGTTCCCAGCACATGCCAGCACGAGAGCAGCATCAGGCAGGACTTGTATAAATTCCTGCTAAAATAGTAGCAAAGTCGCCAGGTCAGACTGTGACCTTTGTGACACAACTAAAACTACACTGATGTCAGTGAAGTTGCATCAGTGTAACCTGAAGCATTATTTGACCCCATGAATTCAGACTGCAACATTTCTTTTGAGGTTTTAAAGAGGGACCTTTTTAAAGACATATTTACATCTGACAGTACCTTTACTGTGGCTACAAGCATACAGTGGGTAGCTGTGATTGCTACCTGTTCCACTTCTTTTTTTAAAAAGCAGGTATGAACGTCTTCACAGAAAAAGGTACTTCTGGGTATAATTTGTACAGCAGTTTGCACAGCTGCAAGGCCAGTGCTGGGACCCAAATTAATTGCTCAAAGCCTGTTATTAGGTGTTTTCATACATCCTTCCATCACAGTCACAACTTGTAAAGCATGTCCTCAGACCATCTTCAAAATAGAGGGCCAGAATTCAAAGGGCAAGGACACGGTTCCTGCTCCAGGGGGAACAAAACAAATGTATTTTGAAATACATTAAGGTTTAAATACCAACACTACCTGTTACCATAAGTAATCTACACAAATAAAAAATTTTTAACATGAATATCAAATAAATGAAATTCTTAGATGAAATAAAAGCGATTTTCCTTTTATTAATACTAACAAAATAGTGCAATTAATGATTATGTCATTACTGTGATTGCATCCAAATGCAGACTACATTAAGAGTCAGATCTTATGCTCATTAAATAATAAAACACACACCTATTCCAACTGCCACTGAATGTCACAGTTATAATACAAAAGGGGAGCTAAAATAACACTTTTTGGACAGTACAGAACTTAGAACAAAGAAAATCTGATTTTGAATGGGATCTTTATGGTCTCTCTTTTAGTTACATTTCCAATTAAAATGCTTTGATCTATTAATGCCAAGGGACACTGCTAAATGTATTCAAAGCAGAAGTCGCATACTTTTCCTGAGCTCCCAAAATCTCTTAGATCTGTATGCACTTATGCTGTGTGCAGTTAAACCGCTCACTAAAATGAAAAGATATCTAAGAATAACTCACTTCCATTAGATTTATAAATCACATTAATTAATTCTACATCTCCAGTGGTGTAGAGACCAAACTCTAATGCGAGATCTAATTAAAGAAAAGGGAAAAAAAATTGGAATTGAAACACAGAAGTAACTGTTTAGCCTCAAATTAATGAGGCGCTATGCTAAGCAAGAATGTCCATAAATCCCTAATGAGGATTTTAAACACATTAAAACTTCCTAATACAAAGTGTTTGCCTTCCTTTTATCCAATAACAAATAAGCCAATAATTTTCTGCCTCTAAATGACACTATTAACTGTCATGGCATGTTTTATTTGACAAACCCTCCATTCAAATACAGTAAAACCAATTAATTTGCCTGCTGTGAAATGTGTTTCTTGATAGCTTTTATGTGATTTTTCTTCTCAAAGAAATGTAAATAGGAAGTCAATGTAGGTGCCTGATTTTGCTTAAAAATACACCGCAATAACTATAGATTTTCTAGTCAGTTTGCATTTCAAATGAATTGAAAGATAACCTCCATTTTCAGGTCATCAATCACATAATGGTCTCCTGATAAGTAAACAGTTACAGAGTAATAGTTTTATTACGAGGGAAATGGTCCCATATTTGAGCCGTGATAGTTGCAAAATCACCACTTTGTTCCATTATAAATAAGGGGTTTGCACTCAGGGGGGTTTGGCCTCTGCCGTCCGGGCACCCACCGCAGCCACATCACGGCCAGCCTGTGGGACGGCACTGCAATTAAACTCCGTGTCCCAGAGGGGTGAACATGCTGATGTATCACATGCAATTTTTTTTTTTCCCTTTTGGTCAGAAAAATCTATAGAACAAATAAAAGATAATTCTGCACTTTCAGTGGTCCCTTGGGCCCCACTTAGTAGATCTCAGCAGAGCAAAGCCAAATCGTGTTATGACTGCCCCACATTAAGCCGTATGGTGAATCCCCGAAGCTCTTCGAAGGTTTTGTAACTGGCAAGATCTGCCCACTAAAAGGTACATGTTACACTTCAGATATACACTCCTGTCAGTCTGTGCCCACCAAGTGAACTGAACCACACTGTACACTGAAGGCAAAGCAGAGGATAACGCATGGCGTGCCATGCTTTATGGGCCCTAACTGAATGCCAATTAATCTTTACAACATATGTACAGTTCCATCAGTTCCTGCACTGCATCACGTTCACATGGAGACTGTGGTTCCTTTGCCTCAAGATGGAAGCACAACTTGAAACTCCCCCCCACGCCCGACACCCCACATACACACAGAGGGAAGAGGGAATTAAATAAAACAAAGATGCCACCAGCGCTGAACAGGACATAAGTGCTCATTTATTTAATCATCTGAAATGGATTACCAACCAGAACTGGGCAATTTATGTAGCATACCATGAGAGCTGATTTTCAATTTGCACTCTCCTGTGCCTGTGTTTCTTAATGAAATAAGCAAAGAAGATCTGCGACTTCACTTGGCAGAGCAGTGCCAAGGCTGCCTGACATGTGAGGAGGGCTGGGGACATGCGAGGCTGGGACAGATCCGAGCCAGCAAAAGGTGCTCTGCAGCTCTGTTAGCCACCATCCCCAGCACTGAGACACATTGCTGCCCCAAGCCTGCATTTGTTCCTGATCCCCAACAGAAATTCCCATTACTATTGCTACAAATTTTTGCATAGTGACCTTTCCGCAGGGATGTCTGGAGAAGCAGTTTATATTTACCTATTATCATCATATAAAATTATATAAGCAGGTATTTAAATAAGACAAAAATGCGTTCTGCAATATATGTATTTTGCTCCTTAGCCACAATTGCATTTAATAAGCTTAGGAATTGAATTGCAGCAGCTTCAAAAAGTAAATTGAAGAGACCTCTTGCCCCGCCTGAACAGAGAGAAAAATATTGTCTTTCTATACACTCTCAGATAATAAAAAATCCCAAATTAAACTTTAAAAATATTTAAGTGAACTAGGCTTGACACAGTCAAATACCAGGAAATCAATTTCAAGTTGATTGAAATGAAGCTTTTGAGCTTAAGATACTACATACTGTAACCTGCATTTTGCTCACTTTGCAATCCAGTGTTCCTGACGTGTGAGCTAAACTCCACCTCTCCCAAATGCATCTGTCAGCATCTAATTCTGCTGATAAAATGTAAATAAAAATATTTATATTTTTGCAAAGGATCTGATATGATATCCCACATCAACAACTTTTACATCTAGTTCTTAATCGAGACATTGAATTGGGCTAAGACCACCTGACATTATTTCACTTCTGACCTTTTCAACTGTCAAAGCAGACAGATTTTTATCCTACAAGATTCGAGCCAAAGCCTCAAAGGTGCAGTGCCAGAGCATTAATCCATTTCACTAGACAGTCATTGAAATTATAATTGAAAGTTCAACTTACTTTAGCATTTTATGCTGAAATACTTCTGGCAGCCCAGGGCAGAAAGTCGAAATCTGGTTTCCAATGGAGATCATTTCCAATGGTTTCTAACTGTTGGCAGCGGAATTCCTTATTGTCAAAGAGATCAGCAGATGCCAGCTTCCGTTAATTTACTTTCTGTGACTGCTGCTCACTTCAGGAAGCCTTTCTTTACCTGAGGATGCTGACCTGCTGCCGGATCCCATCAGAAACAGACACTGATTTATCAGGAGACCGGGGACACTCTAGAGCAGCCAGGGCAGATCCCATCCCTCCACTTATTCTGACTGATGCCATAAGCAAATACAAATCTGCACAGAAGACATCACGCAGATATGTAAAAGCTCCAAAATCAAGCTAAATAAACTGACCCACATGTATCACACTATCAAGAGTAACAACTCCAGAATCTGAAGGACTGGTAGACAGCTTTTTCTCTTCACCAAAAGGCTGTCTTAAAGGGAAAGTGAATCTGAAATTTTGAATCTGAAAATAACATCACCATTTTAAGTAGTTAGTGGGCTGTAAATCCTTTGTTCTGGTATTCTGGAGCTGCCCAGAGGTCTTTGGCCAGGAAGTTCCCTATAAATAACACTTTATTATTCTTAGACTAATCTCAAAAGCTATCTAAACAAGCATTTAAGTTAACTTGGAAGATATGTTTCATTAAAATCTAAACATCTTTTTTCTTCATTTTTGAAGCTGGGGTTGACTAGAATTCTTGGCATTTTACCCAGAGGCTAAAAAGCTTCCTATGTGGGAGCAGGAAGGGGGAAAAGGAAACCTGAGATCTAATACCTGCTAGGTAATGATAGGTCATTTTATCAACCTTTTCAAGACTATTGTTGTATTTGCTCTACAAATTATACTGTCTTTATCTGCACAAGGTCCCTTAAATCCTTAGTGTCAGGATATTAGCCCGTTAATTCAAAGCACTGAGAAATAATGCAGCAGCAGTGCATGAGCAATGGGAACAAAACAGCCCTGAGGACCACATTAACTGGGCGTGTGTTGCATCTCCTTGAGGCGCAGCGATCTCAAGGCTCAGCTCTCAAAGTCAGACCATTAAGGCAAGGAGAAAACAGACTGGCTCCCAGGCAATGCAACTCTCACAAAGGGCATCGGAGACAAATACCAGAACTGCACGATACCTTTGGGACAGCAGCAGGGACATTAGCAAACCTTCCCTACCCTTGGAAAGGATGTCTTGGCACTTACTGCTTCAGCACCTTTAATTACTTTGCTGCTGCTGCCAGCCTGAGGTGTCTCTTCTACTCTGCACGTGCACACAGGTGTATGTGCATGTAACTGAGGGTTTACGAATTTCTCCTTCCCTTTCCTCCTACTTAGATCTTAATGGCAAAGTTCATCTACTGCTCTCTGGACTGCTGCTAGTGTTATTTCTCACACACAGTGTGACTGCTTGTATGGTAGTCTGTGTTCAGGTCCTCGATGCAATGCAAGTAGCAGTTGCTCTCTGGATCCCAGTCTGGGCTATTACCTTCAATCTGGTTTCCTGCACTGCACTCAATCCACAAACACTGTCAATGCTCCAACACACAACTGCTACTGCATGCAATGGGATCAAGGACATGGATGCTTTAACGCTCAGCTTTCAATGAAAACAGTTAATTTCAGTTTCATTTCACAAAAATATTCTGACAAAATTTATTGAAGTAGAAGAAAAAAAGATTTTTTTAAACCACAGAGAGGATTTTGGAATTTATATTTTCATTTTGCTAGATGTGCACTGCAGCTTTGAGCAAGTTAACTAACTCTGCATTTCTATGTTCAGGCATCTGTATAAACACAATAAGCAACAGATGACTTGCCACCACCTAGTTATGAAGGAAAGCAGTGGTTTGGAGATCCTCAGCAGGACAGTGTCATATAGGGGTGACATATATACACAATGCTCTATATGACTGGAGATTCCTGACTGCTGTAAATGTCAATCCTCAATAAATGGTTTGACCTTTTTTATCTATTATTTCCATTTTGTAACTGAAATCAGGTCTGACACACTAAGCATTTCAGGGGAATAAATGCAGCTTGGGGATGACTTTGCAGTCTCGTGTCTCACATCACACCCTTGAAATGCATGATCTCTCCAGAAATACAATGCTGTCTTGGTACTTAAGCCCCAAGGACCTCCAGCATCCGTTTGCTCGCTGACCTAACAAGCCAGTGAGCCCATTATCAGCACGTCTCTGTAAGCCAACAAGGTTTCTTTTAGTGGAACTGCTTAAAGCACATAGCAGTTTGATCTTAGAGAAGTTATTCTTTAGGCATTTAATTGAGATCTTCCATGGGCAGAGTCACCTTCTAGGTGAACCCTCTCCTGCACTGACTACAGAGAGAAGCCAGGGTCACCACTCTGCTTAACTGGGGAGTCTCAGTTAAAAACTGAAAGTTAGGTGAATTAAATATGGATCACAAACCCCACAAGTGTGCAGCAGCTCATGTGCCAGGCTGAACTCGCAGTGTAGAAATGGAAACAGATGGGAAATAAATTCCCCATCAGACAGTGACTTGGGGATCTGAATGCAAGATCGAGAGCCAACCACTCACGTTAAGCCAGACAATGAGCAATTTGTTGTCTAATGATAATTCTGAATTGGAGGGAGAAAAGGGAACGGCTTTGATTTGGACTTAAAACAATATTTGAAAAACTTTACAGAAAGGTGAAAATTTGAAATTATTTGATGATTTAAAAAAAACCCAAACTTGACTGTGATAAAAACGGAGGAGTCTCCTACTGATTTCAACCTGTTAAACCCGTCTCATTAAGGATATGAAACAGAATACTGGCAGGCACTCCAAAAAGAAACAACATGTAATTTGTTTTAGTAAATGAAAAAGTCAGTTAGGGAAATGACTAAATGTCTGCCCCTGATTGTCAAAATGCCCTAGAATTTTAAAAGCCCAATAAAATAAAACAATATTAAGAGAAGTGGCAGAGCTGCTAAATTCAATCTTACGTGGTAGAAACCGTGTCCCCCAGGCTGCAGAGCTGAATGGCTCAGTTTCAGGCTTTCCTCACCAATAGCCTTGCCAGTGGGATAATGGAAAATCCAGTTTCCCTTCCACATACAACTCAGTTTATTAAAATCACAGAATTGTTGCAGGGCTAAATGTGTGTTTTGACACAAATGATTCTGTTTGTGTGCACCCAGGAATCTCAACAAAATGAAGAGACTCCCAGAAATTATTAAACTGCCAAATTTTTCTCATTGGCTTTTCCAGAGAACAGCGCTGATTTAACTAGCTGAAGGGAAAAAAGGCATTGTATCTGAAATGTCCAGATGAGAGAAAAAGCTGGCAGAATGATGTCTTCCTAGGTGAGGATAGTCCAAGACTTAATTCCATGTGTCAGCACAAGATAACACACAGTCATACGCATATGATCTCATCAGCCCTTCAGGAGACAGGATTTTTACTTGATGTTTGGTAATATTATTTTAGAGACTTCCTTAATATGCTTGCAGAACACACAAACAAGGAAAAAATGCCCTGTAAACCTCAATCTAGATACCGCTTAAAAGGATATGCAACCATTATAATCAGAGTAACCACGGCACTATTAATTGCAAGAGGAAAAGAAAACAACCAACCAGTAGCAATTCCATGTGTTGGCAAAAGCACTTGCTGTCTATCATCTCTGTCCACATCTCTCCCAAACCTAACTGCAGCCCCATGCATATACACATGTGCACATCTTGGGCCAGCAGCCTACCCACCACGGATCAGCTGGCGTATATTATTGAACCTACCAGGGCAAAAAACATTCCTGCTGCCACCACGAGCTGCTTGGAGAGCTCCTGCCTGTCTTCCCCTCCAGCAGGCAGGCTTTCCAGACAGTGTGATGGTTCCCAGTACAACAATACTGAGGTATGTTTTACAAAAAAGGCATTCCAGAGCTTTGTACTGACTCTAAGGGAATTCAGGGTCAGTTACTAGATCACTTCACATTTCTTGAGATGACTGTAGGCATTTCCAGTGCTCCTGCCCTGAATGTCTCTCTGCAGGGACCCCAGGCAGGGGTTCCCCAGCAGCCTCAGGGCAAACCTGACCTGGTTTCTGTTGCCATCCCCAGAGCCATCAGGGTTTGCCAGCGCAGCAGCACAACCTGAGCCGCCTCCAACAAATTGCCCTTTGGCTCCAGCTGGAGCAACCTGCCAGCCCTAAGGTGCAGGAGCCGACTGCACCAGCAAAAGGGGTCACACAGGTTTGGAAAATTTTCTTCTAAACAACAAAGGCTGAAAACTGAGGACTTGATTCTCTGCTCTGGCTTGACAGTTAGAAGGGAGGTAATAAAATTCTGCTGGAAGAAACTCCCTTCTCAGAGTGGCCTGGCTAGGCATGCAGGAGCGCAGGATTCCAGTCCCTGCTGTGCCATGTGTGGGTCCCTGTCCCCGCACCCACAGCAAACTGCCACCCCCATCCAGACCCCACTCAGGCCCCCAAACACAGCCCAAAGCCACTCTCAGCCTGCCCTCACACAGGGCCAGAAAAACTAACAATCAGAGCTTTCTTTTCAGCCATGAAAGCATGAACTCTGCAAAGCCTGACAGCAACTTGCACTCCCAGCTAAGCCATCAGCATTTTCAAGCCTTAGGGAGATAGATACTTGTGTGTTTTTATATATAAAGCCACACGTATTTGTAAATACTCAGATGATTTCCATACGCACCCACTAGCCACACAACGCAATAATAAATTATTTCAATAAATGGCATTACTCTGAGAAAGCAAGAAGGATAAATATAATCGCACAAGGTTTAAACAGGATGTAAATCAGCATTAAAAAAAAAAAAAAAAAGGCAAGTTCACATGAAGCTGTTTACTCCTAGAGAATCTCCACTGCTCTAACATTTCAGCAATAGCCTCCAGTCGTGAGCGTGCTGCAGGAAGTAACAGAGAGTGGTTCAGCAGATGAAACAAAGAGGACCTAATTACCATGCGAAGCACAACATCCTTCAGATGTGATGAGAAACGTGACTGCATGAAAAACTGGTCCTGGGGAAATTTCAAAATATGACCACCCAAGCATAAAGAAGAGAGTGGTGAAAACCAGAGAAATTGCAACATGAGGGTATAGTATTTCTATACAAAGAATATTAGTTTAAAAACATTTACGTACAGATATTGTGTACATACACACATCCACATGCAGACAGACCAATACAAGGAACTATATCATTGTGGGGGAAAGCTATAAATGTATAAAAGCTTTCAAACCACAAGCTACTATTAATCAAAAAAATCACACAAAATGTTCCTATGTTGATCCATGGAGATTCTTGACAGAAAAGCAAACAAACAGCCAAACACATGAAAAACAACCAAGCAGCCTGACAATCCAGCATGGTCTTTCTATTTTCATCATACTTGGTCATTTAATACTCATTTTTTGCCTACAATTCTACCATATGAATATAAACAATTTATGAATAATGGCCATAAGTTATTTTAGGAGAGTTATTGTGTATGTTGGGGGTTTTTTGTTGTTGTTTTTTTTTAATTTGTTTTTTTTTAAAAGAAGAAGAACACAGATGATAAGCACTGACACCTTGGAACAAGGGAAAGCCTGCCTCTTAGTTACGGGTAGAGAAGTTGTGTCATTTGCAAAAAAAAGTTGAAGGAGATATTTAAAGCCACTGGCTCATGCTGTGCCTGGGCCCAGCACAGGGCCCATGCTGTGAGCTCTGCACAGAGCCCCTGCCAGCCACACAGAGCTCATACTGGTTTGGCACCAGAGCAACTGGGGGGACCGAGACCCCACCACCAGCATGATGCAAGACTATGCTTGGGAATGGCCATTACTCCCTCCAAGATGGAAATACAGGATACCATTTCTGATTTTGATCTACCAAAACAGCAAGCCCTTTTAGACAAGAAATGGCTAAAAAAATTAGTATCTCCTGAATGTCCTTTTGCTAGGGAACCAGAGAAAGACAGACATTTAGTACCCCAGACCAGGGGGTCTGGGGGTGCATGTGAACCTGACGGTGGTGCCCTGGAAGGCTGTTCAAAGTGTGCAAAAACTGAGAAATAGAGTTTGCAAATTCCTTGGCACAATCAATACTGTTCTCCAGCTCCAGATTCCCTTTATCGATGACAGCCTCCCTTGTTGCAGTGATTAGAGACTCTACATCTTTTAATCACAAAGAACATGACAACTACACCCTATCTATAGCTTTGTGATTTACAGCAATTGATGCACTATCATAATTGCATTAGTGCAATGATAGCTTTTGGGTGTTACCCAAGCAGTTGAATTTAAATATGATTGCGTTTGTGACAAATTGACAAAGAAAATCTAATGTTTGAATCCAGCATTGATTTTAACCCATTCAGCTTCTCCTGTCTCCTTTTGCCTGTTAGTGGTAGGGATGAACCATTCTTTTTCTGCCTCACTAATTCTAACCATAAAAAAATGGAAAGCTGACACTAAACAGAGAAGGTTGTCTTGTACATGTGTTAATAGATATATAAGTTTCAGGAGCAACATCCCACTCTAATAAAGTATCGACTCCTTTTGCTATGAGTGGGTGGATTTGGGCTTAGCCAGTATTATTACTTTGAACCTTTTTAGACAATTCCCCAGTTCATACCATAAAGTCATCTGAACACCAGTGCTTCTTTTTAATTTCAGGGGATTTGTTTGTTTTCTTTTTAGCCTGATTCCTGACAGAAATGAGACACCCACAGACTGCAGTGATGGGAGTCTGAAATAATGCATGTGTTTGTGCTCTCATAACAAAAAGGGTGTTCAACTCACCCCTGCTGTCCAGCATCAAGGTCAAAAGATATGGAAACTCTTCGGAGTTTGAAAAGAAGGCAGTGGGGGAGAGGAGAAGGACCCTACTGCTGTCCCATTTCAGGAAAAGCTAATAAAGCTCACCCTTTGTATGATATCAGAGGATCCGCATGAGAGAGAGACATTACAAGCCAGGCTTCATTAGCTCCTCTGTTCACAGAGAGACTTCTTTTTACAAGAGAACAGAAGATTTGAGTCTCCTGAGCTGAAAGAAAGCACAGGCTGGCAGGGAAGAATGAGACTAGATGAAAAGGGGGTTCTTCTTATCTCTTTCTAAATATTTTCATACAAAGCATTGGATTGCATCCCCCCCGCAGTGTCCCACCTAACAGCACTCAAAACAACGAGCAAGTGAAAGAGCTGGTGCCTGCTACTTGCATGCAATGGAAACCAATTCAGGACAACCTGCAGCTTTTCCCAAAGACTGCCCCAGTGCCAAAACAGCTATGGCATGTGCCACGGGCTTCTTCTTGGAAGACCTCAGTTCAGCCTGCTGCTCTACCAGAGGTTTTTGATGCAGCCCAGGAGACTGCACTCTCTGTCCAAGGCTCAGCTTCTCCCTAAAGGCCAGGATGACGGCACAGGGCCTCTGGGAAGACCACATCACATCTGACAGGGGGAAGCCATATCAGGATTCCTGGCAGCACCTCGGTGGCAGGCACACGGCCAGCCACAGAGCATTTCCCTGTGAGAGCTTCAGATTTACAGCAAGAACCCAAAAGCACCAAGTCTCATACATCACGAGAGATCAAGGACACCACCAGTTTGTCTAGATGGCTGTGGCAGAAATGTCCCAACACAACCCTGCATCGCCTCCCAGTGTCTCTGCCTACACAATAAAGTGCTGGCAAGCACAGCACTGGCACCAGATCCAGTACTCACGGCTCTTGTCAGAGCAACAGGCAGGGCTGGCACCATCTCTCTGCTTGTTTTGGACATGAAGGACAAGGCCCAGAGTGACCAGCCTGGTCACCAGCCCTGCAGCAGGGCACAGGGGGAGGAAATAGGGAGACTCATTTCCTTTACGTCAACATGGAACCTTGGAACTGACCCACAACTTTTTATTATACTGTTAATTTATGTCCAACACCTGGTAATGTTTCTGAGTATTTTGAATTTTGGGGTTATCAGGACCTCCAGCTGTCAGGCAGAAGTCTATGAAGCACAGATACCTGCCCTCTCCCTTCCTTGACAGAGGTTCTCAGACAGCCTGTCCAGCCACTGAGTCCTCCTCAGCTGCTGCCTTCTAGGAAGGTCTACCGAGCAGGAGGTAGCAAGTTGCCTGGGATCAGCCTCATGAGTGTAGCTGTAAACTTGGCTTTGCTGCTAGAGTTGATCATTTTGTCCTGATGACAAAGTACAGGAATGGACTGAACTGTGTGTTTATTTTGGGAACATTTAAATAGCTGGAAGGAGAAAGCTCAGCCCCAGTGTGCATAAAGTGTTTATTGTTCTAGATCGAAAGCCAACATATAAACACACATCTTTTAAAAAAATCCATTCTTTTCCTTAAAGCTCTGAAAACACACCCAGACTATTAAGTTTCATTTCTGGGATAAAACCCGTCTATCACTTGCTCATATATTGACCATGGCAGTGCTCGAGATTAATTTTACATGCAGCTGTACCACCCTTCTCCTTGCTCTCTCTGTATTGCCTGAGCTGCTGTTTCGTGGCTACCCAGCTACCCACTTGGAGACACAGGACTGTAACTGTGCTGTGACCCAGCTGGACTGGTGGACTTGCTCAGTCTGTTGTCTTGAGACTCAGTACTGACAAGTATCTACTGAGCCACTAAGCACAGATTTAACAAACTTATTTTAGACAGCTGCTGATATTCTGCTAGATATCCAGTCTGGATATTCTGCTTCTGGATACAGCTCCCAGGAATAAACAACTGTTGTAATCACAGTAAAATAAATACTTTATTGCAGTTGAATAATGTTGGTTCTAATTACAGTATCATTGATGTGTTTTCCTATTAGAGGAAGATTTCCACTTATTCTTTTCTATATTTATTTACCCAAAACATAATACTCAGTGTGATGTTTGCAATTGAGCTGCTGCTTCTCTTTTTCTGCCAGTTTTACAGCTGGTTTTTAGGCAAAGTTGATCTCACACCCTTCCAAAAATCAAACAGGTATCATCTTAGCCCAGGTAACTGCTCTCAAAAAGGGCTCTTCCTATGCCTTCTGGGGGTTAAATCCCTTACAATTACTCTCAGACCTGAATGGGAGTCTTTTCCAAGGAATTAAAAAGCCTTCTGGATCAGACCTAACAGGCGTTTAGCTTTGTTCTTAATGCTCAGTTGGTTGTGTTAGGAAACTCAGGTTGATATTTTGGTGTAACTGGCTCTTTTTTGCCAAGGAGATACCCTATGGATTAGCACTTAGTAGGAAGAGAAAATTGCTACAAGTACTGTTCCTTCCAGTCATTTTTCTCATTGGTGCTGCAGGGGAAAACTTCAACCACTTAAATATGGGACAGAAGAGGAGCTGAAGGAGCAGCTGCATTATTTCTGAGCCTGTGCTGTGGGTTACCTGCAAAATCCCAATAACATGTGACTCAGCTGCAGCAATATCATATATGCTGGCAAAGGTAAAAGAATAGCTGATACCTCTGTTGTTCCTTCCTAGCGGTGCTCTGCATCTAAACCCCTGCAGACTGCTCCTTCTCATCCAGATCCCATGTGTTTGGTGGTGTAGATGTTCCCCAAGGATGTGGGGCAGCCAAGTTTATAACCTGGAACCTTTACACATGTAGGTTTACAAATGTAAAGGCCATGTCAGGAGTGTGTTATAGAAGAAAACAGAGCAAGTGTTTCTCCTTATTCAGGCAGTCCATCATAAAACGAAGCTCAACAAGAACAGGATGGTGACAATAAAACTGAAAAGTGCAGTTTAACAACATAACTCCTTCAGCAATGATGACAACACCAGACAATAACCTAAGCAAAGAACCACAGAAACAGGTTGGTGAACCATTACGCTACACAGGCCATCCCCAGAAACATGTTCAAAACATGTCAGACCCTGTCATACAGGACTCACGTTCTCTGGACAAAAAAAGCGGGCTTGGGAGGACATAATTCATTGATCTCCCATGGCTTTGAGAGCATGCTCTCTATGTGTTGGACTGACACTTAGATTCACTGAGAGAAAGTCTTAGTGTCTTTCCCCCCCTCACCCACCTTTTCTTGGAACCATTGCTGTCAACTGCACCAAGACATGAGGGGACTTTCTGATGCACTGAAATTATGCAATAAAGCACCTCCAAAGACTGTAGGAATTTGCCTTGTGCTTGGGCTTAATTCCTAGCAGACGAGTTGGAATAGAGGGAGAGAACGGAGGCACAGGAGCGCAGCAATCACTGATCCACAGAGCGGAGTCAGTGACATACTCAGGGGCCAGAGAGGACTGGGAGTTTTCTGGAGGTTGTACAGGAAACTGGGAACCGAATCCAGGGTCTGAGACCTCCACTGGCAGAACTGACAGTGACTTCAAACACCACTGACTCATAACAGCTACGACAATTTACAGGAGCTGAAGACCTGCCCCCAGGAGTCCTGCCTCACGCCCTCTGCTCTTACTGCTGGAGATCGATGACTCTTACAGGTCAGATTTTTTGTTTTGTTTTGTCAGGCTTAGATTGCTTCTTTGTACACTGCTGAGATCAAATCAATTACTTTCCACTCCAAGCATCTGACCAAAGTAATTCTAATGGAGCAGAAAGCAGAAACTCAGATAAAAGAAGGGACAACGTATTTTTCACTGTTATCTTTGTGCTGAGCATGATAAAGAAGGAATGAAGGCTGAAATAAAGATCATTCTTAATAATTTCCCCTCACGTAAGAGTAATGATCTTAATTTTCACCCTTTGTCTTTGTTGTAGAGACTGGGGCATGAGTTTAGATGGAAGGTGAACCCAGGAAGTTTACGAACGAAAAGCACTTATAACAGAAATCTTGTTTCCTGGATAATCATATCCAGGAAAACTATTATTTTGGAACATGATTGTATTTTTCAGCTACCTCAATACCATTTTTACTGTTCAGCTGCGTGAAAAATTAGCTAACCTGTTGGAATGGATTTCTTGACCCACACATAGCTACATTAAAGGGTGTAATTTAATGCAATCTAACTAAATTAGCACCAATTAGACAGGCTAAATTAAAGGGCATGTCACTAATAAATTTTATGCTAAACATATTACTGATAATAAGCTCACTAAAAATTGCATAATGAAATAAAATATTCTTTTTAACACTGCTCAGTCTAAATATGAATATATAAAAAGTCATGAAGTAATGAAATACAGTATGCTAATTCCCCAGTTGCCTTTCAGGATAACATCACAGCAGTATTAAAATGCATCAATTACACTGGTGTTTAAAAACAACAGGTCAAATCCTGGAGGGAAGCAGAAAGCCAGGCCGAATTCTGTGCAATACATAAGGATCCTGATCCTGCAAGCATTTACATATATATGCCCAGCTCCTTTGAACTCAGGGCGTCTGCTCCTGTACATAAAGTTGTTGGCTTGCTGCTGTGTCTGCTCAGAAAGCTGAACTGTAACATGGACCAGGGTGTGATGGAGGACTGCAGAAAGTGCCTGGATTTTCATCTGGATGGAATATTCATATGGAGAATATTTTCCACGTTTTACTTTTCAAAATACCACGTACCAAAACTTGAAAATAACCCTTCCTAAGTCCCATATGTAAAAGCATCCCATGGTACAAAAACTAACATGAAGGAGATTGCAGCAATCAGTTATTTGATCAGTGTAAGGAAGGAGGATTTCCCATAGATCTGTGTAGGTGCATCTCTCTCTCCCCGCTTCTGTGACCAGGTTCTCCAATGTCCAATGAGAGCTGGACTTATACTATGTCCCATTTCCTGACCACAGTCTCACTGGGCTCTCTCTTTCCCATCTGACTCCTGGTTTTCATGAAACTTTCAACTTTGAGAGTGCTGCCATCTATTCCAAATCTGATGAAAATTGGTCAAGAGCTGCTGGGTGGGCAAAACCACAGAAACACACACACCACACCACTCCTTCCAACTGCCTGATCCCCGTTCCTACCAGTGGGTGGTGAGAATTTGGTGACTCAGCTTTAAGCACGGTTTAAGGAGACTGAATGCATCAGTGTCCATGTTTTCAGCTATGCCCCAAGAAGAAGCTGGGAGAGGTGTAAATGAGCCATTTGTGACTCCACATTTTTGCATCCTCAAAACTCTTGAATGCCCCTCGTTCCCAAGGGCTACTAAGGTACGGAATACTGCCAGACAACCTGGTTTCATCCCCACTTAATGTACCTGTTCTCTGCTGGGCAGACCTAGAGGTTTATGACCCTTGTGTATGTTCCTTCTGACATAAAATGATCAAAAGGCCAGACAAGCTCTGGCACTCTTTGTATCATTCATCTATCAGATATTTATTAATCAGAAATAAAGTAAATCAGGGATAGTAAAGTGGAAGTGACATCTTTACTAAGACAGACCAACATGTCCTGAATAGTAACGAGAATGGGCTTCTGAAACACATGCTCTGCATTCGCTAATTACAGCCCTCAGCAGGGTCCTTGCTCAGGAGCTGTCTTTTCTCATACAGGTAGTCTAAAGTTAATAGGTCCATTCATGTGAGTAACATCTATAAAAGCATGTTCTAGACTCGTATTTTCCCTGTCTTAAGCTCCTGAAAAACCCCAAAATACTGTAGGCAAAAACAGAGATACTGTTTAAATAAACACAAATAATTGTGCTGATTTTAATTGGCTTCTGGTCATGCCGTGCACAGGTTGTAGCTGATGCTAGATGCAAAATTGAGCATTAACCCAGAGAGAAAGAGCAGTCAACCTATAGGGGGAAATTTTGCAAGTTAAAAATTAACATACATGGCCATTGCCCACTTTTTGGAGCAGCCTGTTCTCAAAAAACAGGAATATTTCATATCAGAGCATGCTTCCATCCCTCCATAAATACATCCTTCCACTCTCATAAGAAAGCAAATAGGATTTTCTTAATTCTATTCAGGCCATAGCAAAAAAAAAAAAAAAACAAAAAACCAAAAACATAATGACATTGTACAGTGTCCATTAAAATCCTGAAAAGTGCTAAAGGCCCCTTCAAACTTGGCATTTCCGGCTCGAGTGCTTCCACTGTTCAAACAGATTTTTAAAACAGCTAAGAAACCATGCCAAATGATCGCTGTTAATCAAAGACTCCTTTCAAATTGTATGAAAACAAACCAGCGTCAAAAATGGTAAACTGCACACTTTACTACATGAGGAACCAAAAAATGACTGAACTCACATTGGTGCATATTTTGAGGAAAAATGTTGGCTTTGGAATAAAAGGGACATATTTGGGGCTTGTTAAGAGTGCTGTGATTTTGTTTTAAAAAAACCAAACTGCTGATTTTTAGAATCTTTTTCCCATCCCGTCTTTAGGTCAGCATCCATGCGCATGCAAATTGCCATGATTTTATTTACTTCAGATCAGCTCTCAGGGTACAAGCCCTGTAGGGTCAGGATCCAGCCCACTGGAGACAGGAATACTATTCTAGGACACTTCTGTGCATTGTGCAGTATAGAGCCCCTGATGGTGGCTGCCTCTCTGCAAAGTGCTCTTGCTAAATCAGAAGCAGTCCTCTAAACATACAGCTTTGCTATCACGTCAAAAACAATACACAAGTGATTTATTCTCTTTAAAAAAATTATCAGTTTGGTTCATTAACCTATAGCCGTACAAAAGCAGGAGTCAATTACATTGCCACATCAGATATGTGTAAAGATAATTACCCTGAAAAGAAGATGCAAAGGTGTCCATAAAGGCAGTGAAATGTGACCTATTAAATCAAGCTGTAACCTATTATGGGTCAAAAAACACATTTGTAGGGCCAACAGGCTCATGGCAGTGGCCAATCTAGCATGAATTCTGCAGGTGTCCTTTTCAAACAAACATGAAACCTATCCTTTTCACCCCGCCACGTTACTGTCTTACCTTCCACACAGTTTACTCAACGCACAAATGCAAACGACACACACAAATGTCTCTTCAAAACTATGCAGAAGAACACACCATGTATGAGCAGTTAAACAGCAAATATGACACAGAAAATATGCAACACTGTTGCCTGAGCACTGTTACCCACGTGTTTTACTGGGCATTTCATAATGCCATTAGTCTCCCTGTCACCTTACACAAAGTACCTGATCCTTACTATGAACAATCTGCATCGGATGGTCAAGATCTGATCCAGCTATCTATGAAGACTGATAAAAATCTTGTAGATGTTCTGAAATTCTTGTTTCATGAAATTTTCTAACATTAACTTGAAGTTATTAAAAAGAAAATTAGCATGCAACTTTGGTTTCCAGTGTTTAGCTTGTTGAACTTGATGTTCCTCTTGATTGATTTAAACCACTTCATTTTCACTAAGCACCTCTAATATTTGAAGGACTTCATTTAACCAGTTTAGCCTATATTTTGCCTCATTTGTACCCACTGCAACAAATGGGTTGAAAAAAATCTGCTTTATGTCACATGCTAAAATACAGAGGTATTACAGAGACTTCTCAGAATGCCTCTCCTTTGCTGCTCCTTTGCGATCACTCCGAATAACCTTTTGGGTTATACTGGGCTTGATTCTGCTTTCACTTGCACCAAAGCTCTAATCAGAAGTAATTAAATGGAAGTCACCAGAGCTCTTTCATGGCAATCCCAGTAGAACTGAGTCTGTAATTAAACTTGCAAATTTTTAAAGAGCAGTATTGCATTAATACAGGTGTACAGAACTGAGGCAGAAACACTGACGTCTTGTAAACAGCTTTGCCACAGTGCTGAAGACTGTAACAGTGATGGAGTGTGGGAAGCAGATGTATTTCTGATTTATGGAGCTGCTGTGTCAATGGTCCTAACTGCAGTCACTTCAACAGAGCTCGGCCAGACAACCACTGTGAAGGGTCTCACCCTTGAAGGCGGCACAGAAGTGGCCTGCAATACAGGAATGAATCACGAGAAGCACACGCTAAGGCACCCGAGTTAACGGTGTGAAATCCAGACATTCAGTTAAAGAACCAGGGCCAAAGCATTTAGTCTTTAAATATATTTACATTATTAAATGTATGATTAGATCAAGTTATTCATCAGGGAAAGAGCGTTTACTTTGAGGAAAAAACATCTACATACTGATGCTTTCTGGACTAGGCAGTTTTGTGGGTAACGGACAAAAACCCATCTCTGCCTCCTTCAGAGTTATTATATTTTTATTCTTATCTAGCATACTCCATACTCCTTTATATCCTTCACGCTGCATAGCTGGCTTTTAACTGTTCTAAAAATAACAGTCATTAAAGGAGGCACAGAGATGTTCCAGCCTCTTTGTTGAATCTAAATTCATACCAGCTTTGTCAAGGAAGGTTGGCCACAAACCTGTCTGGAGCAGGTGTGAGGCTGAGCTCCTTTTTGGAGAATTAGTCTCATCTATCATATAAATTTGTTTTGGGTTAACCAGTACGTTGCTCACAGCGAAAGAAATTGAGAAGCCTCCCACCCAGTGCAGGAGAAGTTTAAAGCATTGGTCAGTAAAGTGAAATGATTCTTCAGAGATATCTGCAGAGATAAATTGCCCACTTAATCTACCTTAATTTGTAAGACACATCAGGTGTCATATAAGACATTATTCTTAAGGGAGTAAGTCACCTTCATAATCATCACAGAGGTGAGAATGTTAGGCAAGCACTAACTAAATCAAAACAAAAAATATCAAAACAAGGAAATACAATCTGTGTAACATAGAAGTCCAACAAATGAATGCTTAGCAAATCCAGTACCTATTGTCTCTTTCTCTATGCATATCTATATCTGCGTAAATGCCTTTTAAGAAAAACACACTTTACATGGTTATGATGATAGCAACTCTATTCTCTGTGTTCCTTCTTTTTCGTAAGCAATTCTAGAGAAGAAATTAGGTATTGATTCTCTCCCTACCTGTGTCATCTTTTCTCTTTAATAGATTCACGGCTTTCAGGCTTTAGTTCCACAAACCAGTAGGTAGCATCTAAACAAGATTCACTTTTCTGAAAGAAGCCCTGATTGCTATTAATTCTTCTGCCTTTTTTTTTTTCCTCACTGTGTTGCTGAAGTACCTTTCTAGAGAAGTTAAGAATTAAACATTTTCAAGTTTCACAGAACAAAGCCAAGAGAGTTGCTCCTTCGCACTCACATCAAACCAGTGATGCTCAAATAGTTTCTCCTACAAGTTGGGCAACTGATTTCAAATTTCCAGTCCCAGCTGACATTTAGTTATCCTGCACAGAGATCAGAGGTTCTGACACTCTCAGCAAAGAGGTTCAAGCCTCTGAGTTGAATTCAAGAGATTGGGAGCACGAAGCTCTGTCATTTCCATCACAAGAGTGTGTTCCAATTGCTGGACAGTTCCTCACCATTCTCCCAAATGGTGTCCCCCTCCTGCCCAAACAGGGACATGTGCTACAGTGGCAACCCCTTGTACTTCCCAAGAGCATGCAAATCTTCTGTTCAGTGAATTCCTTCAAATGAGTTGCTGTCACTTTGCTGATACCAAAAACCAAAGTGGCACCAGTGGCTGCAGAGTCCAGACTGAGAGTGAATGGTCAGAATCAGCCAGAGGTGTGCAAGCCAGTGGGTAACAACCTTGTTTGCCAAAATTTTACTTGTAAATGACAAGCTTTCATCCCAAGAATTTCGGTTGTGCTATCAGAATGTCCTGTCCTGCAAAATGAACTCCATGGGGAAATAAAGTATTTATTGTTGAGGCAGAGGTAAATTGGAGTACTTAAATCAGCTTCAGTGAAGATGAGCTGGTTTACGCCAGCTAAAGATCTGCCCTTGCTTCCATTAAAAAACAAAACAAAACAAAACAAAAAACCCAAAACAAAACAAAAAACAAACAAACAAACAAAAAATCACCAAAAGAGACTCTTCTTCTGATCAAGAAGTGGAATTTCATAATTCACTTAATGAGGAAGAGCTAATGTCCATTGAGACACTAGTGCTTAATATCAGATGTGTCAATCAAAATCTATTAATGTTGAGTCGCTAATTTGATTTGTGAAATACTGTAACGAAGATTCATATAATTTATCCTTAAGGGATATTCATTGGGTATTAAATTAACCTACTGGATGTTTGTCCTGTTTTTCAACTAAAAAGAAATGTGTTCACAATAGCTCACTATACAGGGCAAAACCAGTGAGTATGGAAAGAAAGAGAAAAATGGTTTAACATTCATGTTTACTTCAGTTGTGTTTCATTTAAATTTGCCTTACCTTCCTCAGCTCTTCATAGAATATCTTAATATGGGTTCCTGGCAAGGTTAATTTTAAGAGTCAACAATTTAAGGGTTCTACATGAAAGAAAACTAGGTACTTACTAGTCTGTTCTGATCAATACATTGCTGGTGTAAGGATATCTACATTTTGGGTCTCATCTGTAACCAGGCTCATGTTTTAGAAAACTGTAAAATGACTGTTCTATCAGAACTATGCTGTTGCCTCTGCTGTTGTTCTACACTAAATACTTAAAATCACCCTAAATCTTATGGTTCAACTCCTCTATTTCAGTGTAACAATAAAAGGCCCAGAAAATTAACTGTTCAGTATCGCAAGCAAGTATACCTAAACACAGACTCAACTCAGGTTCTGTAGGTACAGTGAAGTTCTGTATTTGGGAAGAAATGTAGGGAAATGAGGATTAATTGAAATAATGGTCCTTCTTCAAACAACTGTATATATTTACATGTGGCCATTTCTAGGCTTTGGGCAAATGAATATGTATTGAAGAGTGAATTTTGGTTTTACACAGAAGACCAATGCCAGGACTCTGCTTCACTGTGCCTGACGAAAGCCAGACTCTCGGTGAGCTAACACCACTGTGCATACTTTGAGCTGATCTCATTCAACAAACCATCATATGGCATCAGCTGAATGAAATTCCTAGTTGCTAGATTATTTCCTTCAAAACTGCTGCAGCTCATATTTATCGTTCAGGGACTACACTGTACAAAGTCTGCACCAAGTGTCTTTGCACTCCTTGATTTAAAGTGGGACACTCCCCAGGAGAAAAAGCACTAATTTACGGTAGTTATGGCATCACAGAGAAATGCTACAGTTTACATTTATTGTAACCACAATGGTTATTTTTGTTACAGTGAACATAAAAATCTCGTTGCTCATTCATATTTGCCACTATTTTGTTTTTATGTAAAATAATAATCATTATAATAATAGTAATTCCAGATGTTCGTGTAAAGACAGCTCATTAAATCACAGTTGTGCACTCTTCCATGTTGTAATTCGCTCAGATAAATTTTCTTTTCTTTAAACAGGTACTAAATACATAAAGCTTTTCTATCTATATGTTTTAATCGACTGCAGTCATTTAACCTAGACCCTCTAACCAAATTAATAATAGAAAACGTGTCATAACAATTCCTTACCACGGGATGAATGATCATTATTGTTTTGGCATTGAAAATCCTTTCTGCTACCTCAAATTACCCTTCTTTTCAACAGTGCACAATACATGAATCACTTCCCTAATCCTACATGTTACTAAAAATCACATCCCAGTACAACAGAGCCATCTGACAAGCTACTTTCTGACACCATGCTAAACTATTGTGGCGGTGAATTCCCAGAGACCCTCTGGATCTGTTTCATTAATAAAAGTTGCAAGTCAAAGCCAAAGGAGGAACTTTACATCCCAGCTCTTCTCATCATCCTTAATGTTATGGAAATGTCTTCCCTTGTGCCAAGGAGGTGTTAAGCAGACAAACATTGTTAGAACTCCAGCTATACCTCTTTTGAAATCGAAAAATCTAAACATCTGGATTTTTTTACAGCTGGGGGCAATTACAGTGCTGTTTCCAAACACCACAAATGTGTGTCTATCCATAGCATTATATATACACAGGCTCTGATCCTCAGCTGCCTGTTAAATCAGTCAGTTTGACAATGTCAAGTAAGTTGTACTGGATTTACAGCACCTGAGGATCCAGCCTTCCAATTTGCACCCACACATAAAAGGATGAGTGATCTGTAGAGCAAGGGTACAGTTGAAAACCAGTAAATTACAATTTTGAGTGTTGATTTTTGTTCTGGTACTGAAACTCTTCATGGCTTCAAGCTAGGTTGTTTTTGGTTTTTTTTTCTTACAGCAACCTCATAAAACATATTTTCTTCCCTGGGACTTGAGTAGCAGCAAATCCTGTGTTCACAGTGGAGCCAGGAGAAAAACTACCAGTAAGGTGAAAGAGCAACACCTTCCTTGCAAAAGGAACAGATTTGTACAGGTAAAGTGCTTTTAAGGTACACGTACTGAAAAGTAAATTGAAAGTAGGTTGCACGGGTATTAGATGGGCACAGTCTTCCAGGTGCTGGGCATCTTTGATTTGCTGCTCCAGACTGATGAAAGTGAACCTTGCTCTTGCTTAAGATCAAATCCTGGGGTGGCAAATGCTTAGCTCAGTGACTGATGAACCACTCATAACATACACTTAGAATTTTTAAATGAGATAGATTAGATACCCGGACTCAGGCCCTGCATCAAAAAATCTGCACTTTCAAAGATCTAGAACACACAAGACTAAATGTTACTGACTCCATTCCTATCACTATTGTTTTTGAAAAAGATATTAAACCATCTGCCTTTTTTATGATCTTCTAATCAGAATCAACTAGTGCTTCTACCAAACATGCATTTCGGCAACTTTTCATTGCAACAAACCAGCATTCACCAAAACTAGTGTATTTTTAACACTAATTCTAATTATAAAAAGCAGTGCATTTTGTGTGCTTTCCAATTATGCATGAGAAAAGTCAGCCTAAGTGTCCTCTCCTATCAAAATTATCTGTTTCTAATTTCAATTTTGGCTATGACTTTGCACTCAGTGATGTAAATGTAAATGTTCCTGTCAGATAAAGATTAATTTGATTTAAGTCCTCTTTGTTCTAATTATATATTCTATTTCTGCTCACCATGCAAGTTTGATTTGAAGGCACATCTGTATTTTATCACAACAATGAAGAAATTCTCTGGTATTAAAAAAGGTACCTACAGGATTTCAGCTAGTCCTGTCAGGCACTGTTATGACAGTGGGAGCTAGGACTGTGCCAAATGAATTAATATTTTAGATGACTAATGTATGAATTACTGTAATTATTACTTGAATATTAAAGTATGTGAACTTTTATCAAATGAAATAAAACTTGTTGCCCTAATTGCTCCCTTTACTCCTAAGGAAACATGACCTTTATGGGCTTTGAACCTGAGCACACTGAAAATACTGAATGATACCCCATAGGCAGAATAGGAGATTTAACATGGAGAGAAAGATCATTTTATCTCTGACTAACATGGAACATATCCCTTTGATATTTTCCTGTCTGGAAGCCAAGGTTTTGGGGATAGTCTAGAGAGACTTCTGACATCAAGCACATCCACACTGTGTTGAAATCCCAGGAAAAGTTAAGACAGAAGTAGTGGGTGGGTACCTTTGAGTGAAGTCTCACAAGGCATCTAAAACTGTTTAAATAATGAGTTTTGCAGGGCCTGCACTACAGGGAAACCTTCAAGACCATGGGCTAGTCCTGGGTTTGATGCAAACGGGATGTGACCCACTGGCCATGTCTTCTGACAAAGCTCTTCTGGAGGCAGCAACAGAATATGCTTTGGCAGAGGCACGATTCAAATATTGCCAAGACCCCTGTGTCTAACCTTGCTTGCATTCGCAGCCTAGAATGACGTGTTTTTCTGCCAAAACCATGACAAGTGAAGGCTAGCTGGCTGTGGAGTCAGGTCTCTAGGTACAACTCAGAGAGGTTTCTCACATGTCTAACATAAACAGAGTTCATATGCCAGCCCTAATACTGATAGGGCTGGTAAACAGTCTTTTATGCCACTGCTTTCACAGAACTTACAGCACCTTTAACAGTATTCAACAGCTTCACTGACCTTTGGGTGACACTGCCCCACAGAATCTTGATACACAGGACACAACCATATACAAGAACCTTCCTTGTTTTTTCAGAAGTTTTACTAGTAAGACTTGAAGACTTTGAAGGCTTCACTGAAGCATGCAGATATTGTGGCAGTTCCTTTCCTGCAGTTGTAGAAGTCTGGCTTTCCATCCAGAATATTTCTAGCTCATCCTCCAACCCGCTGCTGTGTCCTCCCAGACCTCATTTCCCTCCCCTCTCCACAGGAACAGTTACACACACAACTATCTGCTGTGAGACTCGCGAAGAACAGATGATTGCACAAAATTTAAAAAATATAACATCTCTAGGAATCATGAGAAAGCTAAAAAAAAATAATTGAATACATTTAAAAGTGCTTAGAGCAACTTTAGGGTCACAATCAAAACTCAACAAGGCTATTATCCAACAGCTCAGTGGTGCAGCATCTCTTTGAACAGTTTTCTCCTGACATTTCTGTCCACCTCAAGGGGCAACCACTCAGAAAAACAACCTAACAACTTGAGAGATCAAGATTTAGACACTTACCACTCACTGACATTTATACTTCCCACTTCATCTGTGCCAGCTGCTGTCTTAGACGCTGACTTCTGAGCACATCACAGCTGCAAGCTGGCACGTAAGTGTTTCTGATTGGCTACTGTCTTCAGAATGTATTTACAGCATCTTCTGACTATTCTGCGGTGCTGAGAAAAACTAAGCCTAGAAGTGTTTTTATACAACATCTTATCACTTCATTCCATTATTTATAAATGAAAGGATGCACACAAAAGCATTGTTTGGGTTGCTGCTGTTATACACAGCTAGTTTTTTATCATGTATAAGACTGTTGCTGTTTTACTTGCCAAAACAAAAATATACTGCTGTAATATTGCTGTGATCTCAGCACAATGTTTCTGGACAGCGGGTGACCTTCTGTACCTTTTATCTGAAGGAATTTGGCCCAGAGAAGCAGAAATCAAACAACATGTGATTCAGAGTTGCTGCAGAACCCGTCACCTCTCATCAGCTTGTGATTTAGTGTAACCTGAACAGGGACAGCCCTGTTATTTTGTATAGGAACCAACATGACATTATCCAGAGCCAGGAGGTCATTGGTTTAAATCTCAGCTAATCTGATGTGTCAGACCAAAGGCTCAGATTAGGCTGTTGGAGAAAATGGAAACATTCCTCTGCAATTTAATATCATAATTAACTACGGACAAAGGATACAACTACTTCAAAAGAAATAAAGCTTTAACAAGAAAAGATAATGGGTCAAATCCACCGTTGGTATAAACTGCCAGAACTATGCTGATCTCACAGATCTCTGCCAGCTTTCACTAGTGGCAAATTAGGCTACAATTAATGAATTTCAGTGATCAAATTCCAATTAATTGTTCATTGCTGAAATGATCCAGCTGGAGATGTGTGTGTGCAAACACTTTACAATATCACTGCAGCAGTACTTCTGTTATCAAACAAAAACAGACAGTAAGAGGAACTGCAGCAATAGTTTGGGAGCAATAGGTAAATTTAGCTATTAATTTTGGTTTGGTTAATCTTCTAAAAACAGTCTGATGCTTACTGCTACCACAAAAATATTCTGCAGACTGGGGAGACAGAAAGGATACGTATTGTAAGGTTTTACCTACAGGTCCAAATATTCCTAATAAATGAATGTCTTTTATTGAAATGGGTTGGACGGCATCCATCTGCAGATGAATATTGGCTGCATGTGCTTTCCTGGAGAGCATGCAATAAAATGATTGAAGCGGTGATTAAAAGGAACACATTATTAAAAATGTCTACCATAACTTTATAATGTACACTTTTAAACTGAAATATCTCTGAACCATTATAAACATCATTAAAAAACGAGCAGTGGGAGCAGCTTCAGGATACTTGCTACCTTCTCCTGCAGACCTCATTACCTGAGCTCTTGCCCAATCAGAATGGCCATTAGAATTTGTTGGGGTTTATCTGTTGGAAAATACATTATTTGGAAACAAGATCTTGATTCAGGAAGGCATTTAAACACAGGCTTGAGTGCTCTTCCCAACAGATGTGGTTTCTACATTAGGACCTTAATGTGCCAAGTAACTGTAGACTTTTAACAAAAACAGTTCACTTGACTTCAATTCAACAGCTTGAATACTCCAAGTTAAGCTTCTATGTCAAGTGTTTGATTGGAGAGGGGTCTAACACACATTTTTTTCATCTTGCAAATGTTTGGTTTTTGAGGACATGAACACATAAATAGTAATTGAAACTTTAGCAAATGTGTGAGTCAATTTGTATGAAAAGATAAAATCCAGTTTTCTGTAGAGGTCTCTGCACACCCATAACTCAAGAGCAGGCACTTCTGTTCAGGGGAGTACCTGTGGATTGATGCAAATGTAATGGGAATAACACTGACATGCCACCCCTGCTTCCTAAATATATTTTGAGAGGAAAAAAAACACACAACAAAAGCATCTGGGACTGACGAAGGTTGATCGCTTCTGAATGACCTTAAATGCCTCTTCCTAATTCTACATCCTTGCCCCCTGCTCTGAACTACTGAGTTGCCTCTTAAATTCATTCTTATTATTTGCAGCAGCAGTCTCCTCTGGCAATTTATAACCACACTTAAATTTACCCCATAGTGTGTAATTTTCTGTGCAAAAAACATGGACTACAAAGCAGCCACAGAGCTAAAACAAGTAGTGAAATAGTTTCTACTCATAGTTTCTCCTGGAGAATTTAAAACAGTGTCACCTTAAGGCAGCTTTTTTAAAATAAAACAGAAGTAAAGAACATTTTCCATGACTTCTGCATCCAAAAAATATAATTAAAAATGCATAGTATGAAAACTGTGGGAAGGAATGAATTCTGCCAATTTCCTACTTATTAAATCCTTATTATCCCAGGAGCAAAAAGCTACATCGCCAAGTAAGATGGCAGAGTTACTCATTACCTGAAATATTCCATCTCTACCTTTTGTGCATTAATGAAAAAAGGAGACTGTGCTTCCCAGGTAAATGGGTGACAGGACAATTGTTCTTGAGATAAATGATATTAACTGCAGCACAAGGCAAGGAAGAAAAAGTGGATTTTAATGCTGTTGAAAATTATGGCCTTAAGAAATGTAGTGGATGACTAAAAGTCCTCTATTCAATGAAGAAATCATTGAGAAGTTCTTGGCAGGATGTCAAAAACTGCATTTAAGAGGACAATTAAAACAGTATAATGCAAACGCTATAATTAGAACCATATCTGGTTGAGCAACATACTATTTGTCTTCCAAAAAATCCCCAATGAACTGTTGCCAGTATTTATCAGGGTATTTACCAAATAATACAGATTTGGCCAGAAGATGAATTTTGTTACCATAAAGACTAACTAAAAAATTGCATCCACCTTTATACCTTGAAAGATTCTTTGATACTCATTTACCTCCCACAAATAATTTGACTTACATGTCCATATATTTATGTTATTTTACAGGGACAATAACCAAGGTCTCCCTTCCAATTATGCAAACCCAGGCCTGCTCCCGCTAAGGTGTCAGAGTTCTGTGCAGTTTAAGCCAGCACAGCTTAATTTGCACCAGTTGAGAAACAGCCCAGAATTTAAAGTAGAACATGGGAAACCTGCCAGAAGTGCAACAGGGAGCCCAAATTTCATCTATACAAAACAAAACGGCATCCCTATTATGCATTATGATGCAGAAACCAGGGTAGTAGCAAAATGAGAAGAACTTGTCTCAAAAATAAAGTTCACACTTCCCAATTAGTGAATGCAAACTTTAAATGGCATTTTCATGACATGGGAAGACAAGTGAGGAGAAATTAAATGCCAACTACTTTCATGACAAACCTCTCCCTTTGGGAAACAGTGGAGCACTGTTTCAGCACAGCATTGAAGAGTGAACCAGGTGGCTGAGCCAGTAACTAAACCAGGGACTTGCAGAACGTGAGCAACAGGACCCTTGTACCATCTTCTCGGGGTAGTCTGACACAAGAGGGGCTGGCGCTGGCAGGGGGCTCACAGAACCACCCATAGTCAGCTCTGATGGAAAGGAGATGGATTTTTGTTCCACATCCAGCACTGGGGAGCCACCCTGGAGCACGGTGCTCCCATCACTGCCAGTCCAGGCGGGAAGATCCATTACACTCCACAATGTGTGAAGTACCTAAAGGAGCCCACAAGCCACTGAAGCTCTCCATGTGCTCTGGGGCATGACTAATAAGGGACTTCAAAGCTCTGAAAAAAAAGCTGAATTTCTTGACGATTATCCGAACCAAATTTCAGAATCTTTTGAAGATGGTTTGTCTCTGCTCAGGGGGTCTGTTTTACGAGGCACTGGGAGAAGTTGCAATTGCTTAACCTCATTTTAGCATGCAGCAATTTTACAGTGTGCTTTCCTCTCTTAGTGCTCTTGTTCCAGCCACAGAGGTTAGGGATCTCAATGTGCAGGATATCTGAGATGCAGGAAACATGAGAAACCACATGGAAACCATGAGGAGAGTCTAGGTTTCCATCCTGGGTCTGGGAATCCTGGAATCCAGATACACTGCCTTGTGTTTGATACTGCCTCTTTGTGGAAAAAGGCTGTTACACATAGTAAAGTTTAATTGTTCAGAGAATCTCTGGATCTGGTTTTGCAGGATAGTTTCTTTGAATTTAAAACAAAATCTCATGGAGGATCTCCAAATATGGAGTTTTATTTCCTGTGGGAACACTTCTGTGGAGGAAGAAACAGGGGAATACATAAGAACGAGATGCAAATTCTAGTGGTACAAATAAGCATAATGTTCAGCACAGTGATTATACTGAGCACGATGCAAACTCCAGCAGAGAAAACCCACACATACACATTTCTTCTACTGAAGAAAAACTAAGTGTACATTGAAGCTTAATCCTTGCCGCTTTTCCTCTTTCTCCTACACCCCGGACTGCATAAATTCTACAGCATATTTTACTCCTCTCTATAGGTCCTGGTCAGTCAAGGTGAGATAAAGGCTTTTTTTGTTCCCTAAACCCAAGGAATCAGATGTTACTCTCAGCAGTAAAATATTACAGAATTAATAGACAGCCTATTGGGAATACATCCCTATCATAACGAGAGCTACCCTACAACTCAGTCCGCAAAGAAATAAGCAAGAAATTTCACAGATACTGTAACCATCAAACTAAATAATAAGTCTATTATCTTTAGCAATGAATATATTGCCTAATACATATGAGATATACTAGGTATTAGTACAATACCTCTCTGTAGATGACAGATTATTTCAGCACTATTGAGATCTCTGGAACATCATATCAGTTAAAAAAGAAAAAATATAGCCCAAATTTGTAAAGGTCAGTGAGTAATTGTTAACCTTGGAGGGACAAGAAATCAGTATTTTTACTGACAGCACTCGGAGCCTCTTGTAAATCATATTTATATTCATATACTTAAGCATTAATTTACATACTTAATTTCTGACAGGTTGACAACTGCAGTCCTTCTATCCTCTTGGTGTAAAGTAAGAAGTCAATTGTTATTCAGTGTATCAGTTACAGTGGTAGTGCCACTAACTGTATTTTATATAATGTGCTATCTGCAGAAAAGCAGATAAGAATTTGATTTAACATCCAATTAAAAGCCGTCATTGAAAAATTACTTCAAATAAGCCTTTTATTTTCTTTAATCAGTCCTCAATTCAAGCCTTCCTTGGACCTACTGAACCAAGCATCAGGACTCATGAATTTTGATTAAAAAATTTGAGCCCATTTCTAACTTAAGCAGATTTTTTTTGTTGCACTGTTTGATAGAAATTTAATAAATCTATGAATCCTTGCCAGCGTCATTTATCATCTTTTTTTCCGCAAGACTGGCCTATTATGCCTCGGCAGTAAATTATGAGGAAGCCAGCAAACCAAAACTTTTCAGTCCCATACTGAAGAAGAGATATAATCACTTGCATTGAACCATATAATTATAGTAGAATATGAATCTCTGAAACATTAGGTCCTGTTTTGAATATGTAATGCCCATGCTTTGAGAGCCTACAAAGATTTCTAGCTGATCTAATATAGCTCAGTTTAGCATCATATTGAACAATTTGCTGTTAATGAAAATGACAGCAAAAGCCATAAACAACAAGCTGGGAGACTCAGTAAGAATTATTAGGGAAATTTCCCTGTCTTTGGAAGAACAAGTCAGGAAATCAAACAGTCACCTTTCAGGGTTCCAAATCAACCATGTCTGATCTAAACCAACACAGACAGCTTAACCTGGGGCCATGTTACCAAAGTTTTGCTGGTTTAGGGATGAAGTTGGGATGTGATTGAGACTCTCTGCTCTTCCTAGAGAGTTGTATGTAGGAAGAGAAAGGCCCCTTCAGGGTTGAATTTGGATCAGGAATTGAATTAGCTGCTACAGTTCACACTGCAGAGATGCCCATCTCTGTTGATACTGATCTGTTGAAGCAAAGGAGACTCTTCCCAACTTAGCCATAAATTTGGGGGGGGGGGAGGTGTTTGGCTCAGCACTGCAAATGCCCCACCCCCAAATGCCCACCACTTTATGCTGGGATCTCTGCACTCACAGCAAAGGACACCTTGCCTTGGGAATACAAGGAAGCCACATATATACATGTGAACAGAGACAGGACAGAAAAGGAATGGTATTTAGGAAACATATCCAGCCTGTGTTTTCCACTGTTTTTGAAAGGAGATCCTTTCTTTTATCAAAACCATTTTTTTGGCCAACCAGAACAAGTTGTCCCACAAGCTGTGGAAATGCCAAGGGCTGGGTTTGTGGTCCAGGTCCTTGCGTAGTAGGATACTCCAGCACCTCCCCGCTCCTGGTGGGCAGTCAGGGCCATGCAATGCCATGCATGGACTCCCCTGGAGCCACACTCACACTGGGCAGCTGGCTAACACCAAACGTGCTACCTCAGACACCTGCTCCAGTCAGCGAGGCTCTCCAGAGGGTCTGACAGCATCTCACCTCTCCCTTACAAAAATTAAGCAAAAATAACTTCTTCAGTCATCAGAAAAAGTTTGGGTTAGGTTCATTTTTGATCATCAATTGAAAATAGTATTCTCAGACTATCTTAAGACTGAATTCATAGAATAATCACACTTGTCCAGGCTTCAACATTTTTTCCTAATATGAAAATGACCTGGCTCTCATCTGGGTGATGCAATGAAACTCACTGTGTCATGCTGTTCTCAGCTGTAAAGCAACATCAGTTTCTTATTTTACTTTCAAACCACATTGGAACTTCTGTGTGAGAGTCTGATGATATAAAGTATTCATTCAAAAAAGAAAAAGGCTCAAAAAGAAAGGTTAGGCTGAGCTGTAAGAAAATTAAATACCAGTGCACAAACAAGGATGGATATTCAAAGAGGGAAACAGAATTTTAAATGAAAAAGCCTGTCAAGTATTCAAGAATTAATTAAGAATAGATCTAAAGCAGATGAATATTCTACTTGAGTGGCTGTAGTATCATCAAACTTTAGCTAATAAAGCAACCGTTTCTTCTGACACTATCTCCTAAAGATTGATATTTCTTACATTATAGCTGCTCTACCACTTCTTAATTGAAGAGGTATTTTGTGATCCTGCAGTTAGAAGCATGAAAATATGTGTTATTTCAGTACTGCCCTGTAACATAAAAGACACATCTGAAACTGATGCACTTCATTCCAGCCTGGAGATTCTTCAGACAGCTGAGTTGCAGGAGAACCTGTAAGGCACCCATACAACAGTTGGTTTCACAAAGTTGTATTACAAGTTCATTATGTACACATGTCAAACTCCTGGATAGAAGACAGTAGGTATGAAGTTGGTTTGTAAATACATTGCTTGTTGCAGAAAACAAAGTTAATCTTGGCCAATTCAGCTGGTGTACGGACACTGAAGGTAACCAGATCCAACCAATCTTATGGGACTCCTGATATAAATCACTCCAGCTACCAGGCTTGGTTTATTTTCCAGTACTTTCTGATCCCTCCCATCAGATAAAAGCTAGGAGAAGGTTGTGTCTTAGGGAAACAGTCCAACAGTTCCAGATTTCACAAATACCTGCTCAGGAAAGCGTGCAAGTATCTGGCTGGCAGAAAGCTGCCAATCAGCTCTGCAGTTTTAAATATTTTAAGAGCTTCTTAAAGTAAAAATAATGCAAATTGCCTTTCCTCTGATCCATAGCAGGGAACAAACCTTTCTTTTGCTTTTAATAAGCTTGGTAAACGAAGTGTAACCATACCTGCCTAATTACCTAACTGATGATCTCCTGGCACAGAGAAGCATTTCTGTCTAATAAAAACAAAACTGCCCATTGTGGGACATTTTGCATTAGGCTCAGAGGAGCGCAGGGAGTAGAGTTTCCTGCCCTGATTTTGATGCTCTCTACAGGAATTGCCCTCTGGCCCCTTGGCAGGAACTTCATGACCCAGCTGAGCTTTCTACTGAATAGCTCAGTGGGGTGCAGGAGCCAGTTGCATGGCTTCACATGGTGCAGAAAGCTGGGGAGATTTTCTCCTGAACAGCACCTCAGCCATTTTGAAACATCTGCAATAGCTACTATTCAGGGGATGGAGGGAGGGGGAAGAAATTCTCCAGCTGTTACGTCTCTGCTGATTTTTTTTTTTTTTATTATTCCCGTCTACTGCCCTCATGATGATTTTGAAGGACACCAAATGGTTTCCATTATTTAGAATGAAATAACATCTGCTCAACAAATATTGTTACTCCTTGGGAAGCACCTCATTCAAGCAGCAGCTCTCCTTACAACACTTTATTTTATATAGTATTCAGAAGACAGTCTCACAGACACACTAGAGAAAGAAAGGGGGGAAAGTAGAAACCTCTGAAAACAAAAAATTGAGATGGTGTTTGAAGAAAAGATCTTGTTCTGTGGTTGAAGGGGGTGGGTAGACCATGTCCCCCTACTTGTAGGGTAACTCCAGAGGAAAAATGACCTCTCTTCACTGCACCAGCTCATGCACCAAGAGGGAAAACTGTCACAGGGAGGTGACCATGCTGAGAGAGGGCATGTGAGCAGATGGACATGAGGTCAGTAGCATGGAATAAGTCCAAATAGATCAGTTTTGAGTTTTACTTAGACTTGAACTGAAAGCTAAGAGGAAAAATGGAAGTTACTGAGCCTTGCTTTCGTAGAGCAGGAAAGAAATAAGCTTGAAGCTCTGAATTTTACAGACTGGACTTCACATTTCTGATACACGTGCTGCTACTGAAATCAAAATGTCCTTTCGTGTTGCTATTTCTTTCACAACACACATTTTAGAGCAGACTAGTTCAATAACCCAAAAATGGAATTGCATTTAACACAGCAGCTTGGGTGCTGACAGAACACAACCCAGACACTTGCTGGACTGCACTCCATGACCTAATGAAACCCACTCAAGTATCTATTTTAATAGTTTAATTAAAATGTTAAAAATCAAATGATAATATGACTATATCTATTTATTTTCTTTTTGCTACTGTCACCATCATTTGGATGAGGAATTAAAGAAAGAAATATGAACATGTGGAGGCATAATCCAACATTAAACTCATCTAGGGGCACACTTTTTAGCTTTATAGTTTCTTTGTTTAGGGGACAAGTGAATTTGGCAACATCAACAACGCTGCGATTTGCTGAAGCTTTGCTAATCCTGTGGTTCCTCAGCACCTGTCAGAAGGACACTGAAGACTTCCCAGGACCTGCAGTCATCAAATTACGAGAGAAAGCACAGACATCTGCACAGATGACCTCAGAAGAGATCTTTCTAACAGATAAACCCAGCAGTTATTTATTATACTTCTGGTGAATAACTATTTAACCAGATTTAGGGTAGTTTCTGGACTAGAGATAACATCTATCTAATGCTTATACATATAATTTTTGTGTGATCTCAAGTTGTATCATTTGTACGTATTTGTATAGTCATTATAAAGCTTGTATGTTTAACGTTATCTACACCTTCATGTAATGTGCCAGATGACGTAACCTGCAATATTTAAAGACACCATGACATGGAAAGGTCTTTTTCCACAGCTATTAAAAACTGGTTAGAGGCACATAAAGCAATATAGTTAAATTGTTAAAAAGAAACCTTTCAAAGTTTATGTTTTTTAAATGTTGATTCTATAACACTGTGCCAATTCTTACAGATTTTGATTAGTGAACAGGGGACTACTAAGTTTTTTACTTGGTAATTCATAGTGTTTACAGTCTCTAAAGAAAAGCAGAAGACATTCTCAGCTGTTTGAAAACCACAGAATTTCTAACAGATAGTTGAAAAATCATATCTTTAACAGTCACCTCTAGTTCTTGTTTGTTTGCACATCTAAATTGTATTCTGAGGGAGGTAAAAGGCCTGAGATGCTATATGAAATTTTAAAATAATACCTCAAAAATGTTGTTTTTACATTTCTACTAGCATTTCATAGTCATATTTTACTTTAGATTACAGTAGAGCATATCTCTGTGTTACATGATTTTAAGATTTACAACTGTGTTTAGAGGAACAGCTTAAAAATAATATGTTCGAGAATAGCTTACTGCAAGGGAAAAAACTTGGCCCCAGGAACACAAAACAAATTAGGTTGTTGGTAACCTCAAATTTGACACCTAAACCAGGTGCTCGTGTGAGAAAGGCATGTGCCTCCGTGGGCTTCAGCCTCTCCCCCACGTAAAGCATCCAACAGCAGAGGAACCTCATTAACAGCAAAACCTGGGGACGCTGTTGCCAAAGTTCACCCCGTGGCGCCTGCGTGTGCCAACACACGGCCTTTAAGTTGCGTACTGAAGACTTTCCATGGTGAGTGAGCGTTTCAGAAGACAAAACAGAAGAAACAATAACTGAAGTGAGGGCAGGAAACACAAAAGTCCCAGTGAGCAGCAGGAGCAGCAGACACAACAGAGGTACCAACACACTGACGTTCAACTCTCCAAGCCATTCAAATTAATGAGCTCTAGAAATGCGGGGTCCCACTGTATTAATATCCATTACATAATGTGCTTCCTCCCCCAGTAAATAGAGGATTCAGGATGCCTGGGGTATAGATAGTCTCTTACCAAAGATAATGGGCCCAAACTGATTTTAGACACAGGTCCCTTTCCCCGGAGACAGTTCATAATGATCTCCAATGTTACAAAGGCATGACAAAAATATAAAGCAGTCACATTAGTTCAGATAGATCTTTTACAATTACCTTGACTCCTGAAAGTAGTCCATCATATCTTTTTCACAAAATTTGTATTTCTCTCTGTTTGCACTAATATAGCTTTGGTTCATTGTACTATAAATGAAATACGCATTTATTTTTCATGGGCACACCAAAATGCCTTAGATAAAAGAAGATAATGCTTCTCAAAAGCTGTTCTTAATTTTATTTTTCTAATAGCTAATTGTACCATGAGTGTTTTATCAAATTATACTACTGGAAATTGCTAATATTACAAATGCAAATTATAACAGATGTGGATGTTTTCTACATACAGGTTCCAATTTGATATTTACTCATGCTGGAAACTCTGGAAAAGCTTTGCTTTCTATTTGCACTTGTAGGTGAGGGTCTGTCCCAAAACAAATTAATATTTTGTCAGCCATACTGTCAAATTAAAACATTTCTTTATGCTTGCGAGAGTGAAAGCCACAATTTTCAAACATTAATTACATTCAGTGGTGGTAAGGAGTACATACATACACACTGATACATTAAGAACTTGGCAGCCTTCCAAAAATGCCTAGCAGCCTAAAAAAATTAAACATTTGTAATTTATAAAGAATGATCCGAGTTTTAAGAAAATAAGAACTTTTTTTTTTTTGCTCAGTTGCAATTTTTAAATATAGAATGAAGAAAAATAACCTTGCTTCCTGGCAAAATATGCAGAGGGAAATAGAGCTTTTGAAACATCCAGGAATATGCTCATTTTGATGGCTCTCACTGAAACCATCAGTGCCTGATAAGAAGAAACACAACAAAACCATTATGTTTTTCTCTGAATGACCCTTCTCCCCCCTGTAAAACTTAGCTGGAGCTTTGCCACCTATGGCAGGGGAAGCCGGTGATGCTGCCTGTGGGAGATCCACCACGGGACCTCATGGACATGAAACACCAGAGAAAGCCCAGGAGGAAGCTCACCCCAAAGCCAGCACTTCACTGTACCACATTACAGAGCACTCAGTCATGCCAAAGGCAGCCAGGCAAGCAACCAGCAAAGCCAAAACCAGCAGATCCTCCATCCTCACTCCTGGTTACCTGCTTATGCCTCTGTGTGTACATTTTCCAACATCCCTTGAATCCAGCTGAACCAGTAAAGCCACGAAAGGAATAGGCAAAGGAGACTTATGGCTCAGGATGATAGGAAAAACAACAAAATCTGTTAGGGTTCCGCTGTTCAACTAAAGTGATAAAAGATCTGGTGTTAAAGAATGGAAGGATGGTGAAATAAATCAAGTCATGGACATAGGGTGCGTAAGGCACTGAGCTGTTCTGCTGAGCGATGCAAAGTTAAAGATGCAGAGACATGTTTTACTTGTCCATTCCCCAACAAGAAGGACCCTCCTCTTCTTTACGTGAGGGCTTGCTTGAGCTACTTCTCTTTTGCCCTGTTTTCTCTCGGGTCCCATGCGAGTCTCTTACTTCATAACTCAACACCCCTGCTAGAGCCAGACAGGAGGAGTCCATGGGCAGCCGCACACCCTGCCTGGCCTGCCCAGATGCTCAGCACAGTTTGTCTGCCTGAGGTGACAGACCTGGGATATTTGACAAGCAGTGGAAGAAAACTTCCCTTTGGACAAGACCAGTAGAGCCAGCTGTGTGGCTGTAAGAGCAGCTGGTCTCAGGGCATGAGAGGCACCGGAGCAGAGGCTGTTGAATGCGTTGTTGCCCACAAGCCAGTGAGTGCGGATCAGCCTGTCACCCTGGGGGAAAGCCTCGGGGTACCTGCCATGGAGAACCCACAGTTAACACCTAACATGGGTTGCAGCTCCACTGGGATTTTGCTGTTTGCTACAGGCAAAACCCACCACCAGCCAAAGGGTACCTACCACACCAGTACTGGTGTGTGCACGGAATTAATCATCACAGCAGTTAGTCTTGGGCTTAATGACTATTTGATTGTGGGGCAGATCTGGAGTCCCTGCTCAAGCCTGACTGAGTCAAAGGCATTAATATCAACACAAAAAGATTTGGCTGCGTGTTTGTATATTTTGGTCTAATAATGCTCCAGGACAAACTCAGAGGAACGATATCTGCAATATTTACAGTGACAAAGTACTAGCGTAATGTGCCTCTCTCTGTGCTGAACAATTTGTAAATGTCTCATTAAAATGTACTTTTTGTTTCTTCCCTCTTCACCTTAAGCTGGTTCGTCTCCTTGGTTTTCACCACTTTGTGGGAGAAAATGTCAAATTGCACAGTATCAAAACAACCACTCTAGTGTGAGTTTTTCAGTTTTCAAGACATCCTTAGCTGCATTATTCTGACACATTCTGTGGTCAAAGAAATGGTTTTGAAATTCACGTGTTTAGAATAATTTGGCATTTACATTTCATTTAGTTTATTTCTAGGACAAGCTACTTATAACAGCCACAGTTATCTCTAATGACACAAACTAGATACAACTTAATATAAGCAAATATTGTATCTACACGGTTTGCTGTGGTAACATATTCTATTACTACATGCTTACACTTAAAATACTGGAATACAGGTGACATGCATCTTCAATCTATTTCAAAACAGTCAGAGGAAAACGGGTATCAGATGGAATATAAACAAACTCAGAGTAATTTTAAAAATTATGGAGGAGAAACATACATGTCTGGTATTGCATGTCCAGCAAATACCTTTAAATGGCTTTATTACTTGCCATCTGTTTTGCCAGTTTCCCTTGCTGTCTATATACTTTTATAAAAATTCTCCCTATATATATGCAACACGTAGTTTTTACAAGAATGAATCAAATATAATAGGCAAAAAGTACTTAATTTTTATATTAAAGGTATGACCAGAAATAGAGTGTAAAAAAGGTAAGGATCCAGGACTGTTCTTGTCCATTGAATAATCCATTTTATACATCCAATAAATTGACCAAGGAAACTGAGCATGCCTCCAGCCAGGCAAAGTTTTACTATTCTCCCATGAAACATCCACCCACTCTCTGTTCCTGTTACATTTCTTTGCAGCTTCTGACTGCAGAAGAATATAAAAATTCTAACTAGGTAAGACTGAAATGAAGCAGGGATAGAGCAAAGCCATAAAACTGGGATACAAACTTTCCCAAAGTTTGAAGGTGTTTGAACCCAAGATTTTGGCTCAGCACCATCCTTAATTTGAAGCAGCATCTGGCAGGCCAAATGCTCTGCAAACGCTGGCACCATGAAGGATGAAGTCTCATGCGACACCGCATGTTGGAAGAAACGCTTCCTCCGCCGAGGAAGCCAGGTCGCACAGGAAGGGTGGATGCGGCAAGGCTGGGAGCTGCAGCTGCATGGAGGGACCCAGCTCCCACCATCCCTGTGGTGCTCACTTCAAAGGAGAAAAGACCTCCTGCCTGGGTTCACGTAGTGCTTGTCCTCCCTGCTGATCCTCCTGTTCTCACCCTATTCTTTCCCAGGGACCTAAACCCCATCCAACTCAGGGACACCACTCCCAAAGAGCCGGGTCTCCACAGCTCTTCCCAAGCCAAGCACTGTGTTCTAAACCAGAAGAGTCCCTTGCAGCATCCCAGGAGTCTTTCCACACCTGATTTTCAAAACCATTTAGGTGCCTAAGGAATAGAAGAAATCTCAAAAGCACCTTGAGTCTGGTTTTCCTAGTGACCTGCAAAGTCCTGAGCATTTCTGAAAACCTCACTCAGCATTATCCGCATCTTACTTATATACACATGCTTGGTCTTCTGGCCTTAAACTCACAATTTTCTACCCAAAACAGGCAGATGCTTTATCATGGTATTTGTGCATTTAGTGACAAATAATAATTATAGCTGCAAAAGCTATCTGTGTATTTTAACAGTTTGGATGTGGCTGAAAATAAGTGGTTTATTAACTGCTGTGAGGAACATTTCACAATAGGATCTGCATTTTTCTAGAACTCTGTAATTAAAGTATGCGCTAACGTGACCACAACATTTTTAAACAGCTGGCACACGGGCCTGAAAAAATAATTAGTTTTCAATAAAAAAAAGTTGCTTTTTATTAACCAGGCAAAGTTCTCCAGTGACTTTTAAGGATCTGCCAAGTGAAATTCAAAAATGAAAATAGTGTCTCTATGCTGGCTGTTAGCCAAGCTGAATGAAACACGAATATACTGATTTGTGCCAACTATTAGACATGCTGAACTGAGACAAAGTGGTTAAGTATCTCCCCAGGTTGAACAGTACACAAAAGAGTGTATTTGCCCCAAAAAAATGCTGCACTTGGGGTGGGTGTCCATTGCTGTGGCTTTCACATGTTATAGCTTTCTTCTCCCACCAGTCAGGAAATGAAAAAGTGGTTCAGAAGACAACCAAAATATTCTCTACGAGAGGACTTGGCAGCAAAGCCTATATATATATATGTGTGTGTGTGTGTGTGTATAGATATATATATATATATATGTATATCTGGGTTTAATGTTACATAATTAGGGCAAAGAGAACATGGTAACAAGTCGGAGGGTGCAGCCTGAAGGCTCCCTCTGACTGCAGAGAGGTGAGCACTGCCCTGGGCTCACCTGTGCTCACCCACAGATCTGGCACCACGCAAGGGGTGACGGCACAGCTTCTGCACATGGAGGAGCTGCAGGACAAAGCCCCAAAGGCAGCGTCTCTCTGTTTTACCACCTTTGTTTTGCTGATAAAAAGGGAACTTGGGAGACTTTTTATTTTATGTTATCAAAGCTATAATCCCCCCAGCTGTACCTGAGAACAAGCCTATGGATCTTACCCACTCAAATAATGGCTTTTTTTTATGTGGTCCTTCCCAAGACTCTTTCAGCAAACTCCCTTTGCATTTATATTAATGATAACGTCTTTAAATACAGGCAACTTACACAAAATAAGGGAACCACAAAAAGCAAGTGACTTCACTGGAATGTGCTAAAACAAGAGGCTCTATAAGAAGCTGCGATCTTTGGCAGAAAAACCTATATATTTGGGTTTAACTTTTAAATCATTATGGGTAGGGGAAAGCAAACCCAGTAACAAATAAAAGATGGCACTCTCCGACAAACAGGCACATGAAAGCAACAGCAATTTATGGACATACTGAAAGTCCTCCCTGACTTGCCAGGTGTCTTAACCTTCCTCATCACTTGACAAAAGGTGAAAAGATAAAAATTAAGAGAAGTTTTGCTGTCTTCCCATCTCTCACTTTATCATCACCACTTAATTCCCAAATACTTAAAGAAACGATCATTTGAAAGCTTACAATTTATCATTCTCAGCCATTGGGGACTCACAGGGCCAGTTCTTCCAAGTTATATGGTGGAATTACAACTGGCAACTGAGCGCTTATCTGAAAGCACCAAATATTCCTTGATTCAAGCCAGGACCTAAAGGTACTTTGGCCCATTCCACTCCACAGCTGCTGTAAGAGTTATTTTTATAGTACAGTTTGTCTGCTGATTTACTCTTATTGTTAAATGAATTCTAAAATTTGCTTAAACATTTGTGCTTGAACTTGAGGGGAAAAATAGCTTTGTTAGCAAAGGTTGAGTCTAATGAAATGGAAATAGGCTGTCTGTCCCCCAACACCCCCACCTACCAGCTTTTACAATTCGTCAAACTGTGGTAGATGAGTTCCAAGGACAGGGGGAAAAGAGGCAGATTTGTATTTCATGCTCCAATAAGGATAATTACCATGCTATTGTTGATTTAACATATAAATAAAAGCAGAATAGAAATATATTTCAGAATTAGGGTATTCTATCAGGTCCCCTTTCACAGCACAGTGCTAAGGAAAGTCAAACCTGGAACCAGTTACTTCAATATATATTTTAATTAAAACACATGGGATATTTTCAGGTGGATAAAATCACAGTGGATTCAACAGCAAAGGCCTGACTGAAGTTGCATTTGCACACTGAGTAACCTGGTGTTAAATCATTGCAGCAAAGGTGCTCTGTCCAGAAGGCTTTCAAGGATCACAAGTAAAATAAGTCTGGGTTGCTTAAGTTCTTACAGCTGATCCCCTTTCATGGAAAAAGCCAATTACAGATCACAGATGTCTAGACTAATCCTTTTAAATATCACAGAGGCAGGAAATAATGTGAAAGTGCAATAAATGACAATTTGTATAGCTTGGGTAGGGGTGGAATAAGACGGCACATGAAAAACAAACACAGAAAGGCTCAAATGTACAAAGCAAAAATAAAGGCTTATATTAACATTCAAGCTCAGTATGGCAAGACTGGAGACCATGGGCTAGATCCTGTTCTGATTTACAGCCTGTAAATCCGTTCCAACTGCATGAAGAAAAATTAAGCAGAGAATGTCTGTCTGCTCTACTGAATTACTTATTCCTCCTCCTTTCACCTCCTTCCCCTTTATTTCAACACTGCATTTTATCCTAACTTTTCTATAATTTCTGAAATTCATTTTAAACCAGGGAAAGGAAAATTCTGTTTTCTAATAGTGTCTGCATCTTTCCAAGGCATATGCCTGGTAATTAGCATGGTGGGATCATTAGCATAAATATACAAAGAAATTTGATTTTAGAACACGAATACCATTTTTGCTACAGAGCAATATAGGACAGGTGACAGGCCCAGCTGGGAAACCTCTTTTTCATTTTTCTGTGACCACAAATCAGACATCTTGGGCTCACAGCAGGACAGGCTCTACTGGCAGTAATTGGCACCATCTGTAGCTGTCAGAGCAGTGCCTGGCATTCCAGCATTTCATCTTTCCAGTCAAGGCATTCATCACTAGTCCAAAACTCAGCCAGCTGACACTGAAAGATTAACTTGCATTGATTTGCTTGGATAAGCTCGCCTGTGCCTCAGTTGGTACTGAACGTTCCTGTTAAATAGCCATCACCATCACAAGATGTTTACAAGGTAATTGTCTACTTAGTTTTTTCCATTCCCTTTCTTGGTCCTAATGTGTTTTCAATTATTATAATTTAAGAGATTGTGAATTAAAAGCAAGGAAAGTGAATGTAGACAGCAATCAAGGAGCAAGACCTAGTGAAAGGATTAGAAATTCACAGCCGTGGCTGTTTACTGATATTAAATGAGCAGCTTCTCCCACCCCTGTGTGTGCCATGAGACAAAACTTGTTGATTTGGGGGTTCAGCAACAGACCGAGTCTCCTCCAGCTGTCAGTCCGCACGATAAAGCTGAACGAAACCGTTATTATTTTCAAATGCAATTTTCCAGTACTTGGGTAATTTGGTTTACATTTTCCAGGAAAGCTTTACGGCAGCTACACCAGATGCAAAGTTCAACCTCTTTCTCTTAATCACCTAATGCTACAGCTACTTACCAGTGTTTTTAAGCCTCTGATGTGTTCAAAGCCCAGAGCTTAATCTTTCATAGTCATTAGTATTTCAATTTAGAAACCTAATATATTCTGTAGAATGTTTTTGGGTGAATAGATTGCAATTTGAAAGTTAAAAATTCATGTCTATTTTAGCAAATGACAGACAAATATAAGGACCTCCCAGGCAAACCTAAGACAGTGAAAATTTCTGGAGCCTCACATAAATGACTATCCTCTTTCTTGAAAATGAAATTGATTCTACTGTGAGTAAATAAAGGGGATTATTGAAGGGCGTTTTAATCAGCTATTATAGTTCTATCAAAACCCTGCTCAGAAATCCCTGTTCTCTCTCCTAGACATCTCATTAATGGTTTATTTTCCATAGCAAAGGTGATGTGTCACAGCCCACACAACACATCCACAACAGGGCTCATTGGTACTTTTAGGTATTTGGGGGCCTTCTCTGTGTATCTATCTCAGACCAAAAGCTCCATCAGCATAAGTTTCATTCTACATCCATTATGAGATGAAACTGTAAGGGTTGACAAGTTGGTATGAACTCTGAGAAGTGCTGATGCTATCAATGTGGTATATCTACAGAGCATAATAAAACACGATGGGGAGATACCTGCTAATGCCACCTGTATGAATTGGCTCAGTGGAGCCCAAGGTCTGGCTTTGGGGATGGCAACCCCATTGGGGCACGGGAGCTATACAGGGCCAAGGACTACCAAAAGCAATTTCAACTTTGTACGAGGTACAAAACACATATGAGAAGGTGATGCTGTGTCAGAGAACATGAAAGCAGACAAAATGGAGCTCAGTCAGGGGCCTCTGGCTCCCAGCAGAGCTGAACTTGCACTCCTGAAGGTGATTCATTTTGCCCCTGAAAACAGGGTATTTTAGATAAAAGGGAATATTGTGGCTATAATTAGTGGCACCTGTTCCAACTCTGACATGGACTGCCCCGAGAACATCTCCTAACCTTAGAGACACATGTTAAACTAGGCTCATAACTTAGTAGGGTCTGTCCTTCTTTGTACATAAAAATAGGAATTTTCTCTTTTCACAATGAAGACAGGATATGCAATACTTCATCAAACAGAAATGAACTTAAATAGCCTACATAAATTGCATCTATTTTCAACTATCTTTGCTAAAAACATTTCATCTACTACAGAACACTCATGAGTGTTTGCAACACATCTGTGGAATAAAAAAATTAAAAAAAAGTTAAGCCTAAAAGAGTATTAAGTCATCTGTTTTGGAGGGATTTTTGTATTAGATCTTGTTCATTTATTAAGTGTAATGTGATAGTGGCCAGATGATTAATACAGTGTGGTGGGAGTGATGTAACAGGAAAGATAAAAACGGATATAAGTGGAGAAGAGGATAGGGATGTGGAGGGGGTACGCAGGGAGGGCTGGGATGAGGAGGTTAGTGTATACAGTGTCTGAGTGTGACTGGCTTCCTTTGGAATGAGCTTTAGGGAGGATTTACTCTTTCAGCTGGTGATTATATCCCACAGGATGTCCCAAGTGAGGGAAGAGAGTACATCATTAGTCTGCTTTGAGATAGGTACTACCTCTACCCCCAGCATGTTCAAACCACTTTTCTGCATCTATGGGGAATGAGATTTTGGTTTCCTCCACCTCTTTTGATTGGTTTCAACCAGGTCACCCCACTGCAAGCCTGCGAGGGACTCAGGACAGAAGAGGTGTTATGTGGGTAAGGAGCACTGCTGAGAAAGGAGTGACCAGAGGATTTTTAAATCCCTGTTATTAATTAATGGGTCCTGCTGCCTTTGGCAAGAAATGCCTAGAGAGCAACCTTAGCTATCAATAGTGTTGACTGACAAAGACCTAAAAAAAGGTGGAATTTACCCAGAAAGTCTCACTGCTTTCAGGTATGTATTCTTCCATGGCTGTTGACACCTCTCACATCTAACTGGATTTGGGATGGATCTTTTAATTGGCTTGAACCAGAAACTGTAAAACTCAGTGCCTAACCAGGTGTCCTGTAGGACACTACTAAGCACAGTTACAGCTGGGTCTGGACAGCAAAACAAAGCACTCACTACCTCGACACGGTAATACAGAATACTGCAGGGCCTGTGCACTTCTCCTAAGGGTCAGATTTTCAAACACATTTCACTGGGGATGTCTGGGCAGATTTACAAACATCTGATCACCCAAGAACATCTATGGAGTACGTAAGCCTGAGGGAAATGTAAAGGATACTATAAATTGACCAGATTGTTCAACTGCAGTTTTTGCAGTATGATCACACTGACTCAAGCTGCGTAAGGTGATGTCAACACACAGGAGAAGCAAAGGAGGAAAGAAAATGCTCAACATCAGCCATGGCAGCACAGTATGCTGAGGTGCTGAGATCTGACGGTTCTACCTCCGGTAAGAGTACTTGACAGGTTTCACCCAGAACAGCCAGGAATACAAAAACTATTTCTGCTTACAAGCAGGATTTCCCTTCAGAGGGGAGGGAAACTGCTCAGGGGAATCTCATTTCTGTATTGACTTTTACATATACAGAAGGTGACTAAAGGAAATAGGCCAGCCTGGATTGCTCCGAGGGGATAATAAGCCCTGTGGTGAAATGGAAATGCATGTGGATTGTTCTGCACCCTTCTCCTTCTAAGCATTTTCACACGCTATTAAAACAAACTGTACTTTTGTTTCCAAAAAAAGGTTGTCTTGTTACTAGAGTCACAGCTGGGTACAGACCCTCAGAGAAGATCTGGTGCCCGAAGCCCCCCGTGATGCCAAACACAGTGTTACATGCAGAACTCCTTGCCTGAGCCAGAGCAGTGCAGGATGTCCCCTAAGGAGAGTTGCTGGCTGAAGGACAGCCACTGCTCTGGGAGGAGAGAAGATGCAGAGCCCAAGCCAAGCTCTCTGGCCACAGAGTGGTGCAGGACAGAGAAACCAGCAGAGCTCAGCTCTCCACTGTCCCAGGAGAGCCAAACTGACCTTTCGTCTGTCTGATGTAGCTGGCACACTACTGGTAGCTCAAGACTTTTTACCAACTCACTAACAATAATGAAGGCAGTATGACAACAGAGGCTATGCATAGGAGGAATTCCAGGCAGCATGGAGCAGTGGGAGCTGTCAGCATTTCTTACAGTCTTCACAAGGTCAGCAGGTATCAGTGGTGTGCCCTCTCTTGCATTACAACACTGAGAGTTCTGCTGCTTCTGCTCCCCTCTTCTGACCCTTCCAGATACAATGAGGAAAAGCCAGGGCCCTGTTTTTATAGTCCACGAGCAGAGCTCAAGAGAAAAACATCACCTGACAAGGGAGTCAGAGTTACGTGGAGTACTGTCTCAGTGTTTCTAAGGGGTTTAAAAAGACACTTCAGAGAGACACTGAGGAACTAAGTACAGGCTCTGTTTTTATGAACCTTCATATTTATAGGACTGGAAAGCTTTATACTCCAAATGTTTGTTTCCTTTAAATAGCAGATTCTTTCCATACCTTGCCATTCAAAGAGCCCTCTGTACGTGCATTCCTGTTGCCTTCAGAACAGTCCAGTGTACAACAGCTCTTAGGTTATATGGCAGGACAACACTACATTCAGTAAGATTAAGGTAATTATAGAAAAGATGCATTCTGAGACCCTTTATGAAACAAAACACCTTATTTATGGAATCAAGTAGTATCTGTTTGCTATCAGTTTGACTGCAGGAGTAAGGACCTTTAAATTTTTAAGATAGCAACAAGATTGTTTTTTGAAAAGATATTTATCTTTACCTAGCAAGCATTAGAATAAATCTACCAACTCTGAAGAAACAGCACTAGCCCACCAGATTTACACAGACTTCTGAGACATTTGGTGTTTCACCTAAAGCCTAAGCTACTACATCATTTATTCACATGAAGAACTTTGTTTCAATTTATTTAAGAGGTTTCTAGCTTACACAGTGCCAGAGAACAGCTTCAGAATGTTATCCTTATTCGTTTGGAAACCAGAAAGCAAACAAGAGCACATAAGAACTTATTACATTTTAAAATGTCATAACGATGCCAGTCTCATGTTTTTGAGAAAGAACCTTTGTCTTCTTTTTAATTTTTTTCCTCCTTTCTTTTCAAGTATGTGTCAGTAACAACATCAAGTTTGATAAATGGTTGATTTCAAAAGCAGGGTAGGACATTTGGCATTGCAAACGACATTTTCCAAAATTATTGTTGGTCTGTGTGGCTTAATCAGAGGAAGTCCAACTTGAATTTCAAAATTACTGAATATTTTCTGTAAAACTGAAGCTCTTTTTAGAGTCCCTTAGATTGTCCTGCTGCCTCCCAGAATAAGCATTTGAAATTGCCCAGTGTACCTGAATACATTAGATAGAAGTGTGCTTTAGAGTGGAGTGCAGCTCTCAATCACACAGCCCTGAAACTGAACAAAACACTGTTCCCTGAAACTGCTGAAATCAACTATTTCAGATGTATTCTGGAATAACATAGCAGAATTCACTTCTCTTCCAGCAGCAAGCTTCTACCAATAAAAACAAATTCTATGGAAGGATAAATTAGGAAAATCCATAGCACAATTCTAATTTCTAAGATATGAGGACTTTTGTATATGTTAAGCACAGTAATAATGATAAGAAAATATTTGCAATCGCAAAAAGTCTGATATGGTGTTTTAAGTGCTTCATATTGTGTAACTTTTATTATGGAGTCCTCCCTGTTTTTCACTACATCGATGCTGTCCTCATTAATGTCAAAAGGATTTATGTGTGCACATGGAAGGAAGAAGTATGTCTCTGTGTTTGCAGTCTCACCTGTTATCTTTCTCTTGTCATTATCTACCAACTTACCTTCCAAAGGACAACATTTATAGCTCACTGGTAAATATAAGGCAGATAAATTTTATGTACTGAAGCAACATGAGTGTGAAGTTGGTCTGACTCAATTGTATCAAACCAGCTGAAACAGATATTGTGTACACAACAGGCACATCTCTGGTTTCAAAGTTTTCATAAGGAAAAACTCCTCTGGGCAAAAGAAATCAAAACACTGGGATGAAATACATTGGATCTCAGGAATTTCCTTTGCAACTACTAGGATCTCCACAAAAACGAACCATTGAAAAGCAATCTATTTTTCAATCCTATCAGCTATAGCACATCATCAAAAGTTTACATAATTCCTAAAATCAGATACAAAATGTCAACAAACTGCAGCTGAATGCATTATGGACACAGAATACTCTTGCAGAGGTTTCATTAAGTCTAACATGATTTACAGGACTTAAGACACACTGCTTCAAGATTTTTATATCACTGCAGTAAGTACTCCAGGGATGTTTCAACCCACTCGAAATTGTTTTAGCTGTGCTATTACCTGGGTCAGAACTGATGGCAACATATATCAATTAGACTGTAGCAGTTTAATACCTGCTCCTATGCATCTGGTCACTCAGAGATTCACATCTCAGATTTCCATATCCTAAAAAGAATATTAAAGCAGAGTCCGGGAACGGGCTAGGGTTACCTAATTTAATAAGGAGCAGCCTTGAAGATAAGACATCAGGGGACTACACCCATTCAGATTACAGATGTCCCTTCCATTCACCACAGAAAGTGGTAATGTTTCTTTATGATTACTCCCAATCTTTGCCTTGATCATCTGAAGATTCTGAGGCAGCACTGTAATTAAGTGAGAACAGTGGGCTGTACACTTTTTGATAAACTGAACTAGTATCACTGACATTGATTAACTCCAGTTTAGGATCTGATAATTCGTTATTATTTTGAACCCTGTTAAATAGAGAGCATTTAAAAAAATAGTGCCACTTCAGTATTTTGTCATACCTAGAGTCAGAAATACATGGGTGTTACTTCTGTTTAGAGAAGTAACTATAGTTAATGACTGTGTCAATGCTGATCACTGTCTATATTTTATACAACATGGCAGTAGGGTAGATCTACTTTGCTGCAAGTTGTTAACAGACAGTTTTATTGGCAGTGAATTTGTCCCTGAAACTTGCTAAGTTTAAGTGTCCCTGTGACATAATTTTATTATTCAAGACCACGTTTACCCACACATTTTTCACCTACACAGCAGAACACGATTAGAGCTGCTGTTTTAGTAACACCTAAGAGGCTCAGTCTGTAAGAGAAGGAATTTGGTCTGGTGTCAACAGGTGAGGCATTTGAGAAACATCTTACTTCTCTGCTCTAAGAGTGTGAGCTTTTTACATTGCTAGAAGTAGTAGGTTTTGTACCTGGTCTACACAGCAAGAGACAGTTTATAGCCAAATTACTTCATGAGAAACCAAAGGTTACCAATACATTGTTTGTGGTTATGTCTTTATGATCTGTGTGCTGCTCTGTACCTGTTACTCCACAGAGGTGTCCCATTCAGCATAAGAAAAGCAGGACATCAGCAAAAGACTGTAGAATCAGTTCTGCAGAGGTCCCCCCGACTCTTCTTTAAACACTTTACATATCTCTAACAGTGTCTTATTCTAGCAACACTAACATGAGTTTCCAAGACCACTGGCTCCCTATCTGTGAGTGCCAAGATGTGAAAGAGGAACAAAGACAATTGAGTATAAAGACTAGAAATACAGTTAAGACTCATGATCAAGAAAAACATCAGGCTTAACAATATCCTGTTAGTGCAAAACACTGCACATATAAACCAACTGAAAACCTAACTTGTATATTACGTGGCAGTAGCATTTTTACAATAAAGCTGTTAGAGTTCAACAAAATCCTAATAAAAGATGAAACTAGGGCAGAAAAGATGAATTAAGGGCAGAAAGCTAGAGGATTTGCCCTCCAAACTTTCCAATGGGGGAAATCCATCTCTTTTAGCATAAATGTGTGCAGTTTTACAGTGGTCCTGCTTCTGCATGAATTTTAGAATACATTTAGTAGAAAATTCATTACATGAAACATTTATCCCATGAATAAATTAGAGACTCTGAATTACAGTGCAATAAAACTTTTGCTGCTAGAAAGATTTTTATGGGTGAAATAATGTGAAAATTAGTAACATTAAATATGATTCTTCTTAACCCAGAATAGTCACCACACAATTATTTTGACATGTTCTGGCATACATCATCATAGGTCTAGTCAAATAGTGTTATAGAACAGATTTGGAACCCTTTTATAAAGCATCAAGGAACACACAAAAAAGGGCAATGGAGAGGAAAGTTTTCAATCCTAAACTGCTGAAGAGAGCAATTTTTGCCACTACATTCAAGAAAAGCAGGATTACCTTTTTATCAGAAGGGTTTCACTCAGTCCTTGAGTGGATGAGCAAAGAGTATCACTTTTGTATCTGTTGTGCATTAATTTGATGCTCTAGCATGGGGTAAATGTACTGAAGGCAAACCTCCCTAGGCATTAAACGGGAAGTCTGCATGCTGTCCTGAAGCATAGAATCACTTCTCTACTAAAAAATTCTAAACTTAATATGTATACAAAGCTGCTCTGTGCCATTAAGTCAACCACAAATAAATCCACTAACAAAGGGTTAGTGCCAGCCCTTTGGGGGCCAGATCCCATCAACCTTCTCCACGCAGAGCAGGTAACTGCTTATGTTGAACGATGCTGCCACTTCCTATGAATAAACACACCTGAAACTTCACACCTTTATTGGAAAGTAAGTGACAAAGCAGATGAGATCTTCCACCTACTCTTCTCACCCAAAGACAACTTAACCTTGGACAAAATGTCTTGTATTTTAAGTGACTAAAATCTGGTTGGATGAAGAGCACTGCAAGAATTTAAATCTAACTTCAAAATGCAGAATTTCCTTATCCTATGCTTTCCCCAGTCTGATGGAATTGCCATGTGTCATAGAGCTGCCATACTGTGCTCAGATGCTTCAAACCATTAGTGCCAGGCTTGCAAGAGAAATGTCTCTGCTTTGGAGTGCTTGTTTTTAAAAGAAAACAGATGATTTTTGCTTTATTGTGGAAGGTATTTTAGGGGAAGAGAGACTGAATCCATGTATTTTCTTTGGGCATTTCCCTATTCACAGATTTTTGTCTAGTTAGGTGGATCTTGGGTTTTGGCAGACTCACAGTAGACTTTGTTTATTGCCTGTTTTGTGTGGAACTTCTCTGGAGGTGCCCCTTTCCAGACTCAAATGATTAAATAAACGTTTACAAGCATTAAAGTATGTCTCTTTCTTAGGAGGGAAAAAACACTGATGCAACGGAAAGTGCAAGGCTGCAGAGCACCCTGTGTACACCAGCTATTCCAACCCAGAGTGCATGAGCATGACTGTATTCAAAGGAGGTAAATCAGAGACCCTTGAATGCTTTATCTCCCTCTCTCTCTGTTTGGTTTCCCACAGCATAACTTTACACATTACCTCATGACATCTTTATAGTGGTGGAGAAAATGATGAGACTCCAGTCCTTGAAAAATCGCAAACACAGACTCATTTGTAGCATTTGGCTGCTCTAATTAGCACATCACTGAGGGGTAATGAATAGAAGTCTGTGAAGTAACTTAAAAATTAGTACCACTAGCAATGTTAGAGTAAAAATGAGAACTGTGAGTAACAGTACTCAAAGGATTTGGGTAATTACTGGATACTCCCAGTATAAGGTCTGTCACTTGATCCTAAGGGACTCTAAGACTTCAACAAGCCCCAGAGGCCCAGTATTCTACCCCAATAAATGAGGTTCTCAAAGTTCACTCAGAGTTAAAGACAGCATCACAACTCTATTGCTCTTCCTTTCTTTTTTTAAAGGTGGTTCTTAAACTGCATGGGATTAGACAACCTTCTTTCTTTTGTATGTTAATCACTGGACTCCTCCATCTGTAATGACATTTTATAGTTTCCATGTGTGTGAAAACATGGAAATTACATCACTCCAATAACCAAATGTGCAGGGCTGTATGGATTCCTAATGCCCGACAAACAGCTGCAGTATTTGCACTGAGGCTCTTTAAACATTTCAGTGGTCTCCAAGCAATTGAAAGGTGGGGAGGGAAATGTTACTCGTCAGGGGATGGAAAGAGACCTTGACCATGCAAAGAAGGGGCAGCGCCTTCACCTGCTCCTGCCTGAGCACTCCGGCCAACCTTTCCACCAGCCCAGGAGAGGGGCAAACCTGCTGTAAAGCACGAGCACTTCCCCCTCCCAAAAAAGGATGACCACAGGCCAGGATACACCAGATCACAACAGGCAGCCATGGGGAGCCTTCAGAGAAGACCAAGCTGGCTCTTCCCAGCTCTAGGAACTGGTGCTGGCCTGGCACTTCAGAGAGCCCACCCTCAGTTAAGCAAGAGCTTCCTCCTCCCTAACAGTGGGAAACTTTCAATTCTGACCCATCCTCAACCTGATGTAAAGGAGCTCCAGCCTGTGGTTTATAACATGTTTTGTAAAAAAAGCCCCTTAGGATCAACAACTTTTATTGCAACCTTCAGTTGCACCATGCTCTTGTAAAGCCAGATTAAGTTGGGGTCTAAACATCATGACCCTTTCTTCTCTCTCCTTTCCACCTTCCATAATTTTTTTTGTTTTGTTTCTCTCTAAGTGATTTCACTCTTAAGATCAAAAAAAAAAAAAAAAAATAAAAAGAAGGGAAAAAAAGAAACAAGTTCTGTACATAAACAGAGCTTTCAGGCTTGCTTTTCATCCTGAACCAAACGGGCAAAGAGCGTCCGTGCATTTGCAAGCTTTTCCAAGCGAGCCTAGAGGGGCCTGTTTACCAGAGATCGAATCTCTGGCAAACAGCTCATTGCAGCTCTTCAAACAAGTTGAAATTATGACCTTATGTTATTGTTTCTCAACAACCCAAACCTTTGATGTAAACTAATGTTGACCTTTCCAGCATAAATTTGACACGAAGCCACTTTTGTTTCAAACGCCCTATGAAAATTCAGCTACAGTCTTACTGGATAAAGCCTTTTTATGAGATAATAAATAATAGATAATAAACAACTGGAGCCAATTTAGTCATTGAAGTATTTTCTTTTCCTGACTATCATAATGGATCTTTTCTACCTTGGCTTGTGTAGGGCTGTCTCTCACCACACCATGGGCCCATCCAATCTAAGCCAAATCCTAGTGAAGTCAATGGAAAAACTTCTCAAGAATTTCAGGTCTTCAGTCTCTGGGGGAAACCTAGATTACACTAAATTAAACTGCATAACTCCCATAGACCTCTGTGGGTTTTATATATTAGGAGATATTCTCACCGCTCACTTCAGCTGTAGGTGGGTATCCAAGGTAAACCGATGCCTCCAGAAATGAGATCATACAATTTGGGCAGTAAGGCTCCTAATCCAACCTCAGCAAGTGGTTACTTTTGTCAGTTACAGAAAGCACACAGAGTTGAGTTCCTAATATAAGCACCTTTACTCTGTTGAACTGGTAACTCTATTCACTCTTGTTCTACCACACCCACGAGCAGTGACCTGCACATCTTCCCACACTGCCTGAGAGTCACTGATGCCTGCCTTTACAGGTAACACTCTTTCAATAAGATATTTCATTTGTCATGACTAATCTCTAGCCCTTATTGTTTTGCCTATTAACTTTTGAAGCAGTAAAAGGGAATCAACAGACAAAAAGGAAGGTAATTCTGTTAATTTTTCAAAGTGCTGCTATTAATATTTAGTGCTCTCCACACCAGCTTAGCAGTTTTAAATACCAGAAACTTAGTTGGAGAATCCAGATAAAAAATGAGCAACCTTTATGTGGAGTCCATTAACTAATCCTAAATTAAAGTGGCATTGAAATGGAATTAGAGGGATGAATATAAAAAAGGAACACGTGATGAGCACATGGATACCACATGAATCCATTATGATAAGTAGTCTTCCAGTAACAGCAAATGAATTTATTCTGACCACACACTTAAAATGAAGCCAAACCTGGTTTGTTTTTATTTTTAAAACAAATGTCAAGTATCGTCTCATTGTTAAACTAAGCTTACTATCTTTTGCTGGACCAAAAAACTCATAAGACAGAACTTCAGTGTTTAAAAAATAATCCACTATATATCAGTATAACTCACTATACAATTACTATATATCAAACAGTAAGAAACTGACTTTCTCCTACAGATTTTGCACTCCAAATTGGGGATTCAACCCTTAGCTGAGCCTGTCACAGTAAGCTCCTTTGCTGCATGACACACACTTGAAGTGTCTGAATTCTGTTCTGCAGAGAGTCTGTTGCTTTCTCCATGCCTAACTGAGTAAATGCGAGCAAAGTGCAAAACAAAGGTGAAGAACCCAAGCATTTCATGTAAGCTCCACTGACAGCACCTCATTGCCTACCCAGCAACCACTTTGAGAGATCACTCGAAATAACTATCCCTTAACATTAGAAATACGAAGCCTTGTCTCTACAATCTAGTTTGGGGACCAGACTAAGAGGCCATGCCCTTTTTTAGAGAGCAGAGATTCCTGCAAATAAAACACACACTTGTAAACTTCATTTGCTAATCATAAAGCAAGTCCCGTGCAAATCCCAGAAACAGCAATGACAAATTTCATGGGTTGGTCATGGCAAAAATAGCAGATTTCACAGCATGACACTGATTAAAAGACGCAGACAGGAAAATCACAAATAAAGACATTTAAGCTGCCAAGACAATGATGTTTTTAAGTACTGAATGCTATCTTTATTAATACAGTTGTCCTGGATGGATATTCTCCAAAACAGCAAAACTGTCACTAAACAAATGAGTAACCCAAAAATACTCCCAATTTTAGGAACAGTTCAGTCTCCCTGATTCTTAATTTAGATACTGCTGAATAATGACATGGACAAGAAGCCAGGACGACACACTGAACTTCAGAGAAATGCATTTTCTAAGCACAGGCCTCCCTGAACTGGTGGCTCAAGTCCTTATGCCAATATTAGTATAAAGGGTGCATTACACCTTTCTGTGCAAGAAGAGGCCCCAAGGGAAGCCTCTTAGTGTCAGAAAATAAGTGTCAGGTAAGGCCCCAGTTCTCCCTGATAGACTAAGACTTCACATTTATTTTTAGAGGCATTGACCAGTCAGTCATTGCACTGTAGGTCCATGTCCAATTGCTTGCCCAAAATTCCTGAAAAATTCAAAGCCACATATAATACAGCTGCTTTAGGGATCAGGTCAGTGCAAAACCACTCTGTTTTTGGTGTTAAGAATGGGGGTTTTATCTAACCTCAAAGCTGAACCCAGGAACAAACAATTAAAAGCTCAGGTCTCTATTCCAAGCCCAGAGAGTCTGGTGGGAAGCCAGAATTTGCACAGAGCAGTGGAGATCTCCTGCCCCACTGAGGTCCTTCTGCAGCACCAACTCTTCCTGCTCTTTTCCATGCTCTGTGAAAGAGGCTGCAAAGGGAAATGGCAGTTCTGGAGAAAAATACCCAAACTACTTATTATATTACTATTCGGCACTCTGTGACTTTTGCACTCCATGGAAAACTCTGCTTTTTAAAAAAGAAAAAAAAAGTCTCTCAGAAGGGGAAAAGCAGAGACAAGATCAAAATAAAAATTCTGGGAAAATCATTACATTGACCTTTAATTTTATAGATAAATTCATAATACTATTATATTATGTTCCAGAAAAATATTTAAGAACTAGAAATGTCTTTCTGAGAATGACATATTTGACTTCAATTTGGAAAAACCCAATATATTCCATTTCAACAGTTTACCAAGACACGTGTATTCCATTTCATTTATTTGTTGTATCAGTTCTTTAGTTCTGTCCTTTCAGCCCCTCCAGCAGCTCTGACAACCAAAGAGGACCACAATAGCACAGTTCCTACAAGCACACCTTGTCCCAGCAAAGGAGGAAGGCAAATCTCTCCACAGGGTCCATCTGAACATGGCAGGTTTCCTTTAAGAAAGGACGTGGTCTCCTGTGAGAGCTCAGCACTCCTCAGGACCACAGAGACAATGCAAAGAGGATTTTGTGAGGGGAGCCTCAGGGATCATTCCATTTCCATATGGAAGGATCCATATGGATCTTTTTAAAATAAACCTCTTACAGGGCACGTCTGAGCAAGGGAAACTTGATGTCCTGCCCTCCAAGGAATGCGGTGTGATGCTCTCAGTTGAGGAATGTTAGTGCAGCATATTTGGTAGAGAGAATTAACCCAAGGCTCTGGCCCAGATAAGTACAACTCAAAGTATGCTGGCTACTGTTTTTTCATACAATCTCTTTTTAATAAATAGTGGCACAAGCCAAAGAAAACTTTATAAAAATGAACAGTTCTAACACTTGCTGAAGAAACACAGGCAATCCCTCACGCAGAAACAAAAAATGACCCCATCACTCATTTCTCAGAGGGAGGCAGCAATTTCATGGGGTAGTAGCCACACAAGGGATGAAAACTAAGATCATCTTCATATTTTCCACCTCTCAGTTCTGCTCATCTGTATCTGACAGACAGAGAAGATGTTCAAATTTATTGTGAACTTTAAACTCCTGTTGAGGTTCGAGACATTAAGTGAACCGGCTGTTGACCAACAGTGGAAAGTTTTACCTGAGCTGGTTTAAAGTCAGGAGTGGGGAAAAAAAGCATACCCTTCTGGGGCTTGAGTTTTCTCTAGTTTCTTACACAAGAACAAAGATTAATTACTATCTATTTCAAAACATTATTTAATCTGTCAGTCTAATGCTCTGACTTTTCCTGTAACTGGTCTTGGCCTCTAGCAAGGTGAGTACAAAAATCTCTTCCAAATATCAGCAGTACACATATGGCATGATGGACATTTTTCAAAATCTACTGCACCCCTACATTTTTCTTGACTGCTCAACACATTGGTAGTCATTACTGCAGCAACTTATTTCAAGCCAAGAGATATATAAATGTCTGTCTGTGCTGACTGGCAGGGTGCTGTAAAACAATGCTGCCAGCCAATCAAACACACATACTCTCTCTTCCTCCTTGGGGAGACAGTATACATTTTCAGGGGTATAGCTGGGACTGATTGCCATCAATCAAGACTTGGATTCCTAGTCCATCTCCACAGCATATACATGCTGAGTGAAAGGCCAATCTAATTCAGCATCATTTGGTAAACTCCTGAAACTTTATTAGATTAACATTTTGGATAAAACAATAGAAATAATCAGTTTGTCAATTCAGAATAAGAGCTCAAAAGTCTAAATGCTTCTAAAATTAGATCTTCTCTGCTTTTAAAGGTAAGCAGATGGAAAACATTTGATTCTTATTTATTACCAGTTAAATTTATGTCCCTTATTTCACCATAAACTACAAGACTTCACAAAAGTGTATCTTATTTCACTGATCTTTAATAACCTGAAAACCGGTAACAGAAACCTATAATGAAGCACCCCATATACTGTAAATTAAAAATAAATAAGAGACCTCAAAGAGGTTTTCTTCAAAAGCTGCTTCAGTTTAGTGTTTCATTTTATATATACACTAAGAGAGAGAGAGACATCTGTAAACATTTCTAAAGTATAATGCAAGGGAACTAGCTATGTTATTATCTATTCTAAGCACATGGTTCAACATTTGTTTATGCAAACCATATAATTGGAAACTCTGTCCATTTTCTGCTTGTGCTAAATATTCTGTGTATAAATACTTTTCATAGTAGATAAATAAGGTTTTTATTTAGGTCTTATCACCTTCATATTACATATTCATTGATTTCTAAACTGCCTTAAACAGCTCTGTAGATGTGAAACATTATGAATTCAGTTTTGGCACCTTGGTATTAAATTTGCATATCAGGTCACGCACCGCTTGACATACATGCAAAATTGCACTGCGGCTATTTTATTACAACCCACAAAAGATATTCAGAAACTGCATGCAGCATCAAAATAAATTAAAATGGATAAAAGACCCAATAGTGAACTACATTTTTTTTATTGTTTAGTAGTGCCTAAAGCCATTTATATGTTCTAGTCAATAAACAAAAGTTAGACTAAAACAATTTTTAGTCTTTCTGTTATTATATTTTAATTGCAGGGGCAAATATATTTCTTTGTCCCTTTACCACCTGGATCCTACTAAAGGTTTGAATTCTTTTAAATTGTATGCTATAAAAAGCAATGTATACGGATCACTGGCAAGTCTTCATGTTTCTCTGCGTATGTCAGAATGTATATAGACACTGTGTATCAAGAGTCAGACATACAAAGCAATATATTTGTCTAGTTGATTTTTGTAGTTGAAATGTTTCTGTAAGTTACTGTGTATGCCAAGGCTGCATTTGCATGGAGTTTGCATTTACACGAAGTTAAAAGTGCATCAGTCAGTGCTGTTCAGCCATTACAGTGCCCTCAATATATACTACCTACCTACCTTGGGTGCTCCGTCTGCAAACTGCCCTCTTGATATTCAGTCAGCTGCAGCAAAGACATTAGAAAATTAAATACTAGGGGACATATCTTCCAATTGCCCCTCACTCCATTTCAATGTCTACAACAGTTCCGGATAAATAATTTGGCACTTCCATTCACTTCTTCCCAGGCCACGCTCGCTGGGTGGCTCAGGCACCTCATCATGCCCGCAAGTCGGGGACTCAGGTGTCCTACAGTCTGGCAGGGGGGACAGGAGGCAGCCCACAAGGCAGCTGTGCCAGCCCATGTAGAGACAGCCGGGCTGGCCCCTCTCTCCAGGCAGTGTGAGGAGCTCTTGTACAGCTGGAAGGAGCTCCTGAAGAGCCAGAATTTGTCCTGGGAGGCTCTGCTGGCCAACACCACGGCTGCTTTCATCACCCTTTGAAAAACCAGTTCCCTTACATGTAGAAGTAGGCAGGACAAGCATCCCCTTGCTCTGTTTTGGGTAATAAGCACCTACCTGTGAGCACAGGAATGAGCCTGTCTTGCCCAAACAGCCAGCCCTGGACCCTGAGCTGGAGCCCTGGGACCTGCTGCATCCCCCAGATGGGCAAAGGTTCAGGCAGAAACACCAGGACCAAGAGCTGCGCACACACCATCGTACCCCCAGCTCCTCCCACGCATGCCAGGGTACATGGCAGAGGGGGCTTCTCCTACGTCGCTTGCACTCAAGAACTAGTGACCCCTTAACCTTGGGAGATGCATTCCGCATTCCAAAAAGTGTCTGGGGGGCAGTTGTTTAAGAGATCCTAAAGGGCACCTTTCATCAAATCAGGGCAACAGCACAAATAAAGGAAACTCTGTAGTCAAATTTGAGAGTGGCTATTACTGAGCTGGTCTAGCTCGAATTAACATGCAAATTAGATGACAGATCACCCAGACTAAGTCAGTGAACAGCCTTTGGCCACACATTTGAAGCAGGTGATAATTGCACCAGTCAATAGCTGCTGTTGGGCCCTCAACCAAAACTTTCGGCTTGTAAATTCGCTGTTTCTTCTCAAACCATCACAAATGAAACCTTAAAATCCATATTCGCAAGAAAGACACTCACTGAACTCGGGGGAGAAGGATTAGAGCCTCATCTGGAGTGGCTGGCACAGGTACACAAACCTCTTAAGAAGCCTGCATGACTTCAGTGAAAATCTAAGCTCATCAGGACTGCTATCTTTACAGCAGAAACCTTAAAAAATCGACATAATGTAACAAATTGGTTCAAAGCATTGCTACAGACCACCGTGCTAAATTCCCACATCCTTAGCAGTTTGTAAAAATGTTTAATTTATGTTTATGTATTCTTATTCAAAATGTTAGTTAACAGCCTGTAGGGACCTGGTAATAGGATCCTTTTTTCTTTTTTATGTTTATTAGCTACATTAATGACTGTTTCTGCAATTCTGCTACAAAGACTTGCGTTAATGAACGCCAATTAATTCTGAAATGATTTTAAACAAAGGGTGATGAGAATAACCAATCAACCATGACAGTGTAAAGAGCAAGCAAGCTGCTGTGACCTAATTTTTCTGTGTTGATTCTTTGCTGTCAGAGTGCATTGTTATTCATCAAGAACACCTATAGATTTTGCATATACATACTACAATATTATAATTTTGGAAATGCTTTGTTCCTTTTCAACATGGAAAATTACTTCATTTAAAGTACAGGTTTCAATAATATCGACTTACAAATTGCAAATACCTCAGAGGTCAGGCAGATCTTCACCAGCATTGGAAGGACCCTACTAATTTCAGCTTCTTAAAATTTAAGATATGAAGGTTGGCTCAAGCACTTGGAACATTTGGCCCTCCAGTCAGAAGTATAACAAAGAACCACCTCTCTGGTTCATGCTGTTTAATTAGAAGCATAATATCCATCAGTCTATTTGTTTATTTTCCACAATAAATTTTTAGCCACTTAATGCAATTCATAAGGATGTGAGTATAAAAGAATTCCCTGAAACCAGCAACAAGTTGAATGATTACACTCCTGAAATAACACATATATGTGTCAAATCTGACCTAAAAAGTAAATAGACCATGCAAGGCAGATATGACTTATATGCCTATTGCGTGAACAAACATTAAAAAAGCCATCCAACGCTGTACTAAACAAACAAAATGAACTGAAATTGAGAAATGAAATTTTCTGTTTCACCTGATATTCAGGGTATGTGTTTCCACTACAAGGGCCTAATAGCAAAAGCTAGATATTTTAAAGCTAAAATTTCTATAATTCATAGACTGTACCAGACTCTACCACTTCATTTTTGTAACTGACATACAGTAGAGAACAGATCTTACTTATTCATAGTTCATTCATGAGTGTCCTCTTTAGTCCAACATACTAAGTGACATGAAATTTATCACACAATAAAAAGTCATTTCCATTGGTGGGGTTTCGACTGGAGACAACATCACTGTCCAACAAAGGTGCAGATAATCATTAAGCTTACATACAGACAAGGCCTCTACTAAACAAATTACATGTCCACTATTACAGAATCATACTACAGAACACAGAAGAATATGGTACAGAGTACAAAAGGCACTACTAAACAGCAAGGAAGTAGACAGAAAAAAATCAGCAGTAAAAACAGGCTTTTGTGAGTTTACTAACTGGTGTCATGGACAGCCTGTAAAACAGAATTAGTGGAGCATCAGAAAGGGAGCCCCATATCCTAAGAACGACATAAACCATGCAATTACTGACTGACATGTACCTGTGACACTGCTTAACAGAGGCGGCATTTGTACCAGTGTCTACTGATCTTTGTACTCATGCCCTGTTATAGGCAGGATCCACAGCCACTCCCTTTCTCCTCTCCACCTGCATAATCACACCTTCTGTGAGCTTGTTTTCCTGGCTCCAGCCACGCTGGCATCCCTCCTGAACTTGTAACAGGTACTCCTCCAAAGATGGACCTCCGAAAGGCTAAATCCAGACAAAACCTAAGTCAGTGCAACTATTTAAATTCCTTCAGTAAGGACCTTAAGCTTTGGTGCTGAAACTGAGGCAACTGCTCTTCCATCCCTTGCCCTAGGGAGAAGAGGAGGGAAATGTATACAGAACTATACATGAGGTTCTGCTCTTAAAGAGCTTCACCTGAAAGGATTCTTCAGGTGTCCACTAACAAAATACAAAGCTGAGGTAAGCATTTAGGCTCCTCTTTGCAACAGCAGATGCTCTCAGTTTCCCACGGGGATGCCTTTTATTCCTCAGAGAAGCACAGGTGAAGTAACTTCCTTGAAGAAAAAGGGCAGGAAAAGAACGAGACCAGAAGCTCTGGCATACAAATCTTTTTGTTCAGTTCTCTATTTGCAATCCATAGACTGCTATTCTCAGCAGAGTATGAAAAACATTCTCCTGAAAAAGAGCACAAAGGGCTGTATCAGTTTTAGTGGGAGATACTCATTTTTACTGCACTAGGCTTCCCTTGAGTAAAGGCAGAGGGCTGGATCCCCAGTGCCACTGAGATGGGCCTTGGTGCCTGTATGAAATACAGGCACAAACTGAGGCTATATTTAGAAGACAGCAAATACATTCAGCTTCTTTCCCTTTAAACACAGTAGGTGCCCGTCACTCCTGACCTGACTGATATGTGAGGAGCATCCCTTCCTCAAACAACAAACTACATTCTCCTCTTGTATCACCCTGGCAAACATTTTGGTGGCATGTTAGGGCTTTGAGAACCACAGTATCATCATTCAGCAAATCAGGTTTTCCCACGTCCATTTATTGGAGTCACTCCATATTGTGTTGCTGACGGATTCATATTTATAATGACAGAAGTTTTGCGTTAACATCGAGCCCTCTACAAAGGGTTTATTACTGAAATGCCAATTCAACCATAGCTGTAATGACCCTATTTTACAAGGCACACATTTCAGGCACTTCTGCAAATGGTTTAAAAAAATGGAGCAGTTAAATTATGCTGCTAACATAATATGAATGTGTCATCACACCCTATCAAGCAATTTCATATCAAACAACGATGTGATATAAAATTTTGCTGTTACGATGCAAAAGAAGGAACTTGGAGAAAAAAGCAGAGTATTAGAACCATGATGCCCTTCACCACCTTACAGTGAGCAACCTGTAGTATCTTTCAGTTATGAGAAAGTCTAGGACAGATGAAAGATAAAGCTGGACTGATATCTTACTAGATTTCTGTTTTGTTTGTAAATATTAAATGAAGGGTCTCAAATTTACCATGTGATTTCATCCAAAAAAACTGCTGTGTGAAACAACAAATATCTCAGCCCTAAAAAAGCTGTACTTTCAAACTGCGAGGCTTCAGGCTTTTCATCATCATATTTCTGTATGTATTATACCACTAATTATACAATATACAAAGAGGACAAAATGTCAGCCCCTCGATGGAAATGAACTCACTACCCTTCAATATTCAACAATCAGACCTTTCTTAATTTAAATGTGTTAGATCATCAGTCTACTATTCCTCCAGCTTTTTATAATGATTTCTAACACTGGCCAGACATCATACACCTGTCTAGAAAATGTTTCTTTTTAAATAATGCAAGAACTAACCAATATGTAAACCCAATAATTAAATTACATTTAGCTGCTGGCCATTGTTATTCTGCACTACTTTCCCACTGAGGGAGCTATAGTGATCCGATTTAAACAGCAATCTAGCAGAACACTTTTCACTGCCCATGATTGTTGTGCACAGTAAATTGGCTCACATCACATTTTACTCTAATTTGGGTTTCAGAACAGTTAATTTGAACTTAAGCACCTATGGAAGGGCTGTTAACAAGAGGTGTCTGCACTGGAATTCTTCTCATAGCAGTGCTGTTCTACTCCAGCAACAAGAGCTCCCTTATAGATCATATATGCTTTCTAGCACACCACTTGCAATGTTATGCTTGGCTGAAAACCACTTATCAGATATTTAACAATGTCAAATGAAAAATACAATAGATTCTTGCCACCTGCATGCCAAGCAGAAGTAACTACGTTTCTTTTCAAAGACGCAGCTACCTTGTGACTTCATCACCACAGGATTAACTGTATCTCAGTCCTTTATTGTGGTGGTTTGGTGTTTTAGCAAAGCACGTAGGGTCAAGTTCTGCCCATTCATAAGTTGCCAAGAGAGCCATGGAAATAGCGAAAGGCTGAATTTCATCATCATTAGCTATCACATTAATAGCACTAATGTCTTAAATCTTAATATTCTGGCTCATTAGCCTAGGTAAAAGACTGTTAATATAAAAGGTGTATTTTAGCCAACCAACAGAATTTATACAGGCTTTTGTTTCCTTTTATAACATTGTTGCTCTTGCAACATTAGTGATTAGTACAGACACTAAATCACAATAATTCTATAACTAATATAGAAAATATGATGTAACAACATAAATACAAGCTCAGACAGATCTTAACTTAATTTCACTCTATCATAAACCAATCCTGTTACCCCCATCCATACCACCAAGATACTCCAGTGGTCAAAGGCAGACTCCTGATATTCTGGCATCTCATTAGAAGTCTCCTACTATTTCTGGTGCCTCAATTTGATCACAAACAAGTGGTACGGCACAAACTGCTACGCAGAAATCGGGCAAACAGACTGTCAGAAAGGACAGTCCATTGCGACAACGTTAAAAGATGTTTGGCTCATTGATACACAGTAAACCAGCCTCAGGACCTACACGGTAAACCCAAATGTAAGTCTGTATGGTTATATACAGACAACACCGGGGATTCTGATGGAATTGAGCCAAACCTGCACATGCCCTTTCAAGAAGATTCTGCCTACAAAGTCAAGCATCATGAGAGGATCAGTCCCAGGCACTGCTGTGGCTCCAAGTGCTTCTTGTGCAGTTTGGGGAGGGGGTGGTGGTGTGGGGTGTTTCTGTTTTTCTGCTCAGAAAACTCAAAATGTCTCAAGCCCAGAGTTATACTTGAATAAGTGTAGAAATGTATTTAAGAAATATATACTAGATACATTATTAACTCAATTTTGTTTGAATATTACCCTTTTATATCTTGCATTATGAACTGTATTTTGAAGTTCAGATATACCTAAAACAATTAACAATAGCAACACCAACTATTTATTATACAATTAAAGTATGTTCCTCACTGCTCTTTGTGTGTACTTGTTCATTTCACCCCAGACATAAGTAACGTGTAGACAGATACATTGTTTATTTACGACCCCAGCGACAGTAAATGTGGCATATGTGCCTACAGTGTTTGACAGATAAAATGAGTTATTTACAGAAGCTGGGTTTATTATGTATGAATAGTGAAGTAGCTACAGTATTTGGAAAGTCCTCCATTTATTTCCCCAAGAGCTTATTTCAGTGAAAGTTGTGTTTTGAAGTGCTGCATAAGAGGATCGCAGAAAGACTCAGCCCACTCTGTAATGCAGTTGTCATCGGTACATGCAAATTTCTGAGTGGTTCTTTCTGAATTTATTTTTACAGGTCTTGATCCAAACACTACTGAAGTCAATGACAAGTTTTCTAGAAGCAACAGTGGGTTTGGAATTCAGTCCTTATGAATAAAACCTCTGCAGGAGAGTAGGGTCATATTTGAGTCTCACTGACATATTATGGAGCAGGTATAGGATGCAGGGGGAGAATGGAGAACACTATTACCCTTATATATGAAAGGGGGGGGAAATGCAGAATGTTTTTGATCTATTAACCATAATTCTAAAGGGCCAAAAATTTTTTTTCCCCACAACTTATTTCCATGATGCCAAACATAAACTACACTGTCCTTGGCAGGAGCACAAATAGATCCTCCTGGAGAAAATGCATTGGGTTTTTTTGGTTGTTTTTTTTTTTTTTTTTTTTTTTTTTTTGTGAAATAAATTTAAAAGCCTGGACATCAGATTTTGAAATAATTACTTCTATCTCTTTTACTTAAAACCAAATGTGCAGGACTGATGCGCACTGGGGATTTTTTTCATTTTACGCCAACAGTCTCCTTTAGTCCATTTTCTATGCTTAGTTTTGGAATGGCTCAAGCATTCTCACCAAACACTTCAGCCAGTGGCAGTGGCAGCTATCACTGCTCACTGCCCTGGCTCTAAACCTGCTGCTACAAAGCGTGGTGCTTGTTGTGCAAGAGCGTTACGCAAGATGCTGCAGCTCGGAGAGCCCAGTGTCAAAGGTAATCCCCGCGGAGCTTTGAGTAACAGCCACATGCAAAATTACACTGTTGGCTTTTCATTGTTTCTCAATGTGGTGGGTGTTTGTTGTAGGTTATTTTTTTCTTTTCAAATAAATTCTGTAATTTTCCAGTTTGGAGGGGTTTTTTGTTTTGGTTTGGTTTCTCCTTTCCCTAATAGAGCTGTGTGCACATTTTGCTTAATTTTCAAGTGCCTTTATGCACATCCTATATGGTACATATTTTTATACACACAAACTCTTGCTGTAGCTATCCAGGCCTCAAAACGTTTGGAACCCTTTCAAGGAATGTTTGTGCTGTCTTGTGGGCAGACCTGAGTTATCTCAGTCTATGGAAAAAATAAAACGTAAGCCTGAGCTGAGACTCTCAGCAGTTTGTTCGCTCAGACACAAAGCTGTGGTAAATGCAGTCCTGTGGAATTTTTATTTCCTTCCTCAGAGCAGTGAGAAAGCAATCACTAACAAAGGAAAATTCTTGTTCCAAAATGTCTGTTAGGTTCTGTGCCCAACATGACACTCAATCCAAGGTGACACTTTGCTACAAGGACGTAGGACAACAACAATCCATATGCAAAGTCCAGCCATCACCACTGTAAAAGTACATGAAAAATAGTGGGAGAATACATTTGAATAACTTCTCTTATGTACGTAAATACAGAAGCTTTGGCTCTACACCTCATGCACATGTTCTATAATCACCTCAAGGTTTAAGAGCAGCTTGTTCACTCAAAGCCTTCTAACAGAAGATATTGGATTTTTAATCAGGTACCAAACACTCAATGTTCAGGCTTTTCTATGACAACAGAGTACAGGTTGAGCCGCTTTCACAACACCACAGCTATTTGCAACATGGAGCTGATGGTATATATGAGGAAACTGAAGTTGGGCACAGATTACCTCTCCTTAGATTAGTTGTACAGGTGATCTGATCTAAAACCACATTTTTATGGTCACTGCTACCCTCTGCAAACAATGCAGACCAGTCACAGGAAGAGGCTGAGACACCTAAATAGTCAGCCAGGAGAAGAGCTTCCAGGTTTTCCAGTTGTGCAGGTGGGCACTCTTGCTGCCCCTTCCCAATAGCCAGAGTCTAGTACCCCACACCCCTATGATTTCCTGCCTTCCTGTTCCCCTGACTTTTCCCTTCTCAGACCTTTAGCTTTCTGTCATGTCCACTGCATGCACTGATGCATTTTTCTGCTCTTCTGAACAGGGATTGCAGTGTCTTCCTCTACTCCAGCTCCAGAGCATGCAGTTCTGCTCCCTACACCATGGGCAACAAGCCAAACTTTTTGCCTTCACCTCCCCCCACCACAAACCTGCACACTCCCCATGGCAGGGGAAACAGTGAGTGCTGGAAGCCATGGGACACCAACATTGTGGGCAAATCAGATCTTGCTTCATTTGGAGAGGGACTTAGTGGGAAAGTAGCTGTGGGAACAAAGAGCAATGTAAGAAGTAACTGTATGATCCCACTCAGCAAGAGACAGACAAGCAATGCCAGTAAATTTAAGCATTGAACAGAACAGAGAACATCCAGCTGAAAACTGATTCCCTTGGGTCTCACATTTGCAGGGAACATCAGAAACAACAATTGTTAGGGCCTGTGATATTTGTCTGTAATCAGGGCCAAAATCAGAAACCAGATGTAGTGAAGATCTCCACGTGGCTCAATGTCACAGGAGACGAGGCAGCAAAATATGTAATTCCTTCCCACTTTCATCATGTGTGATCTATTGTGAAACCACAGCACTGTGCCAGGGAAAGCCTTTTCAGCCTCTGCATTGAAAGTGTGGGTGTAGATCTAAGTGCTCAAATGACTGCCTACGTGCTCCTTATCTATAATGCTACAGCTGGATTTGTACATATGCACACACACACACACAAAGAAAAACTGATGAAATCACTGCCAGAAAAATAATCAAACTCATTCCCCTTCCCATGCCCAGCAGCTCCCCACACCACCTCCTGCCAGGGGCAGCCATAGGGTACCCCTGCTGCACTCCACTGCCACAGGCTTGGTCTCTCTCTGTGGACTTCTCTCTCACCTCCACCCCCCATTACAACAAAAGACCACAGGTAATCTCAAAGAGTGCCAAGTAAATACCCTCACCATTATACACAGGTTTGCTATCCTAAAGAAGTTATGTTCAAGAGAAGTTTTTATTAAGGGCATGCCACAGAGATAACATCTCTTCTTTCTGCTTCTGGCTGTTGACTTTAAACCTGGAAATCCCACTCAATAAGGATTTCTAACAGCATCAAAGTCCAAGGCAACTTGCATTAAAGCACTGTACTCTATAGAAACAGCCTAAAACCCAGCTCCCTGCAAGCATCTCTCTCCCCACCATGCAGTGTCCTATGATAGCTACTAGGAAAAAGAATGAAATACAGGGCCTTTCCATACTCAGGATCCCAAGTAAACTTGGCCTCATTAAAGGACAATCCTTGCCATGGTTTACCGATGAACAGTGTTTTCCATGTATTTGACACAGCATCAGAGCTGCTTGTCTTCTTATTTCAGCTATTTATTTTTGAACAAACATATTTATTGTGGCTAATGAAAGGAGCAATCCCCCTCTCTGTTCATGCCTCTGTTCCCTTCTGTCCTTCACTGACCTGACATGTGCCTCACCCTAGAAACTAAAATGAATAGAGCAGCCAAGAATATGGAGAATTGTTCTGAGCACCCACTTCTGAAACTACATCTGAGATTTGCTATGGAAAAATCATTAATTAATTAATACATTAAAAAGAAGCACAGCAGAAGTTGATGGTGGGGAGAGTTGGTGCCAAGAAGCCAGAGAACAGAGGGTGTGAGTCTTGGGGGAAAGGAGGAGAGAGAAGGGGGCGTGTGGCACTAGTGCGACTTCTGAGCACCAGAGAGCATCCGGAGCACATTATGGGCATCCCTGCAGAGCTTCTCTTGTTTTCCTTTAGTTATCTCATCCTGAGACCACTCCTCAATGAACCAAAGAGCAGCAGCTGGGGAAGATCAGATCTGTTTCCAAAGTGTGCTCCCCAGATAAGCTAAAATGCCAACAGAAAGGCACTCTTTTTCTTTCTAGCACCTTGCTCTTGTAACCAAGCAAAGTCAATAGTAATATGATATCCCTGATTTAGCTAAATCATTTAGCATCTGAAATCTGGTTGCTTATCTGAGGCCTTCATTATAGCTAAATGCTGGTTCTGGAAAAGTGGGAGGAAAATTATAAGTAAACAGACCATCTCTCACAACATCTGATACTTCGGATTTATACAATGTAGAACACTAATAAAAGAAAAAATATTATTATCAAAATGAATCAAATATATTCAATATATCAAAGTATATTAAAAACTGTAGCAAACAATTTTCTTGATGAAATGCAGGTGCAGTTACATCGTAATAAAATGTGTTTACGAAAACACCATTTGCAAATTCTAATTTTTCTTCTCCTCTCAAGAGCAATAATTCTCTGCATTGCTGCTACATCCCACTCTTGCTTTGAGTCCTAAATAAGTTTTATTCAGATTGATCATTCATGGCCCAATTTTGCTTCTTCTAATCAAAATCAGAAAGCCTTAGTCCTCACAGGGAATTAGTGGGATTACCCACAGCAATGCATCACAAAAGAGTAAGACAGGTCTAGTCTGGCTGACTTTTACCTCTCCGCCCTTTGGAGAAGGGTCTGCTTCACAGTCTGGTTTATTCTGCTTATCTGTAGTACAGCGAATTGGGTATTTTATGTTTAAGGAACTGGCAAGAACCAGTTTATCACTACATGGAGGGGAAAAAGCAATAGCACTTGTATGTAAAATTTAGTGGGACTTAAATGTACTGCTTTGTATTCAAAATGCAGAAACTTGCCAAGTGCAGCCCCATCTCCATTCCACTCTGCACAGTCATCTTCTATCTGGTGGTGGAAGAAATAATTTATGATAATGAAAAAAACATCAACCATTGGCACAGACAATGCCCTCATTAGCTTTTTGTAACTCCATAGACCTTAGGAAAATTTAATGGTCAACGTTTTCCTTTCAGAAACAGTGGCAAAGCTCTAAATCCCTGATTTCCAAACCTGAATCTGCAAACCATTTGTGGTCTGTGACACCACAGTGCGTGGTCCTCGCCATAAAGCCATGTTAAATGGTGACCTTTGTGATCATGGGATTGTGGAGCAAACGATGTGGTTGCTAGGATAATTGTTTTGAATAAGAAGTACTCTTTTTAGTATTTCCCTAGCTAAACTTGTGCCATATTTCATGTCAATGTGTAACTGCATGTGTTGGCGGGAAGGGAAGATGTTACAATCTCTCTTTATTCCCATGCAAAATAAAGTGTGAAGTTTTACTTCACAAGGAAGCTGCTTAAGAAAGCTACTCCTAGATGTAAAGAGAGGTTCAAAATTAACTATATTCAAGTGTAAGGGTAGCGTGTACTAGTATAAATAACATATTTTTGAGATGTTTTCAGTTTCTGATGACACGAAAGTTAGGGTTTCTTGGCATGAAAAAGGATTAAACTGAGTTAAGGTTACTGGCCAGGATGTGAAGCCTTCATTCAGGGTGAACTCTGAGTAATAAAATCCAAATCCTGACTCCCCCAAGCGACCTGAGAATCTCTACGGTTTTCTAAGTTTACAAAGTACATGTTAGTGTTTTAACATATTTAAGAAAGATTATTTCAATGTTTATATTTAAAATACTGGCAAATGTAAATGGATGTCTGGGTATTTACAAACAGCAGAAGTAATTGCCAGCTTGTCTTGTGGATTTAAGTGTCACAGCTTGCAGTTCAGTGAAATATAACCCAATGAGTTTACACATCTGGGGGATATAACAATGGGAAATTATTCTGATGAAGTGTGCAAGGGAAAGCAGCATGTATCAACTGAAATATGATTAGACTGGCAGTATTAATCGGCACTATTAATGGGGACTGAGGTTTAAAGACCATGATCACGAACTTCTCTCAGAGATCTTGGCAAATCCAAGTAAAAATAGGCTCATTAGCCTGGAAAGTGACTGAATCTGTACTTATCTTGCCTCTTCCTCCCTCTGCTCCCCAAACCTCTTCTTTATGCTCAATGTTATTTGACAAATAGCTTCTTGAGCAGCACCCACAGAAAAAAAACCAAAATCAACACCTACTTTCTAACTTCCCTGCACTGGATATACACAAAATCATCCCCACCAATATGATCACAGGAGACCAAACTTGAAATGCAACTCCAAGAAGCCTCTTGGAGGTGACTTCTACATATTCTTTTGTCACCAAAAAAGAACAGTCATTCCCTCCTTAGGAAGAGAAATGGGTACTCAGTGGGGCAACTGTGGCCTCTACCCTCAAGACTCTGGTATCTAGACTATGATAGATATCACAGATATCGCTACCACAGATATCTCTACCTGCCTTGTGTATATTAATTTAATAACATGAATCTTGTTTGCTCCACTTAAATACTCAAACAAATTTTATGCTATTCTGCTGCTCTTAAGACTCAGCATGAGAGAATGGAAAACAAACTTTGCAATGACCCAGCAGGAAGAGAAAGGCAAAAGTGAATTCTACTCACAACAGGAGACCTGGTGTTGGTAGTTGCTACATCATCCTGATTTTCAAAGGAGAAATTTTAAAACTTCCTTTGGCCTGAGATGAAACTCTCGCAGTTTTTATAATGTTTTTCTCTTGCTTTATTAGATGAGGGAACAATTCAATGTTTCTTTTAAAATGGGAAATGGTATCACTCTCTCTGCCATAACAAAAGCCTGTTTTAGATTGGTTTATTGCCCAATTTTTAAATGCCACAGCATTTCAGAGGAGTGTATTTACATTTACCTTTCTAAAACACACAGTATATTATGTTGCAATTAAAAGCCCACAAACTCAATCTGATATTTCTTCACTAATTTATTCCCAAGCCAATATGTATTTTAATGTTCCAAACTGTTGCTAATTAACACATGGAAATATTTTAACATGGATTTTGATTAATTCCATTTAACAGTCTAACCAGTGCTAAAGCATATGTGGTATGTCATTTCTTTCTTTTGAGGGAGGCATTGGCATTAAATCTTTCAATCTTCCTGAGCACCAAATGCTAATTTCAGGAAGATTAAATAACAGACTGCAGCTACAGTTTCCTTTCTGTACTTCCCAGAAGGTGAAATGAACATATTTATGTGGGAGGAATTTCTTTGCTGCACAAGCCAAAATACAGAAATTAGATTTTTTTTTTTTCCCCCAACATTGCTAATACACTAGCAATCGCTTGCCAACTAAATAACTTTAACCTATATCTGCAGTTCATGGAGCGTTGCCAAGTTATATGTTCAACTTTCTTTCACTCTGGTTTTTTTTATTAAAGTATTCCCATATGATGTTTTCACTTGCAGCTACTAAATGCTTTTCCATACTTGAATCAGAAACTACCACCTTATAGGGGGGTGGCTCTGGCCATAAAGACACAAATGCTCATATAAAACCCTTCTCTGATTTTCACACTTTGAAGGTAGGTTATAAATATGAATCATATTGTGTTGCTGTAATGGTTTAAATCTGAGTGTAATTCTGCATGTGAAGAAACTAAAACACAAAAAAGCACCCAGAGATGTGTATGTGAGCAAGCACCTCCTGTATGGAAGAATGCAGGAAGACAGAGCAGGAGGAGGCTCCCTGCTGGATCACGTTGCATATAACAGAGTTTTTCACAAGATGAAGTTTGATCAGTCTAAGAGCAGTTAAGCACCTCTGCTCTTGACATCTCCACCAGAAAAGTGACCACACCCAAGTCCTACAGTTCCTCTTCTCCATATGGTGAGCCAAGTTTCCCTGTCCATCCTCTGTTCTATGGTCACCATGTTCCTACTGAAAGCCAAAGCAGAGGTTCACTGTATGTTCACATCACACCTATACCTCCTTCATGCCCTACACATCTCTTGCATAAGTAACCTTTTCTTCTGATTCTTTCCTTAGGTCCTGTTTCACTGGTTGCAACATTCTCTGTAAATCTTCATTCAGCTTGTAATATATGCTGCTGTCCCTCCTCCTTTACCTTTCGCTAGCTGTATTTCTGTCTCAAGTGCTGGTGTAACATCCCAGCAGTGTCTTCTGATTCATTTCCTACTACCTCTACAATACCTAACCACACTGCACCACTCTTCTGCCCAGATTCCTGGCGTTTCCAAGAGAGCATTCCAGTTTCTCCTTACTGCGTCTTCAGTGTTCTCAGACTATTTAAAATCTAAATTTCTCTACAAAGAAAAGTTGTGGGAAAAAATATCTGAAAGTTATGACAGCAAAGAGCAGTTGATATTTAGGTTTTTGTTTTTTTTCAAAGTAACTTTGCATTACTTTGAAGGAAGCATAGATAATATTTAATATAATTGATGGTAAAGTTTAAAAATGGCCATTCATTGTAGTACAGAAGGTTAAACACTGATACCGAAATACCTGCCCATTCTGTTGTCAGTAAGAAGGATGCCTGCTGTTCATTCAAGTGCTGATTACAGCTCAGAGTGAAAACACACATAATAAAACATTCGAATATATGCAAAAGGCATTTTCCCATCTTTTCTTATATGAGTGTTCTTTGTTTCACTGTTTGCAGTAAATATATACTACATATATATAAATACATTTATTAAAGCAGGTTATGTTCCAGAAAAGTATTAACAAGTAGTGCAAATGTTTCAACTCAGTTACACCTGCTAGGCTGGTCCTAGAAGAATGCTCTTGTTAGCTGACAACTAAGCAGACTACCAAGTTCCAAGAACACCCTTCCTTAGGCATTTGCATGCCAGATGGATGGATACAAGGTGCTGAAAAATTAGCTCTCCCAACTCCTGGTTATTATTCAAGGAGTACATTACCAGTCCATACGAAGATAGCACAACACTTAACACTGGTTTTATATGGCTTGTGATGTTTTCCCTAAATTAATGTGAGGAAGCAGAAGAGATGCAGTTTCAGTTGCAGAAAAGCAGTTAAAATGATGGTTTTCCACTGGGTATTTGAACAACAGTCCCTTAGAGGTGAAGAGTTAATATCATAACCCCCTCCCCCCTGCTCAAATGCACAAATGCACTGAGGACCAATTATCAGAATGAGAAACAAGATGAACAAAGTTTGTTGCCTTCCATTTGATTAAAAAACCTCTTCAAATTAAACTGGCTACAATGACTTTGATATGTACCAAAGAAAACTGTTCCACAGTCACACACCAAAACTATTGTCAAAGTCATGAATACACCCTACAGTCCCCCTGAAGCTGTTAAATGATGCTTCCACATCTTTGCTTAAGCCAAGTTCTTCTACTGCTCTCCCTGAAGCCTTTAAGGCCATTTTAGTTTGTGACATTTCATAAGACGCTAAATGAGACAAGCAGTTACTCTGGCACTGGAAATGTCAAAAAGGTTTGAAAAAAATAAATCACTCAAGACACCATGAGTCTGACTCTTCACAAATAGAGGTAACTCTAATTTAACCAAGACTTATTTTTCCTTCCTTCCAGCATGACAGAATCAGGAGTAGCTTAAAAAACAAAAAACTACTAACAAACGCACAATGGGAAAGAAACTAACTCTTCCTTCCCCCAAGCAAACCCAGGATCAGCTCCTTTAGCCACACCTATTCAAGCAACTGTTAGTGTCCTGTTCTGAAATGCATTGACCAGTGTCTCAAAATCACGATTATTTATGCTTGATGTAAAACAGACAAGCTGTCCTCTTGCTATCCCTGGAAAACAGCTTTGCTAGCCATTGTCCAGGCCATCGGACAGTAGCCTTCAAAAGGACACAATAAGAGGTCTTCAGTCGAGTGGTGTCATATGGTCTTCATTTAGAAGTATCACAAGAACATTACTTCTCACAGTATTTACAAATTAAAAACACATGGCTGTAACCTCTAATACTGCAAGAAATACTGCTCTTTGGGTTTGTTTTTGGCCTCAGACTTTTGAAATATGAACCAAGCAAAGGGATTTCAGCTTAATGTGTGATTCAGTCCATTCTTCTTCCAAGCTCCAAGTGTCTGGGGGACAGCTAAAGCTGGCATTTGAAAAAAGTGATTTGCCCACAACTATGGCAATGCACTACAGTTGGCAACTAGACTAACATGTATATCAAAAAGGGGTGGGACTGGTTAATTAAAGGCATCTACCTTCCATTTAATTCAGAAAAAAAGGATATTATACTGGGTTTGGTTCCTATATAGAGTTTTTTAAGTCATATATAAGCCTCTTGCATTTACTATTTAGATTCAATCAATATGGTTATCTACCTGTCAATTTTTCTTGCTCTTTAATGCAGAAAGAGAGCAGCCTTTTTTATAGCTAGCTCAGAAAGCACTGAGCTAATCAATACACGCAGTGATAACAGAATGACTTGAAACACGTAACAGAAGCTTATCACTTCGCAGTGTACTGAACCCGTCAAAATATTTTCCTAGAAGTAAAGTTAAAATAGGTCTCCATTTTTTATCACTTAAGTGGGTGGTGACATAGATGTCGTAGGACTTTTGGATTAATTCCTAGCTTTGTACTTTCAGGAAAATTTGGTACATGAGCATTTGCTACTTTGTAGAAACATGAAGACAATTCTGCAGAGAGATTTAAAAACTCTGCCTTGAGAATCAAAAATTGTCTCAATTGCTCTTCATTCCCCACCCCTAACATTTATTGGAAATCCATGCATTGTTCTGTGGAAGTGTGCATACAGTTTTCCAGGAATGAAGCTTCTGATGTTCCCACAGACCTTAAAACCCTCTGCTTTACTCAGTACTCTCAGTAATTTGTGTTTGAGCCCAGTCTGAAAACTACAGCCTTTCTTTCAGCCATCGCCTGCTGCGTTAGTCGATTTAAAATAATTTGCAAGCATCTGATTCCTAGAGCTTTAAATATACATACATGTATCAAGATTCTGGATTTTAAAGCAGCAGAGAGAGGATCAGCTGTTATTGTGGTCTCTAACCTCTACTTTTTTGAAGAAATGCATAGGATTTAACTACGGAGTTCTCTTCAAGCAGCAAGTAACAATCATCTGCCATCATACCATTTAAGTAGGTGGAATTCTACATAATACAAAAGCTCTTTGCAAAATTCCAGGCTTGCCACAATTTACCAAATGTTAAATGCATGCTCAAAATTAACATATGTGTGTATGTAAGTTTGGATGTAAATACAGACTAAAGAGATGAGAGTTAATAAGAAAGGAACAGGAAATAATGTTTACAGCTTGAGGTTTTCTATCATTTTTTTCTACCAGTTTTAGCTCCACAGCCATTGTTGTCAACTCTGTGTCATGAGATTTGGTGCATTTCTGCATGTCCCCCTGAACTCACAGGATGGCCCTGTGACTTCCCAGTTCAGAAAGGTCTACCTCACAGCTCCTGAACCTCAGAGGCTGCCAGGCCTGGGCACTGGTGGTTACACTGGGTTTTTCTTGAGGCACCAAACCATAGAATGTTTTACATTCACTCTTAGAAAACAATACTGATATGAAAAACAAATGAAAAACTTAAAATAAATCAAAAGGATCACAAGAATCACAAAGAAATCCTTTAGGGAAATAACTAGAAGTCTTCAGAGGCTCTGCTATTCCTATTTCTCTACCAGAAAATGGCCATGCATGGTACAGTCAGGTCTGAACTAGCTCTGTGTGGGTGGGTGAGTCAAGGTCTAGAAATCATACAACAGCATCCACTCACAGACAAGGATTAGTCCACAGGTGTATAGGAGCTGCTTACTCTACATTCTGATCCAATCTAGTGAGTCTGCGTGAACTTACTGTGAGCGTCTACAAACTCAGAAAGCACTAAACCACAATCCATCGCGGAGCGGAGACACGCCAGCAGCGAGGCATTAACAATGTTGTCTACTCCAGAGGAGCTGAAAGATGGATGGGCATCTCTGAGGGCAGAATTGGGCCCAGCGAATGAGCAAAGATTCTTAGAGCAACACCTCAAGTGACACAAATTATGTTATAAAATTGATCACTTCCTTACACATGGCAGAATGCTTCCAGGGCACTCAACATCCTATTCCATTAAGCCATGATAAATGAGACCATATTTCCACATCAGTCTGAGCACTTCTTTTAAACCTACTTGTTCAAATATTTGGTTACTTATTCCCCTCCTTCTCAAGATAGTGAGAACTGTCGTCTTCTTTTCCAGGTCTGCATGTCCAAATGGGTGCCACTATTTCAGTACCATCACCTAGGAATCTTATTTCTTCACAGAATTCCTCATCTTAAGAGCAAGCAAAATTTTGAGGGAAATCACTGAAAACAATTTGGTGTGCAACCTCCATGAATACGCCCAGCAACTTGAAAAAATGCACTCAAGAGTTACAGGAAAGCCACAGTATAAATTATGGAGGAATGCCCCAAAAAAGTAACTCTGCTATTGCTAGCCTGAAGATCATCACCAACAGCACCTGGAACACTGTTAAGATGGAAATCTGTGGAGCAGGAGCAAAATTGTTTCAAGCAGATCACTATGGCTCAAGGTGGCTAGGGAAGGATCATAAATTGATAAGCACCACCAAAGGATCATAAGCCTCCACATCAATTGTATAAAGATTACAACAGAGCCACTCACTGCAGTCATTCTGAAAAGGTTATGGGTTTCACAGGTGTGCACTGTCAGTTCTGATTAAGCTTAAACTAAACCAGTTATCTATAATGTTGGATTGGAAGGAGTTTTATTGCTGAACGCAAGGTGAATCAAATTCAGGATACACATCTGTGGAAAAACACAGAGGGACAAAGTTCACCGTCCTGACACGGGCAAAAAAAAAAAATCCAACTCTCCAAACTCCGGAGATTTGCCTGAAAAAGATCCATCAGTTGGGCTATTGTCTTATGTTCTGTCTCACAAAGGGAAGTTATTTCGTCACAGCTTTGAGTCTTCTTTCTTTCTTCAAATTACTGTTCGCTCTCACAACACAGACTGCTTTAGGATTATTATCTACACTCATTTCTAAAGTGCCGAGAGTTTACCATTTATCTGGACACAAATGAAATTAATTACATACCTATACTTTTCACTACACAGGATATAAACTAGAGTAGCAACAAATTCATAATGCAATTTTTCATCTGTGTGACTAGGAATCTTTCCAAAAACAGCAGTTCACATGAGAGGTTCTTAGAGGTGAAATCCTGCTAACAACTCAACTGATTTCACAGTGCCAGGATTTCACTCAGAAATTAAAGGAATTAAAAATGCATTCTTAATAGTTGACAGAAATTGCAAAAGGTACATTTTATTTCAAAAATATTTTGTATTAATGCTGCACTTTAAAGTGCCTCTATTCCCTCAGTGTCAATAGATAGCGAGAGCGAAAAAAAGTATTTGCTTTTGCAACATCATTATTTCCTTTGCATGCAATTATTTACTTGCCAAACAATGCTAGCGACAAAACGCAACAGGCTCTGAAGCCATCTACACCAGCAGATTTTTAACCCAAGGTAAAAATAAACAGAAACATCTGTAAAGTAATCTTGCAGAAAGCTACGTTTATTAACAAATACATTTTCTAATAAAACGCCATCTGCAAGCAACCCTCAGCTTCCACTTGATATAAATAGGCCTTTTACTGTTTTCAGATGCAGTTCCCAGAAAATTATTCCAAGCTCTACTGCAAAACACATCAGTCTTTGTTGCTGCCTGGAATGTTAATAAATAACATCAAGTTTTTAAATAGTCAAACAAATTACTGGCTTGAAATAATTATTCCAATAGAAAAAGCTGACCTTTTGCAATAAAGTGGTTTAAGAATGCATCACTCCTCATTCCTAGTATAAGAAAATATTACCAAGCAGGGAAATATTTTGGGGAAAACAGAAAGCTATGAAAACCCCATCTTGCAATTCTGCTCATACACACACTGTACACCTACCTTGCAAAGGTTACTGCTTTAGAGAAACTCAGAATAAGGGAAAATACAGAGTATAAATAGTTCAAGTCATATCCTTATTATACATTTTTGTTTGGAATAGACACGAAGATGAACCAACTAAAATGTTCCTCACAGGACTACTGCACTGACCAGCAACACAAAATTCAACAGCTTAAACTGCTGGTTCCAGAGATTGGTACTGAATTCCAGTATTAAGAGCACTTCAAAATGCGTAAAAGCTTCAACGGGACACATTTTCATAAGCATTATTCAGAACTTAAGTCACATTAATTCCATTAAAAGCAGTAAGAATTTAGCAAACTCTGCAAATAAAGTCCTTACTGGGAGGACTGTTTAGCACCACTGGAATCTGAATACTGCCATTTTTCCTTAGGGTTTAGAACAGCAATCTGTCTGTCAAACTATCTCCTAAGCGAGAATGCAAGAGTGAAAATTGCAGATGAACTGATATTAGAGTTCCCTGTCCAGAACTGGTATAGCTCGTATACGTATATTACACCCAGCAGAGATGTAGCCTTTTAATATTAATCATAAACAAGCAATGTTAGTATTCCAAACCATGCTTTGAAAACTACATTAAATGTTGCTGCTGGGACTATCACAACAAACTGCCGAAAGAAGTCATTCACATTCTAGAAAAAGGAATGTTTTGCACTGTAATTCCAGGAAATACAACTGCATATTTCCAGAGAAAAATATTTAGTGAATGAAATACTTGAGCACCACTAGAGAGAAGATATTTTAAACCACTTACTTCACTAACAGGAGGAATGTTGAGCTTTGGTACTTTGTTCTTCGAACTTGGTGTGTTCACTTTTCCTTCCAGCAGTGTTCCAAAGGACTGATTTCCATATCCACTCTCAATTTCTATTGGGGGTTTCAGTTCAGGTGAGTCATTGGGTACCTGGTCCTGACCGTCCATAGGCCTGACATATGCTGTAGGCTTTTGCTGGACCATGCTGTTTTTACAGTGAAGTCCCGGAGGGAAATTCTGAGTTGAAAGACCATTGTTCGCAGTTAACAAAGAAGTGGAAGGAAGTGGAGACCCAGGACCGTGGCCTACAAACTCAAGCTCTGTGGGTGACTTCGAATGAGTGTTTTCTTTGTAAGTGTGTTCTCCAGGTGCTGACTTGGCATGAGAATGCCTCCTCGAATGTGAAGATGCCGCCATAGAATTTGCATCCTCGGTTCCGCCACTTTTATGCTGCTCACTCTGACAATTATAGAGGTCTTCATACCTGCCCTGTGACTGGTCATGGGAAGAGCTATGCTTTGTCCGACTCTGCTGACCGCTGGATTGGCTTGGCTGGGCCCCACTAGAGTTATGACCACCACGAGTCCAGTCTGTCCTCGACTTCCTGCTGCTCTGGTGACTGTGTAGCAAAGTAGAATTAGATGACAATGAAGAAGGCGGAGGCATTGATGTTGACGAGTTGCCGCTGATCTGATGAGGTGGGATCATCCTGTTTCTTGGTTCTGGAAAAAAGTTCTGCTCATTTTTGTCAATGGGTGTCTGTGGGACAGAATTCTTTGGAATTCCTACAAGGTGGCTCTGGTTGGAGTGGTTGGTTAACAGATCCTTCATCTCATCATAATTTCCCAATGTGTTCTGGACACGGTTTGCAAGGGCGTCGCCTTTATTTGTCTAAAATTAAAAAAAAAAAAAAAAAAAAAAAAAGACAAGAAAAGCGTGAGTAAATTCCTGATTTACAAGTTACTGCTCAGAATAGTTGTCTTAGAAAATGGCAAATGTTAGCTGTTTAATGGTGTCATGCTGACATTTAATTAAATTTCAATTACATTTTGCATATGTTATGTAAGAAAAACCTATCAATAACTGTGTTCAAAGAATCTCTTGAAACAGGCTTGCATCAGTAACACTTGTATACTGCTTCCCATTTTCTTAAATATGCTCTCAGAAAAGTGTTTAAATTGCATCAGTTATGGATGTTAGGCTCAAAATAAGCTGGGTTTATATCAGAGATGTTGGGCTTGTACATTTTATATCATGCAAAACACGAACGTGCAATTACTGGCTACTGAGCGTTTGAATTGCAATCTCACAGTTTATTTAAGTATGTTATTGCTCTATCAGCCCCTTGACCCACAGTTCTGCCATAAACAGAATCTGGGTAGTCTGTAACAGTGTCAAACTCTTCACTCCAGTTTAACTCCAATTACGTTTCCACAGAAGGTTCAGTTTGACCTCAAGTGCTACCATCTCAATCCAGAAAACAAACAGTTCAACCCATTCAAATGCTATGGTACCTTCAAATAAAGGATAATTCAAAAATATTTTCTCATAGAACATAAACAGACATGACTGCCACATTCTTAAGCACTGGGATTCTTCTGCTGTCTGCAGTCTGGTTGTATTTTTTAATCCTGATTTTCTTTGAATTCCAGTAATTATTAAATAAATACTGACTCATCTGTGTTTCACTGCTATTATACTTTTTCTTTTGAAGTATGAATTTTCCTTTTCCCTTTCACTTGTAAAAGGCTGGACAAACAAGCTGGAAGCTATAATTAATACTCAGCTAATTTCCTCTCTTCCTGTTCTAACTCACCTTACAGAGACCCAAAGCATCAGCCTCCTTACTGACCTTTCTTTTCCATTGTAATGACCAACAGAGCACTAAAACATCTTATTCCCTATGCTTATTACTTTACAAGACTCAAAGGATAAAAACAAAGCAAAACCATAGTTCCTGTTCAAGCAGATGGTTAACTTCTACAGTCTGGACTTAAGTGTCAAAGCTGTGTCACGATACAGCCAACTATACTTCTAGTTATGTCTGGATTTTAGTTTTTTCCACTCAGTAAAGCAAGTGGTGCCGCCACAGTCCATCAGCACCTTAACACCAGGCCTTAACGATGGGGGAAGGCAGGACTATGAGCTTGTGCTTGGTTAGGGAGCATTACAGTCCTCGACACGGGATCCTACCATGCCCTTGATCCCATGTTCCTCACATATTAAGCAGAAGTTTGAGTGACAAAAAAAATTCATGCATGTGTTTCTCCTGAAGTATCTGCTTATATTACCCACTGCTGAACTAGTCACAAGATGAGAAGAATACTGCAGAAAGATTTTTTTTTTTTCCCTTAGTACTGCACACGCAATAAAAAATGTTGAAAAGAAGATAATAAATGCAAATTTGCTTTTGCTCATCCTAAGGGATTGTAACATATATTACCACTGCACTGAGGCAGTGATTTAAAAATTAACTGTTCAGTGTTGTTCTCATCTATATACATTTTGCCAGTGCTCCTAACTGACACAGTTAATAATCCCAGTTGTGAAGAAACACGAATCACTTTTATTCACTAAGTCCTAGGTTGGTCATTTTAGTGGCAAAAATTATATTCTAGCTAAGACAAGAATAAGCTCTTTGTATGTGAGCAGTCTCCTTCAACTGAGTTGCACAATGAGTTGTTTGGGCAGCAGCCAAAACCAGGCTCTCTGTTCAACCCCCAAATTTAAAACAAGGAGATTCCATTGTGCTTAAGGGCCCAGCAGGAATTATGATTCGAAGTCTAAACACTTACATACTTGTTCTGTTTCCTCCTTCCCCAAACACTTTAACTCCTTATGGGTTGGCACATGGAAAGTTAACAGTATCAAAAAAAGCCTGACCACCAACCTTCACCTCTGCGGCTCACTACTCTTCCAGAGTGCGTTTAGCTTATTTTCCAGAAAGCACAAGTTAAAAACAAAAAAGTACTGACAACATATCATCAGTGAAACACTTCAACATCTCAGCACATTAAAATGATGCCCGTCTAGATCCTCACAGAAGGAATCAATATTTTAATTCAAATGCAGATCTTTTCAATCATTTTGTGTTGGATATATCTGATTCTCTCAACTTATTTTCTTTTACATGTCACATAATGACAAATACGATTTTGATTTTAACTATTTTATGCATAATGTTCACATCATGGGGCTAAAAGACACTAGAAATGTTAGGTATTATTATTATTTGTAGTAATTCACTAGAAACATTAATAAATAGATTTACTGAAAGTCATGGACATTAAATTATTTTAAACACTCTTAGCATATTTTAAGTGCACTAAAGCTCATATCCAACAGTTATAGAAGTCAATGGAAGGATAATTACTCTCTTCAGTGGCCTTTGGACCAGACTGCAAAGCAAAAAACGCATTATGAATGCAAGTGGTAATTTGGCTTACATCTAAACAAAACTAGGGCACACACAACTAAAATCAGATTTGTGTATCACAATCGGAACAAGCTCAGGCTTGTATTGCACTGCACTATCTGAATTTAAGACATAACATTAATTTATTTTTTTTATTTCCACAACAAACTCAGGTCTCTGACAGAAGCACAGTATTACTGACAAGCCTGGATACCAGCAAGAGAAACACAAAATCCAGTCATAATCTCCAGCTGCTCTTTGTTACTTCCAGATTGGGGACAATTTCTACCTTCATATTCTGAGTAATTGGCTGATTTCTTAAAGGAAACCTCCGTACATCTTGTTTTCTGAACAGCATGTTGAATCACAATTTTGTTGCTATCAAGGATATGCAACATTTTGAGTATTCCAAGGCATAAATTATATGCCTATGACTCATGGTTAGGAGCCTTCCCCCTCATTCTGGGCTCCTGTTAATTTAGGAAATGTACATCTTCCTGCATTTGCTTCTATTTCTTTCAAAAACTATCTGCAAGAGAATCCTACTGGAAGACTAATTTTCTAGCTAGCTATTCCATTATAGTTTTACAAAGAAAAGAACTAATGCACTCAAACTTGCAGGTCCAATTTACAAGGGTTTTGTGAAAAATTTTTATGAAATTGAGGTTTCGTAATTCATTCACTTTCTTATGCCTCATAGTTAAGCTAACCTCCATGGATTAGAAGCTGAGATCTTTTATAAGCTAAGCTTGAAAAGCATGGAGGGGTTTTACCTGAAAAAGATAAATGATTTAACATTCACCAAAGGCTCCACAATGGAAATGCTGCCCATTGGGTTCTCTTTCTCAAGTGGAACTCTTCTGAGGCAATTCCTTTGAAAAGCAACAAAAATGCTCCTACTGTTTTCTTTTAAAATACTCATCTCTGGAACTCTTTACTAATTCAGAAGATTAAAAGGTATCAACAGTTCAGCAGTAAAATTACAGCTTCTCTCAGGAAAACTCCTACATTGCTTTTTCAAATGTCTGTTGCCACAACACTGCACACCCTTCTCTGATCCCTTCTGCAAAATCAAGCACGAGCAGGTTGCCCCAGAGTTTGGAGGCAGGACTTGCAACCCACTTGCATTAAAGAGCAACACAGACCTTGCTGCCTGACCTTCCCAAAATAATGCTGGATGTCACCACTTTGTCAGAGGTGTTGTTTCCCCACATGAGACAGTGGAGCTTCAAAAGGAGACGTTTACCTTTTAACAAGCACGTACCAATGTATTTTGTACACCCACAGAAGTAAATATCTCTTTTCATATAAGTGCACACACACAAACTACAAAGAAGCAACGTAGAGACACGCACTTGTCCAAAACCATAATGAACACCTACATTTTATTTGACAGAGGAAAAGAAAGATGCTGTAACAGCTAGAGCAGAGAGATGACAGATGAAGGCAGATAATCCACATATCTTGTGATGCACAACAGCAGTAAACTCCATGAGAAAACCTGAGCTCCTTTCTTTGAGAACCTCTTAATATTCCCAACCTTAGTGTGATCCTAAAACAGCTGCCAGTTGTTCAGGCTTTAAAACATCAAAAACAGCAGTGGTGGTATTACCTACCCCAACAGTCCCTTTTCTAGATACTGTTGAAGCAAATGAGGAAGGCATGATAAACAAGAAGGAACACTAGGTCTGGGAATAAAAGGGGAAAAAAAAAAAAAAAAAAGGAGATGTTTTCTATCTCCTGAGACCTGATATTCCCAGCCTTCCTTGCCACTGTAGTCTCCATCTTACCTCACACCCCCAGATCTTTCAGAAATGTGCCAGCCATACCGTGAGCTGATGCTCATTACCAGAGCTCAGCCAGCTGAGGATGTGGACCTTGTTCCCATCACAGGCCACAAGACTTTGCTGGGCACTGCTTCAATTCATTCTGCTCCCACTGAGTGCAACCAGAAGAGGTGAGTGCAGCTTGTTATGTGTGCAAGGCCTTGAGTCTCATAAAGAAAGATCAATCTCAGCATCATCTCAAAATAGAGAAGAAATTTAAATTGAACTTGCAGGATGCTTGTTCTCACATCACGGCCTCTTCATTTTGTTTTAGAATAAACTTGAACAAAACTCTGAATTCAGTTTTGCACTTAACTTAAGAACACAAGTCAGCTCTCATGAGTTCCTAGCAAATTGTACTGTGGATGGGTGTTAGCAATGCAGAACTTACGAAGGAAATGCTATCACTTTGTGCCTCTTTACCCCTGTAATGTAAAACATGGGCAAGACCAAGCTTTTCTAGGTTCTCCTTGTTTTTTGAATTTAAGACGGATTTAGCTATTAACTTCTTAACTATTTTTGCATCCAATTTTCTCTCAGTTTTTATCTTTGACAATTTATAGTTGTAATGCTTTTTCAGGACAGCAATACATTATGTTTTGCTCAATTCCAGAAATCTGACAAACTGTTCTGCCAAGTAGGTGAAAAGCAATTAAAAAAATTTGCTCAGAAAAGATCACAAGGATAATTTTTGCTTTTTAGTTGTTCAGGTTTTGAAAAAAGAACTATGCTCTGTCACCTGGTGCAAACGCATACACACTAAACAGATCTAGAATCAGATAATGCCATTCTTATGGTACAATAGACATTGGTGGTGCACGCTCTTAGTTCCTGTCACGGAAATTTGCAGTGTTTTGAAAACTGGTCTGCCTACTGAAATCCAAATCATCACTTGTATGAACAAAAATGTGCCTGACATGCAGGAAGTCTCAACAAAAATCAGTTCATAGTAAGTTATTATTCCCATAGAGGTGCCAAAACGTGGTCCAAAGCAAAAATAGTGCATTTATCACATTTTTATAAAAACAAAACCAGAAAAACCTCACAAACTGCCCCAGTGCATAGGCCTTATTTGGCTGGGTAAGTCTGTCACGGATGAGTGGAATGCACCTCAACTAAAAGAGAGAAGCACCAACATGTTTTATTGAGGTAAAATAATTTGACATGGGTTGATAAATTCAATGAAATTCAGCAAAGTTTAACAGTGTTTTGACAATAAAAACGTATTGCCATCAGTAAATTTTATGCCAAGGTCCACCTTATTAAGTACTGCATGGAAGAAACATGCAAAGGCAAATGGAGTTAGAATGGTTTACACACAGACCAGAGATGCAAAGATCAAAGAGGACCTTCCCACTGAGTCACGAGGTTCAGCGTGGACCCCACTGCTTTCTAAACTCCTTATGAAGCCTGAGTGTGGCTGGATACAAACTTTGTCTCAGACCTAGCCAATGGTTTAAGTCTAGTGGAACTATCCATATAATATTTACAATAACATTGATCAGCTACATGGAACTAGAAACGTCTCAGAGGATTAATTCAGCATGGTATCAGTCACTTACCAAGGATTTGTCATGGGTAAGGGATCTCCCTGCCTTGGGTAAGGGAAGGAATCTCTACCCTTGAGAGGCATCCCTGCTCAAGCAGAGCATCACCTGGTGTGCAGTCCAGCTGCACTTCAGGGAAAGATCAAGTTGGGCCCATCCTGATGGCATAGGGTGAAGTCAATAGCATAGGGAGAGACATCTTCATTTTAGAACTGATATCTCGTTCTGTACTTTGGTTACCTTGCACTTTTGGGTTTCAAAACCACCTTTTGAAATAGTTTTCAAGACACCTTCACTCCCTTGAAGGTGAGCCAGGGGCTTTCCAGCTGGCAAGTTCACTCCAAGGACAAAAGACCTGTTGCTCCTCAGCCACCTTGAACCAAAGGACGGCTTGGAGTCAAGTGTACCCATCACGCTCTCATGGTCTATAATTATTAGACACCATTTGATAATAACGACAGTCTTTTCTCCTTTTTGGGTGATTTTCAAAGAGCCCTCACCCTCCCTTACAGCTGCTAACAATGTAAAATGGAAAGATGAAGTGGTGGCCTTTCAATGGATGTCACTGATTGGGAGGAGAAAGAGATATGGAAATTTACATTCTGATGAATTCTTTAGGGAACATCTTACTGAAAATCAAAGCAGCAGAAATCATAAAGGGGGACATCCCTTGGTGATGAAAATCTCAGACAGCAAGGCTCCTTAGAGAGAATAAGGCTTGTCATAAAAGTGGCTTTCATACCCTTGTTATGCTCCCCAAAGATTCAGTCTCCCAAAAGACTTCTTTGGATGGTTATGATTGCACAAGACAGCTTATGAACTCATTATTTATAGAGAGAGCATTGGTTTTAACAATGCAGATAGATTTTCTTCTTAAAAATAAAAGAACTAAGTGCTAGCTTTGTAGAAACCCCCTTATAGAAATATCAGATGCGCATACTTCTACTGGAGGACTTTGTTAGGTGTTTAGAGGAAGAAACCTTGAACTGGACTGTAACCAAACCTCCTGATTCTGCCAATGCTAGCATGCAAAGCTGGGCAGCACATTCACCTTGCTCTACTGCCATACGCTGATCTGGATAATCAGTGTATTCTAGAGTGCAAGTACCAAGGCATATGTGATACTTCCCTTTCTTACAGGTGAAGAGAAGTTTCATTTGTATTTGTAAAAGACATTTTGAAAATGCGAAATATAACAATGCAGTTTACCTTGTAGGGTTCCCCAAAGAGGTTAAAACCTGAAGCAAAGAGATCTTCATCTTGCTGGACTTCCTGGTTTCTTCTCTCCCATTCCTTCCGCTTAAGTGCACTCCGGTCTTGCTCATAGTGACTGAAGACAACAAAGGGGAAAAAGAAGACATCACATTATTTTTCCCATAATTTAATTACATGTTCATATATATCAGTAATAGCAACAAAACACCAGACACACCAGACACCAAGGACAATTCTGAAAGCAAGAAACAGCCATGGAAAATCTTCCCGAATTTAAATTTGGAATCATAAAACTATGCAAAATTGGGCAGCAGGACAGTCAGTATACTTCTAAAAGGAAAACAGAGAAAAATATTATTTTCAAATTTGCAGAGTATTATTCAGAGGAATCAAATATATTTTGTTATCTTTGTATGAACAGCCTGTAAACACATATGTGCCTGCACACAGACACACACACACAGACACACACACACACGTGTGTGTGCCCACAAAGCACACCAGGGCAGGGAAAGCAAATATGAAGTCAAGGAAGCTCAGCAGCATCGACAAATCCATTCAACTACACATCCATCCCCAGTGCTCCAGTTCAGCCTTGTGTGATTTAGACCACCTAATGCTGTCCCACTTTGTGTTAATAATTTAGGTACAGCTTCACCATAGGTGCCAGGGGGGGTTTCAGAAGTATTTTTGTAGCAGCAGGCTGCTGGAAGAGACCTTAGGATAGCTGATTCCAGTATCAGATAATTCTACACACAAACACACAGAAAAGGATCCAGCACCTCAGCTTGGCAATGGTGAGTAGCACTTATCTGTGTGTCAGCTTACTTTGTGCACCTGCCAGACCTAGATGACAAGCTGAGAGACCACATTCACTTCTCCTCTGAATAGCACTGAAGTACTTTGGTCTTTTGGATTGCAAACTACCTCCTGCTTCTCTGAGGAAAAAGATATAATTAAAACCCTGAAGGAGAGGGGAAAAAAACACGGGAAAGGAAAGAGGAAAGGAAAAGATGCATGCTTCAACTTGCACTGACAACCTCTCATGTGACAAGCATTCAGGGACACTTCTGTGCTTTCAACCAGTATTTGATTTGTTATGAGGCTTTTGGCTCTGCTTTGTGTCAGCTAATTAGCTACCAAATTCCAGATGACAATTTGAATAGCAGATTTGGTATATGCCCTGATGTTATCTGCAGTAAGCAGTATTTCCCTGATAGATCGTGGACACGCATGCACACATCCACACACTGCCACTATGTACAAATGCTTCCATACAAACATATATATTACAGCTGTAACAAAGAACAGTTAATTCTTCTATCTCTGGCGAGAATGAATTAAATCTCCACAGAGCTCCACTGCACTTGGAAGATAACCAAATATCTACAACTTTTGCCTTTTTAGCTCAGCATGATGTTGTATTGAAAGCTTCACACCGAGAGATATAATGAGGAATGAACTGCACAGTGATGAGGCTTTAACAGTGTATAAAGTCACTGATTTCTGAGTGAAACTACAATTACTAATTTGAAGCACCAGCTAATTAAAACCACAGCTATGTATTTAGCCTCTTGTTATACCTACTGCAGTTTATAATTATGAGGACCTCTTTATCTACTCAATTAAAGTTCTTATGATTCAGGCAGGTTGTGTTTGAACCTGCAAGCCCTGCAGAGAGCACAGGAAAGCATATGTCTGTTGCCTGATGACTCCATGTATCCTTACACTCATATACTTGTTTTTGTACAGGCAAGTAAAGAAAAAAGGAAAGACATGCCACAATGCCATTGCTAAATAAAAAATATGAATTAATAATTGGTTTAAGCAATTCAAGACCACTCAGACTTGGATGGAATAAGGCTTGATTATGCCAAATGCAAAGCCACCTATATAGGCTGAGCGGGATGATTTCCATCCATTTTCCTTCTAGGAGTTGGAAGGCTGAAAACATGCCACATTTTGTTTTATTTAATTTATTTATAACACTTCCTGACATACTGACATGACTAACACCAAAAGCAAGCTCTAGAATATTGTTATAATCAATCCTAGTATTTTTGCAGAAGGTATAGTACTGTTTGCTGGTTTCCTGAGAGAGAGAGAAGGGAAACTGTAAGAACAGTCACTTTACTATTCTACATGTGACCATATTGGTGACACAAGGCTGCAAACCACAAGCAACTTGTTCACTAAAAGTTGAAGGGGGCATAAGCATCCCTTCCTTTCATATCCTAAATCCAGATTATAATCCATAAGTGTGGGAATAAATCAATGCAAGATGTTTCCCAAATCGGTACCCAAAGATGAGGACAAGGCTCCTCCCCACAACTTTGATGGAGTAGAGTGGGCTGGTTTAACCCACAAATAACACAGCACAGAAGCAGTAGGAACACGCTATATTTACCCCTCTCATGGGAGATCTTTCCAGGGATTTCTCTGACAGTCTGACCCATAGACTGTCTGACTCTTGCAGCAAGATCAGATCATTATGAAGTTATAAGCCCAGTCTTGTGGATCTAGTCTAAGCAAGATTTTATATCCTGCATAAGTGATCTTTGCTTACAGGAGCAGTCCTATCCCAGGCACTGCCAGCATTCACTTCAGTAAGAATTATTCATGAAAGTTGGAGCTGTGTTTTACAGCTTCTCAATGACGTCCTTGGCCTGGGGTTTCAGGGTGAAATCCTGGGCCCATTTCAAATCAAACTGAATCTGGCCACTGAACACAGAGATCACAGATTACAGCACAGAATGTACCTCCCCCTTCATGTGCAGTTCCAGCATTTTGTTACCTAAAATCCAGCTCTGGCTGCAAGCATAAACAGGGAACCATGTGAGGCATTGTGCCATATCCTATCTGAGAAAAAGCAGCAGAAGCCCTATGACTATTTAGATACATATTATGACACATTACAAAACCACAAATTCAAAAATGATGAAAACAGCAGTGGCATAATTCAAAGTGGCATAACCACTTTAAAAGACATTAACTTAAGCTAACAAAGTATTTACAATGTTAACAGTAAAAGGTTGAAAATACTGTATTTTCCAACACAGCACACTGAAATATTTCTCTTTTAATGCATTTATGAATGTTATCTATTCCATGCACCCAAGGGGTGAGTGCAAAGGTGCACCTCAAGCCCTGGACCCCAACAGTGTTTACAGACAATCAAACTCTGAAAATCCACGTTGCAACACAAGCAAAGCCCTAAGTGAATTGCTACCTCTGTATCAATCCAAATCCCCCTCTCATATAGTCGCTTGTGAGAACAAACAAAAAAAATATTAAAGCTTAATTCTGAACTTTCCAGTGACACAGTCACATGGCACCCTTAAGTGTACAAAGTATCTGTGCAAAAGGAAGGGGTTGCTCATCCTGTCAGGTCCATTACTTGGCTTATTTCTCTGTAAATATACTTTTAGTACAGGAACACTTGACAGGGCGCTGATCGTGCCTACGGGAAGTCAAATATTGTAAGATCATACACAGATTAGGATAACAACTTATTTGGGTTCTTGTAATCCAAAGAAGGCTGATGATTAGATCTTAAAGCTGCAGTAAACTGAGAACCTAATGGGATGCTCTCCAGAAACGCTTAATGCAGCCACAATGCAATCTCTGGGACTTGTGTTTAATTTTTAGCTTAACTAATGTTCTGTGAAATACAGATATGTGATTAGTGAGGAAGGTGTCAGTGAAAACTACAGTCAGATACCATGAGGAACACCAGAGTTCAGTCTGTCTCACCAGTATGAGAAATACTTCATGAGTCCTCTAAAGCCAGGAGAGCAGGATATCACAACACAGACTTTTGCAAACATTTTAAAAAAAAGATTTAGAAGAAAGCAGCTATAGGCCACAATATTCATTGTATCTGAGAGGGCCAGTTCCCTAGACACAACTATTATGTGACAGTGTAGTTTAAATACATGAGCTCTATTGTTTTGTTACCACTTATTAGATTAATAATTGAATTTGAACAGGGAAGTCTGTACATAAATCTGAGAAGATCAGGAATGGTGAGCAGTATGAATGGTACAACAGCACATGAGACCACTGGTCTACAAATTACCAGTGTGCTGGATACAGCAAAAAAAAGGCAACTACAACTCTATCATTGTTTTGGTATGTTTAACTTTTTTTTTTT
>JAWWEU010000138.1:14138913-14220076 GCA_035583155.1 Acropternis orthonyx
CCCCCCCCCCCCAAACACATTTTGAGGAACAGCATTTGATACTTAATTCTTTACAATCAGAGCAGCATACATCCATTTGTCATCCTCAGACAGCCTAAGGGGCAGCGGTGAACTGATGCAGTGTGACAGGCCAGGTGCTCAGCCTGTGTGAGTCTGCAGTGGCAGCGGGGCTGCGGAGCTGCACCTTCACCCTCGGTGCAGCCCACAGGGGCTGTGGGGACAATCCAGATCAACCTCAAACTCCAGAGAATGGAGAAGGGAAGAAGGTGGCTGAGGCAGAAGGAGGTTATAGCAAGGCAGAAGATAACAGACAAGCATGTAGGTTTGGGATTGGAAGCTAAAAATGTGGATCTGGCAATAACAGATGAAAGTCAGACAAGCACCAGCTATGGAAAGGAGACCTAGAAGGACAATAAAATTTGGGGCAGTGGAAAGGACAGTACAACCATCTGTGGGGAAAGTGAGAGGATGTGGTGCAAACGATACAGAAGAAAAACCTTTTAGGACAGACTGCAACAAAGTATGAGGTTAGAGGGAAAAGTTAAAGGAAAGCCAATGAAATGAGACCAGCATCTAAAGGCTGAGACCTAGCATTTGGGGCTTGTTTTCAAAGTTTTGCACACTAAAGCCACAGAAGGAGTCTCTCAAAGGGCAAGAGATTAGGCAAGCCAGACAAGAACCTTTAAAGACAGGAGAAGGAGCAGAAGAAAGAAGTCAGACCAGACAAGTTTAAAGGAGTAGTCTCTGTGATATTAAGAAGAGAGAAAAATGATCAAATACCTAATGTTGCAGACAAATCATGAATGAGAACAGAATACTGCTCTGTTGATTCAGTCAAAACAAGAGCCCAATAGGGAAAGAATCAATAAAAAAGCTGGAGTAGAGAGGCTTTATAGCTGTGACAGACTACATCCATGAGGCTAAATGAATGACATTCAAGAAAAAAAAGCATTTATCCACAAGTTAGGGAAGAAGTAGCTGCTGTTCTCAATAACATGTCTCAATTCACAAAAATGCACACTATGATCAAATCAAACATTCCCCTGTACTAGTTCTACACCCCCCGCTTCAGATATCAGATATGCCTAAATGATGAAAGAAGTTCTCAAACTGAAATGTTTGTCATTTATGGAAACAAGAAATAAACACAAGCTTCTAAACTAAGACACAGTGGATATAAAATGATATGAATTTGAGAACTGAAAGTCCTTTCCCAAGGTTGTTTCTTCATAGTTTTTACTTTGCCCACAAGCTCTCAGGAAGCTGGAGAAGTAAACTCAGAAACTGGGCTTCCTCACAAACTCTCATGCCTGCACAAGGTACTAAACATCCCAAATCAAAACCCACTCATGAATATACTTCTTACATGAGAGATCTGATTCAGGTCAACGAGAATATCCCCCATGCTTAAAATACATGCTTGCATGCCCAGACCAGGGCAATTCTTTTTCAATGTGAGCTAAAAAGGTAAGATAAAAAGCAATTAACCTGGTAATCAAACTAACAACTGCATTAAAATGGGAATTCACCTCTACATAACTCCAGATTTATAGCACCATAACTGCACCAATTTCATGTAAAAGCAGAGTACCACAGCACTGTGCTTCCTTCACCTATTCAGATTCTCCCAGTATAAACTCTGGTATTTCGATACATTTATTCCAAATGAAAAATAAAAATGAAAAAGCAGCCTCAGGACTTAAAATTTCATTGCAGGTCTTAAAATGTATTCAGTAAATGAGAGGAATTTCAAAATCTGATCTTTAAGCAGCAATATGGCCAACTTAATGTATCTTCCCTGCTGATCTGAAGTCTTTGTTTCACTTGATGATAAACAACATAAGCATTACCACACTTAAAATAGCAAAGTTGTTCTTCCTCTGTTTATTACCACTGAACTTGCATCTTCATCCTGGTAATTTTCCTACTTGACAGAGACCAATCAAGCAATGATAGAATAGCTTTGCAACTTTTCAGTATCTTTCACGTTTAACATTTACTTTAATACTGTCTTCTTCATAGCATGAATAGTTATTGAAAGTATTGAGCACAGAACATATATATCACTGCACTTCAAGATAAATTATTTATTTTAAAATATAGAATATTCTGTCTTTGATGTTCAACAGTTCTGCAGAAAACACTTGAAATGGTCACTGTTTATCTATCCACATGAGCTAAATCTCTTCACAATTTGCATTAAAAACAATGCCATTCCTGTAGCACATTTAATAGTGAATACAGAAGATTAAAGCCTCTGAAGAAAACACCCAAGAGATCCTGGGGCAAATTATGGAAATGTAAGATACGAGACTAAGGGTTTGGCTCATATTTGTCATTTTTCTCATTCTTCTTAGTTATTCCCACACACATCAAGTGCCTAGAAAAGAATTTTCTCTTCTTTTTGGTGTTATGCAGTCCCAAACCTTTCCTCAACGTGAATTTGGAAGGAATGATTCTGGGGGAATGGATGACAGAGATAAGCTCCTGAACAGTAAGCATATAAAGAACAGATGAGGTTTCAAAGGGGACCGTTTATTGTTTCCTGTATCATAGCACATTGTCTTTCAATATGATTAGTTATCAGTCTGAGTTATCAAAAACTGGGATGAAATAAAGCGCTTACGCAGTTATGCTTCATTGATGTCAGCTAGGGGAGCATGAAAATCTCCATGAAGTTGGGTAATTGATGTGTAAATCAGAGCTCAATCACTCTGTAATAGAAACGGTCCCACTGAAAGTATGGTTGTTGAACAGTATTGCAGTATGGTGAGGAAGAAAGCGAAGCAGAGTCAAGATTTATTTATTAAAAAATATAATAACTGGCAATTTACACAATTTTCTCTTCAAGAGAGAAGTGCTGTCAGATACATTTAAATGCAAGCTCCAGATCACTATATTTGGGTACCCTTATTCGGCAATAATTAACTGTTTCTGTTTTATTAAAATGCTTGGGGACACTGTTATGGATATTTAAAAAGCAAATTAAATGAACATGTTCATCCTTTGAAAGGCAACACGTGTAAATGACATCAACAATTGTAATTTGCTTAACAATATGTGTTCAAGGTATGTTTTGGAGTCCTATTACAGTCTTCCTGTCAGTTCAAATTTGCAGTATGAGAAATAAAAGCAAAACTGAAGGAAAAGAGCGGGGAAAAGAAAACTAAAGAGAAAAATGTTTATAACCACAGCTTCAGAAGGACATTAAAAGACAAACAGTCATTAGAACATCAGTCACATAAAATAGCTTTCCAACATGTGGTATTTCTAGGAGTGAACTTCCAACTCATAAATAAAAGAGCTAGTTAGCATAACATTATGGGGTTACTTCTGTTGTAATTTTTTTCTTTAAATAAATGAATACTTATTAAGGTGTTGATATCAACTTGCCAGAAACACCTGGAAGCCAGTATTCTAGTTATGATTTGCAATAAACCAGTGATGAACTGTAACAAACTTAAATAGATGTGAAATTTATGAGCATTTTGGTATCAAATGAATTACATTCTGGACACTGGAGCCAGATTGCAAAGCTTTATTAGATGGGTAATGTGCTGTGACTGTAAGGGGACTTTGATTATTACAAGGGGGTTGAATAGAAAAGGAGGTTCAACCTAAACTCTCAATTTCATTGCTTTTCTGAGTTTAAGAAGACATGACAGGTTTTTAAATGTCTTTGCTTGTTTTCTTAATTTTTATATCTCCTGGGACTTGGAGCTTCTTCAAAATTCATTGATGGCAATGAAGCCTTTGCCAAAGTATATACTTTATTTCACAGAATATCTCCTGACGATGTCCTAGCTGCCATCATACTTCACATGCCTATCAGCACCAGCACTCTGTATTAATGTGCTACAGATAAACATAGCTGTGTTTAGTTGCATGCTGTGCAATATTCTTTATACACATCAATAGCAAATGTGGCATAGTATTGCTACAAAGAGTATATTTTCCATATATTACTCCACAGACATAACACTAATTTGATGCAATTGAAAATCTTCTGACAGTGCTTGCTATAGTCTGTTTTTCCTTCACCTGAACACTTCTAATTGTGAACCCTTTCTTGACAATGTGCATTTTCTGTACATGTACCATTTTCAAAGATTAAAATGTGTTTTAATGTATGGAAACTCAAAATCTTTAACTTATTATCACCTAATGTGTACAGATTGCATTCTCACACCTGCACTGAAAACCATTCTGAAATTCTACTTTTATCATTTTTGATATGTATAATTAAAATTTTTCCATTAACCCTGCCACTCAAAACCTTCCTGGGCATCTGTCAGTCCACACATTTGTATTTGCTTCAAATTTTGGCAATGATATACAATAGATGGCAGAATACACAGATATAAATCTGGTGTTTTAAAAAAGTCACAAAACAAACACTGATTAACACCTTTTGGGTGCCGATGAATCAGCAGAATCAACTGCTTGAGTATTTCATCACAGAAATGCTCCTGTGGGCTCCTACAGCTCTAATAAATGCATTCATTTACTAACAGGCACCTCTACTCCCTTGAGCATTTTTCCATGCTGTGCAGCTATTTAACCACATGTTCTTAAACTTAACATGTGCTGAAGAACACCACCACAGGAAAATTAAAAATTCAGTAGGATGACTATTTCATTCATCAATTTTAGACTCAGGAAGTTCACACAGGTCTCTGTGTGCAGCGCACACATACAGGCTGATTCAGAGATTCCACTGCACAGAAAAATAGTACTGTAAGCCTAATATAATTAAATTGCTTGTTATTTAGGACACTGTCTGGCTAAAGAAATTACCGTTTAAATAAATTATTCTTCCCTCAGATAAAACTCTATATAATTGTCACAATATGTTGCAATAGTATCTACTGGAACGGACAAGAGATGATCAACTGAACACAAGGTGCTCTCATTTCAAAGTCAAGTGCACATGCATTCTTTTTTTCAGTGCTGTTGTGACATATTATGCTCACCTGGGGCACCAGCAAATTGCAGGAGATGCAGTGATCTTGTAGCTTCGTAAGACAATGCTCATAAGCTTGGAAAGAACTTACAACACTTCAAACTCCAAATTTTAAGCCTTTTCCCACTAGACCTTAAAAGGCCTCACAGCAACAAGGTGCCTGTTACACACAACTTAGGAAATAATAATAATATTTTGCACTTATTTTTCATAAATAGAGTCAGAGTCAGCAGGTCAATGGATTATCATCATCATTGGCCTCTAGTGAGGAAGATAATCTATAACAAATACTGTTCATGTCTACAGCAAACATACAATGTTTATTCCTCATTTATAAACAGAGCATAAAGTCTGACAAAATAATTTAACCAAACCAGCACAAACTTCATCAGCATTGCTGAGGTTTACATCCTCTCTAAGGGCATAGTTCAACTTCAACTGATGCTACTGGCAATTTTCCCAGTGAATTCAAGGAGGGCTGGATGGGACATAGCCATTTAATAATGACAAAAGTCAGGTCTCGTAACACAGCCAGCTCTAAGCCACAGCAACTTCTTGGTATAAACGAGCTTTTCTGTTATATTCCTCATGCTAACAGAAATTTTTTAGCCGCTGCCAAGAGTTTAAAAAGTCTCAAGTACAAGCCAGCACATGCCAGAGCTACAGAACTTGTATGGTCATTACTTATAACACGTTGCTATTGACTGCAGAGATTTCCTGGTTGACAAAGGTAAATCAAATGAAATTTAACAATTTCTTAAAAAGAAAATCCAGTGAGATACCAAATAAGTTTCCTAACCTACCCCATAGGCCATTATGACCTTGAACTAAAGAGTGATTTTATGTATATATTTCTTTTTAGTGGTGTTACAGATTGTACATGACATCTATACCAACTGACAGGAAAAAAGAAATTTGCCTCTATCCCACAGCAAATACTGACACACACACCAGGCAGCAGATCACAGACCTTGTCACTGAGAAAAAGTAAACCAAATGTACCATGCTCCCTGAAAAAACAACACCCTTAAATTTAAGTCAACATGGGAATGCTCTGCAATTAGGGATATGGCATGTAGGTGTTACACAAGTTTGAAATAGGCTCTGGGATTTGAAAGCTAAACATGAGCACTTAAAAAAAAAATTGTAAAATACTTCTTTAGATAGAGCAAAATCATAATAAAATGTTATTTAGACTGGCTAAAATTACAACCTCATGTCTGAAATTACTTGAATATTTAAGGTGGGTGTGATGCAAATGATTATCCCACTACTGCAGTTCCCAGAGCCAAACAGAAACTATATCTGTTTCTCCAATCATGTTTTGAATGTGTTTGAAATCTCACATGTATAACTAACTTCATGAATGGCTGAAATACCACAATGAAAGAAACAGGGCCACTTAGGGCCAAACTCCCCGAAGAAGGTCAGACCAAAGCTCTGTTTAACCCATTCTGCCTGTGGCAACAGGCAACAGCAAACACCCAGTAAAGCCCCCAGAAACAGGGCAAAACCCACTGCCCGGGCAAAACTTAGGCACATGAAGCTACGTATTAAGTATGAAAGATCTGGTGTGTATATATATTTAACATCTCTACAAGACCTTTTTCCAAAGAATGCTCTCAAACAGAATACCCTGTGTCAAGGAGTTTCGTAACTCATCTGAAATTACTGCCTTAACTCAAACTAGGTTTACCACTCACATCAGGTCTGAAAACCTCACTGGTTTAAGAAGATGGTATTGTATTGAATACGTGAGAAGAGAATTCACATGCATTTTTGTGGGGCACCAACACTTACTACAGACAAATAGAGAGGAAGCTCCTGTGCTCTTCAGGCTCTGGAGAATCTCAGGCACACATTCCACAGCACTAACTATACCCTGCACTTTCAAGACCAGACACACAGGTTCCTGCATCCTGAATAATACTTATTTGTGCTCCAAAAGTCTCTTTATTTTTGTCCCTTCTGCTGTCAATCAGCAAATGGATATCACTTATTTTCATAACATCAACACAACATGTTACTTAACAAAAGTGCATACTTTTTTTATTTCCCTACCATCAACCATTTGTCTAATAGAAATATTATACTACGTAACATGCACATATTAAAATGCAATGTAAGTTGAATCATATTCATTGGAGGCTGGCCAACTCCAGCACATTTCAGTATTTAATAATAAAATAGTCTAGTGTAAAAATATGTAAACTAGCTTCCATCCTGCTTTAATATTCACTTAACATGAGAAGAAAGGGAATGCAATTTTGTTTAAATATTAAACATTACATTTCTTCTTTTGATTATTAAAGTATTATTAAAGTTAAATGAAAATGTGTTTGCAACCTCCTTCCTCTGAAGTCACTGATATCACTAATATTTTGTCCCTCTAGCTGGTTTCTTTGGGGGATCTTAAAGCCCTTTACAGATCAGATCAAGCCATGCCCGATTACACCTCTGGAAAGGAGCAACTACTGTCACGCAAAACAACTGAGGGAATGAAAGTTTAAGCGAGTTGATGACAGTCATTCAAGAAGAGATGGCTGAGGAAAGAAAGGTGAGGAGTTCCAGCTCTCAGACATTAAACTTGACCAGAAGACCAGCTGTAACTTGCAACCATTCATCCACCTCTAAGCTCCGAGACGACAACCATCAAGTTGAAATTTAAGACTATCTAACAACACCATATAGCAGGGAGGAATTATCTTTATGTGTATTTCCAGAACACTGAGTCATACACTGCAAGACAAGTTATCCCCTGCTGAATGTCACTGGGAGAGGTCAGAAAGGATGTTCTTATTACATTTGCTGGAAGGATGGAGTATATCAAATGATTTAATTTTGTGTAGTGCCCCACTTACTTTGACAAACTGATACTGCGCAGGGCATAATGTCATTAGGTGATTAAAGTACAAGAGCACCCAGCTTCTCACCTCCTTTCATAACAAGTGCTGCTGCAGTAGGCTCAAAAATGGGAAAAGTTGTGGCTGTGGAGGCAACACAGGCCCAGTGTCATAAAACAAAGTTCTTCCTCTCACCAGGAACTCCCATGCTGGCACTGACCAGAAATAAGCTTTGTGGTCCTGCTCAAAGAGTCCAATTTCCCCCTCAGCCTCCTGAAGAACTTTCAGCCCTGGCACTAGCCCAAAACCACATGTGACCTTCAAGCATAATGTCCACGGTCCTCTGACCCCGGCAGCAAAAGAGACTCCGAGTAAAGCTGTACTGACAGCAAAGCAACATGATACAATCATAAAAATATGACATACTTCCACTTTTCAGTTGGCATTGCCTTTGAAAGTAACTGATGTTGAGTTCTCCTCATTATGCCAAATGTATTAAAACCTCAGAACTCATGTTAGGAAATGTGTGGTTTGTCATATGCAACCTTTAAATTTATGTTTTCTTTCATACAACCACCTAATAGGGTTTGAATAAAATAAAATCTGCACATTGCCACAGTTTTAAAGAACTGTTTATCAATTTAACTTCAGTGATAGTAACAGACAGATTTATGAGGCAATTAACTAAATATTTGTTTTTTCACATTTCAATTCATTATATTAAATTAACAATTTTCCACTTGAAAGCCTTGCATTGCTACATTGAAAGCCTAAAAAAAAAGTACATATTTCTGTGGGTCCAGGAAGGATTCTCTCATTTTTACAATGTGGATTATTCTCCTCGCACTAACTTCGTACACTATATACGTAATTCAATCCCCTGCATTTCTGTATTACCCCAGAACCTGTCATTCTTTAAATGCCAGTTTCAAGCAACCAGACATAAATAAAGAATAATTACAGCTCTAAAGCCAATGTAACATCTGCTCAAGCAAGCAATCCTACAGAGGGGATTTTACAGCCACCTCTGGTTCAGACAATCCCGAGACACAAAACCAAGGCTCTTGACAGATCCAGCCTGGCCTCCTGAGCCACGAAGGACAACATGCCCTAAAAGAGCCAGGGAAGTAGCAGGATGAAATGAGCCTAAGGTTAAGTTAAACACCAAGTAGAAAGTTCAGCCTTTCCTCTAAGGGAGCCCATCTCCATGGCCAGCTGACCCCCTGTGCACCCGGAGCCCCCAGCCAAGGGCCCTGGGATTGGTCAGACACGGCCACATGTGGATTCTTGGCACATCAGGAGGGAGAGCAAAGCCCAGCACTAACAGCCTTGATGGCAATTTGCACATCATTAGCTATGAGCTCCATCACTGCACGTGTATAGCCACATTTCACATCTACCTTTACTTTTTGGATGATTTAAATATTTTAATTAATGATGTGAGCTCCAAGGAGGTCATCTGGCCATGGCTATGTGGATCTCTTTACCATTGCTGGTCAGATATTAAACACATTAAGCACAGTCAGAGGACAGCACTACAGCTTTATGTTCTTTTAACTGGTACTGTACTAAATTAATATCAGGAGGAATATACTCTAAAAATATAAAAGCGTCTGCTCATATGACTCCTTGGATCCTTTTCTCCTATGTGTCAGCATTTCACTACCTGAACAAAAATAGTTTTGGTCCCTCCATACCTCAGCTGCCCTTAGGGAGAGCAGATCTATCAATACTTACTGATCTCATGGGTTTCTGTCATGTCAACTCATCAAGGATGAACCCTCTTGAGGAAACTCTACAACTACATTCCTCAGTTCCACACAGGTTCTAGTTAAGCATTTCCTTAAATAAAATATAGCTTGTCTACTTTTTAAAAATCATCCTGTTAACTCACTGGATTACAGCACAGTCACATCAGAGTATTAGTCTAAATAGGATTTTGTAGTCAGATCTGATCTAGAAGATTTAACATTTTACAGGCCTCCATCTCATAATGCTGACAGAAATTGTCAAAGGGAGAAACTGGGACTGTCACACCAAATGCTGAGAACTTGTGATCCATCAGATAGAAACCACATTTTTTTCTATTGCTAATACTCAGAAATTTGGTAACAAAGGCTCTCCTGACAGCTGCTAATTTAGACCAATGTGCAAACACTAATTAGGGAGTTCACTGCCATTAGCAACATGCATTGAGAAACTGAGGCATGTAGAGATTAAAGGACTTGCCCATGGCCACAGTGGAAGCAGCAGGCATAGAACCACTTCCCTTTGCCCGTGTCTTAGTCAGTAAATCAGTAAGTGGCCCTCACTTGTACTTCAGGTTATCAACTCCTCCCAGCCGATCATTAATTCCCCAGGAAAATGCCTTTTCCTTCAGTAGCTTTTGCTTAAATAGATCACGAGCGAGAGGAAAAAAGTCAGGCCACTAGAAATGAACTACTGTAGAATCTGAGTTGCACCTGCCATAATTTGCACATAAAGATTTCACAGGTGACTTGCAAAGTCTGTTTTAATATTTCTGAATCCTCCTTTTTACCCTGAGCACAATATTAAAAGCAGCCAGTGGGCAAATTTGTGATGCTCACCATAAGTTTGCAGAGAACATTTGGAAATATTCTTTAAGTTGCTTTCAATGAGCTCTTGTACATTAAAAGGTGCAGGACACTGAGCCTTAATTAACAGCTTCTACCTGTGTATTTCTGATAGATGAAATGGCATTAAGGCTCCTTTTTTAACTTGAGGGGAAGGGAAAGATGGGAGAGAAAGAGAAAAGAAGCTTTCAACCCCTACTTAAATAGCAAAAAAATTCCTAAAAGAGCATATGACCAACTCCTTAATCTGTTTGCAAGACATGTTTAATATCAGGATGCTGTGGAGAGGCCCTGCATCACTCAAGTTTCATTATCATTACAAAATACAGCAGAATGCCTTACTCACAAGTTTATTATCATAAATAATTAAAACAAAACTATCCTTATGGTAAGAAATAAATGAACAAAGTACATTATAGGGTGCATTCGTTCTGTGTTTTATAGCTGTTTCCTGGCTCCCCACATCAGAAAATTCTCGAATTTGCAATCAGTCTCCTGCTCATTAGTCCAAATCAGGAAAATTTTACTGCAGCTGGCTCAAGTAACTTGTTCTGTCAAAAACAGGACCATGAGTGCTCTTTACTAATGGCATATGAAACATACATATTTGTGATAAATCAGACTACGTGATATGCAAAATGTTACAAGGAAACCAAATGATTGCTGAGAGAAAACAAAGAAAAGGGAGAGAAAGAAATTCTACCTCTGAAATTAAAAAGACCATCTGATTTCTAATTGCAAAAATGTGCTGAGGTACAGGTGAAATGATTAGATCTCCGCAATGCTCATGCTAACAGTGTAGTGTTCTCATAAGCTTGAAAGTGTTGGGCACACTCATGATCTTTGAAGTTTTGCTTTGTTCCTTTGACTTATTTTATGCAGGTCAAAGATCACCATCACTGCACATATCTGTCACTGAAGGATAATAACGCTACAACTCAGTCTGGAAGCAGGCTAGGCTGGCATGTTAAACCAGCGAGAGACACATCAATCTTCCTGTTCCTGAAGACGGCGCAGTTCAGCGTCAGGAGGTTCAAACCAAGAACTAATGATAGTTACTAGTTTCTGCATCTCGATGCAGCAGGTTAGGTCTCTCTTCTTTCAAGCAGTCTGTCCTCACGGACAAGCAAAACATGCCAGGAAAGCAAATTATCCTGCTAATCCAGCAGTGACAGAAACCTACTGGAGAGCAGCAGGATTGCAGGGAAGCGTGCAGAGACCTATGGCAGCAAGAAAGAGCTTTCCAGGGAGGAGCAGGAAAACAGAACAGTCATCAGCAGTTGGGTAATAATCATAATTTGTGAGAACTGGAAATAGTATTATTTGTGCAGTAGCATAAAATATGGAATATTGAAGCATCCCTGCTGTCTGCCAAGTAACAGATCAGCACCAACCAACAGGCTACTCAGAATATAATCCCTCACTCATCAACTAGAAGTAAGTTTTCTTATCTATTACTTGACCATGATAAAATAGGAGTCAAATATTTGGGTTTTTTACCCAAGAAACCAGCATTCAATATGAATAATTAATGCATTCACCTGCCAGTCCTTTGCATACAGCAAGTCCAATTAAACAAACCCAAGGGGTACCTGATGAAATTGCAGTCTGTTTTGTGCTTACAAATAAACGAGATCAATGCGTATCAGTAATAAAAAGCAGCCATAATCTTGGCTCGAAATGAAACCCACCTGCCATGTCCAACAGAAGAATTTTATACATTAAGACAATGGCATTTCTTAGTGCCAAAAGCAAGGAGAGGAGAGGTGATGTTTATGTTTAGTGTTCATACCTTCACTTGTCAACACAAGGCTTGGTGTTAAACACCAAAGAGGAGTCTTTGCTGAGGGTTTTTTTGGTTCAACTAAGGCAGATTGCAGAGCAAAGATACAGGTTTGGACGTGTTTACACTGCACCAGTTCCTTAAATGCCCTCACCTTACTCTTCACACTACCCAGGCTACCAGAGGGGGAAATTTAAAAGAAATATATCACGCAAAAATCATATACGTAAGTGCTTGAGAAACCCAAGAAGCAAATAGGTATCCTTTGTGTTGGTACAGCTTTTTAAAGCAAGGAGAGAAAAAGCACCTCACAGAAGAAGCAATGAGTTTAATGGACTACAATTTTATCATAGAACATTGAAATTGAAATTGCAAAAATGGCAAGAAGATATTTGTTTCCAGTTCTACTGGGTCATCATCTCCTCCAGGAGCCTTAAGGCAAGTACCACATTCAAGTGTGCAGTTTCTCTTCGTTCTATCCCAAGCACATCTGAACAGTCTTGTGGACTGTGGACAGCTATCCCTCTTTGTGCACTGGAACCAAATCCCTTAAAAATGAAGTGGGAGCTTTCTGTTGGCCTCAGTGAACGCTAAATCAGGCCCTAGGGCATTCAAAGGATGGCTTGTTTTGTAAACAGTATTCATCAAAATCACATCAATATACACACTTATAACACAGAAGTATAAATTATTTCTAAAGAAACACACCCAGATATACAGTACCTCTTTTACACAGATACTTTCACTAAATCATTTTTATATGGTGTGGGGGCAATCTCTTCACCCTCAAAACCCCAATGTACTACTATTCCCTTGGGAAACTCTGCTCAGAGAAGTACTCCAGGGAGCCAACTGCTGTGTTACTAAAAAGAAATAGCTAGTACAACTTCATATTTACAACGAAAAATTTTGCACTTAAAATGCAGAAGTGGTGAGAGAAAAATATTATTAATACATGTAGGATTTTCTTTCAATGGAAACTCTGAACAGAGCCATCACCAGCTACTCTGAAACTACAGAACATAACAGCTCAAAATTATTACTGAAGCTGCACAAACTAAAAAAAAAAAAAAAAAAAATTGAGAAATAACACTGAAATTATTAAATCCAGTTCGATGCCACTAATAGAGCTGACCTCAGAATTGAACAAGCTGCTGCTGTGTTAGGGCAGAAGATGAAATATCCTACAGGAGTTTAAATTCAAACCTTAGCTCAGGAGTTTCTCTTAATATCAATGCAGCTTCTTAGGAAAGCAAATGAAGTACATTACCTCTGGTAATGGTTACCATTTACTCCTTGAAAAGCCTTGAGAGAGCTCTCACGCAGGATAGCCTATGTTTTATTAAATCCTTTTGCATACTTTTATTTTCAGGTCATATAATCTGAAGGACAAAGTATTCACTTAAACTTTTTAACGTATTCTGATTTTATCAAGGATTAGTTGTTCTGATTCTTCAATAATTCAAGCTCCATCCTAAGAATGTTCCATGTTTAAATGTGAGCGGCATTAAATCAGAACATAGTTACAACACATTTCCATTGAATCCCAAATGCTCAGCACAAACAAACCACTGGCAATACAGTAAATATTAAGACCTTACCAAGATCTTCAATTATTCACATTTGTTGTTTATACTGATAAAAACAGTATGTGATAAAAATACCATTAAAAAAAATATTTAATTTTATGGCACGAGGATATAGTCACATCTGCCTATAGGCAGTTATTTTTCTGTTTAGAATATGTGAACCAAAAAGTGGGAATTGGAAATTCCCTCTTAACTCACTGTCTTACAGTTATACCAAATAATAAGCTATTATTTGATATAGTAGTTGTGTCCTAAAGTTGGTCAGAAAAGCCCTATCAATAGATCAGCTAAGCTGTGCATAAAGACACCTTGTTTTGCAGCAGCAGATCAGTCATCCACTACATATAGTTAAAATAACAAACTATATATATTATTTTAAAATAATCCTTAAAAATTTAGAACCATGCAATTATCAGGATGCTTCTACTGTGAACCTCTCACAGTCATTTTAATCCTTATTTTGGAATTACAGAAACCAAATACGAAAACTTTACCACAGACATTGTGTAGGGTCAGAGGACATGAGACAGAGGACACTGAGTCCAAAACTGGGGCCTGTTGAGAAATATATATGACAGAGAGAACAATAAGGAAAAAAACCTACAGGGTTAGCTTGAAATTCTGCTAATGACTGAGAAGATGGGGCTGCTTAGAAAAGCAATGCTTGACACAGAGACACAGATTTCCCACCATTTGCCAGATGAAACACGCTGCTTTGTTTTCCTTCCCCATCATGATGTACCTCTCAATCTTCGCAATAGGAATGAACAATTCCTGATACCAAACTGCTCAATCAAACAAAAGTGGGCCTCCCCTGCTTGGCTGGTTTATTCCCTACCTCCTCGTACACTTGGAAAGGATTCAGACAAGAGCTACAAGAGCGATTAGAGCTCCTGGAAAAACTTGCCTTACAAGGAAAGACTACAGCTCAGTCTACTTACTTCATAAAGGAGAAGGTTAAGAGGCAACCTGATCACAGACTATGAATACTTACACAGGAAAGAGACTGCAGAGAGCAGATGGGTATTTAATCTAGAAGAAAAGGGCGTAACAAGATCCAGTGCTTGGAAGCTGAAGCCAGTCAAACTCAAACCTGTTTATGCAGCATCAATATTCAATGATAACAAAATAATAACCATTTTAACAACTTAACTAGAAAAGCAGGGGATTCACAGCCATTTGAAGCCTTTAAACAGGCACTGGAAATTGTTCTCAAAGACACACAACAGCACAAGGGGTTTGGCACAGCCCCTGGTAGAAGGGATGCAAACAAAGCCTCCAGCCAAGCATCCCAGAGGGTGGGCTCCCCTCTCGGTGCTCTGTGGGTCAACTCCTGGGGGCTGGAGCTGCTGAGAAACTTGGACCTGTTTAGAAATGGCCTCACCCAACTCCACAACACCTGTCATGGGAATACAAGAAAACTGCCTGACCAGAAGCTTCCTGCTGATGTTCATACTGACATGCACAAACTTGTGCAAAGGAAGACATTGATGTTCTAAGCCACAATACAGGAAGAGTTTTGGAAAGTGAGAAAACCTCACATAAAACTCAGCCTAACAGACATGAAAGATATAAACCAATGCACTTGAATGAATCTATCACTGTCATACCAATCCACAAGACAGTAGTTACCCATGTTAAGTTCTGATCCACCAAAATACTTTGGACCGTGACCCCAGGCAGCACCTTCTGCAGAAGCAGCAGTTCCCCATCTGCAACTGGGCCATGGTGCCAGTACATGGGCCCTTGTGGAAAGCTGCACAACCACTACATCTTCCTCAGAAAGGACTCACTTGTTTCAGGTAGCCATGAAATAGTTAAATATTACTGAGCTGCTAGGAAAAACACCATCAAACCAGTTTATACCTTACCATATTTCCTCTCCATTCAAACTGTATTATGCTGCATACCATTTCATCACTTCACAATGCCACAAACTACCTTTTAATGCAAAACAAAGCTTTTCAATGTAAAGCCCCATATCGTAATCCAGAAGAACTTTCCTTATCTATTTCGACAGCAAATCTTTAGTGGCAACCACATGTTATTGTGTTTTAGGGATTGAGACTTTTGTATGAACATGCTGATTGTCTCCTTGAGACATATATAATCAGCATTTTGTGCCAAGAAACACTTAAGCCAACAGAGACTTATACCATTCAGCAATGCTGTTGGAATTGAAAATGTATATTTTGGCTTATTTCCTTAAGCCTGCGATAGCAGGAATTTCTTAGGGGCGTTTTATTATTTTATTTTAACTTCATTCTCTTCTCAAATTCTCAGAGATTGAACAAAAAGTTAAAACACATGTTCTGAAAGATGGCAACAACACCATTAAAAAAATTCGTTCTGATACACCAGCACTATCTATCACAGATCCCTCCTGGAAAATGGACATCTGCCTCAGAAACTCTTTGGTCACTTCTGCCTCTGTCCACAGCTGAAGAGCTGTGCTTATAGACTGTCTACTCACCGGCAGGCAGCTGTGAAAGTGCAAAGGGATGCACTTTCTTAGGTGAGTGGGTGAGCATGAATCTTACACATCAGAAACAGAGCAAACACCAAACCAAACAAGTGTCTATTTGTGTATTTCAGCAGTTCCTGAATGTCAGTTTAGTGCTCAGAGGAGATGCAGGAGTAACATGTTCAGTATTCAGAGAGCATCCACCACATTTGCTGCAACAGATATTTTTAACTCCCGTTTGCTCCATATGTAGAATGTGCAAATACACAAAAGAATGTCTTAATTGGTCCTGCTTTATATAAATGAATAATGGGCTAAATGGGTTGAAGTGAATGTCATATTTATCTCTCCACTGAGGAAAGACATGATGATTCAGAAACAGCAAAGCCAAGAGGATTCAGAGCCGTACTCACAAGTGGAATATATATCTCCTGTCAATACATTATGTATTCCATTTCTACTACAGCCCCCTAAAGGCACAAATAGAAAAAGAGAAGCAAAATCTAAATGTTTCATTTCTGCTCAACATACATTCATGGATGTGGGAGGTTTTTATACTTGCTTTCAGGACTTAAGGAATCAAATCTCTGGAGCTCTTTATTTTACTGAGTTTTTGTAAATACTAAACTCTCCAGTGTTGGCTTCATCATTTGATAGTACCATTGCCAAAAGACATTTTATATTCCTAGGAAGCAGAGGCAAAAGTAACACAAAAAAGACCCGAACTTGCCCTTGCTCACTTGAGCAATCCCACCCAAGCCAACAGCTCTAGTCTGCACCTGCAGCATCTTTCCAATTAAGCAGAGATACTTCCTACTAGGCATTGGAAAACACATCAGGAAAAGGAAAAATCCTTAAAGAAGCGTATTTTTTTTTCCTGCTTACATGTTTCCACATAGAACTACTGATTAAAAACCTATACAAGCAGCACATGAAAACACCTTTTAAATCCTCCTCTTAAAAATACAAGTCCCACCAGAGAGCTCCAAGAAAAATAAAAAGCAGGGCATGAGAGACTGGGCTGATATTTTGATTCTGCTGATTCTGGAAGCCGATATTATCAACTGCTGCTGGTCTGGTTGGATTTTATAATTATGCTGAGCAGAAAGCAAGTCTCCTCTGCACTCACCCTGCCAGGCAGGGCATCACTTTTAGGGCTGCTGGAAAAGTGGAACATCTCATTTCCATTAATCTGGCTCATAGCTTCAGATTCATAGATGGCATTAGCAGAGCACTGCTTTCAGCCAGAGTGGAAGTTCAGCCTTGTGTTTAACTCTGCATTAACTTGAGCATGACAGAGTGAAAATGCAGGAAAGATGGTTAAAAAAAAAATAAATCATCTGGTAATATTTTTTCAGCAGAAGAAAAAGCTTTACAAAATGTATAGGTTCAGTTATTCCCAAAGCAGTGTTTTGTTAGTAGCATGGTTGTGCAGACAGTGCCATGGCTGAAGATCTGCCTTGCCCACGGCAAGTAAGGTAAAGCCTCAGGCACATGTAATTTAAAATTCATTTCTACTCCAGCAGACAGCTTCAGACCAGCACCTATGTTTATTTAATAAATACAGCACTCTCAATTTGCATTCCTGTGGTCCCTAGGAGCTAACACCAAAACCATCTTATGTTCAAGATGTGTTTTAGAAAATAATGCACAATTGTGTCTTTAAAATTCATTGGCATGAGTTGCAAAGGATCCCTCTGTGCTCCCACATCAGTCCAAGCCTGCCATTTCCTTCTGAACACTGTGGAGCACCACTCAGTAGAAAGTGCCATGGCTGGCAGAAGGTATTTGCCAGACTGTGCCCAAGACAAAAAACCCCCATCCCCCCCACAGTGTTTTAACCACTGTTTCTGAATTAAAAGAAGGTTCCCCAAACTTCAGTAATTCTTGTCTCATTGGTTACTGAAGGTCAGCTGACATGTGGTGTTTGAGCGTGCCACATAAAAATCGTGGGCAAATATCCTACTGTTGCATTTCTCTCCTCCTCCATTTCATTATCTTAGTACTCACAATATTATATATTCAAAAACATATAACTGTTATAACAGTAATGACTGTTCCTGAGAAATTCAAACTACCAATTTCCATTAGGAGTGAAATTCAGAGGGGAGGGTGGATATCAAGCTGACATATCTTACTCCTGCTAAAACAACAGCCCAGGAGCTGCTCTCAGTAACCGATGGGCAACTACTGCCAATAATGAAGGACATCCATGTCTCCCAGAGAACAGAACTCTGGCCTAAACACAACTGTTCTTATCAAATGATTAGTTCATTTTGTACATTACACCATTCAAATACAGCTGAAGGTCCTCAAATCCTACCAACTTCCCCATAAAGCCACAATTAGATCTTTTACCTCACTGTGACTTAGAAACTTGTAATACAAGTTACTGGAACAAGTAAAGAAATGCCAGCTCTAGCAAACTGTTTATTCAGTTTAGCATAGTATCAGTTATGAATAGTTTTACTGACATTTCAGTATTTTTCTTTTTAAAATATAAACCTTGGACAAAAATATAAGTTACAGTCACCTACTGATTTCTATACAGGTTTGTAAGTAAATAGAGTTAGCAAGTGTAGAAGATGTCATTTTACAAACACCATTTACAAATGAACCTTGATTTCTAAATGAAAAGAATGCCTGACATGCCACAGTAACATAGATTATCCACGAGATTGCCCCCGTTGGGTTCTTAACCATAAATAGTCGGACAGCACGAACAAAGGTCAATGGATGAATTTACTGCTGGATGACTCCATAAATTACTAATTCAGAACACCTAAGCCCCAAACTATACCTACAGGCAAGAGACAAACAGCTTATCCGTGTCTCAGTAATAAGGGAAGCCAAGTGAAATCTGGTCTGCTTGTGTATTTGACAGAGGTGCTTAATTTTTTTGAAACCTTAAAATATAAATACTATCTCAGAATGAAAATTTGCAGTTATTGCATCAGGGACTAATAAAAATTATTTTGCCAACTATTACAAAACTGTTTAGGACAATTAGTTACAGGTAAACACCTCAAAGAACTCAAAAATTAATTTGGGTTTTCATGCGAGCAGATGCTCTTAGAAACTATGAATTGGTATTTCAGGGAGTAAGCTCATACATCTAACACCTGCTAGAAGCTACCTTACTGTATAAAGCAAAATCACGTAAACGAAAAGGACAAGGACATGGCATCAAGTAAGTTATTGTGTCCCAAGGATTTAGACATGACAGCACACATTTGGAAAGTCCTTAATTGGTTTATTCAGCCATAGCTCAGACACCAAACAGTTTCAACTCCACCACATATGACAGCCTGTGCAGCTCATGTTCTTACCAAGATGCACTAGCCTGACGTGTCTTTGACATCCAAAAAACCCTGTATAATAACCCACGAACAGGAGTGCTCAGCATTCAATAATTACAAGGTTTTAAAAGCATTGGGGTTTGTTGGGTTTTTTTGTGTTTTTTCTTTTTTTTTTTTTTTGTAGCTACATATTTGCTGAAGCAAAGGTTATAGTTTTTAATCTGTTTTAAATCCCCCACCTGCATGAAAGCCAAGGCCAAATTCAGAGGGTATCAGTCAAATTGCTTTACTTCTGAAGAACGCATCAGGAGAGCTCAGACTGGAAGGGGAAGCCAAAAGAGGAAACAGGAGACTCAGCCAAGGGTGGTGTACAGCAAGTGAACTACTCAAATTCCCAGAATAATATTTGGTTATTAACTGTACTTACATTATAAGAAAAGACATTATGTATGCTGATGGGACTTAAGATCCCTTCTGATCCCTTGGAAAAGCAACTCTCTCTTTCTTCAGCTCTGCATTTGGCAAGAGAAGATTTAAGCAATAGGATAAGCCGGGCTTGTGCTCTAGTGCTCTGTGCAGTATTTGCTTCCACTGTTCCACCAGCAGTTAATACTGCATTCAACTCTATTAATTCTAGAAATACACTCAAGAAATAAGGTGGCAGCAGTCAACACTAAACACACAAGCTTCCCTTGTATCAAACAACAAAGGGAGGACCCCAAAGGTGAATCATTTCAGCCTGAAACGCATTTAATTGCCTACATTTTTCCATAGAGAGAGTCCACAGGATCAGACAATCAAAACTCAGCAAGAGGAACCACATCCTAAGTCTAAGGAGAAAGGTATTCAAAGAGATAGAAGAAAATGATCATTTAGGAACATCTTCCTGTAAATGGCTCACTAAGTCCCCATGTCCATACCCACCTCCAGGTCTCTACATGATATGACAAATTACGAGACCAACCACTTGTTTCAGCAGTTGGTGGAAACAAAGGTTTTAAAACATTCGAAATGTGAACAGACAATGAAGCACCTCAGGTTACGTCGCTCATTGTGTGAAATTCAGTCAATTTGTCTCCCTCTTCACTTTGGCTTCATCAGGCCATATCTTTGTGTATACTCCAAATACATCCATGCACAGCCTAACTAAAGGTTTTTCCTAAGTAGCACTGGCTCTCCATGAATTAATTCCCATGCTGGGAAATGGTGCTGCAGGTCTGTTTCAAACAGAACAACATCTCCAGCGGAGTCCAGCTGCCGCAATCTACCCCGTGCAGATGGACTAATACATTCCTTCATGGGTATTATCTGAGTTGCAGGGCCAGAAAGCAGGGGAATGCATAACAGACTGAGCTCTTGCCACATTGTGAGAAAAGGTAAATTGTCAACAAACATTTCCTACATCTGATATCTTTTGTATGGAGAGCTACGCTTTTAATAAAGAAGCAGCTGCCACTGCTGAACGATTAATCAATACTGGTAAGCTGACATCTTAAGAACTTGCTGAACTAAAGCTTTTCTTTTCCTCCTGCATTTACAAATAAAGTGCTCACTATTTGACTAAAGCCTGTCTACTTGACTGGAAAATATCAGAGTCCTATTTAAATGACATTTGCAGAGAATGAGATTTTATCCTGGTCGCTGCTCCTTATCGCTAATAATAACATCAGATTAGTGGATTTAGGCCAGCCGAGTAGCAATGCCTTTTCTGATCCCTTCTTAAAGCAGCTCTTTCCATCTGTCTAGCCAAGCTTTCCTCTGCTTGTATGGGCCAACGATTAAGTCTTAAATGGAGCTTCAATTGATACCATGTGGGATATCTATACAGAGGTTCATTGTGTTGCTAAATTCCAGCCAAGACATTTATCAACTCTGACTACTGCTTGCTTCAAAAGAGCAAAACACCTGGATATTTACAGGTATAAACATTTCTACAGCCTTGAATTGTATTCTTGACTATGTACAATAATTAGACAATCCAGTTTTAAAAAGGCACATTTTGCTCTAAGATTTTCCACATAACATAGAGGATCATGTCAAATAACATGACTCAACTGAGCACTTCAGAGTACAGGATGCACAACTTTCTGCACATTCGGAATCCATCCCATAACCTATCAATTAATGGGGGACAAACTTCAGCACAGTGTGGCTTGTCAGAAACAGTGGCTTTCAATCAGGGCTTTAAAGGTCATGACTGAGCAATGTGGACACTTGCAGAAAATAAACACACACCATATACTCACAGTACAATTTTTTAAGAGAACTATTATTGGTTTTGTCATCATTGCTTTTATTATTAGCAGAGTTCAGCAGCATAAGCAAGAGGTAGAATCCAAATGCCAAACACTCCCAATAAATTTACTACAGCCAATTATAAGGTAAATTTGTTTTATTTCCCCTCCTCTTTTTTGCAGTTTTTAGTTTAAAGGTCATTTTGTATTCCTAACAAGGCCACTTAGAGAAGGTTAATAACTTATATTTGCTCTTCTTAATATATAATGCAGGCCTGACAACTGCTGCAATCTAAAGATAAGATGTGAAACCAGTAGTTCTCATAGGAAACCAGTGCTTCTGGATCATGCAAATCTCCTAACTCCTGTGCTTGTTTCGTTTTTAACAAGGTCTTGCTCATTCATAACCTTGACCAAAAAAGTGTTTCCACATGGCAGTCAGACTCGTGCCAAATACAACTACACACAGAAAGTTGCCTGACTTAATCAAGCAATGGTGGAGACATGAAATGAATATTTAGCAAGGTCAAAGTCAGACTGCTCTTTCAGAAGCAGCAATTGCTGACAGTTGAATGAACAGCACACAAATCTGGGATCCTATTTTAATACTTACCTATTTTCACTATTTGTCATCCTGTTAACAAAACTGCATTAAAACACAATATTAGAAATCTAAGAACATTTTTATGGAAAAGATACAATCTACTCTATATTTATGCATGTCATAAAGCCCATAATGTATCTTGCATGAAACCATTTATCTTCATTTCATAGGGTCACAACAAGTACACACTACTTTTCCTTCAGGAAGCCTATGGCGCATTGAGCCTGGCATCAGTCATAGTAAGAAGCAAAAAGACAAACTTATTTCATTAAAAACCGGTGGATGAAGTAAAATGGAGAACTCCAAATTTTTTAATTAACAGGATTGTGAGCATCACTTATCTTTGAAAACAGCAAATTAGAATTAATCACATTTCAAGACCAAGTTAATATTCTCTCTGTCTTCTACAAAATGACTGTGATTGATCTAAATCTAGTTATTTCATGCAAAACTGGGTTAAATACTGTAGATCTTTATGACCACACAGAAAGCATTATCATGACAGACTCTGCTATTGTATTTCTGTTGGTGGGTAAGCCGCAGTCACTCCAACTGCAAGCCATCAAACCAGCGAGGGGAGAAAAATCTCCAAGCCTTAAGAACTAAACGTTTGCCCAGTAACTTTTTTACAAGAACAAATTACTGAACCGCCTGCTCGTCCTGGTCCAGCAACAACATCATCCATCACACCCCCTCCTCTCCTCGGCGCACAGGAGGGCACAGCAAGCCAAGGGCAACCACCCACCCCACCCACCAGCAGCACAGCTCAGACAGCCACAGGCTGCTCCCGTGGATGTCCCCACCCAGAGAGGACCACTGAAGCACACGGGGCTCCGACCACGAGGTCTTTCTCCTTCTTGGGGAGTGCAATAGGAGCCCCCACCGCATCTGCTCCAGGCAGAAACAGTAGGTACCAGGCATCTTTCTCCAGGAGAAGAGATGCTAATCTTTAGGCTTTAGGAGACACCTGAGGTCTCCAAGCCTAGGCAACTCTGCTCATGTGCAGAGAACTATTAGAAATTACCCTTTTTTTCACATATACATATATGTGTGGGAATACAATATATGTTAATTTCTGTGAACTACCGTGTACTGAAACATGCTGCTATATCTCAGTATGGCTATAAAGCATTCCAGCTCTGTGACCATTCAAAGCACTGTTAATGTCTCAGTAATTTGAGATAATGAGGAGTAATAACAGTATAATAAATCACAACAAACATAATTGTAAGCTTTTTTTGATTCATATGTTATTTTGTGCACATACATATACTGGATCTTCTTCATATCTTAACTACCAATATTTAACACCCCAGTTCAATAACCTGATTTCAGGGTTTATCAACTGTCTAAAGCCAGTGTGAAACAAAGGCCACATTTGTTTGCACATCAAAAAAAGAGTTACGTGCTGTCAAAAGAGAGATCCATATGACATCCAAACAACTGGCAGTAAGCACTGGTTTTACTGAGAAAAGCTGGTGCCTGGATATTTCCAAGATGTAAATGACATCTGATTTGGTGAACCTTCCAGTTAGGAGCTGAGAGCACAGCTCACCATTCTCTGCTCAGACTTGGCTGAGATTTTTTTCTCCCCCTAATTCTGTTTTGTATAAAATCTTAAAGAACTTCCTGCTAACAAGAAGGCAAGTGGAGGGTATGTGGTTATATGAAGATCATCAGATTCCTGAGGGAGCAGAGGTCCTCATTTATTTTTTTTTTTTTAATCCTCAGGGGAGTGATTTTCTCACAACATTCACACCCCCCTACCCTACTGTGTCTTACTGCTTAATTAGCTACCGGATGAGATGTAGTTCTGTTTGTACCAACTTTATGTCTACTGTAATTGCCCTGAGTTGCAGTTCCAAGAAGAAAAAATTGATCAAATAACTACATATATTTTGTTTGATTAATCATGAAAAAAATCATTAAGGGATTAAAGTGAAACCATTTTACTCCTGTTGATCATGTTCAGCAACTTGAAATTATTTTATGATCCTGATCAATGTAATTAATGAGAATGACTGTTAATTAGTTACACTAGCAGGTGGGCCATGTAAAATGTATTCATTTAATGCCATAGAATATCACACTATGAAAATTTGGGTTGATTCTGTAGCATTCACAGAATAAGAGTTTAAAAAAGTGCACAGGACCATGGTCTTTGAATTTCCAGCACACACACCATACAGAGACACAAACTGACTGTCATAAAGGCACCACAGACACACAACTGTTGTGAGATTTAGGACCATAATCAAACATTCTTCTTTTTGTGATTCTCATCTTTATGACAAGTCCCTACACCACCTCACAGCAAACCCTCCTCCTAGTACATCAGGCACAAACCAGGTTTCAAAGTAACTGGGGGCTTCACTCTCAGCATCTTGTTAATTCAGTCACTCTCATCTTGTCCTTTCTAGTCTTTCCCTAAGGATAAGGTTTTTTCCAAGAGAAATAACCCCTTGGGTGTGAGCTTGAGACAGACAATAAAAGTGTTAACTGCTCAGCAGTGCTATGTAGCTAATTAGCAGTATTACAAGTGTAAGGGTGGTTTTGATAATCATGGGGTCTGTGAGGGATCCCTATCCCCAAGGAATAAAGGCAGATTAATACTCTTTCTGTCTTTGAGAAGGGGAAAGAAAAATAAAACAACAGACTAAATTCAGGAAAATTCTGTGTATTTATATGTGGGATACAGTTCAGGTTTGCATTTCCTGTAGGACCAGAGTAGGCAGTAGAACATTACCCAAACCAAGGGAGCAACACAGCTCCTGGAATTCCTCTCCAGCCAACTTACACATTGGGTTTAAACACTGCAGCAACTGGAGAGAACACAGTCTCACAAAGGCAGAAGCCATTTCTGAAGCACAATGGTCTATTTAAAAGATAGCTTGGAGAAAGGGAGGCCTGGGCACATGAAGGGATTGGGCAGGACACAAGCAAAAGGAGGGGATCCACTGCATCTGAGCCCAATACGTCTGCCCCTATTTTTCCACCAAGAACTTGGTGAGAGTCAGCTCTGCATCCTTGTTTGTCCAGGCATCTGCAGAGGTTTTTCCCTTCTCTCCTGTCCTATACTCTGCTCATAATATGTACATAAGCCTATGAATAAAATCTCAACATAACACATATTTGGCTATACCTTTTAATCACATAACCACATTGCTGTACTAAGACATAGCTACATCTGATAACCATTAAACTTAAAATACTTCTCTAAAAAAGACACGGCCCTGAGGTTAAAAAAAAATCCCACAGTCAATCTAACCTTCACAGGTCATCCTTAAATATCAAAATGACAAGTGACAAGCTAGAATTAAAGATTTGAACTGAGTCTTTGCCTTTTAAGAAAATGCAGTATTAGAGACTCCAAAGGCAGAAGCAGCTAACAGGAGAGTTCCCAGCTACACATTCAGCCAAGTTGTGTTTGCTGTTGGTAGGGAAACTCCAGGTGAGTGTGAGCTCCTGATCGATCCCTGACATTCTGGGTCAGTCCATGGCTCTGAACTACACTGTTTGCAGAAGGCTTTTTTCACTATTATCATCAGAAAGAAGGCAAGGGCTGTCTCCCTTTGAAAGAGGCTGACATATCAGTGAAGGAAGAGACAGCAGAGCAAAACTTCTACAATAAAACTTCAGGGCGAGCAATTCTGCAAGAGCCTGTTTCTAGCAAGACTCAAGTTTAACAAGCTCTTCAATGGCTGTGAACCCTCATCATCAGGGACACTGGGTATAAGAGGAGGGCTAGGAAGGTCTATGTTTTAGGGAAACTGCTCCCCAACAAAAAAACCAATTCCCTATTTATAAAAGGAGAGGTAAATAAACCAAAGCAAACATCACCATTGTTTCTATAACATCTTAATGGTTATCTCAGTGGACTGGACCCAGATTCTTCAGAATCAGCCTCAGTCTTACCTGCTGGTTCCTACACTAAATATTCCATATACATAACTGTCGGCTTGAGCCACTGTATATATTGGCCTCTTCAGATAAAAGAAAATTGGTGTCGGCAGCCTCCTGAGCACATTTTAATAATCAGCCTGATCATGGGTGCATGGCAGCTGCTCGATTGATGGTGTTAGACAGCGAATAAAGAAAGATGCCAGCAGTGCCCTCAGATCTGACATAACGAGGGAAACATCAGTCATTTGGCTAAAAGGCTCATAAAGGCTCCATCAGCTGTGACACAGGAGTCTGTCTTATGCAAAGCTAATGAGGAAATGTGGCAGTGTTAGCATTCTCTTTAGACAGTAACAAGTTGCGAGTGAGCTGCATTTGAGATGAAAAATTCAGCTGAAAACAGGGCAGTTTTCACAATCTTTGCCTAAATAATATGCTGACATCTGGGAAAGAATGTAAGAAATGAAAAGATTTTTGAAAGGGTTTTAGGACAGCCATTCCCATTGATTACAAATTGATACTGTGTGTACATCAGGTTTAGCTCATCTGACTAGATTTTAACCACCCTCACCATGGACCTCAGCCTCACACAGGCTGCTATTCCTCCCTTTAATGCTGAGAACTGTTGGGTGTCCTGTGGTCACCCATCAGCAAAAACTGGGCACAAGCAGGGCTTTCTGACTGATCGATGCAGACCTGAATGGGAAGTTTGTAAGACACAGCTGCATAACCCAGTCTTGCACCGGCCGGCTGCTTTAGGCCCCTCAGGGCTTGAGGAAGCAGCAGTTTGGAGTTATTTGAGAATGCTGCCCATCTCTCCTATGTGAATATTTTAAAGCAGTCGTTCTCCAGGAGGGTACCAGCAGCTAACCCTGCCCGTGTATTGGGTTGCAGATGCAGCCTGTGAGAAGAGCACACCCCGGAGCTGTCAGAAGGGTTGCTTTGGAGGGTAAGGTAACAGAAGGGAAGTGGGGAAGAAGAGACTCTCAGATGAACTTTCCCTTTCAGTCAAATTTCCATTTCTAACAACTTCTCCCATTTCAGTTCTAGCATGTTGATATATTACACTAATTATAAAAATGACCTTCTCCCCTTCTACATTTTTTTCTTCCTACCACTGCTCCAGTCAATAGATTTACAGTCTAATGTTATTTCTGTGTATACCATGAGAGCCATTCCAACAGCAACAGAGCATTATGAAAAAAAGCAGTCGAAAGGTAATTAGAAATCTTGCTGAAATGTTATGTTTGTTACGTGAGGATTACAATGAATGATTCAATGAGCCTCAAAGTTCATCCTTAACATTGATAAGTGGGTTTCTGCCAAGAAATGCACAGCTGGTGACAGCAGGGATTCAGGGTTTGGGAGGAACACACACTTCTAAGGTGAAATTGGAGACAGGGACTATAATCAGAGAAAACAAAGGAGGTCTTTATTCCTGGAAATGTTAAAGTCATTTTTCAGTGGCAAAGGAAATGCCATTTTTATAGCACATACCTAATCTTCCCCTTAGTTTTGATAGCAGATGTTTAGTTATGTAGGTACAAAGTGGGATTCCAGTGCTAGAACAAAGGAAAAGGCCATCAGGTTTTCTGACTGTTCCTCTGGCACAGCAGTGCCACGTCACAGTGTACTGTGGCCTCATGTGGGCCGCCTCATCTACCTGTACCTCCAGCACCACCTTAACAAAGCAGCCAGAACAATAAAACATTGATAAGGAGGGTTAACCCGGTACACAAGGAGCTGTCAAAGCAGAGATCCCAGCACGGGAACTGCAGGTGCCCAAATTACCCGCAAGTCTTAAAATCCCATTCCAGACTATCCCTACTCAAAGAGACACTGCTAATTGCAACAGTAATACACAATGTAACATGCCCGAAAAGGCAATCTGCTAAAATAACAACTCCTATGAGGTTGTTCTCAAGCACTCTCAACTGCTCTAAGTAATGTTTCATTTTTCTTAGAGGTCCATCTAGATTGCATTTCAGCAGTTCTCTGAATGACCATTTACAAGTTTCAAAATACTACTCGTGGATTGCAGCTGCTATTAAGGTTAATTAATTAATGTTTCTGGACACTGCTGAGGTTCTTAAATGAAAGGTTACACACTGTATATTGGTGCTTCACTGATATTAGATGAGGAAAAAAGCCACGTGTTTTTCTTATTAAATTTAATTCTCTGGCCTCTTTTTACACCTCTGTGCTGTAAACTTTGTTTAGCTGTTTTCTTTGCAGTAATGACTTACAGACCATAATACCTTTCCTGTGAAGAGACTTCAAAACTGCACCAGCACTTTGGAACACCCTGTCAGCATCAGAGAGTTACATTGCAAATGGTCTACGTGCATAATTTGTTAACAATAGGGCTTTATTTCTGCTGAAAGTTAATATCACTGAGGTATTTAACTTCTATCTAGCTCCATTTGTACTTACACTTGCTTGGTAATGTGGCTTTGCCAAGTTATACTAATATGAATTATAGATTATTGTTCTGGGACACGTTTTTTATTTTTCAGCCTGTATTTTAGAACTGCACAATTTGTACATGGCATTCTTTGTAGTTTACTTTCTACAATGTATCTGGTGTAACCACACTGCCATTTAGTATAACATATTAGGTTAAGGGTATATACTGCCTAGTTTGTGAGAAGCCAGTGAAATTTTCCCGAGAAATAAATTCATGCCCTAAAGCCATTTCTGCAAAATACTAAATGGTAAACAATTACAATGCTTATGCTAAGCTCCGTGTTAACAGCTGCATGTATTACAGACTGACACACCGAACATTGATGCAACAGTGGCTGTACTGAACGTATTTAAAACGATATTTCAAATCTTGTAGCATGCCAACATGCAAATTAATAAATTCTTCTTTCCAAATGTCACCGGCATGGTGATTTCCTGCCAGCCAGAGCGTCATTCTCCTGAAGCAGTAAAAGTAACACAGTCAATCTCCTCTGAATCCTATCTCCCCTGCTTCCTGCAGGGTCCCTGGGAGTTTATGATTCATATTCCAAAAGCTGTATGCAGGAGCCCTTTGGGGATATATATTAATGAAGAAATTTTCTCACGCCAGAGCTGCCTCTTTATTGGAGTACGAAGGGTACAGTCTGTTCTAAGCGGCTTTTTAATTTCTCATAATTAACCCTGCCAGAATTAACATCGGTAGCATCACTGACAGCAAATTAAAGAAGCCACGTCAGCAGAGTTAAAGCTTTTTCTGTCTTTCCCTCTCCCTCCTCCCCTTTTCAGCCCCCCCGCCCCCCATTTTCTGTGTGTTTAAAGAAGAAAGTTCTCAAAGTCTGACAAGACCATCATCCTGTCATTGCACTAAGAGCCCTGCTGGGATAGGTATGATTAGAGCATTTTCAGACTTCCCTGCCGTTAATACCAACCTATTTTAGCTCTTAACTGGCAACGTGCCATGTAGATTTGTGGCAAAGAACCATGGTTTCAGTTTCTTTCCCTCTATGAGGTACAGTGGCTCACCTGATCTCCACTGTGAGTGATGGAACCAAGATCTAAAGCCCTCTACAGCATTCAGGCAGTTTCTTCTACTGACAATGTATTAAAAGCCGGATCAGCTGTGCTTTGAGTCTCTCTAAACTAGCTTCATACCAGCCCCTTTTACACAATTCTGGGCAGATGATGAAAACATACTATGAACACCAAGGTAGCCAAACAAACAATTTTTTCTTCTTCTGTTAAGCCAGAAATAAATGTGTTTTGATATTCCTGCAGCCACTTAAATGTAGAATTTCAGAGAAGGAGAAAGGGCATGGACTATCAGTGTCCTACCTGATTTTCTCCACTGCATGTCTGAGAGGAGAAAGGGATCCCAGAGAAAGCCCAAGGCAGTAAACACCATTATAAGAATTACAGTTCAAGGTCCCCCTGCCCTGCACGAGTGCTGTGAGCACCAAGGCTCTAGAGACCAAAACTAGATTGACTTACACAAATATTTAGCCCACTGTTTGATCTTTTGCTGAAAACTGACAAATTATGAAGTTGAAAGGTCTAACAAAGGTGAGATACAACTGCTGTTGTTACAGTCACATGCCAAGTTACAGTGGATGAATTTAAAAACTGTGCTCTTCATTCATACACCTACCAATTTCTGTAGAAATCGTATTTATCGATCCTCTTATTTCCTCACTCTAATCATAGCCTTTCTTCAACAATGAATGAAACTTATGATCACGGTCACTTTGCTTTCTGCAGAAGAGAACCTAAGGCACACACATCTTTCCACAGGACCGTGCTAGGAGATGGTTATTTTAAGGCCACTGGGAGAACTTCCAGTACTACCCTGCTACTCTGGACTTGCTTTGTTTCATGCTGCCTTCTGCCCAGGGGCCTGGTATTGCATCTGACTTAGAATTTCCAAGTGTTAAAACACTTGACTGGACTTCAAAATGTCCCTGTAAAGAAATATGCAAATTTTGCAGAGTATGATATGTGAAGTGTCTTCCACCGATTACTTGGTATGATGCTATTGTAGCATGTCAATCTAAAAAGCCCAAAATCCACAAAGCCAATAATGTTTTCAGAGATTTGATAGCTTAAGACCAAGAAGAGGGGATTTCCATCAACAGGGGGCAGAAGTCAGGGAGAACACAATGGCTCTGAGCAAGCATGTGACAGCTAACAGAGGTGCACACACATTTCCCTCTCAAACCACAGATTGCACTGAAAAACATTGCAGTTGGTGTAGCATTGGAAATGTGCCAGTGCAACCAGAACGATGATATGCTCCTTGCATTGTCATCTGACTTGATAGGCACTGTTCAAACACAATCTGTGAGCAATTTCAGTGTGCCACAGAGACCACCAGAGGGAAGGAATCTGATTTACATTCGGTGGTCTGAAAGGTCACAGCAATGATGGTGCTGCAGATTACTTGCAGATATGACAGCAGCATCAATTGCTGGAGACTATAATATTAAGTGTTTGTGTGTGTCTCTGTATATAAAAATATATGGATAGTTCTGTGAGGAGGAAAATAAACTGCTAAATAACTTTCTGCATTAAAACTGTGAGACAATTGGATTTCTGCAAAAGTTGTCATTAACTTAGACTTCTTCTGTGACTAGGGGAGACTAACAACCCTGCGAGGGAATGGGTTTAGGATAGTACTTGTAACCATGGTCACCATGGAAGAAGGTACACAACACCAACATACTGGATTCCTACCTGAAAGGCAGCAGAAAATGAGGAGAGGCAAGCATGCCCTAATGACAAGCTCTTTAGTTGGTTATAATTCCCATGTGACTCAAGTTGCTTTTTTTGCAATGTCAACAATCAGTAAATTGTCCTGCATGCAGCTACAGTCCTGGACCATATTCTTGTCCCTCTAACTTCTCTGATCTCTCTAAAACTCTCAGCATTTTAATTAACTCCCTGTGACTCTTCCCAGCAAACACTACAGTCGAGAAGATTATCAACTGCAGGGGATTTCTGGGGTCAAGTCTTGAAAGTCCTTGGGTAATTATGAGAGGTTTCCAATGAGCAGCTGATAGTCACACATCTTTCTGAGTTGTTCCTCTTGATTTTATGACCATTTCCATCACTAACATACACCTTTTTAAAGGCCTAGAGATGAACAACTTAGCTGGGAGTGTTGTAGCATAATAACCCAGGAAATAAGGAATAGACACGAAAAGAAACAGCTAGTGTTCAGAGCAACTGGGAAAGTATTTAAAGCTTAGTGTAGAAAAATCTCTGAAGCCATTTGTTCTGTGCATGGCTGCAGTAAAATAAACAGCAACAAGGACACAGAGATGCATCAGCCAAGGGCTTCAATACAAATCACAGGAAGCAAGATGATTTCTCTAATAACCAATTCACAACGGGAATTCTGTCCACAGTTTTAAGCATCATACAGATAAGTTAATTTTACTGTAGAGGGGGTACAACTTCAGAAACCTTGATTCACCTTGGATACTTAAAGATCTCATGTCAAGACAGGCCAATGTGACTGAATTTAGTCTCTCTAGGAAAGAGACTACCTTGAAACGGCTGAACAGAAATATTTCATTTCAGATTAGGAAAAATTTTAATATGCCACAAATGTAGGAGATGGGGAGAACCTGTTCATTACCAGTTTAAATGAAATAAAGAACGCCAAAACTGTAGGCATCATTTCACATTTGGAAATAAAGAGCCAGTATCTGCTATCAGTGACAGCTATAAAAGTCTCATCGACTTCAATGAAAGCTGCAAGTGTGCATCTAATTGAGGAATCTGGATCACGAAATGTAAAGAAAAATCATTTTGCCTAGAGAGTAATGAATATGCCATATTATGCTGCCAAGTAATATTATTGCCACGAAGTCTCAATGAGTTTATGAAACACATTGATATTTTTATTAGTAGAGAGTAGATTGAAAGAGAATGACAAAACAAAATGAGGACAAAAAAAGGTAAAAGAAAGCAGGCTTACTGGGCCAAATGGCTTTTTCACATTCATAAATTGCTAAGTGTATTTCTAATTAATTTCCCAATTCAAACTGCCAGAAATAAAAAACAGACTTTTAAGTGTGCTGTGAACTCAGGAGAGACTCTGTAGACTTGGACAAATAATAGCATAAGATGGTTTATGAAACCAGAGGGTTTATGGTCTATAAATAACTTCCACGTATTTTTATTCTTTACACGTACAATATTACTGAGGACTGGATGATAGCTTTTCACTGCTGCCTGGTTGACTTCTTCCACATACACACCCAAGGTAATGACGATATTGATCCTGAAGAGACATTTTTTGAGACAGATAAAAAAGCCACACAACTGAACTAATAGAAAGGGCCTAGCAACTTAGTGGTAAAGCTGTGGTCCTTTAAGTGAATAGCAATTGGCTATACAGTTTAAAACCTACATCCTAATAACTTCAGGGCTCTGGGATGAAGAAGGGAAAAAAAAAAAAAAGAAAAAAGAGTAAGACATCTAAAAGATGACTTATGGCAGTGTTTTTAGCAGCCCTTTAGGTGGCTACCATACAAATTTTTAGGAATCTAAATATTATTTAAATCCATACATATGAAAGATATATGTATTTGTCAATGTAAACAAGAGACTCACTGGGAAATGCTTCTGATCTTTAGGATTTACAGCAAGCTCTTTTTTGGCTAAATGTGCAATTCAAAACGTGCCTAATTCCTAAAATCCATATATGTGACACTGCCTGGGTTTCCATGACTACTGCTCTGAAAACCATATTAATTATTCAAGAGGTCCATGCCATTCTCCCTGTGTTCCATAAGGAATGCTGGGAAGCACTGTCTGCCTTTAGAGAGCAATACAAATATTTTAAAGGACTGCATCACTGGCTCTAAATACCACAGATATTTTCTTACAGCACTATGACATCTGCATGATAGGTCCCATAAATATTACTTAAACACTCCAGTGCATCAGTACAAAAACAGGAAAAAAAAAAAAAAGGCAACCCCAAAACAAAACCCCCAAACCAGAAAAACTCTCCTCTTTGCTTTTTTCTTCTGTATTTCAACCATCTTCAAAAAGGTGCTTTAATTCTAGTCTCCGTTTATCATCCTGATATAATCCTATTTTAAACAAAGTCAACTGGCTTGCATGCAGGAGGGATTACTTGCCTGTGTTTTTCTAGAGGATATAGTTTCAAATTGTGAAACTTACATTAAATCAAATTTCTCACATCAGCTGTGACTAAGCAGCTGTTTGCCATATCTGTTGATCTCTGTATATTTTAATAACCATAATCAGCACAAGGAACATTCTTTACAGATAACGTTATCAAAACACAGTGCAACAAAGTAAGGAATGTCAGTGTTAAGTAGCGCATACCACCGCCGACGTGCTGTCACAGCGGAGCGATCAGTGCCAATCACCCCAGAGCAGCACTGGCGCATTACAGGGCCAATTACTCAAGGGCAAAGAAGAAAGGAAAGTGGGCCAGATCCTCTTCTAGTGGGAGCAAAACAATGGAGTTTCCCCAGATTTATACCTGTGTGACTGGAAGCATAATCTGGTCCAGCATCAATCTCGCCGACAGAGTCGCTTGGGATCTCAGATTGGCATATATGTAATACTCTGGCAGCCCTTATGGAAAGAGTGCATAGGATGTAAGAGAAAAAGGAGCTTTTCTGCAGAATTTAAGTTAAACCACTGTATAAAATGCCACTGCTTAGATACATTCTAGATGTCAATTAAATGGTCTCTATTTCTTCCATATTTTAGCTGCAAAAATATTCTTTTTTTAATGTCTATATATTTAGGGAATATTTTTCTGCTAAAGAAAATGTGTTTATTTTTTCTTTCCAGAGCCGTCAAGTTGCAGCTCTGTTATATTCTCCAGTAACATCTACAGAATACCTGAACATGCTGCTGTGCTTTTACCAAAAGTGGGGATTTAAATGGTAAAGTGAATCCGAATTTCCTCAAAGCAAGGACACAGCCTTCTTTTAGTCCTGTCACCACACAGAAAAAAGTGAAGTGAACAACAGAGAAAACAGAGCTCCGGATTCAAAGCCTATCCAAATCACTATACCATGAACACATCTCAGACTGACACTCCCTGAGCATGATCAAATGCACAGTAGTAAACAAACCAAAAAGTGCAGGAATATATTCAAGTCTCAGAATCATGGGAACACCCATCGTGCCTGTGCCTGCCTCTCCCGATGTAGCGTTTCTTTACAGCACCCTTCACACATCACAAGCGGCTCTGTGTCCTGATGTGGGTCACGGCATAGCAGAGGTGCAGGGAGCAGGATCCAGGACCGAGAAGTCAGTTTTGTCTGATCATCTCCCACATCCTGTATCACCTACTTACCCTCTTTCAGCATCTGTCCCCACTCCTAACGTTTGCTGTACAAAAACCTCTCCCCTCAGGCTATGTACAGCACTCAGCACAATCCTCATCCTCCCTCAGTTCAGCTGTAACATAAAGAGGCTGTTATGATTCAGCTAATATAATACTACATTCAATAATCATTTCCAGTTGCCTATTTCCAGGTTTGTGGGTTTTTTTTTTTTAATCATCCTTCCAAACACATTTCACTAACAGGGCACCATCATTACTATTATTATTTACTATTCAGATTGCAGCTCTAGTGCCCACAGTGAGCATTCTTTATTACTCCCAAGTTCTCACTTGCCGTACAAAGTGCTCCATCCAAATACAGATAAAAAGTAATTTCCTCAAGAGCAAGGTGTGAACTGAGCATACTTAATTGTGCACTGTTATATCAACTGTATAATGTTGCAATAAAATTCCAAAACAATGTGATTAAAAATTATACCAAATGAGGATACCTAGGTGCCATAGCCAGTCAAAGCACATTTATCCAATCTAAATTATATGCTAAGCAAATAAAATAAACATGCAATTTGCTAATTAAAGTGCACTCTCATGTATGCTGCAACCACCATAAATTATACAGCAACGTTTAATTTTTTGACTGTTTAGCAACATTTATGACTGCTTTACTAAATTAAACACAGAACGAAGGGGGCAAATTAGTAGGAAAAAACTGCTTCTCCCCTCCCATTTCCTTCCAGATTTATTTTTTCCATGGTTTTGCTGTTTTATTTTTTAATTGCACCTTCTTATAACAGCATCTTAATTTTACTGTGCGTTTCCTCCATTTTAACTTCCAACATGTATCTTCTACCCTATTCAATGGCAGCTACCTGCTTCTGCAAGTTCTCTCCAGTATCGAAGACAGAGCATTTTGTTTACCTTACTTGAATAATCTTTTAATAAAAATTCTATGCTCAAAGTCCCCACATTTGGACAATGACAAGAATGATGTTTTTTCCCCTCAAATAAGATGAAGATTTTTCAGTCCATTTCAACTCCAAACCTACTGCCCAAATCAGAAATAGCAGCTGACTGAGTTCTAGCTGAAGTTGTGAGTCTTCCATCATCTGGAGTCAAACACTGAAGGCATTCCCGGATTCCACTCGAGGGGAACTGTGAAGAGTTGAGGTTTGTTTTCTTTTCTTTCTTTTTTTTTTTTAAATATAAAACAAGCTCAGACTCTGTTTGGCTGGCAACCAAGTCAGCTGTGTTTTAGAGTCCTCACAAACAACGTTTTATCCCACAATATGGCCAGGTAAGGAGAAGGAGGAATTCGGGAGTGGAAGCCACTGTACAATCCCTTACTCCACTCTTTTCTACAATGGGATTAACTCTTATCCCAGTTTCTTACTTCATCATTTACCCCACTTCTTCTTCCCTTTGCACTCATCCAGAAGGTAAAATGCCAGTAATTCATAGAGGAAGGAAGCAAAGCAGTTCATTTTCAAATATTCTAGAAATGAATGCATATCCTAAGAGACATTGGTCAGCAGATAATCTGCAGAGAGTGGGGCCTCTTACAACCAAGTAACTGAGGAACACTCTCTCCACATCTTTCAGTTGCACTTTACAATAATATTTCATACATATCTTTCTTTCACAGCAACTGAGGTGAGTGTATCTGTACTTTCTTTATTACGGATGCCTTTTTAATTGGTATTACTTTGCTGGGAGGATCAGTGAGTTACCTCAGTGCTGCCTGATTTGCAGTTTTGCTGCAAGACCTTTTCCCTTGAAAATACTCCTAAATACCTGTCTTCAATGAAAACTGCCTCTCGCTAGAAGAAGGAAATAATTTTGCTAGCTAATCTCCCTCCTGAACCTTGCCTAAAGACAGCTCCTGGCTCATTGGTAATTTATTTTTTGGGAAAATACATTTCATTTTGTCTTCCAGGCCATCCTTTTCCTAATTTTTCCTGTTGACTGGCATTTAATAATATTGCTTCTGCAATGAACAGAAAGCACTGGATTCTCTTGAAAGTAAAATGCTGCAATTTATTAAAAAAAAAAAAAAAAAAGGCAATTTCTTTTTCTTACACATGTACATGGAGATGTTAGCTAGAAAATATCCTTTATGCCTTGCCCATGGTGGGGTATGACACCCGCTCTCAAACCTCTGCTTACGCCATGTGATGCAAAGTAATTTTAAGTACTAGACAGAAACCCTGCAGGTTTAAGGATGAAGCATATTTGCTGCTCTCGGAATTATGTCTCCATCTGCTTTGATTTTTAGGATTGGAACTAGATCTTACACCAAGAAAGTTGATGCCAACAGCTCGTGAAGCCAGTGCCCCTCAAAGGGATGTACTGGTTTTAAACTGAATGGCCTGTGTCAGTAGGTACTGTCAGGCTGAACACTCCAGCACAGGGACACCATGTGTTAATTGAGGGGAACCAGCAAATGCCTAATTTAGGGTTATAAAATGGATTTACTTAAGTGAGATTCTAGACTTACTAGTATTTGGTCCAGCTGTTTATCAAACTTAGCACATTTACATATGACCTTCTTCAATCCCTCCTCCCCACCTGCCCAGCTGAGAAAAATCAATAGTGCTTTGTTGTAAGGTTATGAGAAATTCCAGAAGTGCAAGATAAGCCACTCTCTCGGTTCAACCCTAATAGCCAACAGAGCTCAAGGGAACTCACAATTACCAGGGCTATGCCTCACTATTTCTGTGTTATTATGACTTAAGAATATTATAATGGAGGAAAAAAAAACAGTTGTCATAATTTCCAAATGTCTTTCTGTAAGATCCGTACACATCATGACCTTTCCTATGAGGCCTGAACTTTTGGACAAATGGAATCAGAAAGTCTCCCAACCTTCTCCTCCCAATATGTAACAGTGAAGTTATTTTTAAAGTAAAAAACAGTGGTAGGAAATATTTTAGTTAATTCCCAAATTATTTAGAAGAGCCCATTTTATATGGAAAAAAAACCCAAACAACTACATTAAAATACAATTCAAGCACCTGGTTTGTATAGTGAGATTCATCTCTGTTTTACCACGGTGAAGCCAATGCAACACAACAGGACTGAATTGTATAAAGACCAGATTTCCCGAAAATAAAGGAGACCACAGCCCTGCCTGTTGACCTCTGAGGGATTTTTGCCTAAGTGATTATTGCAAGATAAAGCCTTTTGACATAAAGAGGAATCAAACTGAATTTTAAAAGAAAAATGTGTAACAGAAAATGCAAGGCAATTATCTGATTACTAATAGGAAGAGGTACAGAGCCACGATGTATAATGTTCAAGGGATTATCCAGCTTTGAACAATGCTTGCTTAACAGCTGCTACCGAACTGTGGTTTGTGTACTTGGCAGAGAGTTTCATTAATGATAATCTACAGTGTTTACAGCCCATAGGCCTCTAAATATGTTAAGAACCTTTTTTATTTGTATTTTATAATCCTTTTCCCTTATGTTTTATGTTTTTCTTGATATTTTTGAGATCTGAGGGGGTTTATATGTTTCAAAATGATTCATTCTGCTCTGACAACTGCAGAGCAAGATTGCAGTAAATGCTCCCTTGTTATCAAGACTATGTATTCATAAACAGAAAGGAAAAGCATCTAAATTCATACCAGCGTTTGGATCACCACCAGCTAATACATTCAGATGCCAATATACAGTGCTCCATTGTTTACATGTGAAAGTAAATGTCAAACAGGGGTGTCTTTGCCAGTTACTAGATATTCCTCAAGTCACTCCTTGGATCTCTCAGGTTGTAGCAATTCAAACTGCCTTATTTTTGATGTTGCATTTGACCTGAACTTCATTTAGAGGAATCCTGCAATTATTTTAAAGGTACAGTATTGATTAAGAGCTAGATTTCCTTTAAAATTGGGTTTTCAGATGTTTCCCTGATCTGCTCTCTATGGCAACACTTAGGTAATATCAGGAAAACAGAACATAATTAAGAATATAATTCTGTTGTGGAGGGGATTATGTATTATGCAGTACACCAGGAAGATCATGATTCAAACGCCAAGTCACTGAGTCCTGGCCGCAATTGTTTGGACACACAGCATTTCAGCAGCTATGATTCTGTCATGATAAAACCAAAGGAGATTATTCCTTCAGAGCTATTAGCATAGTTAATTTTGACACAGGACAGAACACTTCTCCTTCAGTATTTCCCCCCTCTTTTGTCTTCTCCCTGTTTTTGTCATGGATTCATGCCAGGCTGTGCTCCCCAGGGGCCGTGGCACAGCAAAGAGCCCCCTTCACCCAGAGCAGCAGCGCCAGGGACACGTTATCCCTGTTCCAGCTGGTGTCACAGGGCCACAAACACCACATCCAAACCCACTAGAGGTTTGGTTTTTTCACACTGGCCCTCCAGCGCACTGAGCTGCTGAGCCAGCCTCACTAAAATGTACACTTGAAAGAAATCCTCTCCCCTCCTGATCACTATTGGTTTCTATAGAAACAAGAAGGAACCTGTGTTCTTCTCTAAATTTTTCCCCTAATGCTTTTTGCAGCCTGTATGAAACCAATTTTTTTCAAGTTTTTTTACACTCCACAGCTCTCCATTTCTAACCTCATTCATCCAATTAAAGAACAATAGATTAGATAAAAAAATGGGCATGGGGTTTAAATTTTAAGCAACTCAATCCTATGCATTAACTGTCTGTGGTCAATTCGTCTCTCCTGGGTCATTTTATGACTCAAGCATTTCAAAGTAAATAGTTTAAAAAAACGGTACATCATAAGAGTTAAAAGGGGTCAAGAGGATATTTACTTAACCACTAGTTGACTTTTTAACTTAGAAATATTTCAGCAGTTACTGTATTTAAATGAAATCCATCTCCCCAGCATCCCCATAAATTACTCTAAAACTCCAGGGTTCCCATCCATGTTGTGAGTCACCACCCCAGTGCCTGTAACTTCTTATTTGGAGAACTGTGATGTTTGCTTGCTTTGTTATTGTGCCCTTCTCCAGAGACTGCATTTGCACAGGAATTGCTACGGCTTGTAAATATTGTATCTGCCTTGTTGTAATCACTTTGCAAATATACTTGCAGTCAGTCTTATTAAAAAAAAAAAAAAAACCAAAACAACAACAACAACAACAAAAAACCAACCAAACAAACAAAAAAAACAAAACAAAAAACCCCCACAAAACCCAAAACACTAAAGGCTGTTGAGTCATGAAAAATTTCTAACTGAGGTTTGACTTAAAAAAATTAAAAAAAAACTAAAAAAATCTTTACAACAAATAGACTAATAGACTACACTAGCCAGAACGGAAAGCAGTAGTACAAAGATGTTATTTGGGATCTACTGCTCTCTCCTATCACAGAAAAAGGAAGCAATAATCGGTATTCACACCATGATGATGCAATTTAATGCTGTTTTATAAAAACAAGGAGCACTCATTCTCGGTGCACACAAATAACTTCCTTTTATAGTCAATTCAGATTTACTCACACGTTTACTTGGAAAGTTTAATATTCATGCACATACAAATCACTTTCTGTAGGTAGTGAGTTGAACTAAACAGAATAGAGGTTGATTATATTAGGCAACTGCAGATGGGGCCAAATTGATTCCTCATGTCACACTAACACAGTAAAGTGACACACAGGACAGCTTCTGTCCACAGATCTGAAGGAAGAATTCAGTACAAATACCGGTTTTGCTCAAGTCGTTACCGCACCAGCAGTGTCAGAACATCAGCAAAGATAAGAATGGGACAATCATGGCACTGCAATCTGAAGTGTTATTTGTTTTATAATCCTATGTTAGCGGTTTTTTGTTTTGGTTTGGTTTTTTTAGTTTTTTTTTTGTTTGTTTGTTTGGGTTTTTTTGCTTTAAACAAATTAAAACCCTTCTGCAGGTGTTAGGGATATTACAAGAGTTGTAAACTGAACACAAAGTGCTGTGTCAAATTCCTCCCCACTTAAAGTCTAAGTCAGCACACAGTTCTTCTACCACTATATATAATGTTATGACTTTCAGCATCAGCTTTGAGGATCTAGCACAACAATGTGCAGGACTGAAGTCACCTCAAAGCCCTTGGTGAGTCTGGTTAAGGCTGTTACTGACAAAGATATTTCTTCTCAAGGAAAAAAGAAAGAAAAGCACTTATGTTATTGTTTCTTTCAGCAAATAACTTGCCTCACATTTTTTAATCTTTTTTCTTCTTGTTAGATTCAACATGGCAGCTACAAATGCAAAACTCCTAATTCAACATAGAAGACATTAATAAAAAAAAGCCAAAGTTGTTTTTTTTGTGAAACAGTCTATCACAGAAACAGCTGTTCAATATTAATTGTTTTACATTGCCAGAGAGAACTTGTCGCATAACTAACCTATTTTCAATTTTTTAGAAAAACAATTATGGAGTGTTTGCTCCATAGGCACTAATCACACTAGAAGTCATCAATTAGCAAAAGTTTCATTCCATTTCACCTTAAAAAAATATTCTGTGTCTACAAAGAACCTTTTTCAGCATGAAATTTAATTCCAGTTTGTAACATTTATGACAACAAATCTCCCCACCAAAAACAAACAAACAATAAAAAAAAAATCAAAAATCAAACAAAACTTCTCAGAGGTTAACATGAGAAAAGATGTGTATGGCTACATTGCTTATTCCAGCGCTCAGCAGCCCATTAATGATACACTGATATTAACAAGGATGGAAATATCAAATGCCTGGTTATCTGCCAAAAAATTGTATGGTACCTACTATGCATTTTCTCTCTGCCTCTCCAGACAGCTGGAACCCTGTAGAGCTTTGTGCACAGAAACCTATTTTAAAGGATATATTGTTCAAAGGGGGAACCTGAAAATCTCATGTCAAGACCCAGGAGAAACACGTGTGCCACAGCCAACTATTACTGTCATATCTAGAAAGAATTTAATATATGCTAAACTCAAAGGGAACAGATGTATGGTATAGAAGACTGCGAGACTCATGTTATTAACTAATTGCTAGTTCAGAATAGCTCTGTGAAAGTACAAAATCTCTCTGCCAACATTAGACTGCACTGAGGTCTACTTGTCCCTAATATGGCAGTGGGGGAAGAAAAGGCACCTTATTAAAATTATACAACTTTTAGAAGTGGAAAAAACTAGATCAACTTAAAAAAAACCCAAAACTGTAGAAGCAGATACACGGATACACTTAATTTTGGTAACAACAGAACATGCCTTCATTCTTTACCCTCCTCCTGGTTCACCCTACACACAACTCCACATTCTACCTGCGCGTGTCCATCTCCAGCTCTCCTGACACAGCTAACAGAACCATCTGCCTGTTTGCCGTGGCCACTGTTACAAGATTATGTAGCAAAACAAGAATATCCAGTTGTTGGTCATTGATTTATCTATAAAACAGTAACTGTAAAAATGACAGAAGAGGTTCTGCACTAGACAGTCTTGTGAAACAGTTTATTACTTAAGCATTAATGACCCGTTTAGAGGTCTTTACTGGTCAGGTAATGACCAGCTAAAGGAGTTAAGGGCCCGAGGCAAAGCACTCTAATAAAACCCTGCATACAGCATGTGTTTGGTTCCTCCAAATTCTATTAGGAAAGAGAAGCGTAAAGGGTAATGAAAGACATGTCCAAGAGGCACTCGTATCAGCCCTCTCATTTTATATTTGGCATAACACACATGGCCTTATTCCAGCAGCACAAATCATTCCTTGTTTATACTACCGCCTATCACGAGGGAGAGCAGTAACTACAGCTGAAAATGGCCAGCCATGATGTTAAGGACCCTGTTGCTTTGGGCAAATAAACCTTCCTCCAACTGACAGAGTATGTGCTATTACGTGAACACCCACTATCCTTTGCATCTACGGAGAACACATGCTCAAAGGGGCAAGAAGGGAGTCAATACGTGCTGCCAGGCATCTAAACAAGTCCTGCCAGTCCTAAATCCTACTCTAGTAGTACTAAGGGTGGAGCAATTAAACGCTTTCTGTATCCCTATGCAATTCTACTTGAATATGAATGTCCACTTGCTTTTTACCGCTTGTATTACGAGAAAAGGCATATTAAAAACAGGAGTTTAATATTGATATCTCCACTCTCAGACTGAGACAGAACAGCTGTATACATATACTTGCCAGTAAATTAGAAAGCCAAGGGTTGGAACACTACCCAGGGCCTCACTCTTGGCTTCAGAGGCAGGTAAAACACTCAGGCCCATATAACTGCATCTTGCTATTACAACCCCACAGCAGCATTGATTTTGGTCCTGATTTACAGCATCATTTGTTCTTGATAAGAGCCACTTGCCAGCACTACTTAGAAAAAAGTAAAATACAGTCTAAGAGTGGAAATTAGAAACAAGAGAGGATAAGAGGCTAAAACTGCTAGAAAACTCTGCGAAGATTCCTGTATTTGCAGGATGAGATGTTCTGGGTATAGGCAAATTTATTATCTCAGCATTTATTACTGTGTCATCAACAGTACAATGAGGAAAAAGAGCATTCTGATGACTTAGTCACAAAGTTACTTAATTTCACTGTCACTTCTATGCCTATAGTATATTTCCAATGTTTGTTTATTTTAAAAACTACTCTGTAGTGTTTACCTGACTAATTATAATAGCTTCTTGAGAGTATATTCAATTTTTTTGTGTGTAAACAGCTTTTTAAGCCATGCTCAAGGCTTATGTCAGACTTTAACTATCCTTCAGAGCCATTGCAGCTAATCATATTATGTTAAGCCAAGTTTAACTCATCTAGCGAGTAGAAAAATGGTGGCTTAATACTTACACCTTCCAACTTTCAAGGTTAAATATCTCAGTGCTTTACATCAAACCATCTGAAGTGATCACAACACCGTCTAGGTATCTACTGAAATTAAATTTTCCATCAGAAGTGGGCAGAGCAAAAAACATTCACAATATTACATAGACATGATTATTTCTACGGATACATCCTTTGAAGAGTTAAGGGCACAAAAATAAAACTCACGCCCTAACTAAAAGTTGATGCAGTGCATGCAGCACAAAGACTGAATTCAAACCAGAGGATTTACTCGCTTTTTAGAGCACAATTATAAACTTTTGCAACACAGGGTTAACAGCAGAAGTGCTGACACAACACTAAGTACATAGTGGCGCCTGCAAGCAGCGCTATAATTAATCTAAGTGTACTGTCATTACACTAAACGCTGCTTCTGCAGGATCATTCCAAATCATGAGGCACTTTCCCTGTTTCTCAGATAACATGGAGTTTATTTCCCATCATGTACATTCCCAGCCATGGCATGATTTGCTAAAGGAACATTAGGTCTTGAAGCAATACCTTAATCAAATCAGAATCTTCTTCTGTAAAACAAATCTTAGGCTTTTGGAAAATTAGTAACATCTAATGCCTTAGGAGAGAGATGTGAAACTGAGTTGAAAAATGCACTGCTGGAGACCATACTCAGCCTCCTTGCTTCTAGCCATTTACAAGTACATCTATCTAACCTCCTACCTACACACCTCCACTTTATATGGTCATAAACCACCAATGCAATAACTAAATTATACCCTGAAAACTCCAGGTTTGAAATGGGTTGTATGAAAATTCACCTCATGTGGTTTATTTATTTCTGCAGGAATACAAGGCTCTTACTCCTTTTGGATGAAACTCATTTAAACAAAGCCCAACTGCAAATGCCCATAAATTAAAACGTTATTGGTATTTATGAAGAGACACACGTAAAGTGAGTGAATTTTGTGTAAAAGGTTTAAACAGAGGAAAGAAGTGGGATCTTGGGTATAAAACACTAACTGTATTCGTGAAGTTACTATGTATTTTGTGAATTAATACTTTGAAATACACATTACAAGGGAAGAAAAAATGCATCCTGTTTGGAAACCTGTTTATCCACGTGCATTTCTGATTTTTTTTTCCCTACTTTGTCCCACATCCACTGAAGTCATACTGTCTTAATGAAATAGGAAAATATGGGAACAGAAGGAATTTAAGTATTTTACAATACCTATCTGAAGGTAGTAATTTTTAATGGATAGACATTCAGAATATATTCATCTTACTTCAACAAAAGCTGTATTTGAAGCAATTGTCTGGTTCAGGAACTTTGAGCATAAACATATGATTATATTTAGCAAATTAAAATATATACACCAGAATTACTTATCCTTCACTCTTCATACGCAGGTCATTGATTAAAGATCAATCAGAATTCTACAGCAGGATTTCTATAGTAGAGACTTCAACATGGAACTGGTATGCTAAAGTCATGTACATCATTTTGGAAAACTCTTAGACTCCTCAGAGTAGTGCTGGATAAATTTATATACAGAAACTGAAAAAAATACACATAAAAGTCAATGACAAGATCAGAAGCCTTGGCCACTGGGCCAGCACAAGACCACCGAGTTGTTCCGTATCGTCATCCTTTGCAAACAAGAGCTCTGAGTTTCCACAGTGGAATTCCAAGTGAGAATTAAATAAAACTTCTTCAGAAGCACATGTGTTTGAAAGACACTTATACTGTCAAGCAGATGCAGCTCAATCATTCATACAAAGGCTACTGTGCTGCAAAGTTATATTTTCCCCCATAAATGTATTTCATCTAGTAAACAAAGAAGACCACAGCACACATACACACATGTACAATACTCAGGGAAGCCACAAAATACGCCTGATGACTACTCTACATTTTAAGAGTGAATAATGATTATGGGCATATGGTCCTAACCCACAGTGTGTAAAAACCTAGAGCAAAGTAATATTAACAGAGTAATCATACATATTCTTTCATATCTGAAAATGGCAGTCCAAAAACATTTTAATTTTGCTCCCTCCTTGTGTTGGCAGTGGCATTCATGCAACTGCACTGGCAGATAGACCAGGAACATAATCTGACTGCAAAGTAATTTCCCTCCCTCCCATTCCCACCCCTATAAAAAAAAAAGGGGGGGGCGGGGGAAAAAAAAAAAAAAAAAAGAAGAATGAGCAGGACCAGTCAGCTGATTCACAATATGACATACTAAAGCCAGTAGCAGCATAAGGCACACAGCGTAAATGCATGGCTGGGGTAAGACTGGAAGGCAGGACAGCATGTATCATATGTGTCAGATGTAACGTTAATGAACAAACACACCTACAACTGACAGTGTCAAGGCTATGATGTTTTACAGATACTTACACAAATATCCAAGGTTCATTTTCTGCTTTGTCTTTTCAAGCTTTCCCACTCTCACCTTTGGAAATCCAAACTACCTCTGGCTCAGACAACCACATACAGAACTTACCACTGTAACAACTGACAGAGCAACCATGTCCTCTCTGCCAGGCAACAGCAGCACATCAGGCCATTACTACAGAGCTGGAATGGCCAAACTATGCCAGCCCTGTTATAGTCTGTAGGCACACCTGTAGTTAGGAAAATTAAATTTAACATTCACAGCACACACAGAGTCCACCAATTTGCTTAGTGGAGTAATTCTCTGAAGTACAGAGACTGCCAGAAAGCTGCTGAGAAACAACATCCTAGGCCAATGTCCTAACACACTCAGAAGAGAAGCGACCAAGGGTGTACTGTCCCCTGTGGACTGAAGAAAGATGTCAGCACCAAGAGACAAGGCAGTTAAGTTGCATGGCAGGTGATATTCCATCGCTTGGCACACCTGGTTAACCCTTCACATCACCAGGTGACAAGGACGACTCAGAGGACCAATGAGCACAGCAGGTTTTGGGAGGCAGAGACAGGTCCTCAGCTACTGCTTCCACATCTATTTAACCCACCTTCACATTCTTAACATTCTTTCCTCAGCAGCATGAAAGATCTGCTAAAACCAAAAGCAGCAAATGACATTGGGAAGCAATTAGTGCTTTGGAGGCAAAGCAGCCCACCATGGTGTGCAAGCCATGGTCACCCAGGTCCTGCTGAACCTCACAGGCAATTCATACACTCCCACATTACAACAGCAGCTCACATCTGTCAGCCAAGACTAGAAGTAGGGATCCTAGCTATTTTGTCCCATTCCTACCAGCTGAAAAACATACCAACCCATCAAGACCAAAGACCCAACCACCCTCCTCAGGTGAAGCCCAGGCAACAAAGCCACAGGATCAGACTTACTTCTGGTGCTGCGGCTGCTGCATTTTCAACTGTGTTGTAGCTCATCTTCAGGCAGGTGGCACAGAGGCTGGTTTCTCCAGGATACCCTCTCCCTGTCAAGGGCAGAAGACTTTGCCCCCTCAGGGTGCTGAGAGCCCCAAAGTCATGCTTTCTCTGTCACCAGGTTATTACAGAAAAGCCACAAAGTGCTGCAAAGGCAGAAGCATTTTCTGAGGGTTTTGCTAGTTTCAAGGAGACAAGATGGGCTCAGATACCTCTCATCAGAAGAGGGCTGTAGGCACCAGATCATTAGTGGGCAGATACAACCCTGAGTCAGAGCCGTATGCCAGCCCTAAAAGGCAGGAGCTCAGACATCACCGTGGATCCTGCATTTGCTAGTGGCTAAATCTAGTGATTAGTCAGCACCGAGAGCTGCTGAATCACTCTTCAAAGGCACCTATCTCCCTGCTGACATCAGCGAGGCAGCCACGCACTCCACTGAAATAGTCTGGGCTGCTCAGCTACGCTCAGTACCCTTTCACTAAGCTTGCACAAGGCTTGAACCGCAATGGAGAAGTTCTGATCCCCGACCTGCCACAATGTACTGGCTGAAACAATAATATTGACACGCATAACAAAGAGTTATTAGTTGTTCATGTAATTTTTCTGATAACGTAATCTGAGATTTAATGCAGTATTTACATCCAATCTTAAAAATAAGCAACATATTTAAAAATCTTTTAAAGGTCTTTTCAATTCAGATGCTCTCATTATTAATTGTTCATGTATTAATTATTTTAGATTAAATGAATGTAGACACTGATATTCATAGAAGACAAATTACATTCTAAGCAGGCGAGACAATTAGCATGAATTACTTCAATAAACTTGAACTCCCCCAAAACTCTGCATCATTAAAAACTGCTTTTAATTGAAAAAAAGGGGGGAAAAATCACAAGATTAGTATCGTATTTTATTACTGTGATTCTTTAACATTTTACTGACCATGACAGACTTCACCTGGCTAAATCTGAATTCTGTCAACTCTCATCCTAACAAAACCCAGTCTTAGAGATAAGGTGCTCTCCACAGGGGCTAAACAAAAGCTAATCAATATTTTCTAGCTACAGGACAATCTTTGAGTCAAGATCTGTGTGAGGAAAATCTTTAGCCAATTCTTAGAGGAAACCAACTACTTAGAAATACAAAAGCAATTAAACTCATAGCTTCAGAATTTAACAAGAGTTCTAAAAAGTGGCAACTATTTTCCCACACTAGTGGATGCAAATAAGTGTAAAAAATTACACATGCAACAGAAAACATTTGTGACATAAATCATTAAAACTAATAAAGTAAAACTGCTGTTCCTCAGAAATAAACCTGAACAAAAAGCATATTGGTGTACAGTGGCTTTGTTCATGACAGGATTTTGGTATTGTTCTAACATTCACTTTGACAGAAAATGGCTGTTAAACCCTGTGTAAAGAATATATTTGAAAATTTTCTTCTTATTTCTTCCTTTTTTAATATCTGAAATCAATTAAACAATAATTAAGAATTGATTTTGGAAGGCTTAGTCCTGCACATTTGTGCAATTTTACTCTTTTTTAAGTAGGGTTTTGTTTCTTCTGGGGAGACTTAGGTATCGTTGAATAAAATCCTCATGACTCTTCTTACCAAACAGTGGGATTTATAACAGAGAGGCAAATCCTTCTCTCCTCTTTTAAAAGAGCCTTCCTGTCTAAGGCAACGACACTACAGCATCCTTGAAAAGCAACAGAGCTTACGCTGTACCACCCACTGGAGTCAGCAGGAGCACCAGGAGGATGATAAACAGAGCTATGGTTCAGAAGTACTTTAACACCTAAACAGAGACAAATTAGAAACGCTTAGGGCTGGTGTGTATAAGTGAGGTTAATACAATTCCATGGAATGTCGCAGTCTGGTTCAAATCTCCAATCTATCCATTGGCAGTGTGGCAAAAAGTCAATATATGTATTTCAAGAACTATCAGCAACTTCCCCACTAAATCCGGGTTGTACTACAAACATGGGAGTCTTCCAAAAGATGCAAGTTAGACCAAACAAACAAACATTTAATATGTCTGTACTTGAAAGCTCTGAGAACGGCCCCATCTGACCACGAGAGGGAGAATTGAATCACACACATTGTTTATTCACATATGTTTCCATCTCAAACCAAGCTCAAAAGGAGCGCAGTTCATAACTTCAGTATACTCAGAGGACTGAGATCCCTGCTTAGACACACTTAAGGGAGGGGGGGAACAAAACCAAATCCCAGAATCTCCCTTTTATCAAGGGATGTTAAAGCACAGTCAGAAATGATGGGGTCATCAGGGGCACACCATTCGAAGAGAAGCAGGGTTTGAGTTGTCCTAATGCTCTCAGGGAAGAATCAGGAAAGCTGCAACAGATTTTTTTCAGATTCAGCAGTGTTTTGTGGTTTTCACCTCAGCAGATATTGGTGTTTCTCTCTTGGGGCCACCTATTTCTGTAGTGCCATTGGTACTCCAGAGTCTGTATGGGTGGCTGACTAATTTTGACATAGGCTTTTAGACACTGAGTTCAGCTCCTAACACTTCTCCTAGTTTGGATTTTGCCACTAAAGCATTCTGTTCCTCATATGGAAGAGAAGAACAATTATGACCACAGACCCCCCCAAAAACATCAAAGGTCCCAATGACAGTATTTTCCATGAAAAATGTGGGACACTGAAACTCAATCTTTTCCTCAAGTCTGAAGACCCAGAGTGTGCTGATAACCCCTTCTCAGGCCCACTGCAAAGTTCATCTATTTTCTGGCTGCTGGGGAAATCACAGACTGAGGAATGTATGAGGCTGTCATGAGAGGTTTATGTTTATTGCATTTATTGCTGCTGATAGCAATAACTAAGAACAGTCCCCGCTGTACAGGACTTTGCAGATCTGCAATAAGTTCTTGGGTTCTGGCTGTGTTTCAGTGCTTGGAGAAGTGCAGAGTAATGAAAGTAAATAAATAAATTATAACATGTGGTTTTTTTCACCCAGCTTCAAAATACAGTCCTATTCCTCATTTTTCAGGATCAACCATTACTCACACTCAGTCCTGAGGATTTGCTTTATTTACAAAAGAATTCATAACCATATGACATAAAGTCTATCTCAAACCCTTCCTAAGTTATTTGTGACTGGAACAATCACAGACCATTAAAGTGAAATTTTTAGCAGTATTAAGTATAGTGCATGTTTTGTTTGTTGGCCAGGATGTTTGGACCTTTCACTGTACTAAAATGCATTATGCAAATCTCCAGCCAGCAAAAGGAGATGGGAAGAAAGCTATGTTAAGGCAAAGCACATCATAGCAGATGTGACTGGGTCCCAAAGCTTAACTGTCAGCAGACGGATCTGGAAAACCCCATTCCAAGCCAACAGTAGTTTCTTAACCTGCTGATGTGTAATGAACAGCTACTTATCATCAAAACAACAACACATGATTTACCTTCTCCTGCTTTGGAGGCATGCAGCTAATTTCTCTCCATTTGATTGTTAATTCCTTTCTCTTTTCAGAGCACAGCAAAAAACCTAATCCTATATATGGAAACTACTCACAAAAGCCAGCCTGTATCTGACATGCAACAGCAATATGGAAACACCTGAGCCACACTTCCTATGCCACTGCAGCTGCAGCAAAATTAATGAGCTGACCTATCTGAGAAAGGAGTGAAAACAAACTTTTCCTGCACAATAGCAAAAGCTTTGTTCAGGAATAGGTTTATTTACATAATTTCATGTTACAAAGTTATATGTACTTAGGCATAGGAGACCTCATTTTGGAACCCAAGACAGAGAAAACCAATTGGAGCTAAATTACTGTGCCATGGCTGTACTGAACCATGGGAAAACCACAGCACACCAGCCCATTTTCCAATTGTGTGGAGAAAGCAGCTGCAACTCCATCATCCTGTGAGACGCTGCAAAGAAGCATCTTAACATGCAGATAGGCTGTACATACATGATTATATACATGCCATATACCACACATATGTATACATAAGTCATTTATCTCTTGAACTAGCATACAGTGCATAAACAATGCCAAGAACTACAAATGCGTGCAGACAGATGCACAGCTATCTATGAGATCGCTAAAGCCCGAGAACCCCCCCCAGCATACACTCAGGACCTGTTTATGGACGGTGTATCCTAGATAAATGTGCAGAACGCCCCCAGAGCTATGGGGCAGCAAAGGGCATGGGGCTGGCACATGTTTCCCCACGTCCCTGGAGCAGGACAGGGCTGCAGGGCACAACCACCGATCCATGTCTCTAATCAAAGGGTTTGTTCGTAGGCAAAAGGGGAAAGGTCCTGCCCCCAGAGACTGGCAGCACTGACAGAGAGGAATAAGTTTATTGAGGTCAGTACATTTTGGAAGCTGAAAAATCCGCAAAGAAGTTTTAGTGAGTTTTGCAAGTCCTTCTGGAAGTAGAACGTCTCAATGAACCAGTAAAGCTGGCCAGTGATAACAGAAAATACCGATGCCAGCACTCTGATAAGCAGGTTAGCCTGCAATGCTTCAGCCGCTATCCTTGGTGTCACTAACCGCTTCATCCCGAGTGTAATTGACTCCGGATGATGAAAACAAAAGAGGGGATTTTGTTTTGTTTTGACAAATCCACTGCAAGGCACCACACTAAGGTGCCAAAGGCTACTTTGTATTTACAATGCTGATGATACGCACAACTCAGAAGTTTCCTGACCTCAAGTACAAACACAACATGAAAGGTGATATATCAAACTGACACTATCACAGCTAGGCAAAAGGAAGGGGAGGGGGGGGAAAAAAAAAAGGAAAGAAAAGGAAAACACCTCAGATTTTTACCAGGCTTGCCTGCCTAGCATAAATACTAACATCAAGCTTGGAGGCCCTGTTATATCACTACTTAAAAGTTCTGTGATACAGCACAAGGGCAAAACAATCCAGAACCAAATGGAAAGTGTTTTCAAACATAAACTTATAGGAAGAAGAAGAAGAAATCTGATAAACCTGGAAAGGAACTTTCAAGCTCACAAAAGCAATAGCACATTCAAGCCTTCATCACTCTCCCTTTGTGCCCATGCCTCATCTTACCTTCAACCTGAATGCTGTCAGCATCCCTTTTTGTTGTTCCTACACCTCCTGAGCCCCATCCCTGCAACAATGGATTTCAGGCAAGCCCTTAAAACACACACCTTCCAGAAAGTCTCCGTACTCCAGGCTTCTTTTAATTAAGGCACTGTTAGCAAGCCCAAAACGAAACAGGCTTTTTTCCCAGCCCAAAACAAAGTTATTGTTGGTTACCTGGAATCAAATAGAGTAATCCCATACTCCGATTTGGGCTCTCTCTACATTTGGGGTATTTTAATTTTTAACAAAGTGCAGTCATGGATTTTGATCTGTATCTCCATCAGTTCCAACAGCACAGGCCAGAAGTTGCTCAGTGCACTCCAGGATAATCCAGTGCCACCGAGGCAAAAGGAATTTTTTTTTTTTTTTTAAAATAAGAAAGCAGGGATAGATAAAAATACCACTCCACAACATCTAAATGAAAGTAGTAATAATTAAAAGAAAAATTCGCGGTTGTAATTGTACGTGTCTGAATGACCTATTAGGAGAGAGACATTAAAATAAGTCATTCACTTTACAGAAGATAAAATAAAAGCATTGATCGTAAGTGTGTATATAGTAAAAGCAGACATTCAGAAAAAGAAGTTTTTTAATGCTTTCTATATCCTTTCACACACAGTAGACTAATTGTGGGTATTTTGAAAATATTAGTTAATAAGATGGAGATAGTACTGCATTTCCTCCAAAGAACATATATTTGAATAACAATATTTATAATATGAGCTCTCTATCATAATTTAATTTAACCATGAAACCAATTTCTGCCTTCAACATTTTATGTTTTACAGTATGAAACAGAACATTATTTGCTGTAATGTAGTTTATTTAACCTTAACCTGATGTGGTGCAACAGTGAATACAGATACACTCAAAATGTTAATAATATGACACACTGAGCTGATTAAAATTTCAATTGTGTTTCCTCCATCTCCTTTGGAAAGTTAATGAATTAATGAATCTTTAAAGGACAGTCAGGGAGGCCTTAAAAAGAAGATGCCTTTTTGAGTAAGGAGAGAAAGTGGCAGATTACAACTTAATGGCTTCAGAATAATGGTAATTTCCCTATTTTCTTCACTTGCCTTAGCTCAGCTAATGGCTTCATTAGTGTCCACACTCTCAAACGAATAATAGAGGACCATGTCACATCCATCTTAGTCACATCACAATAAAACCGTTAAATACAATTCAGCTACCTGCCTTCTGCCAGTCTGTGCTACGAGGCAGAATTAGCAGCACAATCAATACGGAATCCTGTTATTAGGTTCTTTTCCTTTTAAAAAAGAAGTGTATCATCAGGTATAATCATGCAGCGCTATTTAACCGTAGTGCAAATTTTATGCTGATTAGATAACTAGAATTACTCAGAAAGGACAAAAAGAAGGGGGGAAAAAATCTCCTTACTTTACACCTCTTCAAAAAACCCCCAAATTCCAGCTCTTTATTTGATAAAACTGATGGGTCACCCCAAAATAAGCACAGATGCGTCAAATTCTTTCCAATACCCCCTCTACCAAATTATTTCACAATCGGGGCTAATTAAGCAGCTAAAAACCTCCTTGGCTTTAGTTACCTCTGTCTTGGGAAAAGGGTTTCCATTCAAGCAATTAAATTTTTTGGAAAAAATTCAATGTAACTGTCTATAGCCCCATCAAAAGATATGAAGACCGATGCAACAAGTTCACACACTGATCTTAACACTGTAAAAACAAATGGGAATTATGTTTTCTTTTAAGTACTTTAAAGGCTTTTAATTTTCAAAGTAGTTGGATTTCAATTATTTTGCAATCATTAAACTGGATTTAACCAGCACTGTGCTTTTTTTACTCATTATACAGTTTGGCTACTCTATGCAACATGAAATCTCTGTTCAAGCATATTTTTCTCATTATATACATATTTTGTACAACAAGCAATATGGAGGCTCTTTAACAACAGTGGCTGAAACATGTACACTTGGCAAAATCTAATGCACAAGAACTATTATTTTCTACTTTTTATCTGTGAAAACCAAAGGAGCAAGCTCCAACTTCTACCTAGCTGAACTACAGCTGGCAGCAACACACAAGTAACAGGGGGAGGAAAATGGCCTGTTTAATATATAAGGAAAATCTCTAATGCTTCAGGCAAAATTCTGTTCTCAGATCCACACTACAGATCCTGACTCTGGTGCTCTGCCCCTTCTTGACCTGAGTATCTAACGCTACCAGAAACTGCTGCGGACATGTAGAGGCAGAGCTTTAGTGGATCATACCAATCTAAGGCAGGATTTTGCACAAAAGGATTCCTGGACTGATTCCCCAATTCTCTACATAACCCTGCCATCACCACATCCAGCTGACGTCCAGGAAGAAACTGCTTTGTAAATCTTAGCACACACGACATGCTGGGCATCTGCACTTGTCAGCGGAATAAATTTTTCTGACAACATAAATCTGATCCCACTGAGAAACCTTTTTAAAAATACATTATTGACTAAAAATATTTATATGCACCACTTTTCCTGTTAGCAAAGGTAATATATTAACTGCTTTGCCACTACCACAAGTAACTGTAGGCCTAAGAGAAAGTATTTCTGTATGCATGCTATATATCCATTTTGAAATAGAACACAATGCCAATATTATACTAAATCACAGCAGAATTCTCAGTCTTAAACAGATCTTGAGTGACACCTGCATTCTAATTTTTTTATGAGCAGTTTGTCAATGATGAGACTTTAATGAGAAGTACAGCTTTCAAAATATGTAGCTATGGGTAAACGTGAAATATCTTCTTTTCATATTATGATTATTTATCATTTTAGTTCTAAGTTCCTATTTGACAAATTAATTAAGTGAATTCCTAAAGACAGATAAAAGGAATACAGAAGATCACCTACTTCTTCTCTACCTTAAGATACTAAAACCTTGAATCTAAAAGTCAACTCATACAACTACCACAAATCAAAACATATCAGAGTCAGCTGCCGTTGTATTTCTCACAAGACTAGGTCGTAGCTCACTGAGGATTTACTCCTGCTGTCCAGGTATGCAGCCTTGGCCTAAGCAGATTTCCATCACAACGAAGGGAGAAAGCTCCAAAAATACACTTGTCTGTTAGACCTCAGAATTTACTTTAACCACATCACGGTAAACCACAGCTTTCTATAATACGTGGTAGGGCCCTAAACAGTTCTCTGACTGGGCATAGAGAACTTCATCTACGAACAGGGCAAAACCAATGGGTCATAACTCAAGATGCAGTTCCAGCATCAGCACAGGCAATTCAGATGTCACACATATTATTTGACATAAAATGGTCTGAGTATTGCCAATGCTTTTTGAAAAAATTGAAACAAAATACTTAAAATATGCAGCAGTAATTTTAATATTTACTTTTATAGGCATCCTTAGGAGTTCCAAGTGAACTTTTCCCTACTCACCGCCCCTTTAAGATTTCACTATCACCCTCTCTTTGGTTTAATCGCCTGTAGGAAGAATATTTACTGCAGGTAAAAGATGCAGGAGGAAGATCACAATTTGTAGGTAAGTTAGGCAAGAAAGATGCATTTACAACTTTCCTGCTTAAACTACCGCAAAAACCAGTTTTACACAGAATAGAGGTCCCCTCAGAGTGAGCTTGCTTAGCATGCAAATACACTGTCTGCCTAAACTCCGCTTTTCTGATTAAAGTTTTGTATTTAATTAAAATTGTCTTTAATTAAAATGCAAATATTCCAGGACTTTAACAATAAATTGTTTACACTAGACTGAGAAACAGCCCTCAAAGGCTTTGGAAAAAAAAAAGTTTCAATTGCAAGCTGTATATTCAAACTTCACTGCTCAGTGAAAACGGGTAAAGATCCTTTTTTTCTCCTATTGGCTTAATCTTTTTTAAACAAATGGAAAGCTATCCCAATTTGTATCTAGAACTCACACAGAGAACAATTCCCAAAGTCATTGGCTGTTGAGTAAGTAATTAGGCCAGTTCAAAACATCTATTGTGTTTGAAATAATTCCTGCAGCCAATTTTGCTAGGAAATGATACTGGCACCACAAAAGATCTGCCAGTTAAATGAACGACAGGCACAGCCCCTTCCCTGCGCGGTAACGCGGGTGCGCGCCTGTGCGCACACGACAATCCATCTGCGTTATCCCTTCTCCAGAAACATCCTGCTCCAGGTTCAAAAATAGCCATTCTGTTTACAAAAGAAGCACAGTTTAGATACAGCAGATATATAGCCTGCTCGTTGCTTTCTTTAAACACACATGGGAGGACTCTACACCCCAGGTTTTGATGTACCACAAGGCAGACTATGTGCTCTGTGGCACCAACAATACTTTTCTACATGAAGTATTCTGACTCACAGGTGAATTATGCTTATGACCAATTCATAACCATCCTCCACTGGGGATAAAATCAAGGCCTTGTAGTTAATCTGACTTAATATCCCAAAAAATACAACTTTAAGAACTTCAATTTTTCTTCCAGACAAACTCTGAATTGAGCTCTTAGTATCGTAGTGGCAATTACAAAAAAACCTTTACAGTTATGCATTGTTTGCAAAGAAAGCAACCAAATCCCAAACTTTTCATACACACACACACAAAAAAAGTAAACAGTACTCTAAAGGTTTTTATGGTTCATTAGCAAAATACTGCATTATGTTCATCACCATGTTCCTGTTCAAACACTGCAGAGCAGTGATGCAAGTTAATGGAAAAAATGGTACTAATGTTTAAAGTTTGAAAAATTCACTTCCAGAAGCCAGTGGAACATCTCATACGTGGGAACCTTCTAACTGGAAGTCCTACCTAGAATAATGATGTGAATAGGACCCCAACAGAAGTCCCATAAAGTATCCTCATTCTTGCAGAGAAATTCTTACAAAGACCCACTTACTATAAATTTGAATTTCCTAAATCCATTGCAGATCTGAGAAACTAAAATGAAATAAATTACCACAGTCTGACACCATCTCTTTCATCACGGTAATTCCAGATTTCAGTATAAAAGCCATTACTTAACTTGCACACTGTAATTTACACACTCTTTTACACAATAATTTTTGATCCAAGAAAAGATTCATTTTCCTTCTGTAATTATCTCGTGTCAAAGTCTTTAACCTTTTCATCTGAAAAGCTAGAGCCGGATTTCTTTTGGAAACGTATGCCCCAAGCTCAGCTGTGCTCCACGTGCCACCCCAGGAGGAGGCTGGATGTTATCAGGTGACAGGCAAGGAGAGCAGCCCATGGCACTTGTCCACAAAGTGGGGCCACACTGAAAACCAAAGGACAAAGGCAACTACCTGCCCCACTTTTTGACAATTCAATTCCACAGTTTCCCAAGCATAAGGAAAGACAATATATTACTGTTTTTTAATAAAGCATGAGATCGTTTTAATGTTTCCACAAACACCCCCACCCTAGAGCAAAATGGCCCAAGCATTCTCAGTTCAGACCATGTATGTCAGTGAGTAAAGCTCACTGACCTTCTGGATTTCTCCTCTGAACAATATATTATGAAATAAACTTTAACAGAGCCCATCAGCATCACCTACACCCAAGTACCACCACCCACTGCTTTCCAAATAGTCTACAGCCAAACCACTCATTGTAGGGAATAAAACACATGTCAGTCCAAGGTGAAGTTGTAAGTACAGCCTGAGAGCCACCAAAATCACAGCAGTGCACAACTGCTACTTCATTTGCATAATTTATACAAATTAATGTAGATTTTACAATTAGCATTTCGAGAGGGTTTTCTGGAGCCCAGGGAAGGCCTGTGTGAGCCCAGGGAGTGGGAGGTACACACCTCACCCGACATACTGCCTGTGCCACGGGGACTGACCACACTCAGGCACCCACCTGGGCATCGCGCCCTTCCTGCAACATCAGGTCAAGATATTTTGTTCTGGTGCTTCTCCAGTGTTAGGATAAAAATAGAGAAATATTGTATCTTTTTAAAATTTAGAGTAACTTAAGCAGCTAGATGCCCACTTGCCTTTTCAAAGTGGTGCTTTATAGTCACAGGCACAAAGCCTGGGCTGGCCCCAGCAGCTGTGGGCTCACCTTGGGGTAGGCAGCAGATAACACCCCCAGAAAAGCAGGGCTCCTGAAAAAAAAGCCACTGAGTCTCCACCCCACATTTGGCTCGCAGTAGACTCCTGCTGATGCTTTAAGATGGTTAAGGGTTTTTTTTATATATTTTTAGCTTTCAATATAGTTGCATCCTAACACCTTAGAATAGTAGTTAACAGTTACTAAACCTCTTTCTCATGGTTTGTGCCACATACTTGAAATTCTGTTTAATGTTCTTTTCAAGGAAAAAGATTTTAGCAAGGACATCTTGTTTGGGACACATGCACCTGGAAGACAGATTGTAGTGAAAACAGGATAAAAGGCCCAAAACCCTTGGAGAAGCTCCAAAGGGGCAGACCCCAGAACAGGCCCAGGAGCAGACAATTTTCAGGTTGGATATATGCATTAGATATGACAATTAAGTAGTGTTAGAAATTTGTCAAAACCTCATACTGTAGCGTGCACTGATGTATTTTGCTGTACCTGAAAGCACTTTCATTAAAGGACCCGCTCTCTATTTTATCTGTACTAATATTGTCTGGAAAGTTCTTTTCTTCCATGTTAGGCAGTACTGCTCCAGCCAGGCTCCCTTCTTCTGGGAGGTACAGTCAGGTGCCCCCGGCCATACTCCTCCAGAGAAGGGAACATCTTCACCCACTAAGTGGCACTTAAGGTGACAATCCATTTGAAAGCAAAGGGGGACTCGGACAACTAAACAGAGCACACCAACTCAGTCCTGTCTCCCCAGCGCCTGAGGGAAAGCTGCTATGGGCCTCCAGCCTGAACTCGCCAAAACAGGCTGCCTTCAGGTCTGGCCCAACAAGCCAGTTGAGTGCTGAGGGAGGAGGATGGCCAAGTCAGGCAGTAACACGGACCTGAGCCCCAGAGCGCAGCCGTGACCTATAGCAAGGGCCACCAGCACCCCTGATGCTGCCACATGCAGGCTTGGTTACACCCGTGCTCCAGATCTCCTTCCCTCCATGGAAACACAGCCTTCTGCACCATGGGCAAGAGGCACCTGTACACGACTACACATTCTGTGTGGACTTGCTTCCACCTCAAGCTGTCCAGTAAAATTTAAAAAAAAAAAAACCCAAGCCTATTTTAAGCGATACAGCACTCCTGTTCCCAATTCCTACAAAAGTGCCATTCTCTTACAGGGCCAGCCATTAGCTCTTACTTCAGGCACCTCTCCTGCCCGAGGAACAGACTGCTCATTTTTCGCCTGTTCCCAATTTACCCGCTGGCAGAGGTGTGCGACAAGTCTCCTGCAATGAAGTTGCAAACCCACGTCAGTAGAAATTTCCTTTTTGAGAAGTTTCAATCTTGTTTTATCAGAGACCAGCGGCTGTGCTGAGGAAAGCCTATAATGATTTCTCTTTTTCAGGCTTATTCTAGAATTGCATCTATTTTGGGGTTTTGTTTAGATCTGTCGCAGCTTTCATACCGTTGATCGTGTTGTTTTTCTAACCCGCCCTGAACATCTGTTGGCTCTTTCTGAGGCTGCATAATCCTGATTTTTTTTTTCTCTCTTATGTATTCCACTGCTATCAGCTGGCTGTTATTCTTGTTTTTTATTTTTCAGCATACAGTTTACTTATTTTAATTTGGAAAAAAAATAAAATTTTAAAAGCACCAATTTTTTCTGGCCTCATCTCATTCCTGCACAACAAATTCATACCTGCCACAGCTTTTGTTTTGTCCTGCTGTTTTCATGGGGTTTTTTTAAAAAAAAAACAAAAAAACCTGCATCAATGTAAGAAAATCAGCTTGCAGCAGACCTAAAGGTGGAGTGAGAAAACCATGAAGGATCTTGTTTTCATAATGATAAAAATCAGTTCTTATAGAAGATATCGAGCTGGCAGCCCTGCAGAAAACAGAGCATACACCGTTTAACCACAAACCAGACACACACACACTCAGGACCACTGCAAGCACTGAGGGGGGAAACAACAGCCAACCCTTGGCCTCCTCGCCTGGGCTGCCAGCGAGGGCAGTAATTAGTGCCAAGCATGGGGGTTGGTTTCGTTTGGGTTTTGTTTTTTTTTTTTTTTGAGGTTGACACCGGGAACTGTTTGGAGACTACAATTATTTTGCATAGCCTAACATACAGTTATCAGATGGCAACAGCTTTTGGTCACTACCAGGCTGGACCGCATTCAACCTAAGAGACATGCATCTCTTCAGCCAGCAAGTCTCCCTATCCAGTGATTACAAAACAAATAAGATTTGGAGGTTGACAAGAGTCCCTTCTAGCAGCATTTGGATTATAAAATTGCTCTGACTCACTGCAGTGTTTTGCTCCCTCTTAATTAACAGAGCTGAACTTTGTACATGTCTAGACTTCCTCCTGCAGAATGGCAGATTTTGGCCTTCATGAATATCATTTGAAGTCCTATTATTTACAGAGTCTTTATTCATTTCAGTCATTTGTTTCAAACATATTTTCCACAGAAAGAAAAAATGCACCAACTGCTGGGCCATTTAATCCAAACTTAACAGTTAAGATGTTTTATTCAGCATTTTAAAAAGGATTGTCTTAGGGAATTTTATGTGCTGCATTTCTAATGTTAACTTTACAGATTGTAAAGTGCCTTGGGATGCACTAGCATGAAAGGCATTAAGGTATTGCAGGATTTAACCAAATGTGCATTGCACTAAAAAGAACCTTTTATGAAAGCACATACAGATAAAAACCACAGTAATGCTAGTGTTTATTAAGAGATGCTCAGATTTATTTCTTAAAGCAAAGCAATTTTCCTCCTCCACTGGCAAAAACGATCCTTTTCTAAATTAAAAAATTTTCCACCATTACTGACATAAAATTGCTGAAATTTTATACTTAGTGGAAAAATATATTTTCCCATATTAAAGTTCAGTCTTAAAAAAAATAATTGGATTCACATAAACAAGGTGCCTTTTTTTTTTTTTTTTTGTAAACCAGACAAGCTTTAGAATTTCTGGTTTATGGGTGGTTCATCCCCCCCTGCCCCCAACTAGTTTGTACTATGAACTAATTAATTAACTATATTAATTAGCTTGGCTATTATTACAGGATTTTCTGGGTACAAAGAAGGATGAATCACACATTTTGATCTGTGTTTCCTCTTACTATCAAAAAGTTGCATTTCAAATACAAGAAAAAGCTTGTACAGCTAAATCCCTTGACACGCCTGGAAATCACAGAGTAGGCTTGTACACCAATCACTTATGAGAAAGGATTTAATGTCAGTGGGTGAAGTTTGACACGGCAAGGAGGAACAGCATTAACACAGCCAGAGCAGCCTTATCAAGGAGAGGTGGGGTACTATATCAGGCTTTATCTCCACCCTTTAAATGGGAGGGTGGATTTGATCTTCACCACCTCCCTCCCCGTATTCCACCTTTGTAACACACAAGTACTCAAGCTCTGTGGTCTCAAGCCAGAGACTATTACAGCCTGTTAAAAAAAATACCAGTTGATTTTAAAAGGCTACAGATAAAGCCCAAAGCAAGTGTCAAGGATTTCAACACATAGGACTAAACACAAGATCAAAGTTTAAGTGCAAACTATATATAATATTATTCCAAAAAGAAGTAACACTGCTGGAACTCCTATCACTCTGACATCAGAAGAGAAGCAACAAACAACAACTTTATAATGCCAGATCCACCTTTTCATTAAAATTACATTAAAAATAAAAAATGGTGAAGAAAGTTAAAAAGCAGCATATGACTTCTATCAAGGAGGGAAGGATTAGCTGTCCTTTGCATTCCAAGTTTGAAAGTTATTATGACAGTCACAATACCTACTCAGAGCTTCAGATCTTTTCGGAATGATAGGAACATTTTCTCAAAGGCCTTCAGCTACAAAATAGCCCTCAAACAGATTTGTTTCTCTAGAGCATCTGTAATTCAAAAACATTTCCTACAAATAAAGCTGAAAGCATTCAGTATATTTGTAAGTGAAAAATTTCAGATGACTGCCTGAAATCTAGTAATATTCTCCCATTTAAAGAAAAACAGTGGAGCTATGTCTTCCAATTACAGTGGGTCATAAAACTGAATTAAAGGAAGGTGATACTTTTCTAGCTAATGATGCTTTTTAACTACTACCCCCTCTCTCAAGCCTTTCAAGTACTATGGCATTTTCAGTTACACATTTGCCACATTGTTTTCATGCAACTGTTTTTTCCACCCAAGTTCAAAGTAAGTATCAACCCATACAAGTCAATTTACACTTTCACTGTAGGCATCGAATACCCATCTCAGCCCACTCCTCACAGACATTTCCTTGTAAAGAAAATCCAGACAATATATGTTAGCAGAGTATCCTTTGCCAAGCCACAAAGACCACATCTCAGTACCTGTAGAACAGAAATAGTAATGTCTCTGTATTTTACAACTGGATTCATCCATAGTTCCCCAGAGCTTTGTGCATGCATTACTGAAAATTGTTCTACTGAGCAACAAGCTACATGGCAGGTTGGAACACACAATTGTTCTTTTCCTGTGATGGACCTCAACCTGGGAAACCTGCAGCTTCCAACCCTTGGCTGCTCCCATAAACTACACTCTAAGCCCTGTTGAGATCCTGATTCAGATACAAACTCATTCATTGTTCTACTATTTCCTATCTAACAAAGATGTTGACCAAAAAAGGCCAATGGAGGTATTTCTCCTCTGTCACTGAACGTGCTGATACCCCTGTTCATCGGGCTGTCAATTGAGGCATGACTGCAGTTAGTTTTACTTTGATGTGGTGTAACGTACAGTTGTTACTACAAATACAGCCCTTTACTTAAACCCAGTGCTTTGCAAACTGCACCTGTGTAAGAACAGAGCAGCAAATCTGGGGACTCCACGACAAGCAATCCTGACTCCCAGATCCCATTTGAGCATCACACTGAACATCACTGACTGAAACTGCAGCCACATACAGCATCTTTCACCACCACCTCTCTCTTTGTCTGTGTGTTTATTTTACACTAATCACTAAAACATCACAGCACAAAGTCTTGTGTTATCTCTGTATCTATCTCAATATCTATAATTACTTTCTCTTTTGTAAAAACTAGGACAGGGAGTTGTAGCCCTCAAAGATTACAGATACCCATCTTCCTAAGCCTGACTAAGCCTAAACACACAACAATTATAAGATGGTAAACAGCAGTAATTGTACACTAAATGTCTTTTTAAAGAGCCAAATGTGCACTTAAAGTTTAACTCCCACTCACTGCTGCTCTAGAACAAACAGTAAATTAGTAGATACAAAACTAAAAACTTAAAAAAATAAAAAGGCTCTGCAGCATGTTTCTCAGGCAGGAAGTAATTCTAATTCACTCCTTTTTTTTAACCTTTGTATACATAATGCAGGACAGCTTCAATAAAGCACTGCATGTAGTAAAAGCATGTGATGATCTTGAAATCCAAATTAAAGTGTAATGTGTGGCAATTACCCTGCATTGACAGAAAAGGGGGCACCCAGAGAAAAAAGCCACCCTCTTCCTGCAAAGAAGTCCAGCTGCATTCTAATTTCTCAACAGCCAATTTATTACCTTATATATTTTAAAATAGGGGCTTATTTGCACGTGTATGTCTCCGTAAAATGCAGCTAGTTTCACGACCATTATAAGCAGTTAAGGCTTCCTCTTTTCACTGGAACAGGTGGCATGCATGGGGCAGAAGGCACACAGCTATTTTTAGTCCCATGTGCATCAAAACTAACTCTGAGGTACCGCTCCAGCCCCATTCACAGCGAGATTACAGAGTCTTAAAGCACTGCACAAGCCTCATGATATGTTAAGCCTTTTGTTGGGTTGGTGGGGGACTGTTTTGGGAGGAGAACATTATCTAGCAAGAATGAATACAAAAACCAGTCTCCAGAGGCATGATTAAGTTGACAGGGGCCATCAAGTACAGGAATAAGGGAGACTGAAATACCCCAACTTCCTTCTGGAAGTGGCCAGACCTGAACACTGAGGAAGAATCTTGTGCTGCCAAGGCCTCTTGTTAGGCAAAGAACACCACTTTCCAGAGCTGTTTGCCTTACACATGAGCATCATGTTTAGTGGAGGGAGAAGAGGGAAAAGAATTAAAACATCTTAAAAAGTAATAAAACATAGCTGAGAAATGACAAAAGCCGATTGCTCTTGCAGCATGTGACAGCTCTCCTGATAATTAAAATGAAGAGGTTGTGTTCACTAATGGCAATGTCTAATTATGAAATACATAAAATATACTATAAATATTCCAGCATTTCCAAAGAATGCCTGTGACATTTATCACTAAGAGGTATCACATTTGCTTCTTCTGTGGCCGTTTCTATGTCTATACTCACAATACTGTGTATTTTACCAGGTATTGCCCTCCTCCCAGGTAAAAAAAGAATGCTTTAACACTGATACTGTTTTGCTTGGACATATGAAATATATTGAAAAGACCTTTACGTATCTTCACAATTACAAAGCCGTAAACCACCTCTAAAGACAAGTATATTCCATGGTATCCTTTTTGCAAACATTTCTAGTGAGGTCGAAAGAGATGATCTGCCCAAAAGACCAAGGCAGGGTACACTCTAACTGGAACTCCACATCTACCCTATAGCCATCACATTGGCTGTTGTTGCTATTTATTATCCAACGTTTGCTACTGTAATAGTGTCTGGAGACTAAGCAGTTAGGCCACACTACTCTGTGCCATGCAAATATGTGACAAATGGCTACACAGGGATTTTGCTGCAGTAGGAAAACTGTAAGAACTAATTGCCCTTGCATAAAGCACCACGGGACGGGGGAGAAAGGTAGAAGATATTCTGAAAAACCTTAAGCTCTTCTATTTTAGGAGTAAAATTTGAACATCTTAAGCCTCCCCAAAACTCAAGGGTTAAAAATATAGGTATTTGTTTTGCTTCCACTCTGAACACAGCAGCTAAGAAAATCAGCACCTGTCAAGTCTACTAAACTATTCTCTATTTAACCAGAATTTACATTTAGTTCAGTCAATTAATATAAGCCTTAGCAGGTTCATGATAATTAGCACACTTATTAACAGCAGTAACAGCAGCAGAAATGGTGTCAAAGAAGAGCTTTGTTGTAGTTTGGCTGTTACCACCAGAGACTCCTATCTCTATCTGATCTTACCTAGTGATCTACTTGCTCTTGTATTGCCGAGGAGACCCACTTACTTTGCTCTTAAGCCAGACAAATTACTGTGACAAGAAGCAGACTTAGGGTAGCTTCCATTCACAGATCACTTTAAGTACTTTACAGGTCACGTGCTATTAAACTACTTGCTTTACCAATTTCTTTTGGCTTATCCTGTTTTAGTTGGAGGGGAAGGTTGTTTTTTGTTTCTTACTTTCCCTTCCTTCCTGTTTTATTTGTTGTAAGATTTGTGCCATAATAGTAACGGGCTGTTGGACCAAAAAATAAATTCAATCAATCAATAAAGAAAATCCACTTTTGCTTTCCTTTTCTTCAAAGATATTGTTGAAGTATACTGTAACACATGCAGAGTTCTTAAAGCAAGTATCACTTGGAGAAATCAAGAGGGCCACTCTGGTAATTTGTTTCAAGGCAGTCTTTTAATGGCATTAAACAGCAGGCACAATTTTGACCCTTCACACAGAAGATGCCCAGAACTTTAAGAATTTTGACCAGAATTGTCAAATTCCACATCACTGTTTATACACACACACACTTGTTTTTTGTGTGTGCGTGTGACTTTCTCTTGAGTTTCAGGGTCATAAAGGTATAATTTACAATGCACAGTAGTATTTTAAGAAAACAGTAACTCAGAGCATAATTGCTGGATTTCTTTCCCCCACTCTGAACTAAGCATTTTCCTTTTCTCTTAAACTCAGAACCATGAAGACCTATCATTAGTCCACATTATTTTGAGAATAAGGCTAAAAGTTAATATACTTTTGACAAAATTAACCACTGCTTTAACAATAAAGGGAGTATTGTGCTATCCTTCCCTTATCACTATTTTTAACTATTTAACATCAGATAAAACCTGGAAAAAAATGAAATCCATAAATTGCACTGTGTAGCATATTCTACAGGTAGGGAGGCAACTTTATAAAAGGGGAGACAGCATTACAAACCAAGAGTCAAATCAGAATCTAAACCTTAATTTAGATTCCTAGGCTGTTCAATGTTCAAGACAGACCTCTAACATTAGTTTAAAACTCTCTGCTTTTTTAAAAGTAGCTACAGAAGCAAGGACAATTTAAAACAAGCTGAGTTGAACTGCAGTAAAGGTGTTTCCAGGCTACATTTTTAAGAACATACTTGAAAGACTGGCAGAACAATCCACTGCTCTGGTATTTTAACAAATTCAAAACAATGAGATACTTAAGACTCTACTCAGACAAAAAAAAAAAAAAAAAAAAGAAAGAAAAAATGAACAGAAGAAAAATGGAGACTTAAATGTCTCTAAGTGGAAGAAACACTTCCCATTTCAACTTTAGCACTTTACTACTGACATAGAATGAAAAAAGTGCTTGTATATAACCCAGCCATGTCAGCAGTGAAATGAATCTCTGGGCTGTGCAGTGATCTAAGAAAATCTGAATGGGCATATGGGAACATCTCATTTTGCAAGACCTCCAAAACCAACCTACTGATAAACACCGGAGGGTGCCTGACTGCCTGCATACTCACATGCTTATTTGTTGTTATTCTTATTCATTACTGAGTCATTATTAAGTGCCAACAATGCACTTGTGAACCAGAACAGATGCAAAATATCCTGTGCTAATGAGAAAATCAAAGCCTTTCTTATATTAGCAATTTCATATTATAGGGTCTCTATTTTTGCCAATAAAGTACAAAAGTAATTAATACAGCAATATTTTCTTATTGTTCATAAGTAAAGCAAGTAAAACTGCTCAGATTCTGCTTTGGCTCTCCCCCCTACCAGCACAAAATACAATAAATACTATTGAAGAATTCCTATTAAGACAAACAGCTGCCAAATAAAATATAACAAAAATCTTTCATAAAAGGCTGTCATCTGTTTTTTCAGAGATACAGTCCATACTCCTCACTGAAAATAAACAGTGTGGCACTGCTCTTTCATATTTAAATACTTACACTGTGTCTTATTGCTGTAACTATCTCACAGGATAATTTGTTAACCGAGGGCTGGAAGGTGGCATTACTCCTCAGCGTATCACAAAACTGTGGGTCCAGCACCCCCTCCCATTCCTGAATAGCAACTAGACCTATATGTAAACCACCACACGCTTCCCATCCCTAAAATTATGCTACTACATAACTAACGAAGCTGACAAATACTTCCATAGCTGTGCATACGGAAGGTGCCAGGCTTGGCATTCTCCGACAGCAGAGATGGATGTGTACTCCAGCCATGCACAGCTCCAGGATGACTCCTCCAACAGGCCAGGTTTGCTGGGAAGGAGGGTGGCTGGGGAAGGCTCCCTGCAATGCTCACCTCCCCCAGTGCCACTGGAGTTTACACATCAGCATATACTGGAGTTGTGTCTGCTTTTAAAACAAACGCTGGAGATACTAGAGCTGCTTCACATGTGTAGGCAAACCTGCAGCCGGGAGTACTTAAATTAATCTGAGAAAGAGGAAGGACACTATCCATTCAGCAGGGCCAAATGGAAACTACCTGCCCTCACCAAACCAACCTGTGCTTACCTCCCCAAATTTGGCCCCAGAAACTCTCCACCTCAGCAAACATCACTGCCCTTTAGAGGACCATTCTACATCACGCGAACGTATCACAAGCAAAAACATTTTCGTGAGAAGTACAGTGTTTTTTCCCCCAATTTCAGTAACGAACATGATTTAAGCACAAAATGACTCAGCCCTGACTGCAGGGCTCAGGCAGCGAGTGCAGCCCTGCTGCAGAGATGACGGCCAGTGCGGAGCACAGCTAAGCCCCTTTGTCATGTCCCCTGGAACAAAGCAGGGTGATGAACAATACATGATTCCTAAATTCTTGCTGAAGAAGCTTCAAAGACAGGCCCAGTCCTGCACTGGGAGTCAGGTGGGTATAATTCTGTATTAACTCTTCGGCAGCCCAAGGGCCTCTGCGAGGGCAGAGCCCAGCACAAACCCCTCTGCCCACCCCAGCATTCCCCCACTGCATCTGCAACCAGAGCTTGCAGGAGGCAACCTGATCTAGAGAAGAGCCTGACTACACATTCTATATCAAAATACTCCTACTGAATCCAAGTATGTGGGAAAAGAAGCCAAGATTGAAATGCCAGAGCCAGTAAAACTGCAACATGTATCAACAAATGGAAATGTGAATGGAGAAGTTTCATCCTCAGCAAGTCCCCGGAAGGAAGAACCAAGATCCTCAGAATCTGCCTTGACTAAAAAAGCAACTAAAAGTGCTAGATAGTACTCTCTGTTCAACATCAAAATCCAAGAGAACCTGATGTTCAGAAGACCAAGCCTGGCCCTAAACACTTAATGGGATTAAATAAAAATTACAAGAACCTTAAACACAAATAAGAAAACATCTATGGAAAGATCATTTGCTGCTTGGACTTTAAAGGTCTATATGGAAACAACTGCTAGTTGTAACAGCAGCATCCTGTCAATGACACACACTTAAACAAAAGGAATAAAATACACAAACAGTAAGCCAATGCTCCAGCAACAATGGATTAAAAAATGCCTAGATTTGTAATTTTCCATTAAATATTTAAATTAATACAGCCAATAACCAGACATTTGAGCTAGAAGGCTGTTTTTTAAAACCACTGGAAGCGTGACAGATGAATGACAGTTGATCACAACTGACAATTCACATTTAAGTCCCGAGGAATGCCCAGCCTTCACATCCTCTTAACTCAGCCATAAGTCAACACACGCTTATCATTAAGTGCACACTCGTGTCCACTGACACAGGCACACTCGCTGAAGGACTGCATGCCCTCCAATACCTGCTCACTCTGGCCACACAGACACACATGGCCACACTGCTAAAAGCCATTATTTTCAGGTTTTTGCCAGTCCCCCCCCTTGCCCCATCCCCATTTGTTCTTGGCTGGGTATGTTCTTGGCCAGAACATTTATAACTCCTGGTATTATCCCCTCCAAAGCTGTGACGCATTCTTAACCACAACTCTGAAAACATACTGACATTATAATATATAAACACGTACAGAAGATACACACACTCAGACACACCAGGGGATAAAACAGACTGGGAGGAAACGAGGAACTTTATGTTACTGTCTTTTCTAATGAGAAAGAAAGTGGCAGATGTAAAGATTTCATTCAACTGACAATCTCTTTTATGATATGAATAAACCACTAAAACAGATTTAATCCTTTATAAAAATCAGATTATAAGAAGCAGACAAAATCACAACTTTATTCAATACGCCATCTTATCCAGTGTGACTAATGCATTATTTGTATGAAGTTAAAGTGGAGCGTTGGAAGGCTATAAAATAAATCAAATGCTCTACTTTATGTAATCTTAACAGACAGATCCCATTAGGATTCTACTATGCATAGCTGTTGGTTAAAATCATTGACCAGTATCCTTATAAATTAATCAACTGAGGTAATGCTGGCTTGGCTGTCATCATTTGCTCCTAATCTACATTTAGAATTCACTTCAACTTTTCAAGCCCTTTGGAATAGGCTTATCAATTCTCTTGCCCTTGCTTTAGACATCCACCTAACCAGTAATTGTTTACAAAAGGCTCGGTACAATGGAACTGTATCTTTTATGTTCCTTTTCTTTCCACAGATATCAGAGCATATATTGACACTGCTTTATAATTAGTTAGAAAGATATTAAATCTTAACCAAACATTCTAGCCTGCCTCAATTTTTTGATGAGACCTTTTATCATTGAAGTTGAATTTGCAGGCAGATTGTGTGAGTTTACACAAGCAAGAATCATTACAAAATCTAAAATAACCCTGATCTGGTTGAAATGCAGCTAGCAGAATATTCTTGGTTATGGATATACAGGAGGAAAAAAGCCTTCTAGATATCAGGTTATTTGTGGAGCTCTAATGTGTTTTCAAACATACGACTTCTGTGTTACGTCTGTGTATTTTATGCAGTTTCTAGTCATGTTTGTTAGATGTTTGCATGTCATGTACTGCAAGATTCATGAGCAGTCTACAACCAGGCAAAATTCTCACACAACAGCTTGTCTTGGGTAATGGGGAAAGAAACAGCAGAGTGAAGTGACAGGGAAGTGTATTATTTATTATTTCAATGAGGATAACACCTAGTCATGGTCTACAATCCAAACATGCTCTGTGTCCTGCTGATGGAGCTTATGATTCCAAGTGGGCACACAGGTGTTTTCCCCTACAAATATCAAAACTCGCTTTAATTGTATTCCCTTATCTATGATCCCTCCATGTGCTCACTAAAGAACAGCCAGTTTGGGCAAGGGCTTTTTAAAGAGAGAAGGAAGAACTGAGCAGTAACAGAAATATTGCAATAAATTGCATAAGATTTCTGGAGCTCTACCACAGAGTAGGTAAAGGTCATCTGCTCCTGAAATGGAGTGTGAAAGCAAGGGAAGCTATAGCTAAGCATGGTTTAAAGTATACTAAATCAATGCAAAACTTCAACCAGCTGCAGTGGCCTCCAGCTCAGCCCTCTAGAGCACATTTACTGGCCCACAGACAACTATCAAAGCCACAAAGACAATACTTCTAAGTATGTCTTACACTAATAATCTCCCTGATTGCCTTAAAATGATATACAGGATTTCATCAAAATTCATTCCCTTCTTCAAAGGCACATTGTTAATTTCAGAACCAAATTCCTCCAACAATGTATTAAAGCCCATGTGTGCAAATAGCCCCTGCTTTTCACAGACACGAAAATAAAGACCATCAATTGTTTTTGCTGCCTGTTTTCCCTTGCAAGAAAGGACCTTAGAGTAAAATTTTGCCCTGTATTCTTTTTTTTTTTTTTTCAAATCACATGGATGTACTCTTCCTAGCACTTGCTGAATGCAACACAGTAATTTGTATCCCCAAGTCATATAAATAGAAAGTATGTTCAGTCTAATAACACATGTGAAGAAAACTCATATCCAGAGTTAACCAACAAAGCAGTGGCCTGCTAGAAACAAAGGCAGCTGGCTCAAAGAGCAACAATCCTTCTGAAAAACTGTGCATGTACTATTCAGTGAAGCATCCAAGACATGACGTTTATTTAAGCTACAGCTGCCTATACAAAGCTTTGCTGTAAGACCCGGTAAATGGCAAGTCTTCTGCAGTAACAAGATGGTTCTGTCTCCAAAAGGTCCATGGCCTTCACTGTCCAGCTGAGAGCAGGGCGAATTACATTAAGTGCACACACCATTCTGCCCTTTAGAAGAGTTTCTCTGCCTTGACTACCTTCTCTGGCAGAAATGCTCTGCCCAAATCCAACCATTTCTCTTTACACACTTGCCTTTCCCCTAATAATATATCTGCCTAGGTTTCTGTCTTCCTCTATCACCATAAACATTCATAAACATTAAGGGACTTAACCTCATCACACCCCCACAGAATCGGAAAATATACCCGTCAGAGTTGGCAAGCAGTGAAGTGGAACTCAGCTGCCAGAAGTCCTTACTAACCCAGAGTCCTTCTGCAAGTCACTCAGCTCCTCTCTTCCCCACTGTACAAGAAGGGGTAATGACAATGACTTCTCTGAGAAAAATGCCTGTCTAGCAGCAAAATTTTGAGACGTTACGCTTCTCACTTTCCAAAAGGAGGTAAAAGCAGAGACATAAAACAACATTGCTTGAAGAGTCTGTGGCTAGACACATCACCCCATTTTTCTAAACACATCTGATACCATCAGCACAAATGTTGCATTCCACACAAGAATCTCTATGCCTCAGCTATGCCACAGACAATCAACACTTCTTACCGTTCTTGCAGGTAACACTGTACAAGGAAGTTGGTGAAGGACTATAGAGCTAGAGTGAAGTTCAGAGTAGAGAAAATGTCAAAAACAGTTCCCAGCTGACCTCCAGGAAGATGAAAAAGTGAGCAGAAAGAGGAGATAAAAGTAACTACAGAGCTGACTATTCTCCCTCATGCTTTGCACCTGAGCACTCAAAAAAAAAAAAAAAAAAAAAAAAAAAAAAAAGGGGGGGGGCAATCGATGATATTTACATCTGTGCTAATGTGCCCACTTTGACAGACACCAAATGACTTTCCAAAGGCAGTGAAGCAGCTAGTGGCAGTAGGAGAATCTGTGTTCTATTCCTAAATATATATTCAACCTTGATTTCACAAGCTTAAAAACTACAGTAACAACTTTTTCAAGTATTACCAATGAAAAAGCACAGCAACTTAGTTCCTTCTCCAAGCAACCACTAGCCAATGCTTCAATCCCTTCACCTATCCCTCTTCAAAGGCTTGGTGAAGACAAATGGGCTTTCCAATGTGCAACGAAGCATAAAGCCATGAAAATCAAAGGGCTGCTTTTTGAGTAAATATGAGCTCCAGAGCCATTGTCCTCTCCCATGGAGGAGATCTATGAAAATGCTTACTATAGCATATGCACAGTATTCTTCACAGCTCTGCCTCCCTGCTGACCACCAGCCCCAGGGCCCACTCCACTTCCCATTACAATTGGCTTCACCACACCCACTGACTTGTATTGGAACTCTTTCAGGGACCCTAACTAATGAGTTTTTAAACACTTGTAGACAGAGGAGATAATCCCCCATCATTATTCTTCATAGGGAACACCAGGAGGAATGTCACTTCATTGTTCTACAGGAAAGAAACTGGATGAAAAATCACCCCCACATTCAAAAGAGCAGCCCAAAGTTTTCATACATGAGTTGGCTCCCCCAAGCTACGGATGTCTCACCTGAGAGTTCAGGACACGGATCTGGAACCTCCTGAAATCATCTCATACAACGACATACATGCAAAGAGGTCCATAACCAGCAGACACATACTCTTCTAAGTCTTACGTACAACATTCTCAAATATAACCATGGCTACTGCCTGCAGCATAGGAACAGACTTGCTTAAACACTGTATTACTGCATGATCTTAGTTTCTGTCATGACACGAAACCGAAATAAATGGGTCCTGGCAACCATAATGATATTTCATATTTCCTGATTTTATATTTAAAGCTTTGCATTTGCTTTCTCGACTAACAGTTGTTTGCTTTTTTCCCCTCACAAGTGAAATCTTGACCTAAACCAGTAACACAGTAAAGGATGAAAAAAAAAAACAAAAACAACCAAACAAGTAGATCTACATAATGTACTGTTACCCTCAGATACAAAAATACTGTAAATGAAAAACATTCCATTGAGAAGCCACCTTCTCAGCACAAATCATAAACCACCAAATACTACTCTGTTTTTACCCAGTCTTACTTGCAAGTGTCTATCCCTCTGTAGGATGCAGATATCATCACTCATCATAAAGGCCTACACTTGGATGTCCAAGAAAACTCAAACTACAGTTGAATCCTGACAACAGTCCATGCAAAGTGCCAAAAGGAAAAAGTCTCAGTAGTAAGCCATCTGCAGCTTTGAGCCCCAGGCACTGAAAGCAACACAGAGCTAGAGAATTTACTCATTCCACAACACCATGTACACCCACAGCTATACAAAAATAGCTATTATAATACTTGTCAAAGGAACAACTGAGTGATTTTTAAGTTGGTGCTCTATCTTGTTTTCTTCTTTGCTGGTTGTTAATACCCCACCCCTATAAATACATATAATTATGAGTGGGCTATTCATGTCTTACTATAACTGGTAGCACCATGCAGCATCTGAGTCAGGAATCTGAACTGCTGACTACAGCTCCTCACTAAACAAGATTTACACATCACACATAGTAAACGGCGTTCCCCATTCTCTGCTCCACCTACAATGAAAAGCCCTTTGAAGTTGTGGTATCATCTCCAACTCTCCTTAAAACTCATCATCCCAAATCACATGGAGTAAGGACTCAACAATCATCTTGAGTAAAAAGACACAGATTAATGGCTGAGGTCACAAAGAAATAATCCCCAGGTAGAGTTTTCTTCTCTCAGTGGCTTGATTTGAACACATTCATAAAATGTTATTAAAACATGATATAAAGTTTTACTGAAGAAACTACTTACCAGACCTTTGTTTAGAAGTCATAATAATTTATGGTGTTGATCTGCTATGTACAAGTTGAAAAATAGACTCTCCAGGATAAAACAGTTTGTAACAGTCAGGAAGTTAACTGCAGGAAGTTCTGGTTTATTCTCTTACCTCAGCTCTCAAGTTCCATGTTATTTTTTCAGCACTGTGAGCCCAAACTTGTACACCCAATGCACTGACAGCACTCAAGAGCAGTCCTGTTGAAACTCAGGAACAATATACAATTCTTACAAAGTTTCTGCAAGACAGCGCTCCAGTACAGAGTAGTTGAAAACAAGCTCTCCAGCTCATTACTCAAAATCTTTCCTCACAAATGCATATTTAACATCACACGCCCTTGTGAGAATCTTCGGTCAAACAACTGCCTCATTAGAAGTTATTCAAAATGGAGCTTAAAAGCTACTGATACACACACAGCCATCCTTCCTCTCATTTTTTAAACTCTACAGTTGTCCATTAGTCAGGAGTAATGTACCTTCTGACCTCTGACCAAAGCTAATAGAACAATTTAAACAAATATTTTGGTTACAAAGCATAAATACAGAACAGTCAGTGACAATACAAGAAAGAAAGAACTGCCTTTTCAAGTTACTGTTGTGACTTCCCGACCATATTATATTGTGAGTGGTCTGGAAGGTTATATTAACTTGACACCTTACTTGATTTACTATTTTCTTTTTCAGTTCTTAAGGAAGAATTTGTAACATTGCAAAAGCCAGAATTGTGGCACATTTTCCGTTTTCAGTGTTAATAGATGTTTGATGGCTTTAAAAAATCCATTCTGTTAACTGCAATCAAGAGAAAAGATTCAAGCTGCCCTCTCCATTTTTAGTTCCTTTCTGTAAAAGAAAGGCAGTAAATTTGAATTCATGTACAGAACTGGGCTCTCAGGAGTTTTTCCACATGCATAGTATTAGGTATGTACAAACTGCCTTGTTGATCCTGGTCACTAAAGGATTGCTCCATATCTATTGAAGTCCCCCTTTTGGCCACAACAGGGTCAAATCTCGTACTCGCTGAAGTCAACTGGGAGCATCCTCACTGGCATCACCTTCCACTTACTCAGGCCCAAGATGGAGGAAGACACAGGTACTTTACAATATTTATTATTTACATCTAACAAGCATCCAGGAGCCAAATCCTTCAAATCCCTGCCACACACACAAAAAAAAACCCATTACCTCAAACTAAAGGCACAGGGAAAATACAGAATAGGGTCTATCTGTTTAGATGCTTATTCCACACACTTCATAGGTTTAGTGTCTAAAACATTTCCTACAATTCCTCTAATTTTATTTTAATGAGATTCAATATTTGCATTTTTTCTGGATGCCCAGTTATTTGTGAAATAATGTAAAACTGATGATAAATTTCAGAGAAATGGATGTGTATGTACTATACAGTAAAAAATAACATCAGCTTTCATTACTACATAAATCAGCAACTGGGGTTTACTCATTAGTAAAGCATGTTGAGCATTTTGGGAGTGAAAAAGAACCCAGTTCAGGAAAACTTTTGAGTTGTTTTAACAGAACCACTTGTGTGCTTAAAACTGTACACCTGCCTATGGACCTTGCTATATGAAGGCCCACACGCTTTTTCTAAGTTTTAGAGCCAATTTCATCCCATCTCACATGCTGGGAATTGTGCTTGACTCAAATAAAAACAGAATTTGTGCCTCATACACAAAAGCACCACAACACTCCTTCCACAACACTGGAGCACACAGTCTCATTCCTAAGGAGCACAAAAAGACCAGCAGCATCCATCCATTTTTTTCAAAGACCATTTAGTGTATTTATTTAATATTTATTATTAATATTTATTATTTATTTAATTTTAATACTTTACAGAATGTCACATTTCGCCCTTAAATTATTTAGCTAAATTCAAGGTTGCAGAAATAGTCTTGTCAGATAGACAAAAGGAACCATTTTGCCTGACTGAAGGACCTGCATCACATTATCTAACTCAAAGAGAAAAGCCCAAACAATGTAATTGGCATTCATGTACAAAATGTTTAAATGCTCTGAAGTTCTGCCTGGCTTCAGAATAGCTGAACAATATCTGAAGTATCTACTCTCCATCCCAATCTGTTTATTTTAAAAGTCAGTAAATTCTTGAATGAATCATTAGGAAAAAAATCAAATGCTGTTAAACTGATAGTAATTTTGCCTCATAGGATAGATGTGAGCTTAATGTTTGCAAACAGCCAAATTCTTTTAAGATTTACTCTCCATGGAGTTCAATATCAGCCAGGCAAGAATTACTAAATCAGGATGTACTTCAGGTACAGGTTTTGGCCCAAGACTATTTTTGGTCTTCCTCAGCTGCTTGTTTTGACAGCATCTAATCCCCCTCACACACCCACTAGCAGCCACACAATCCATCCATTTACACTTTCAAAGGAAATTGAAAATGAAACATTTTCAAATAATTACTCGCGGATGTCTGTAATACAAATTCAAAAAGTAGCTGCAATTCAACTGGGATATTTCTTAGGGAGACGAGAAAGGGGGGGGAAAGCCTTACATAATTCCATTCAAAATGTGACTTTCTCCTATACTCATGCTCTCACAATCACCCCCCCAAAAAATTAAAATACAAAATAAAAATTAAACCTAACTCCCAGAGAGCCTATCTACTCTATTTCACACATTTCCATCGGAAACACAACACTGTTTCCACATTCAGAAGACTTCTCATTGAGTGAGTTATTACAGACCCTGGTGAAAGAACAGTAACCGAGAAGGTCTTCTGCAGGGGCACAAGGCAAAGAGGGAAGGGGGAAGGTGGGTGAAGGGGGAGAAATAGCCAAGGCTGCAACTGAAACAGTTCACCTTTGTCTGGAGAGCAGCATCACCCCCTCCAGGTTGAGCACTATGTTCAAAGAGCGCGCTGCTGTGGCACGCAGTGTGTTTCTGCACTCACACAGGAGAGGAACCTGGCCCACAGATGGCCTGTTCTCAGCTCTGTCAGCCACAAACAGACCTTTGAACTTTCTATTTATATAACAGTTTAGTGAGTTTAAGCCTCTTCCTGTATAACTGGCAGTTTGCTGGTTTTGCTGTAATTAGGCTACTTGTGATACATAATATAAAAAAGGAAAAAAAACCAAGAAGCTCGTTTCTCTGCAGTGAGAAGTCTTCCTCATCACAACCGCACAGCTAAGACGACACCCTTACCTGCTCATCCTATTTCCCTTTGCCAGGTTTTAATTTACATACCTCCGTCTGCATTCTTCCACTAAGTATTTTCTCAACTTCCACTTATTTAAAAACTGGAGAACTTCAAAAATATTAATACCAATGACAATAAATATAACATAAACCACAAATCTCTCTGCCTTTGTTTGTGCTAGTGAGGAGGTATATATAGTCTGGGGTGGTCGGGCCTTTGTTGGGTTTTGTTGTTTCCCAGCTGCTGATTAATGACACCACCTTATTCTGTAAGCAGGTTCAAATCCAGCCACATGGTCCCAGGACACAGCAAGATTTCATTTACTTGGTTACCACAGACAAGCATGGAAAGTGATTTAAAAGATGAAATTTGATTTTTAACAGCAAGTGGTCCCCTTGGTGCACACAGGCATTCAAGCTTTTCATTATATCCATCTCCCTTCCTTTCTCCCTCATAGAATAGCTCATATTAAATGCAAGCCCAGGTGAACATTTCTTATTCATCCAGGAATCAGCAGACTTCAGCTTTGGCCCTCTCCTCTCATTCTGAGTTTACATTCATTTAAATTGCCTTGGGTATTTTTCAGTTTTTCAAGTCTCGCAAAACATCCATGAGGATATTTGTGGCCTTATTTTACACATTTTACCCAAATGTTAACAAAATCCCCCACACCAACTCTTGGCCACCCTCCCGATCACTTTCTTGATGAAGGTTCAATGAAACATCCCATTCTTTACTACTGTGATCTCCCCTAACATGGGAAACTAAAGGGTTGGTTGTGCAGCTGGTATGAGGACAAAGCTCCCACTAATCACCCGAAATGCCAGGTGAGAATTCAGCACACATGTAGTGGCACCACACGCCCAAACAACCACAGCTCTTCGCAAAATACATTTCAAGAAATGACACAAAAACATACCTCCATTGGAGGTGGGGGGAAATCAAGCTCCAAACTTTTGGGAAGTCATTTCCTGGTATAAAGGCAAAGCAGAATAAGTTTACCTTTACACCTTTTCATCAGATTAAGAAAAAATTTCTGCTCAAGCTATAAATATTTGTTTAATCTATTTCTCAGGCTAATGATGTTTCTGTTGCAGTTTGCATACAGATAATACAAACACCCACACACCCAGTAGGCCTGAGCTTGTCTTCTTGGCGACTGCAACACAGATTAGCACAAGTTTTGGGTTTGCAAGGAATGCAGAAAAGGGTCCCTAATTGCCTTATACATGCTTGTGAAACATGTTTTACAAAGGCCAGCTTACAGGCGGAAGAACAGCTTCAAAATAAGAATCAGTAATTCAGCATCTTGTTATATACACTTATTTGTAAATATTATCAAGTAACCACACCATATTGATACACAGACAAAATTAATAAATCTTGAAGGATGAGCATGCTTATTTCTGGGTGTGGAGGGACGATGCACGTATAACAAGTTATATACACACATGTTTATGGATAGATGAGCTAAATTTGACTATCTAAGCTACGCAGCTACTCGTCAGAGACAAAAATATTTATGTATATTATAAAATACATGTCACCTTTGTGTATACACGTAGATTACGTACCCATGTATTATATACGTGTGCACTTGCAGACACTAATTGGATTATTAAAAGCTAAATCCAAACTGATCTCTGCAATAAGTAATTGCGTGTGAACGCCTGTTCATGCACAGAGTTTATTCAGATATCAAGCAATTTGCAACAGTCAAAGTAAAAATGTTCTTTCCTCGTGGACCTTAAAAACAATACATTTTCACGGTATGAAAGCAAGGAAATGGAATTTCTAGAACAAGTGGCAAGATGCTCATATTTTATGGAAAAAGAGAGGCACAAGGGTTCCCTTCTTTCTGATGCACATCTCTAAATCCACATAAAACCATAGCCAAATGAAAGTAAGTTATTAAGCAAACACTAAAACTCAATACCTATAATGTGCTTCATATTTGAACTACACCCACATATTGGGTTGTAACAGCTTCTATTAAATTAATGATGTTACCGACATTATAAATTAGGCAAATTGTATGCAAATATTATTTGAGTGGTAATACGGTGATTATCAGTTGTCTGCAAAATAAATTAGTGTAGCAGAGTAAAGATAGTGTGGTAGAAGCATAATATTTAATTGAGCACTAATTTTATTGTGATTACTACCTTTAAATAACAACTGCATGATTATTAAAAGATGTGATACAATGGTTTATGCAGAGATGATAAAACACGCACATGATCCAAAACGCCTGCTAACAGATTAATATTGATACAGTGTAATTTACAGTTGCAAGGATTTACTCCAAATTGCTGTAAAATGAAACGTGACAGGTATTTGGTTCTGATTACCATGGATTTTCAAGTAGTGCTGTTAGACCACGTTTGGCAAAATGATAGTTATTAACTAGATATATTATCTGTTTCCTAGAGATACCTTTCTATTATCAACAAAGTAAAGTAAACCCTCTGCAAAACACAAGGTCCAAATGCACATGCATACACACATATAATCTGTGTGACATTTAGAGATTAGGATCACAAAACAGAGTATTTTAGTCTCTTTCTTTCTTGGCAAACTGCACTCCAGCCTAAGAGCATTTAACAAAGCACTACCCAACCTCTGAATTTCACCATGCACAGTTAAGGAATTATAAATATATTCGCTAGATTGAAAAGTAAAAAAAAGACCCAATAAAACCAGACAAAGAATAAGCATAATCTCATTAACCAGCCGGGGAAGTGACTAAATACCTACCCAAATTCTAACTTTCCCAGCTACTTGTCACCCATCAAAAATTCCTTAACATTCACTTCGATAACAAGTTTGCAATACATTTAAATAGATGCACCGACCTTTTTAAGAGTGCATTTATTTGCACAGGAATATAAACCTACAATTCCACTCTTAACGAAAAAAAAAAAAGGCGCAAGAAAGGAGGCAGGGAGGGGGAAGAAGGTAAAAAAAAGAAAAAAAAGACCTGTTATAATATCACGGGTACTGATCTTCCCACTTTCAAAACTAACTTCAATAACGCTCCATCCAGAATAGGAAACCAGCAAAACCAGCAAGAGAAGCCCCCACACCGATCAAGGGCTTACAGCCGAACCGTGCCACACAGCAAAAAAACTACAGTTGCGGTTCTCCCCGTGAAAGGAACATTGTCAGTGACAGCAGTAAACACAACATTAGCAAAGCCGCGATCCCGGGGAAACATCGCCTCGGCGCTCCGCTCCCCTGCCCGGGAGGGGGCTGCTGCCGCTCCCGCAGCATCGCGGCGTCCCGTGCTCCCTGCCTCTGCTCCCCCGCGGGCAACTTCGCCCCCCGGCGCCGGCACCGAGCGATGCCCCGGCCGGCCCCGCTCCCCGCGGGGGTACCCGGCGCTCCCCCCCGGCAACAAAGGCTACGGCACCGGGGGCAGCGAGCAGGGAGGGGAGGAAGGAGGCAGCTGTGAGAAGGAGAGAGGGGTGGAGAGACACGGGGGGTGCGGG
>JAWWEU010000138.1:14220364-14307004 GCA_035583155.1 Acropternis orthonyx
CGCCGCCAGCAGCGCGGCGCGGCTGTGCCCGGCTGGGAGAGGCAGCGCGGCGGCGGCGGCGGCGGCCCGGCGCGCACACACACACACACAGCACAGACGGGCGGGCAGCCTGCCTCGCACACCGCGAGGGGAGGAGCCGGGGCGGCCCGAAGCCGCGGCATGGAGCCGCCGCGGCAGCACCGCCGGGATCCGGCGGAGCCGCGGAGCCCCCGCCGGGAGCCCGGGGAAGTTTAGCTGGGAGGAGGAGGAGGAGGAGGAGGGACGGCGGGGATGCGGGGGAGCAGCGCGGCTTCGCGCCTCCGGGAGACGCGGAGAGGCCTGTCTGGGCTCGGGGAGAGGGGAAAGGAATTAAAATATATATATTTTTATATATATATATATATGAAAATACAAAAACCAGGCACCTATAATTTGACTCCCAGAACCAACTCCTGCAAGGGGACAATCCCGCCCGCACAGACGTGCCACCACTCGGGGGTGCCTCAGTGGGAGATGCAGGACGGCAGGAAAGGGGCAGAGCAGAGCCAGGCCCGGGCAGCCGCAGGGTTGGATGAGAAGGGTCCCCCCGTGCCTCCCGGGGTCTGGATCCAGGGGAGCAGCCTGCTCCGCGGCTGGAATGGCCACTCTTCTTGCTGCCCGCCTGCTTTGTGAGTGATGGGCAGTGGCACAGCTCACCTGTGGGCATCAGGCAGGACAGAGGCATCCCAGAGCCTCCTGCACAGACCTCCCCACTTCCCCACAGACCCCAAGGAGAAGCCACGTCTGAGCCCCAGGTTGCCCCATACACAGCAGCGAGGGGCCCACTGCTCCCTCCATACCCTACATCAAATTATTTTCCACCCAGGTTCACACACCCTGCCTGCATGCATTTGTGTGCAACTGCCTTCTAAACAGTAACCAGTGTCACCGATTTTCCATATCCATGTTATATTTATATATAAATATACCCACTGAGCAAACAAATACATACATGGGTTTTGCAAAGACAAGACCAAAGGTACGTTCATTTTTACTCCAGCGTTCTGCAGAAGCAGTCACGCCCTGAACTTCCCTGCACGCCAGGGAGTCTCTGCGACTTGGTGTTGATGAAGTTTGAAATGACCCATGCTTTGATGGGCTTCCACTTCCACAGTCATGCCCTGATCCCAGGAGGCTCATGCAGCTGGTCACAGCAGCCAGCTCTGCCACCACAGACAAGGCTCCAGCGAACCCTCTAACAGAAAAATCTTTATGGGCTTCCTGAGAATTAAAAGACAAATCTAAGATTATAAATCAGATCAGTGGCAGAGCAGCTAATGTAATCCACATTTTTTGCCTTCCTAAGGAGTACACAATTGTTTTCTAAGTTCTATTGGGTTAAAAATATTTCTGAGGAAAAGCTGTGGCACTGTTACCAGTGGAAGTCAAACATGACAGACTTCATCACAACTTGGGCTTCACTGCAAGATTTTCATTTGCATCCTGTGTCTTGTGGACCCCCAAAAGAGAGGGAGCTCAGGCAAGGCTGTGTTGTTGACAATCCATGCTTGCACCCAGCAAACCCAAAGCACTGTTCCTCTCCCTGCCACGGGCAGGCAGGTGTACACAGCATTTCCTTTCTAGCATATCTGTTTTCTCCACAAAGAGAATTCAACACACTACTCTGGGCCTTGAGCTTTAAAATATCATGAGTCGAGCCCCTCTCTTTTCCGTTTCTTATTTTAGCATCAAAATTAGGCTCCATTCAAAAATGTAATTTGTGGGCAGTCCTTTGGACCTACATGGGAGGTGGAGTCACATTCTCATAATGTTTCTCCAGAAACAAGTAGAGAGGGGTCCTTTTTTTTTTTTTTTTAAACTATCACTAATATGAGTGAAAGCCTAGTCCGTCACTTAATAGATTACATTCCATAATTTGCCTATTTTCACTATCTTGAGCTTGAACCATTAAACTCAACTTACTAAAAGCACTGGGACTTGCAGGAGGTGGCAGTTCTGCTCCCTGTTCTCACAGAGGGATGTGGTCGCTGCCAGCCAGCAGCCCCTGCACCAAAGCAGTCTGCAACAGCCCTTGCGCTACCCAGCAGAAAGGAAAACCATTTTCCAGGTATAAGTGCCTTCACTTTCTTAAAGCAAACCCTTTTCAATTCTTCAGAAACTAGCAAAGGACGCACAAAAGAGATCCTGAAAAGGCTTTCAGAACCCATTCCAGCAAAGGGCTTGGAGATCCTGCATGAGCAAGCAAACTTGCTGTCCCCAGGAAGGGCAAGAGCAGAGGTAATCTCATGCCTCAGAAGCTGTGTGTTTGGCACCAGGAACTCCCCAAACACCCTGCACCCTTAGCTGCATGAGAAAGGTTGTGCACGAACCAGCTTTTTGCAGTCAGGTTTCAAGCCCCCAAGGATGCACTACAGCAAACACCCAGCCCAGGCTCCACTGGGACCCCGTGCTGGACACACATCTGCTGCCACGGGGGCTGGTGGGACGGTGCCTTCCGCAGCCCTCTCCCCAGGGACACAGCACACCCACGCTTGGCCACACGTGACCTCAACACCCACCAGCAGAGGACAAGCTGGCCCTGCTCACCGAGACCAGGACTGCAGGAGCAAAGGGCTGTGAGAAGCGTGTCAGGGTGTACCTGCTGGCAGCAGGGATCCAGCACCCTGTGCAAACTGCCAGCTCAGGGGCAAGCACAAGCATGAGGCTGTCCCAGCTCTGGCTCCACATAGCGAAGGGTTCATTTACCCGAACTGCCAGGAATAGAAAATTCAACTGCCCTCAGCATGACCTCTTTTACAGTTATAGTGGAAAATACAACTGCGGTTCCCAGCACCTGCAACAGCTCAGAGTGGGGATAATAAGATCAGCAAGGTCTCCTGGCCCTGTTCACTGCCGCCCAGCCCCACAGCCTGCTACAAAGGGGAATGCTGGCTCAGCACGGGTCAGGCTCCGGTTTTGCCGACGAGGCTGCAGGCTGTGAGCCCTGCTGCCATTGCACCCGCCCCTGCCCTGTGCCAGCCAGCCCTTCCCTGCCCGTCCTGCTCTACAAGCCCAGAGCCGGCTTTCCCGCAAGATGCTCCTGGGGGGTGGCTTTGGCAGCTGTCTGCATTTAGGGTTTGAGGAGGAGGAGTCCTGCCAGAGTGTCCCTCAGATGAAAGCACAAATGCCTGGACCCCTCTGGTGGCTGCTGCTGCAGTGATCGAGACTGGGCAGCCATGGGTGGACTCACAAGCTGAAAGCTGAAAGCACTGCTCAACCATGCGAGCTGCTGAGGTTACACCAAAACAGTCAAACTTCCCACCTGCTCCATCAGGTTCAGCAGCAAACAGTGGAGAAAGAGTTTGAAGCAGGGAAGGGGCATCCCAGCCTCATCCTTTCTCTTTCAAACCTACCTACACCCCATGATAATCTTATTACCCAAAGGCTTTGCATTCACACTGTATATGCAAAGAAACAGAAAGGAAATGAGGAAGATGTGGAGTAGTAATGAGGGCCCATTCAGTGCTCAATTCCAAAGGCAGGGCTCAAAAGCTCTAGTGTCCTTGTTCTTGAAGGAGGAGAGTCAAGACTGTGCCCATGGTGGATTGGGTGAGACAGACTGAGGCCAGCAGTCCACAGCCACAGAGGCAAAAGGTAACGGAACTGCAAACCTTGTGAGACAACACAGAAACCTTTTCTGCTGAGAATACTCCACTTGATCCAAAGAAAACCCTATTTTCCCACAAAACAAGAGAATAATGAAATCACAGTTTTCTATCCAGAAAATGTTAATGGAAAATTTGTGCCTAGCTATGAATACAGATTGGAGATATTTGGATTTCTGAGGAAAGGAAGGTCAAGTCATTTTCACAGTGTGAAAAATGAAGCTAACAGAGTTCATATTTCTCTGTGAAGCAATGATTGATTTTTCTTTCTGTGCCTCATTCATACTGCACTAAACATGTATAGAGAACAAACTTACACCTTAGATAAAGCACACAGATTACATTAATACATTGAAAATTAAGTTAATATTAGCATCTGTTTGAAGGTATGCACAAGAACATTTAGCCCAGCTCTGTGAGAGCAGGCTGTTGTCAGGAGTGCATAAATCTTATGTATCCTAAAGCTGCTATATCACACAAAAAATCACCACTCAGATGTGCATAAATAAAGTAGGAACCCATCAGGTGCTGCCTCCTTGACTAAATTTCCTCTTTGGAAGTAGAGAAGTATTTTAGTTTCTGAAAGTATGTTGGTACTCATTTTCAAACGTGTATATATAGACAATCTCTATTTTCCTGCCATCTTAATTGTAATTATCAACGCTGTGTGGCCTGAATGATTTATTTAACTGTGCAGAACTATTCTTATTAGTATTGTTACTCCTATTTTATGAAACAAGAATAATTTAATACAATAATCACTTCTGAGAATATACTGATAAAGCACTCTTACTGAGAGAAGGGGGAATGTTTTCACATCCTGCTGCATAATCCTTCCTTCAGTAAGTTTCTTCAGACACCTTTAAGGCAACCTGGTGTTTTGCTATTTTTATTATATTAGAGTTCACAATGGCAAACTCTTACATATATGTTAGGACATGTCCAGAGCTACCTGCCAGGACACACTGAGTTACAGCATGCTCTGTTCCTATAAGTGCACAGTGGATGTTTTAAGGTTTCACTGTGATCAGGTGTGAATTAATCATCAGGGTTTTCAGCTCACTCTTTTGGTACCTCTCCGTGTGTTGGCCACATGTCAGCAAAAGCGCCAGGAATGTCACTCAGGTGGTAAGAAAGCCCTCCCTAACACATTTTGCAAAGTAATGCTTTCAAAAAGTGCACACTGATAACCCAACAGTCACACTAGAAAGGGTTGTGGTGCTTCGACTGTGACATTGCATGACCCTACCCGACCAAGGCAGAGCTCCACCTGATGTTTGGCCACTGGCAGAAAAATCCACAGGAAAAAAAAGCAACAAAAAAGACATTGCTATTTATTACTGTCACTCTGCATGTTAGCCAGGCAACTCCTAAAACGCTGTCAGGATAGTCTAAATTTTGAAAACTAGGCAAGACAGAGACCATAATCAAAAGCTATGAGAAACTATTTTCAGAAACAAATAACCATAAAGATCTACTGGAAAACAGACACAAATCAATTGTGAAAAGCAAGAGGGAGGATCACAGAACTGTGATTTTGGAGGTCACCAGTGGTCAAAAGGACAAAGGCTCTATGAAAAAAATCCAAACCCATTTGACTTGCAAGTAGACACTTCATTAACTAATTAGAATCATCACAGTATGACCTTTCTCTGACATCCAGCCCTCTTCTTCTTTTCTTGTTTTTAGGTTTATGACAAATACTTTGTTTTGCAGAATTTAAAGCAGCTGGCTGTCTTCTTCTAAGATTTAAGGAACAAAATTTCATTTCACACTTGCTAACTGATTGTAAAGGATGGGTCAAAGTGAGCAGCTGAGGAGGAGACCATCTGTTGCAATCCCTTCCTTTAACCAAACCAATTTCTTACAGCCTTAGCATGGCTCTCTCTCACCATCTCCTAGCCTGGCACACAGAAGCAATCCCTGTAGTAGCTTTTTAACCAATTGCATGACCATATGTTCCCTATGAGTGGAACCAAAGACAAGGCACAGCATAAAACAACACTATAGTACCAACTTAGAAACACAAACACATCCAGAAAATTGAAGTGCCAAAGCATGGGGAAAAAGGCTTTTCACATCAAGTTTCTTTCTTTCTGCCACGTTGCTTTCAAAAGCCAGAAGCACTTTAGAGCAATGATGTCTATATATAAGCTGCTGAAGTACTGTCTTGTCTTCAGTGATTTTTATGATGATATTCTCTAATGCACTTTGAAGAAACATAAGACTAGGAAAAGCTTCGTCTTTTTGAAGGAAACAAACAAGTATAATATATGGCACATGGCATTAGCACAGAGGTGGACTATCAGAGAAGAAGAGCTGATCACTTGTTTCCTTTCTCTCCCCACCCCCTTTCTTCTGTTTTTATGTTCGTCCCCTTCAACCTTAATTGTCTGGCCACCCTCTGTTAGGAAAATAAGACACTCCTGTCTTCTACTAATTCTAAAACACAGTATCTCTAACAAATCTGTTCAGAGCAGATCCTATAGCTGTTCAGGATTAACTATGAGGAACCAGCATAATTCAAGCAACAGCTTGGGTATTGGTTTAAACGTTCAATACCACACAAAGGAATTTGGTCATAAATTCAAAGCATTATAAAGTGCAAATGATATCCACATATGTGAAATAGTCCATGTGTACTATGAAGAGGTCAGACAAAATTGAAATTCATTTAAGGAAAGACTTTCCCCCAAGAAGAGGTTGATAAATATTTACAAAATTACTCTTCTCTGGTAAAAAAACATTAATAAATTACATCACCTTAACTGCAGAATCCTTGTGTTTTCACAAATACATACCCCCGTGAATGCACCTGTCATTTTTGTGTGACAAATTTGATTAATTTCACAATATTTTGGAACATTTTGCAGGTGCATGTAGGGGGAATCAATGGACTTGAGTAAGTGGGTTTCTTCCTGGCTCTGTTGCAAGAAAAACAAAAGTGTCTGCTTTCCATGGGCAGACACAGCCAGTCATCCAGACACTTGGGCAATTAATGGATCCTATAGACATATTACATCCTAGTTTGCTCTGATGGGACAAATGTTAAGGTATAGAATATAATTTATTATATCAGCCCACATATCCATTTGACAAGCACAGAGCTCTGCATGACCATCAGTGTGTTTGGGTGTTCACACCTCCCCACGTTTTTACAAGAAACAAAAGCCAGTTCTGAGTTAAGAAAGAGATAGTCAGGCCCACTTAGAAGACAACAGCAGAGAACTCCTTGTTTGAACTTCTTCTGAACCCTGAAAGACTTGATGAGACTGATACTCCATGCAGAAATAGCACTGGGATTGGAGCATCTGAGATGTCCATCAAAGGCCTTTGACAGGTCTTGGAAAGGTTCTGCTGAGAACAGTGCAAGACCATTGCAGCAATTTCTTTTCATTCAAGAGATGAATGTCTGGCATATTTATTTCATAAAGTGAGAACCAGTATCCCAAACAAATAGCTAGAATGAGCATTATTCAGCCTTTTTCCTGGCAACCAGCTTAAACGACCGTGTCTTGCTTTTCTGGGAAACCTGCCAGGTGAGCTTTGAAAGGATTGTAGTGCTGACGGCAAAGTCTAGAGGGTTCATTCCATGCACTAACCAGAGGTCTGCTAAAATAATCAGGAGGAGGAGGCAATGGCCTTCATCCTGCACAAGAGAAGAGGGTTGGGGCATAATGGCATTGCCGGGGGGAAACCGAGAAGGTTATTAAGCTCACTGGGGCATGGACTGTCTTTTACCATGTGTTTGCACAACTCTAGCACTGAGGCACCCCAGAGTAAAGTCTTTAAAAGTGGTTAAATGACTTATGCTCTTAAAATCTGTTTCCAAAAGTGAGTAGTATAATTTCCTTTACCCCCATCATTGGGCTCAGGGTGACATTCTGATCCCACTTGCCTTTTTTTTCCCCCCCCTCATACCTGAGGAAAAAATCTACCTGTTTCACATGTAATTTCACTGTTTACAGTGACTATGCCTCAGAAGGTCACCTCAACAGCTAGAAGAGGCAGGTGACATCAACTGATGTTTTACCATTTTGCAATGGCACCACGTTTACTGAAAATTGAGTTTTGAGGAAAAATGTGAATAACCAAACAGAATTTTTAAATCAGAATTAATCCAAGCTACATAATGAAGAGCTGCCAAGTGAAAAATTTGCTACCGTGACTTACATATTGAACTGATTTAAATGACCTAATTTATGAAAATGCATTTTAGAATGTCGTTCTGTCAATGTGGAAAACTAGTGCTGTAAGAGTCAGTAATCATCATACTTCTGATGTATTAATGTGAATTGTCCTATTATATAGTATGGATTATTAGCTGTTTCATCCCTAAGGAAAACACTGATATTGACAAAGGGAGAATTTCACTTTGACTTAAAAAGACACACTTGGCAAGGGGTTTAAAAGCAGAATAGTATTTATGTAAATATAATGAGAAGATTATGGCTGATCTCCTTGACATTATTCTTAAGATGGAAACACTAGAAATTCATCTGGACTACACTAAAATAGCTAAATATTAAAAGGAAACCTTACAGACAGCTACACTGAGGGGACACTTGAAAAGCCTTTTGTCCACTCTGTTAAGAATAGCAATCTCTTTGTACCTTGCAGGTAACTAAAACCAAACAGGTAACAGTGCAAACCACCATAAGGAGCAGCTGATGGAGCAATTGACCTACGTCATCATGGGCCTTTGTCTTGCTTGTTCACTCTGTGTTTTAAAGGCCTCAAAATAATAATTGAGGCCAATGATGTGTCTCTTTAATACAACTGAAATATAGTACACTCATGAATATTGTATTTATGTGTTTTAAAAAAACTAGAAGTACAATATTCACCACTAAACCCAGTTACAAGAGCAAGTCACCATGTGAGTGGTCATACTTGCAAATTAGTTTTAGGTACCTGCTAGACATCATTAAAAAAGTAAGTCAATCAAGAACAGAACAGCCAACTACAGCCTAAGGATATTAAAAACAGAACAATATCTATCACCCCAACTACAACCTTAAAACTGCATGACAGATCAGTTGTTGGGAGAAAAAAAGTCAACTACAGATCAATGTAATCAAGAGACTGATTACTTGACTGAGGAAAAAATTAGTACCCTATGCATAGCAAGATTTCATTTTGGATTACAGTGACAAATGCCTCCTGATCTTTCTAAGACCTGCACACATTTGCTGATGGTTCATTCAACAGGCCTCAGAAGAGGCAAAGATTTTCATAAGTAGGTGCTTGAAATCACATTGACATTTTTAGAGAAAAATCAAAACAGTTCCTTTGGTTCTGGTTTGTGCTTTTAAGAATGCAGTTTCAAGCATAAACGTTTTAAAACTCAGGGCAGGAGCCACTGAGAAGGCTGCACACAAAAGAAATGTGATACAGTAAGCAGATGCAAGTAACTAAACAAATTAAAGTATGACTGGGTCAGAAAAGCTGCTGTAGTTTTCTACATGTTATTTAAAAATCTTTATTTATTTTAGATATTTTTTTCCTGATAAAAGCACTTTATACCTTCCACATTTCCTATAATAACAAAGCCACAAACTACTAAGTACTACTGCCCTTATGCAACATCAGTGTCATTTTAGTGGTCTGCTCAGGCCTTCAATTTCTAAAATCCAGTTTTATCATGTACATTTCCTGACAACGGCATTTCTTTTCCCTCTGTCAAAATACAGGATTATTTGAACATGGTTTAGAATTAGTTATGTTAACCTGTACTTTGAGAGCAGTCCCAGTATTAAATGATAGACACCCATTAGAAGGAACAAGCTGGAGTCGTTGAGCCCTTTATACAACATTTTTGTAAAATTTTAAACATCATTTTGAGAAGCAGAAAATGTACCAGTCCAGTGATATCTGTCATTACTCATTCTTCATATACTCAACATGATTATTCATTACTCAAAGATGACATAGTTAAATGCTAAGCCTTGCTAAAATATTGATCATAATATGCAGGGGCATATAATTTATCTGAATCAAGTGAAATATGTTTTCCTCAGCAAGATGATGAAAGCTTGTCTCATTACACCATTATTTCTGCTGAAGTTTCCACCATTAGTTAGTTTAATGACTCTATGAACATTTTAATTGAGAAGATCCCTGTGTCAGTTGCTCATTCAAGACACATGGATGGGTTTAGGTTTGGGAATGAGAGAAATGTGCAGTCAGCTGTGCTCAGCCCTAGAGCACAGGCAGAAGGCAGAGAACCAAAATACCCAGATCAGGAGGGGCAGGAGGAATTGGAGAGGAAAAGACCAAGTGTGCTGCGCAAGGAAGAGTGAATGAACCTAACTGGGTGGTAAAAATACTCAGGCTGGCAATGTGATGTATAAAGATGTGTTTGCTTAAATCATATGCACCCGCACCCTCCAAAAAATACCCACTGATGGTACCCACCGAAAAGGCTGTCAAGCACTGAAACAGACTGCCTAGGGAAGTGGTGGAGTCACTGTCCCAGGAGGCATTTACAAGACATGTAGATGTGGGGACATGGTTCAGTGGTGACTTGGCAGTGCTGGGTTAATGGTTGGACTCTGTCCTAAAGGTCTTTTCCAACTCTAACAAGTCCATGAAAGTGCATCTCACATTTATGAATAAAAGTAACAGAAAAAAGCACAGCAGTTTAAAAATGTCATTTCTATTAGCAAAAAATGAAAGAGGATGAATCTCTGAATATTTCTCACAATGTCCTTTTATTAAATACATTCAAACCTGGAAAGCTTAAGCCAAGAAAAGGAAAAAAAAAATTAAACCTAATAGGATTAACTGTAAACAATCACACATTTTACACAAAGAAAATGAAGTGTTTGACATAAACACTTCATAAGCAAGATGATTTACATTATTTTCACTTTGTGATGATTGGAAATAAAAATATATGACTCTGTACTCATTTCTGACTTGTTCTACAGAACCTTTGCTGAACCTTTCTATAAAATCATACACATGCAAGATCAAAACTGAGATGAGAAGCAGAATGTGCTTCATTATGGCAAGTACAGCTCATATCCTCCTCCACAACACAATTTATTAGTATCTAATAGAATTGTAATGTTTCTCATTCTACACTTTTACAGCTGCATCAAAATATTAAAGTGTGAATTGCAATTAAACTCACACAGTGCTCTTAGCATAATTTCCCTTGTATTAATACTTAGCAAACCAAGTTATTGGTGTAATATTACTCTTGATACTGGTTGTCATAAAGGGATAAAGCCTCCAAATAGTAATAAAGTATATTTTACTGGAGAGAGAGCAGCAGTACAAAAAAACATTATGCTACTGGAGTTGTTAATTTCTGTGGAAGAGGGCAGGGAGAGAAAGGCTTTTGACTCATTAAATTATAGTTTGCAGGTTAGTACACCAACTCACTTTAATCTCACTAAACAGGTAATTTACTTGCTTTCTGAATGCAGCCACATGCAAGGAAATGCTAGTGCACTCGAGGGATGAATCTAAGATTGATTGCTTGGCTCTAGTCACCAATAATGTACAAATTCTGCTGAGCTCTATTTTAAATATGCCTAAAATATTTAAAGATTTTAGGAGGGAAAAATGGAGGGGCAATATTTCGTTCCTGCAACCTCAATTTATGGGTATGTGGCCTGCTTGACTAAAGAATTTTGAAGCAGAAGAGCTAAACTACTACTTGCAAATGGCAATAGGTACATTGACTTGGGATAGAGCAGTTGCAGGTGCAATATGCTTATGTTATCCCTTAGGAAGCTCAGAAGTTTTTTGGTTTTTTTTTTTTCCCCCAACTGCTCCTTAGATTAGCAGTTGGTTGTAGCTTTTTGTGATTTATAGTTCAGAATTGAGCTCTGCAAAAATGCCCTCATGGAAAAAAAATGAGACCTTTAGTATTTGCTAATGGAAGGGAAAAAAACAAAGACAAAGGGGGCTGAATTAAATGACATTAAGTGGACATAATTTTGATAAGATTGCCAGGGCTGGATAGTTCTATAAAGGGAGCTGGAAGTAGAACTTAAATGTCAAGAATCACATTTTTCCTTCTTTTAGGAACTCACCAGGTAAACCAAACTGTTTCATATTCTAAGTGCTGACCCATAGTGTAATCAGAAGCAGAGCTGCAGTGTGGGTCAACATGTTTGATCAGGTTTTGCCTGTTTACCCAGGTCTGCAAGCAATGAAGACTTGGCCATGTAGGCTACAACCAAAAGCCCAGTGAGGTTGTGCAGTCTCTCCTGTAAATCATGTCATGAACACAAAAGACCATTTTATTAAGTTAACAAAAAGTCTCAGGGTGATGCTGAACAAGGTTTTGAAAGATTATCTTGATTTATTTCAGATAGGCTCATGGTTTTGCTAAAACCCAATGTGTGTTATTGATAAAGGACCCTCTTAGTTGTTGCCCTCCAACTTGCCAAGTTATTTCTGTCAGTGGAGAGTTCTCTTCCTTCCAGTGTTCCCTCTGCACCAGGATTAAAGACCACTGAGTAGGGAAAGTGGTAAATCTGTGAATGGACCCCCAGATTCTGGTCCATGCAGTTTCACACATCATAAAAGAAAATACAAATAAAGCAAACCTTCCCAAACTGCTGCAAGCTCCATTGTTATCTGCCAGTGATATAGATTTTATCAGCTTTGTCTTCTGTCTGTGACAATTACTGATGATAGATCCTCTGATCCTGGTAAGCTGAACATGAGGAGTCTGTGTCACAGCCCACAGAATCAGCGGTGCAGTGTCTGGGATTTGCTGTGTCATTCATGAACTGCCAAAATAACTGCATCATTGCAATGTGTCACATTTCCAATTTTTCCTCCCCTTGCCTTTTCCCTCCTATACGTTTAATCTCCCAAAAATTTAATCTCTGCTGCCTAAGCCACCAGTTACCAGAATAGACCAAAGTACTGGAATATGATGAAAAGCCCAATAAATGCCACCAGCCTGACCCTCTCATCACAGGCTGTCTCCCTCCTCACTTGGCATGGGGAGGTTGATCTCCTAACTCTGTGCTGCTTCACCCAGTACAATAATCACTCCTGAGCAACAGCAATGGTGACATATTTTGCTTGTGAGGCTGTGAGAACTTGGTGAGTTACAGACTAACAAAAGTAGTGTGGTGATACTCTGTATTTAAAAAGAATTTAAGTATTCAAGGGCCTAACCCAAAACTTATTTAAACTCAGTAGAAGTTCCAAATGTGGCCCCTAATATCTTGAGCACATCTTGGAAAGACCTTGAGCACCCAGGACTGTGGCAAGGTTTACTCATCTAAGTCTGGCTGAAAGTAAAATTCTCCATTCCTTCCTCTATTTCTCATGGTACATTTCCTAACAGTATAATTTACAGAAAAATGATCAAAATATCATTAAGAAATGTCAGTACTCTCAGCCAAGCTCCTTTCAGACACACAAGCAATGTGTGGTAGGCATAATAAAGTCATGATTAGCAATGTCCTTTAAATTGCAGGAAAGGGAGACAGAATAGATGTGCCCTATTCCATATCTGAACAGGCTCTTTGCCTGACCGTGAACAAGTACCTGACTAGCGAATGCCTGGGCATAACTTAATTCTTTCATGCCTGTAAAGATACTAGTATTTCTGCACTACCCAGCAACAGCAGTAATATCATCCTGTTCTCCCTGCACATCAGAAGCCACAGCCAAACCAACCCAGAGAAGCACACTGCAGAAGCTGCTTCCCTGCTCAGCCCAGGGCTGGGGCCAAGGAGAGCCAAAGTAGCAGCTAAACCACAGAGAAGGGAGGCTGATGGGATCCTGGACATTAGCAATGGACACAATTACCTCCGGATTAGATTTAGTTTTGCCCTGGGAAATGAAGAACAGTGCGGGGGGGGGAGGGGGGGCTGCGCAAAGAACCGAGAAGAAAGAGTGGTAGTACTGAAGAACGTGTTCCGCATGAGCACCACCAGTTCTCCTCAAGCCCCTCCCAGTTTCTGCTAACAAGCCCACGCATGCAAACTGAGGCAGACACGACTCAAAAAGTGATCCATTTGTCTTACAATAATGCTAGTCTAATTAGCCATTTATCCTTGGCAGCTAGAACTACATCTGAAAAGAAAAAAAAAAAACAAACCACATTCTTCCTTGCTTGCTCTTTTCCTACAAAGTAGTAACAGCATGGCCTCTGTAGGAAACACATTCAATAAATGAATTTGGGTAACACCAGGAGTTTTGTGAAACAGTGTTTAAGACTGAGTCCAAGGGAAAATAATAAAAAAAATAATATGCTAAGATAATGAAGAACATCTCTATGTATCACTAGGTTTATGTTGACTGCATCACATTTTGGAGGAAAAAGGCACAAGACAACAGAAAGAGGTGAGCCCTCACAGAGCATTATTCCAGGGAGTTATTCCTGGCTTACTTGCAGAAAGGATACTCCCAGGGTGGATATTTCTACTCTAGGACAAAAATGTCTCATTTTGGATTCCTTTAGCCTTTTTAGAAACAATAGCTCACCTGTTATATTTGGCAGACTCTACCAAATCCACTTCCCCTGGATAGACAGCCCCTTTATTGTTAGAAATTTATTCCTAGATCCAGGTAAAATGTTATGTAACCAATCTAGACATGAATTAAAGGAAAAATGTGTGCATGAAGTACTGAATACTTATAGCACCCATCAGAGATGCCATGGAGTTCTGGGTTTTAACTCCAGCCCCAGCCTAAGACCAGTGGATGGAGCAATGCAGGAGCTTCAGTTCACTTGTGACACCATCACCATGGACACGCCTGTACCATCAGCAGTTCAAGCACAAAATAGGTAACCGGGAGTGCTTTGGACAAGGAAGCTCCTGATCCTCAGACACTGTAACAGAGTGGGGTCAGTCCTATGAAAGAGTTCTCTGTGAGCCCATTTCTCTCTCAAAACGAGCCCTTCAAATCCTAAATCCATCTGTGTCTAGGTTGCCAGATTTGAAGCAGATACCAGAATGTTTTACTTGAACATAGCAAACAAACAAAAAAACCCCAAACTCACAAGGTAGTACACATGGGAGCTGTGAGCTTTTCTTAAAGCTGAAATGATTCTTTCATTAAACAAAATATTGCTGTTAGCCCACTCCTGCTGTAAATATAATCAGTGCCAAAAAGTACATTGGCTTTCCCAGCCCCACTTGCCCAGCTAAGTCATAAAATAGTGAAGAAGCCAAAGCCTAGATGCCACCTAAAACTGTGGTAAAGCCAAAGGTGAAGACTAGATTGTACTGTTCTACCCAGCGCAAAGAGCGAATAAAGGCACCCAAGAAAGATTTGACTTATAGACAAGGTGACAGTATTTCTGAAATCAAAGACTGAGATATTTTCATAGTGAGTTTTTCTAGGGTCATAAAAAAGACAAAACAGCCATTTACAGAAGTTGTGTGCTGGTGGTGTGATTGCCAGCTCGCAAGGTGACAGCAACACTTGCATATCACTTGCAATGTAGGTTTATTTCCAGACACTCCGAGTTCTGGAGACATTTATCATACACTGCCAAACTAACATTAACATCCACTTTGCGCAAAGGAACAGATTTGAATATCTGTGCTGATCCAACTTCTTCTTTCCTCTGTTCAGCAGACGGAGCACTTGTTCTGCTGGACTGTTTATTTCTGGCAAACATGGAACAAATACTTCTCAGCCTTGGAAAACGAGCAGCTTATAGTTAGAAAGAAAGAGAAGAAAAAGAAGGAAACCAGGTCACTGAGGTGTCAGGAAAAAAAATGCTGGAATGGCATGAGAGGAGGGAAAAAAAAAAAAAAAGAAAATCAAGATTGCCCCAAGTTTTGTTATAGAAAAGACAAGCAGGAAGCATCTTCAAAGAACATAGAGATTGCATTATAGTGCTATACCATGACTTCTCCCAGCTGCCAAAGGGATGGCAAATCCAATAACTCATGACCAGAAATAAAGAGCAGTTATAGCTGGGCAATGGAAAATTGATACCTATAAACATGTAAACTCTTATGCTGATGCCTTCCAGCAAAAAACAGAAGCTGGACCGGTGGGTTTTCAATGTAAAGTTACAGCATCTGCTTAATTCTACTTTTATTTAATGCCTCTGTCCTTTATGTGGCATTAACTTTAATGTAATATTGAAAACTTTGGTTTTTTTTAATAGTCTAAGTATAAATGTAATAGTTATATAACAATAATAATAATAAATCAAGAATGTACTAGAGTCACTGCAATAACTAATAATAACATTAAGACACAGTCTACAATGCATCTAAAGTTCAGTACCTTAGAGAGTTAATTAAGTCTTAAGTTAATTGGCAATGATCTTATTTCTAGACAGGAAATGTAGGCGATTATCTTGTTTATGCTTAAACAAGTAACTGAGGTCATAACAAGACTTTTTCGGGTATTATTGATTGATTTTTAATTTGTTAATTAATTTTGATTGACTTTTCAAGTATCTTGTTTAATTCTTTGCTCTAAGGAGATGAAGCTACTGACATGGCTGGTGGCAACGTAAAGCCACACTCACCATTTTCACTGTATGAAATGTGTAGTTTTCATAACTCCTCTGCATTTGTTAAATGCTAGACTACTAAAGGAAAAGCTTTTGCAACAAAGCACAAATCAACTTACTACTCTCATAACTTTCTGCCTACCTTTACCTTTACACAGTAGCACCAGAGATGCCAAACTGCATTTAATCATTCAGATAAGCACTACTAAATAATTTCTTATGTTCCTGTTGTTAATTGTACAAATATTACCATTTTATTGCTTCAGGAAATTATTACATTGAAAATAGTTAATGGATAATTATATGAAAACCTAACCCAGGTAATGTTTTCCAGATTAGAACTATAGGGAAGAAACCCAATCCTTTGCAAGGCAGCTAAGTTTCATCACAGCCACATCCCGAAGCTTTTTTTAACTGCAAGTGGCTTCTCCCCATACAGGCTTATCCAAAATCAGTCCATCAGCTATTACCCAGACTTAAAAAAGTGAGCATAGTGTTAAAATTCAACTCATGGGAAAGAACGAGCCCAAAAGGACCTTTAGCTCATGGTATCTCCACTGAAGAAAATATTTAGGTGCACAGCCACATAACAAGGGATAAAATTAACAGCTCATTTTACCTTGCCTCCTACCATTTTAGACCAGAGCACAGGTACAGACTAGTAAAATGTCAGCAGCGAGTGACAGTGCCTGGGCAGGCATCTGCCTGGGTCAGAGCGGGGTGAATTGGGCAGTGGTGCTTCTGCTGCCACCAATGCCCCTGTCCCTGCAGGAGAGCCCCTCACCAGCACTGCCAATGCACCTCCTGCCAGCAGTGCCCCAGGGGATGGGTCACACAAGGCGGCTTTCTGTTCCATTCACAGACTTACCTGCGTAAGGTGGATGGCCTCTCTGCATAAGGCACGTTAACCCAGAGATAATTAAAGGCCACAAATTATATGCAGGAAATTCATACCTGACAGTGTAAAAACCAGAGGGGACAAATCAGTTCCCGGAGGACAAGAGTTTGAACTGAGAAAAAGTAACAAGGTGTTTCTTAAAAATCAGAAGTGCCAGTTGAAATGATAAAACTTCATAAAAGGCCAAAGAAGCACAGATATGACTAATTTGAACCACTACCACTCAAGCAACAAATAGCAAATAGTATAACATGGAGACTACTTTTCAGCTGCAGATACAGACCAGTGCCTCAGTGATATAAATACTTGCCTTCCTTATCCTCACCCCCTCTGCAAGTTCAGTTCCTCTTTTTCTTCCTCATTAAAAAAAAAAAAAATCCCATAGTTTGGGAATTAATTGACAAACTGGGATTTCCCCCCCCCCCCCCTTTTGTTATTGGGCTGTTCTCACTTAACAAAATATTGTGGTAATGTAGAATTCATTCTTTACATTGACAGAGAACTCTTCTACTTGATTATGTTTTATTTCATTGCTAGAGTTTTCTACTTCCTTCAAGTCCCACTTGAGTATCCCTTAAGTACTACTATTTCACACTATTCTGATTTTGGGCCATACAATTCAGAGCAAAGCCTTGGTTTTCAGTTTTATCATATATTCAGTGTTGAACACTGTACCAAGTACTCTTTCCTGTGTCCCTTTGTAGCTGGATCAGTACTTCCTCAGCATCATCAATTCTCTCCAATAATGGAAGGTGGAAGTTACCCTCTGGGTAAACACTTCCCTTGTAAGAATGACATGGGCTGATTTACCACACTTGACTCCTCCTACAGGGTTAGCACTAATTTCCTGGATCAAGCTGCTCCCAAAACTTGCAGCATTCTGGAAGCAGCCACCCCAAGGCTGAGGGAGAGCATTAAATCACATATGCTGAGATTTAGTCCAGGGCCTCATTTGCATTACAGGTAGTTTTACCTCATGGGAATCACAGGACCAGTTCTAGTTTGAAATATGCATTTTACTGTTATCCTATCTGGAAAACAAGTCCATCCATTTAGGAAAGTAAAGCAAGGTATGGTGTCTCCAGTATGGCTGTGAGAGGTTTCAGGAATAGAATATGAGAATTCACATAATAATAAATGTGAGAATCCCAGGAAAAGCCCCCTGGTTTTGTGCTGCATTTTGGTCATTTCCCCCTACTGTTATGGTGTCCCTATCACAACTCTATCCTTGAAGCTTAAGAATCTGCTGTGAGCACTTATCCTTTCTTTCCACACCTGCAGCCTAATCTTTGAAGTACTTAAGGTGAATTTTTGTTTCACTTGAGAGGCACGATGCTTACTTGCTTATGATTCCATATTTCATGGTATAAACACTTTCCACCCAGCAATGTCCTTCCTACTCACCTGACACAGGGAAAATCCCCTATACCCAAATATCAAGCCTTTACCTCTCCCCACCTCATCAGCAGTTTTGCTTTTTCTGTAACAACACAAATGAATCAAATTTAGAGCCAATGTTCTGGCATGGCCTATCTGTAACTTTATTTTGTGCTATCTGAGAAAACCCAACCTCCTTTTTCTAGGCTGGAAAATATAATCTTATAAAACTCTCCTGGTTTAAAAACCAAAATTACTCAGAGTAATCTACAGTTACAATAATAAAATACACTTTGAAAAGTAATAACAGTAAAGTCTTCATGCTGGATAAGACCTAGAACACAGATAATGAGTGGTTATCAAGATTTTATTTTCATATGTATTGATACAAAAATGCAATATGTAAGGTGTTTAACTCCCTTTAAGCAGAGTGAAATAATTCTTTAAGTAGAATGAGTAGAGAAAAATCCTTGACAAATTTTTTCACAGGGGTAAAGCCTGATCTCAGGTGTACTTGCACCATGCAACATACATCAGAGGATCCCAGACTGGCCCAGGGAAGCCAGATCCAGGGGAACCAGCCACGTGTGTGAGGTGTCTCATCAGTGCTCATCAAGGTTTGTTGGCTGTGACAAAGCACTTGGCCAGCACAGCCTCATGATCCTGCTGGTGTTTTCACTGCTGGAACAACGGGGAGCAGCTTTTGGCCCAGGGACTCCACACACCTTTGGACCAGGGTTAGTGTAAATTATTGCTGCTCCCCATATACCATGTTAAGGATATTTGTCTCTCGGTATTTTTGAAGGCAGGGGCCAGCACAAGGTACTACTTTGGGGAACAAACTAAAGCAGTGTGACAAAAGATACACTGTGCTGACAAATTCTTCTGGGCAGCTTTGCTCTCCAGAGGCCAGGACCTACACTGTTCTCTTTGGGACAGCCTGAGCAAGACAGCGCCAAACAAACTTTAGCTTTTATTACCCTACTCTAAGTTTTATGTTCTACTTCAAAACACATCTAAGTTGTGAAACCATTATGCCACCAATTTTTCTTTTTTCCCAGTCAATTCTCTTTGGAGACAAGACCGCCAGCAGCATTTCAGTAAACATTCCTCTTCTTGCCTAGTCAATGTATACTCAATTAAAAGCATATTAATAACCACAACACTCCACTGTGCTCATTTGCATAAAAAGAGGGCCAAATGATACCTAGTCTTCTGTGCCACCTTTTCTGGAACAGATATAAAATGCCTGGAGAGCACTGTAAAGAGCTGGTTGTTTCCTACAGAATAGTGCCTGCACTGATGCTGTTTCCAGTACATTTCAGCTTGCTCCCATTTTTCTTAATTACAAATGGGACTTAAATAAAACAAATTAAATTCTGATGGAGTATACAAGTCTTAACAAAACTAATACCCTGCTCACAAATGCCATGCAGTTTATGCATAGTGTCCTCTGGGTAATGGCCAAGACAAAAGGCAGAGGTACAGATGCACAAGAAGTTAAAGCAGATTGCTCTAAATTGGATACTTGTTTCTTTTTTTGACTCTGTGTGGTTTTAATATCTAGGACCAATCACTGGTCTTTGTATAAACATGGTGAGAAAGCGCAAGATTGTCAGGGTCATCTTACTTCACGAACACAAAAATATATTGGTAAACTCCATCAAATACACTCTGTCCACAGCAACCAGCACTTTATGCACTGCAGCAATCTCATTTTTATCAGCCATTTACTTGTGTTGCTGCTGATAGGGACAGAAGCAGCACATGATCATTCTGCCAAAAATACGCATTACCCACAACACAAGGGGTGCAGAAGACTCATCAGCTGCACACAATAGTCTCCTTAATCCACTTTGGACAAGGTTAAAATACCAAAATCTCAAACACCTGCACCTGGCCACAGGAGTTTTGGCAGTGCACCCCATGCCCCCAGGCTCAGGGTGTCTGCATTGGCAGCTCGGGTCAAGGTGGATTTTTAAAGGGACTCTGGACCAAATCAGGCCATGTCACAGTTTAGTTCCCGCTGAAAGGAAGCCCATTTCTTACCCCAGCCTGGCTCCACAGAGCAAGCCAAGACACAGAGTCTGACTGGATTCAAGCTGCTCTGAAGCACAAATGCCTCCAGTCCAGACACCAGGTCCTCAGCCCCAGCCCCTGCTGCAATAGCTGTAAATCTCCATGTGTCTTGTGTGGGCAGAGAACAGCATGTGCATACAAGTATCCTTTTCTATGCAGAGAAATATTTCTGCATTTTAGGCTGGGAGTTGGAGTCTTTTGGCAAGTGAACTTTATTTAATTAGAAAACTCTTTCCACTGTGGTGTTTCACTTCCCAGCCATTGTCTCATTGCTTTTTCCCTTTCTTCAGCCATGTCTTAGTCAATTCTCCTCTCCTACCCTGTCTTGGTTATGGTTTGATATTTTGTTTGATTTCAGAAGCTTCTCCATTTCATAGAAGGTTTTTGGTTGGAGTTTTTTTTGATGGGGCCAGGGACAGCAGGATCAAAGTCCAGTTTATGAGTTCCTGATCTTGTTACCCAACCCATTTCCCCTGTTTAGTTTTCAGTTGTTACAGTCATATACAGCTGCCCTCCACAAATTAATATTACAATTGCTATGCTTCAATGCTTTGTATTTCCAGCTCCTTTAAACCTCTTACTTTAGAACACTGTTGTGCAATAACATATTGAATAAATGAGTAACCACTTCATACTGCTCTTGTATTTATGAATAACCAGAGAAATTTCTTTTTTGACAGTGGATGAGAAATTAAATGCACTTTAAAGGCTCCCAAAGTGTATTTTTAGATGCTAACAGATGAAATCAAAGAGACAAAATTACTTTCTCCTGCTTAAATATTTCACTGATTTTTCTTCGAACACCATTCTCCCTTCTGTCTCAATCCAAGGTGCATGTGATGATCCCTGTCTATACCATAAGGCATTCATTGTAGATCTAGGCCTGATCAGAGTATTTATAAAGAAGAGCACACAGAATATTAAATGCATTTTAGTGTACATATTCTACCTGTATAGACTAGTGCCCAGGAACTTCACAACAGAAGAACTGAATTTGACCCTCTGTCTGACATGCCTGTGTCTGCTGTGCTATATTACACCCATATTCCGGCTGCCCATGGCTTCACACATCCCATGCACATTAATAGTTGCAACCAGAAACAAAATTGAGAAAGGCATGTGGGACTGTGAATGCAAGGGAGGCAGACTTATTGAAATTCATCTATTGCTGTGCTTGATTCCCCAAGCCTCACGCAGTAACACACAGCCATAGGTGGCTGCATCACTGTCTGGGGGAGAGGGAGAACTGGGGCAGAACTGTTCCACTGTGCGGTTTCACTGTTGGTGACAGCTTTTCAGACATGCAAGGCATAAACCAAGAACCTGATCTGGTGGGTTTCAGTGCCTGCAAACCCAAAATAAAATTCACCTAGAGCTACAGTGGTAATTGTGTACCAATTGATGTGCATTTAGTCAGATCCCCAGCTATATCATGAAGATTAAAAAAAAGCCTTCTAAGTTCTCATCATATAACAGCAAAATGAGGTTTTGCATTCCTCAAAGCCAAGATCAAACTCTGTTCCCCAGACATGCCCAACAACCTGCCCAGCATTTTAGTGACAAAATTTCTTTCATCTTTCCAACACAGAAACAGCAAAACATAAGCATTTTAACTTCCTACCGCACAGAAAGGCCACACACAACTACAGCAGCACCCATGTAAGTATGAATGCATGCTTTGGCTCTCACCAAAGCCATGCACAGCCCTTGACTGGCACTGCTGCCTTAGAAGCACTGGTTACTTCAGCAGGAAGCTCTGCACAAGATCAGGGCAGGCCTGAAAAGAAAGATTCTTTAATTTCAGAAGCCCATTTCTTAAGTCTTAGCAACTGGTGTAAATCAGGAACTCCCTTCCAGTTGCTCCAGTGTAAAACCACTTTAGAGGGCAGATCCAAGTCTAGTCTTTCAACTTGCAGAAGCCTCTGGACTCTGTCCAGGATGGACTGGTAGGCTTTTTGCAGTTTGGAGCTGAAGCATGGAGAGAGTTGCACTTCACACAGTCCCACTGCTCATCTCTCTGCACCTGACTTCTCTGCACAGTATCTGACAGAATACAGCCCTCGGGGAGGGACACAAGTACAACACATTTCTTCTGGTTAGACTGAGCTTTGCAAGTGAAGATAACTTTTTAATATTTTATTACAGCATATTTTAAATTACAATTGTAATTAAGCAAGGAGATTTTCCCCTCCCATAATCACATGAAATGGCCCAAGCAATTTAGTGTTTCGATTTTTATATTCATAGAGCAAATATTAGACCGTCCAGTTACATTACTGAACAATAGATAACCCTAGGTCACGCTGTATGTTCTCTTTGAGAAGATATATAATGTCAAAGATCAAAAGCAGTATTCTAAAAATTACAGGCAGTTTTTGTATAATTTTTTTTTTCTGGCTTTGAATTGTACTTCTAACTGGAAAAGGCGCCAAATTATGTCTTAACATTTTCAAACCACCTCTTTCAGGGCACTGCAACCCTGAGAGGAGACAACCACACATCTTCAAAGCAGACACTTAATATATGATAATAATTATGCCAGACCCCTGTGAACCCATCCAAAACTAGAGGCATGGCACAAAACTATTCATGAGTGTTCTCTGCTAACTGAAAAAAAACCCAAAGCTAATTAAATATATATTTATTCACCACAAGTTAGGAAAACACATCATTCTGCCACTCCTATTTCAGATCCCATTTCATGAGCAGTCTACAAACATCTACTCCATGATAAATCACGTTTCTGACCATCTCAAAAATCCACATTTTCCATAAACACTTGAGGTGTCTGCATCAGTTCTGCGTTCATACTCAACTGGATGCTATCATACCACATTTTTCAGGCATGCAGCTGCTTTTCTGCCTTTGGTGTTTAAAAAAAATTAAAATGAGACTTCACACTTTTAATTAAATGTTTAATTCATGTTTTTGTGAGCTATTTCCTTCCAATCTGGATTTTGTCACACAACTATAAGAATCTTTCCACTGCCAAAATTTTTTTAAAATGGTAACTCAGTGTCTCAAAGAATGTGTGTTGCACAATTTGGTAAAGAATTTGAAAGTGAAAGTCACATTTGGAGTAAAGTGGGAACGCCTAGTAACTGGCACAAGCTGTGGCTGTAAAAATATTCAATGTTCAGAACAAAAACCCCTCCAAAAAATCAAAGGAACAGCTTAAACACATTTCAAGGAACATACAGTAAATAGAAAGTTTAAGGGACTAGTAGAAAGAGCACATGGAGCAGAACCTGGTTCTTATGATGAGATACAAGTATTTTAATACCTTTGTTGTTTCATTTAAAAAAAAAAAGGGCAGAAATACTCCTCCAAAACCAAACAAAACATGAGTCAACTATTTGAAGACGGTGGCAAAAAGGAACACAGTTTTCAAAAGGAGCTTCTTATTTCTACTCTCACTGGCACTCAGCACATTCACAGCATTGCTTTTCAAATCCTTCAGGAGCAGCTGAGTGTCGTTCAGCCAAATGATGTTCCCATTAGGAGAGCGGCACATACCATGCTAATCCAATGGCTTTTCCACAGCTGGCAGTTATTGGTTCTAATCACAGGATGAGAGCGAGCAGGATTTGTCCTGTCCTCAGGACAGTATAATTGCTTATCATTACTGGTAAGAACAAGACATGTTCTTACCAAGGCCAAGAGTCTTTACTTTGCTGCACCTGGTGTTCATGGCCCAAAATGAGCATCCCTGTTGAATCTACTCATGATCCCCTTGCGCGCACTCGCTAACCTGGCAGCCCTGCCCACAGTTTCCTGAGCATGTGCACCCATACAACCTTACCTGGGTCACTCTCCTCCAGCTGCAGCCTTCAGCTGGGCTCAACAGCAACCCCCATGGCTTGCCAAGACCCAAGCACTGAGCTGAAAGCAGCTTCCAGTCTGTGATGGAAACAGAACTTTGAGGTCTTCCCTGAGACATTTAAGGTTGTTAGGAACTGCTGGTTCTGCCTGGACACTACCACTCTCCTTCAGAAAAAATATTTCCACACATATTCTCATATAAGCAGATTAAATACCCTTTGGATAGGTTGGCTAAGAGTTTTGGCATACTTTTAAAAAGTGACCTTAATATCCAAAATCCAGACTAGCAAAGGAAAGTACAGTTCTGTCTACAAGATATGTTGAGCCATGATGCAATTTGCCTGAAAGGTCCAACAAAGCTACTGTGACCAAAAGCTGTGCTCACAGCCTGGGTCTGTCAGAAGTGTGCTGACCAGCAGAAAGGTGATGGCCACGCTTCTTCACCATTCCTCCTTTTGTACAGACCCTGTCACCCATACTTCAGCCAGCAGATTCTGAGCCTGCATTTTTGGGTATAAAATTATGAATTGCTATTGCTCATGCTGCAGAACTGATAACACAGGCAACAAGTGCAGCAAAAGCCTCACTCTGTCTTATAGCAAAGCATGGTACAGGATAAGGACCTCCCTGCTGAGTATTACCTGGCCTTGGATGCTGGCAAATATTGCCAAAATAACTACCCGTTGCTATTTATCCATGGACACTCACAGAAGGTGTCACAAGCTTATCAGCATCACTAACTGAAGGTATGAAAACACGACAAGGCAGCTTGGATAGCCAGGTGCATCGCTTGTCTGAGCCTTTCCTCTCTTTGAAGCAAAGCAAGCAAGTTACTACATGAGTGACCATGTTTGCATTGTTTCAGGTAACACCTTAGGTCATAATTTGAAAACACCCACAAAAATCTATACCACAATCAAATCTTTAAATAACCAGAATCTTCATTTTGCTCCAGGCAATTGTGCAAAGATCTACTGCATCAATAATTTGGTTACTTACATGTATTTACTTCAGTCAAGTTCTTGACAAAGCAAGGCCAAAACCCCAGTGGTCAGTGGGGGAGGTGCTGGAGAGCTTCAGTGCCCGCAGTAGTGACACACACACACACACACAGGCTGGCAATCAACCCCTCACTACACCTGGTGATGGCAGGCACAAGAGGGTACATCGTGCACACTGATAGACATCTTTAAATTTGGCTTTCTCATCTGGGTGGCTGAATTCAGAAAACCACTCCAGACCCCTCTCGAAGTCTGTTCTCGACTGGAAGCCTAGTTAAGTTGCTTCAGGGGGAATTGAAATCAAAGATGGTTTTCTGCATCCAGCTGAAATAGATTGTTTAGTGATTGCAAAAATATAACCCTTCAAGTGGGCTCGGGGTTCTGTGGAGAGGTAGAAAGGCTGGGAGCTGTCTGCATGAAAGAGCGTAAATAGTTTTACAGGGACAAAGGCATTTTTCTCTTTTAACACAGCCACTAATGAAATAACAAGAGTGGCTTACAAAGAAAACACAAAAACATTAGACTGCTGTGAATTATGCAGTTTGGTAAGAGATAAAATAATAACCAGCTCACCATCAAGACCAAATCCCCAAGCTGCTTGTAGGATCATGATCGGAGGGGCGTTGAGTCATCTGCTTTGCATACCTCTGCCGTGCACAGCATTCTCAGCATTCCGACAGCCGCGGGCGCACTGGGAGCGCAGCCACAGCGGGGCATGCACGGGGAGGGGGGGCCCACGCCAGCCCACGGCCACTTTGAAGGCACATGTTGAATGACCAACACCTTCTCCCCTTATTAGCTACCTCCTACCTACCTCTTCTTCCTTTATCTCCTGGGGAGGCCCTTCCCTCCCTCCTGCCCACACCTGTAAGAGGTTAAGGCTCTCACGCACTGATTAGATGGTTCGTGGCCAGCTGGGCTTTAATTTGTGGGTATAGGGAGGTGTCATTAGCACAAGGAGCCCTCCCCGGCTGGGTGTATTTAAGGAGCTGTTGCAGCAGCTATAGAGTGCCTGATAACCTCGTTGTCACCTCCCCAGGTGGCTGTAGTAAAAGTGCTGCAATTTTCTTTAGAAGGGCAGGAACTTGCAAAATAATTAAATATGTCAAGTCAGTGCGTTGTGTGGAGACCCCAGGGTAATTTGCTTCCTTTTATAAACCTGAACTTGATTTGCTTAATTTCTTTCTAGATGAACCTGAACACTGGCTTTCAATTCTCATGGCCTCTTATTTATTATTTTTTTAGACAGTTCATCCCCCCAGACACAAACCATGATTATCAGGGACTGGAAGGGAAGAGCCCAAATTCAAATGAATACATACATACATATGTGTGTGTGCACATGTATATTAAACTGCTGCCTGTCAAAGGCAGTTTAATGAAGCTGGAGGGAAGCTTTTAAATAAAGTCATGGAGAATGTCAAGCAGTGTGAAACAACCTAGTTAAACACCAAAAAATCTGTCCATCCTTTCGTTTGGCTCCTGATTTATGTCAAGTTGAAATAAATTATAATAACACAAGGTATTAGATTCTTTATGATATAAATACAAAGTATATGCATTTAGAAGTCTTAAGACTGTAAAACACAGATGGAAGCACACCATCCATAAGTTCCAAACCACCTCATTTAAAACTCATGCAAAGCACACCACAAAGAGAAAGCATGAGAAATAAAGACTGAAGTCTCAGCACTCTTCCCAAAGCACAAATTTTCTCTGAGAACAATATTAGCACAAAATTGTTTGAAGGCAGAGACTGGCCAGTATACAAAAATGCTTAATTTTCATCAGATCTTAAGCAAAATCTCCTGCACATATGTTAGTTTTAGAGTTGTGAAAAGGCATAACCCCAACAAGGATGCAGAAACACGCTGTGAAGGAGTGTGAACCATCTCAGGACCTCATTGCCCACCCTGCTCCTGTGCTGGGCTGCGTGGCCGGGGACGGAGGGCTGTGCTACACCGGAATAGCCTTGTGAGGAAGGGAATAGCCTTGTGCGGGAGCATCGCTGTGTGACACGGCTGGGTACATCCTCCGCGGGTTTTTTCACTCGCCCACATCCTGTGCGCACACAGAGGGGTTGCCCCGGGGGCAGAATGTCTGTGTGGCCACATAGTTTGCTATCACCTAATCTTTTTCCTTGCTTTCCGGGATGGGAAATCTCCATAAAAAACTTCTCTGCACATACCTATCCAACATAACTTTCCAGGAAAGTAGCAATGCTGTGAATAGTTCTGCCTTTTCTCAACTTCTTTTGCAGAGAATAATTCTAATTGTGAATGAATTTGACTATAAATAATAATAACTTTACAGAAAGGAAATGAATAGTTTTATACATATTGGTTCAACAAACTCCAGTTTAACTCTAAGCCCTTCATTTGAGAGATGAGTTGTGAGGCTAATTATGTGTCACAATACCCAAGCTAATGAAGTAATGTTGATGCTATTTCAAGAACAAGTAGAAAGTGTAATTTAAAGACCAGTGAAGAACAGAACATTTTAATATTTTCTTCTACAGGTGACTAAAGATGTAATTGCTGTTAGTAAAAGCAAACCCTTTGTGTCAGAAAGAGTGCTTACTTCAGTGGCTACAGATTAAAACACTCTAGTTAGTCCTTTTTATATTCAGGGAAAAAAATTAGCCCATAAATTCTTTTATACTTTCAGTGAAGATATTTTTGGAACTGCAATAAATTTCTCATTACACGTAATACACTACTGTCTGATTATTTTTTTTTATTTTTACCTTAAAATTATGTCTAAATGGGACAGTCCAATTATGTCTGATTTAATGTTCTAAAGTAATCCTGTGTGATTACAAGAAAGGTCTTGGGTTATTTAACAAGTGACGTTTTGGATTTATTACAAAAGCAATATTGGAAGTATAGGACCTGTGAGGAGCCAATTAAACTTTCCTGGACATCATCTGCTTGGCAGTGTCCTCCTGCCACCAATATGCCACCTTCCCTACAGAAAAAAACAACTTGCTGTGCAGTGACTGGGAAAGCGGAGTTTAGTTCAGGGCTGTATCCTTTCAGAGAGCAGAAGGAGAATACTAAGGACAGATTTCAGTTGTTTCCATTACTGACCCTGTCAAAACGACCACCTCATGGAAATAGCCTGGCCTCCTTGTCTGTGGTATTCCAAAGGAGCAATGCCTGGGCTTGAGTAAATATGTAAGTGAGTAAATCTTAAAAGCCATAGAAGTGAACTCAGCATCTACTCTGTCACCTGAAGCAGGCTTCCTCTCTTTTGTACAAAACTGATGTGAAAAGCTGAAATTATGCCCCATCCATTCTCATACTTTCAGTGCATCCATGTGAGAATCCATTTTAAGGTGGGGCAGAATGCAGCTTGGAAAGTCATTGTGGCTGGTAGGGGTGTGTGAGGAAGGTTGACCCTGTCTGGGTTGGGTAGAGAGCTACTAAAAAAGGCAATTAGAAAAGCTGAATTCTAATTGCAAAAGCAGAAGATTTGTTCAGTGATGAACATGGAACTATGTGATGACTGCTACAGAATCATTTTCAGGAGCAAAACTTGCACTTGAAAATGGATTTATTAGAAATTTTATAGCTCAATTTCTCGTCATGAGATATTGATTTTACAGCTAGATATAAATGAGTTAAAATAAAGGGGGAAAAAAATCCTACACTTTATTGTAGTGACCAAAGTGATGTCTGCTACAGAAGCCTTATGCTCATACAGGCAAGTTAGAATTGCTCAGTCCTGGCACAGGAGCCTTCCTGTGGCCAGGCCACACAAGGAAAGCTTCATATCACTCCAGTAAAGCCACTTGCAGAAGTACAATAGGCTTCCTAGGAGAAATGCAATTTTAGCAGAATAATTCTGTTTATATAGCAGCCTTCACTGGTGCAATTATGATGACTGGATATTACACTGCTCTCGCTCTGCACCTGAGAGGATTCATTCCTCTGCCAACAAAACCTACAGACCAGGCCAGAAGCAAAAGTTGAGTTAATTAGAATACAGATGAGCTCGTTATGACTTACCTCTGTTTTGCCACTCTTATTACACAAGCAAAATGAAAGTCATCTCATTATGCTAAACCTGTACCAGCACTCAGCTTCCTGCTACTGGTTTCTAGCTGGAAACCAGCTATGTTGATGGATGTAGTGAAGAATAGGCAGGTACAGACAAGGAGAGATCCAGGGAGCGGCCAATCATCACAGGAAATGTGATACTCTTTTGATCTCTTGCTGTATCCAAATCATTTAAACATTGCAAATGACAACAAGAGTATCACATGAAAACCCTCATTCTGCCCTGGTGTGCGTTGCAACCATTTATATGTTCCCCTTCAGCCCTCAGAAATCTTATGCCCATGTTATTTCTTTATTGCTTGTTTGTTTTTCTCTCCTCCACTGCAGACCAGCTCTGCTGGTAGACTGGCTGTAGCAGGTATAAAGCTGAGCATGCAACACACTTTTTCAAGGCATTCAAGCATGAACTATTTTTCACTCTGGATTCCCTCTACCCTGTTTTGCTCCGTAACTTTCCCCAGTGCAGTGATCAACCCGTCCTCCAATCATCTTTACAACCTCACCAACAATACTGCTCCATAGATCAGGCCAGGCTGCTGCAGGATCATGAGGGTTTTATACCTCCAGCCTGGCACTTCCCCTGCCCCTAACTACCCAACGAGTGGAAGTCTCAAGGTTGTTTGTAAGCTGGTGTGTGTAATACAGCCAGCCTAGCCTGGGTTGTAAATTTGATGTATTTCATACTTAAGTAGGAGTGTCAACTGTTAAATCCATTCCTTGCTAAAAATAAAAGCTACATAATAAGCCTGATACTGTAGATCACTTTAAACCAGATACTGTAATCCCCACTTGAGACAGATACATGACCTATTAAATTAAACATAGATTCCCTGAAATTGCATGCAGAACCTCTCTCAGATCAGACTGACTCCATTACTTTACCTTGTAAATAGAAATATTGAACTTCTGTATATATTCAGACATGATGTATATAGTCACTTATCAGCTTTTGTATATGCATGCTGTATTAGCAGAGGGGCGCCTTGAAACAAAAACCATGTTGACAACATTTTTAAAGCAAAATACTCCATACAATCTTTCTAAATGTGTAAGGGGGGGAAAGGCGTCTATATTAAGGTGCTGATAAATTATTTCGGGGACATGTATTTGAAAACAGATCTTAACTTGGCAAAAAACCTCAGGAATGCCGTTATATTTGAATAATTGCCCTTATATTTGAATAATTATTTTTTTTTCTCCTGGGAAAATGTGTATTTCTGTACAATTTGCAGCTCAACTCTGTTGTTTATATCTTGCAACTTTCTAGCTGTCTTCACCTTGTTACTGAAGGGTAGATCTGGTGATCTATGTGACAGAAATGTTGAGAAGAGCACTAAGATGACACCCAGAAAGAACACAGCCCTGTGACCAGTCTGGAGAGAGGTTTTGATCAGACTTCAGCCTTATCTTCTCTTGGTTCCTGGGATGGACAGAAGAATGAATCCATGTCTTTATGTGGATTACTGCAGAAGGGAAGAAACAGGTTATGCATATTTTATGCCTCTGTGACACCTACTTATAGTGTGCTTTACCACTTACTGTGCATGGGCTGGACACTGCATTATATCATTATGTACAGGGTTAAACTAGATTACTGCTGAGTACCCACACCCAGCATTTCACAGCTGCTCTCTTGCTTTGGCACACAATCAGGGCTTTCTTCCAACATAGCTCAGCAAAACTGCTACCTCCGTGTCTTGCAGCAACTCTCATTTATTTATTCAGATTTATCACCACACCTATCAAGCTCTTTGCTTTTACATGTTTTCTTATTCTTTTTTTTTCCCCCCCCTTCCCAAAATTCACTGCCTCAGCTGTTTTTCTGAGGGCTCACTCCAAACTGGGGTCTTTTCTACTCTTTTGGAGAGCAGGAGCAGCTCTGCTATTTCCACATGAAGCTCCAAACTGGGAATGTCAACTGGGATCAAATGCATCTGAAACCTAACCAGCCAGCTGACCAAACAAATGAATAAAAAAAAACTAGGCAGGTTATGTGAGGCCACCGTCCAGGTGGATGCAACGAATAACCCTTGCACTTCTAGAATGAGGATAAATCAAGATGCTGCAGTCTGTAGCAGTATTACAGGGGTAGTTTTTTCCCCACACAATGAAATTAAGTTCTCTTGAGCAATTCCTGCAGTGGATGAGTCACTGTCTGTCTTAGATGGTTTATTCAGAATTAGTTCTGTTCAGCAAGAATGAAGGAGAAATCTTATTCTCCACTGTCTGTGAACCCTCATATTTGCCAGTACCGTGCAGATGCAATACAGCGTTTCATTCCACAGTCCCACTCAAGGTAGAGTCCAGTGTCTCTCAATGAGTCTGTAGTTTTCCAAACAACATATCCATGTTAGAAGTAAGGAAGCTGAGTGTACACTGGTTTTGGGGTTTTGGGGGCTTTTTTTGCAGGAATATCTGCTCCTGAGCTGTGTGTTGTGCATCAGGCACTGAGGCTACACAGGCAGCAACGATGATTCCATGAATGGGGAATGCCAGCTGACGGCACTGGGAAGTGTGATGACTTTCTCAGAGGTCACAGCTTTGGAGAGTAGCTGTGACTGAGAAGAGCTGAAGCCATTCTTCTGTGAGAAAGTGTGAAGCCAGCCTATATATTGGTGAAGCCACTTCAGGGATATGCTTCAGCAATAAGACATGACAAGCTGTGAATTACAGTGCATTAATTCAAGCCTAACATATTGTCAAGTATGGGGCCAAAGGGCTAAGAGCCATCCATACAACTAGGTGTGAATTAATTCACACTAGTTCGCACACTGAAGTGTCTTATTGTGATAATAGATTTAATACTCCTAAAATGTTATTTTAAAATATCTATATATTATTAATTAAGGTGTAAGACTTATGCCTCCTGAACACTGAATTATATCTCAATGAAACCATTGCTCAAAATTCTTATTAACCCAGAAGGTCACTCAATTTCTCCTGCCCATTTCATAATAATAAATAGTATAAACTGTTCAGACCATTCCATCTCTTTGTTACAGGAACTATCACCATCAAAAGGGAAATCCCTCTTCCTGTATGTAAAATTAATGCTCAAGTATGTGGTTGGATAAATGTTTCCTGCATGTAGATGTTCAGCCATATGTTTCTGGATTTCTCTTTGATAAGGAAGTGCTGGCTACCACTGAGTGATTATGTGCAAAACCTGTACCAGGAGGAAAGGTGCCTGTACACAAGTGCTAATCAATGAACTTTGCTACCCATCAATTCATATTTCCAAAGTGCTTGCACTGAAATGAAAGTCATTATGGCCGTGCCAATTAGTAACAAAAACACACGGGGCTTTTGTCTCTTGCCAGTGGAGGTCAGGATACTAACAGAGTGTCATCCAGAGAGGAGCTGAAAAACAGATTGGGTGGAGCCCAGCCCTGAGGAAAGTTTATTAAAGCTGATGGGAACTGCCCAGAGTGGGTCAAACTCATTTGCGTCTATCAGGAATGAGTTTGGTCCCCTGGGAACAGTTACATTTTAAATCCATTTCTGGTTTTTGTTTTGCTTTGTTTTTAACCGAGTCTTTGCTTCTGAGCTGTTTATAACAGAAAATGATATAGTAAATTATGTAAGATAAATTATACAGTCTGGCAGTGTGAGAAATCTACTATTCATAACTAATTCTAATTTTTTAAGCTACTGTATGTCATAGCTAAAGCGGCACATGCTATCACTGAGCTGTCTTTGAGATTTACTACCTGTGTTAGTGTTTCATCTGTGGTTTGTTTAAAATGTTTGGGGGGCTTGAGTCTATGGTGCTGTGCCGAGGCTGTGAGCTGCATGTAAAAGGCTGAAATGCCCTTCTGCATCTGGGCGGGTGAGCAGAGAGGTCTGCTGTGGAGGCAAATTGAACTAAATGAGCAAGGGTCATTTAAATGTTTCTGTATCAAAGAGAACTCTATCAAGGTGTGACACTGGAAGACCTTGGCGTGGCTGAAGCCAAGCTTTTGAGGACCTGAAGGGAGCAAAGGCAGCCAGATCTGAGGCTCAGTACAAAGGCAGCCACAAGAATATGTGCCCTCCACACCCTGGCTAAGCAAACCTGTCTCCGCTTAAGACAGAAGGCTTCCAGGTAAAGGTTTTTACATTTTATTGATCTTTGTCTTTTATCTTCCTCTGCAGCAAACCTTTCCAACAGCACAAACATTTTATTAGACAGTTACACCATTGTGGCTGCTGTGTGCCCCTTACAGACTACACCTTTCCTATGCCATGATGCTCTTGCCTTACAAAGCAAGTTAATAAATTATATAGTGATGAGCTTTGATTGCATCACGTTCAAACTGCTCTCTCCCAGAGGCCGTGTTACCCAAGATATTAGCAGAGAGCGCTGCTCTGACCTCATTTACTGGGCAGGCAGGAGCAGTGCTGAGGTGCAGACCTCGGAGCATAGTGAAACCATTGTCTCCTTCCAGGACAAGCCACGGAGCCTGAACCGCAGGAGCGTAACCTTGGATGTTCGTGAGCGTTTCAGGCCGTGTTACACGGGTAAGCAGTGAAAGGAGACTGTATCTGAGCATCTGGGAGGAAAGTCTATGACAGGTTTATTTGATATTTTTACTGGAGACCATACAATTACTGGAATACCTGGATTTATTTGAATGGAAGTATTATAGAAATATTCTCTCCAGTGGTTTCCTGCATGGAGAGGAAATTTCATTTTGCAGCCAAAATTTTGTCAGAGGGTCACAACCTCTTTCTCAATGCTGAAAAACTGTTGGAACTCACCCTCTAATAAAATGAAAGTCTTCCAAAGAGATTAACCCCCCTTGGCCTGTGATGGAGGGTCCCTCCATGCTGCACGCTGACTGAGGACATCGAGAAAGGGCAGCATCCTCCCCCGAACCTGCTCTGGGGCTCCATGACAGGCACAAAAGGGAAATACAAACATGAAATATATATTAACCCTGTTTCTGAAGGCAGCAAATTCCTGTGCTGGTAGCCTCCAGGGGGTTCAGAGAAATCACAACTACAACTGAGGAAAAAGAGGACAGGATCTTAACTTGTGCAGAATGCAGTCAGGGTTTGTTTTCTCACGGAATTCCTTCTGGTTGCTGTCTTCTGCATGAAACCTTTTAAACATGCAAAACATGTGGCTAAAATGGGAATTCAGAAGCACTGGTCTGCACACTTCGAAGTGAAACTGAAAGTTTCGTTTTGGAGATCTCAATGACCTGGTACAGCCTTGCTCTGCCCCGTTTCCTTTCCATGGAAGCAGCTGCCGTGGCCGTGTCTGAGCTGGTGTGCATAAAACAAACACAAGCTAGGGACAGAACAAGGCTGTCCCCTCTTCCTTTTCCAGCATCTGAATTGCCAGATGAGATTAGAGCTGAAGTCCACCGAGTCCAGTTTCCTGTCTCTGATAGCAGACAGAACCAGATGCCTTGGACAAAGGCACAAGAAATCTCAGTTTTGGCAAAAAGGGAATAATCTAGCCCTCCCCCCGCCACACCCTGTGGGTTCATCTTAATCTCCAAGAGTGGGAAAGTGTTTGAAACTCTGAGGTACGAGCTTTTACAACCTTTCTGCAAGTCTCTTAGCATTAATTATCATAACTCTGGCACCTCTAAAAACTTGTTGTAACATTTGGCACTGTGTTTAGAGTAAGGCATGTTGAAAGAAGAGAACAGGACTTCTAAAAAAGCTGAGGCACTGCTGGGATTATTGACTCAAGGACCTCAGTGAGGGAACATAACACAGGGTCATGTTTCCCAGTAATAACATGGGTGGTTGACTTCCCAGCATAAGGAAAAACTGGAAAAAATTGAAACTCATGTTGTTTTGGATAGAACCCAAGAAGTTACTGGAGATTTACAAGTAGATCATGCAGAGACTGTGGGCTGATTTGGTTTCATTTTTTCAAACAGATGTTGGAGAGGTCGCAAAAGATGTGGTGTGGAGGGTGCTGTGTTAGAAACTGAAATGAGTGTAGCTAATTCCAATTTAATACTGTACTTTATGTGTTACAATCACTTTCCTAAGTGTAAATACCGAGCATATTAATTATTCCATGGTAATTTTCTAGCCTTATAATTAAGTCATTTTCCTTCAAAAGAACCTGGTCGTGGTGCAGATTTTCAGCAGGCATTTCTCCTGTTGGCAGCAACATAATCTGTTCCATTGTCACTCATGAGCTCTTCTGACTAAGAGGGAAAGTGACAGTAACGTCTACATCAGATCATCTGGAATGGGCCAACTGCATATTGCATTAAAATATGAAGTGGAGAGCAGTCCTGTGGGGCCAAGGTTAACAGTTCCTTTCCATCTGTAATTCCTGTCATTCCTGGGTGCAGTCTGTAAGCTGTCACACAGCCCAAGCATTGTGGAGGATACATGAATTACCAAAAGCTGACCACAGCAAGACAAATACAAGCTGTTCTGGGAGTATTGGTCGGTGTGGGTTTGTACCGTAGAATTTAATTTTCTTCTGTGACACTGGAGACTGTCTTGGGCTGGGGGGTATCACATGGAATAGTATCTGATAGATTTTCTCAGATTGTTCATCTTATTTTCTGTCTCAGGGGGTCATTCCTGCTTTCCTATGCTTGGGTACTGATGCTACCAGTCTGGCTTTACACAATCATCTGTAAGGACAATTATTTTGGGTGGTTGTATCCTTAATTATATCATACAGTATCCAGGAAACAAGCATGCTATTTTCTCTTCTGTCCACTATTAAAAAAACCCCCTATCACCACCAACACTAAATACTGCAGTCAGAAATCATATTACTTAGAAAACAATCTCATTTTCTTTTTCCTAAAAAACCTAAACAGAACAAAAACAAAGCATGGTTTTGATGTTCTCTAGTGTTTTTTCCCTAAATACTGCAGGACACAGAGAGACTTAACAGGGAAAAAGCTCAGCTGGACAATCAGCCCCTCATAGAGCTCCCTCTGGATTCCCTGGATGTCCTGCATACATCACACAGACCAAGCAAATCCCACTGTGGCTGACCCTCTCTACTTGTACAGGCACCTACCAAGAATATATTACCCCCATGCTTTTCACAACACACAAATAAACTTCCAGAAGTTTTGCAGTGGTATCAATGTCCTCTCTAAAAATAGAGCTTCAGCTCTTACTGAGCGTGACACCAGGAAGCCATCAGCACCTCATAGTCGCCCAGCCTGCTGACATGGTGTTTCTTCCATAGTCTGTGCTGAAGATTAGCCAACCCTTGCATTCCTCCATTAATCACCGGTCATATTTAGGAGATAGTAACCACAAAGTGAGCAACCTGGTGGCTCTTGTAGCAGTTCAGCATGTCCGTACTTCATAGCATGGCTGTTAATATTTGTGTTTCCAAAGCAAAGGACTTTGGGGCTCCTGTCCCCACCTCACCATGGACAGCTGTGCCACAGAGCATCCACCATCTGAAGGTGATTAAGGGTTGATGCTTCATCAACCATGGTTCACTTTCATAAAGTTCAGAGGCAACTGAATGTACTCTCAGCCTTGAGGCTGAGGCTGGGAATGGCTGAGCTAACCTTTAGATAGTTCTGAAAGTCTGCTCCGATGTGTATTTAGTAAAGTGAAATGAAGACTGTAGAATAATCAATCCTTCTATCCCATGACAGGTCAATTGCTTGTTTTAGAACTGTCTTGGCTGGTTGATTGTTCAATTTCCTTGAAAGCAAGAAAAATAATCATTGTGATAGTTACTAATGTACTGCAGGTGAAAGGCAACTAAACCATTCATTCCAATATTCACATTAGCCAAAATATGCTTGCAGTTTTGTATTTTGACCTTTTGCTCCTTCCTTGTCACAAAATAGTTATAAAAGTGATTAAATGATTTTAAACTATTGAATTCTAATTTTTTTTAAATGATTGACCTGACATTTCAATTCATTACCTTTCAACCTGAATTGAAATTTATTCCACAGTTCTTTACTTAATTTGTTAAGTTCCAACTTTTCTGTTTATATGATTGTCACTAAATGAAGAAATCATTAACCAATTCTTTAATTGAATATCATGCTTTGTGTGCAGTACACTGCAATAAGACTCTGTGTGTATTCACTATAAAACAATCAAAACATGGAATTGAACTTTTCTTCCCTCATTCTCCCGAATTTCAATACAATTTGGGATTTTCATAAAGCTTTTTTGTAAAAGCACAGGTTCATGTGCACTTAAATAATGTTGATGGAATCATAAATGGAAGCTGTAATTATACTGTCAAATTTATTTTATTCCTTCTGTGCATTTCTAGCAATATTTAGAGCTGCTATGTTTCTGCTACCAGATAAACCTGATTTCATTGCAAACTGTGTAAATTAAATAATCAGTTACTCTCTACATGCTGTGTCCTTTCACAGTTCCTGAGCTCACTCATACTGCGATAAAAGAATAACAATTGGCCTTTGGTCCTACTCTCAGGAATGATTTGGGGTACGTTTTATACATATACATATATATATATATATACATATATATATATATATATATATATATATATATATGAAAACCTTGCATGCTTTCACCATAGAGCTGTTGAGGAGGAATGTGATGTCCACTCAGGCTCCACTGCCAGCAATGCCTCAGGCTTCCCAGAAGTGAATGTATTTGTATTTCTCTATTCTCGAAACCTCCGTGGGGTGCACAAAGCAGATGCCTCTCCCTGGCTCTCTGCAGAGGACATGCCATGCCATGGACTGGTCATTGGTGGAGTGGAGAGACCTGAGCTCTGCCCTTCACAATCTGTTTTGTTTATTTAAGCACTGGCTCTGTATTTTTATCAGGACTGTGTAGCCTAATTATACACAAACCAGATTTTATTCAATTAGTATTACATTCAAGTGTTTTCTTTACCTGTGGATTGAAACAGGCATGTATTTTTCAGCCCACGACTGCATCTACATTAATGTTCCTGTGGCACATTGCACAAAGGCTGAGTTATTCAAAAACAGGGGTATGGCCATGGAAAGGATCCAAGCTAATCAAATAGAAGCAATTTCAATTACATAATCAAACAGTTATACTTTAATTATAATTGTTGCCACAGGGCAGCCCAGGATTACTTTGTGTGAACCTCTACTTAAATGTTTATTTCTGAAGAAAAATATTATAAGGCATCTATGGCATTTTCATTATTATTAAGAAATTAAAAAACATCTATAGTTAGCTAAGGGACCAGTACAATTACCCACATCATCTTTCAGAACAGTAAAATGTAATAATAAGCCACAATGAGAAACTGGAGCCTTAGAAATGAATCAGATGGCACTAAAAGAGATTCACTGACAGGGAGCTCAGGGCTTACTGAGCTGTTATTTATTGCAGAGCTAGATTTTTTAAGCTACACTAGTGAAAACAGAGCAACAAAAAATATTGCAGCAGAATTAATTGTACAGATTCACTCTTCAAGCCAAAATAGACTATAGGAAGTAGTCTTAAAATGAAGTAAGGAATACAGAGAGTTTAATTCATCTCCCTAAATCTCCAGGGAAAACATTGTTTCTCTGACAGAGGGCTGAGCATGATTCAAGTATCCCTCCTCTTTACAGTCCACAGCCCACCCTCCTCTATCCACCCCTCTGGGTGGTCAGGGAAGCTCCTCTGCAGTCCTCTGACTTCTGCTCCTACCAGAGCTGTGCAAGTATGCTTTGAGGAATATCCAACTTCAAGTTTTCTGATCCGTAAGACAAGCATTTTGATTTTTAACACGATGATTAAGTGAAAGGGAGGCTTTCACCATTGCCGTTGCATCCAAGTGAGCAGCAATTTGAGTACAAGAGGAAAGTGAATTTAATTTGATTTTAGATTTTTGATGGAGTTTTGTGGTCACTAGGGAGCAGAGCTCAGGCTTTCTGCCTTCACCCTGCTTCCCCACTGCCAACGTGTGTTATCAACAGGCACCTTGGATTCTGGGGGCCATGAGCAATGACCTTGCAGAGTACTCTGAAAACCTGCCCATATTCCATATCCCATCATATCAGCGTATAGAAAACCCAGGCCTTCATATGTTCTGCGTGATGACAGACATGAAACTGCAGGAATGCACCTCATGGCTCACAGAGGACCCTTTTGCCTCTTTAAAATAGGATTGCGCTTCACAGATGATAAGAAACAAAACAACTATGGCCAACACCTGTATATATTTGGTGTATATAAACATATACCAAATGTATACCTTGCCTCAATGAGGGCTGTATTGATTGGGAAAATAAAACTGCACTGGAGAATGTAGGGAAAAGGGAGAATTTATTCAGTAGCAACATATTTACTTTGTTTTGGATAGGAGCTGCAGCATAAAACTCTTGAGAAAGCTCTTGGTTTATATTTAGTGTTGCTCTTTGGGAATAAAATTGGATTGGAGGAAAGTTCGTTCTTCAATTCTTAACCCAAATTGTCATCACTCCCGACACACTTTTGCATCAGCAGCATGATTTGGCTGTACTTTGGTCAGCCCTTTCTCAACCCCAGTGACTCATCTTTAGAACTGACCCATCACTGTAAGGCTTCTGCTGGCTTCAGGGAAAACATTTTGTCTAAATCCTTGGATTGGAACAGAATTCTCTGCACACTGACTCAGACCCCACCAGAGCAGTACTTTGTATCTCCTGCTCACACCCCTGCTTCCCCACTGTACACATAAATTTTCTCAGAAAAAAAAAAAAAAATTTAATGGTGTTGGAAATCCTGACAATATTCCAGGGTGGGGAAAAAATAAAAAAGCATAGATACAAATATTAAAAAAAAAAATTAAAAAAATAAATTGGAGGATTGGATGATTCAGTTAGGTGCACTTTTACCAGGAAGGACACAAAAGGAAACATAATAAGAATCCTTAATGTAAATTTTAAGTGCTTTCTGCAATAAGTAAAAATTAAAAACCACCCAAAAATGCTCTAATGGCAGGTTGAGGCCAGTCTTTGAACATCTCATTGCCTTGAGAAAATTTACATTCTGTGTTCAAAAATAATTGCTAGCCTGAATCATAACAAGGCTTGGTCTGTAGCCTAACCTATAGAAGTGCTTCTGCTATTGCTGATGTGACTGCAAAAAAACCCCCAAAGTTTCAGAAGGGCTCTGGAAAAATTACAGATGGAGAAGGAGTTTTCTAATGTTTCTTAATATCTTACTGACACTCCTCAGCCACTCCATCTAACACATCATCTTCTGAAATTTACTCACACTGAACCCTTAGCTGTACGTGCTGTTTTCCCTCTTATGCAATTGCTATTAGCTTTACAGCTATTGTTTTTCCTTGAACAGAGACGCTCAGAAAAGATATTTCATGCTTACAATATAATTTGGTTTTGAAAAGTATTTCTTGCCTGAGCCACTGCCAAATAGCTGATAGTTTCACTTTACAGTTTCATTTAACATTGGCTTTGTATTACAGAAGACATACAGGAAAAAAAAAATGCATGGAAGTTTTATCGCAAGATTTTGCTCACCTTTTTCATATACAGGCTTATATTAAATATGGACAATCCTACTTTGGAAATCTACCATATGCAACAGCATCATTTAATTACCAGATAATTACTGTCTTCAACGAAAACCTTTTCTGAACAAGGTCTGCTCAGCCTGGAGCCCTGGGGCAATAGCACCAACCAGTTACAGTTTCTCCCTTTCATACCAGTCTGTGCCAGGCCCAGAGCAAACCTTGGAATGATTTAAGGAAGAGCTGCAGTTGCCTCATTTCTTCCGTCCTACCCTCAGAGCCAGCTCTTAGTCTTTCAGCTCCATCCCTTTTCCCCAAAGGGTCTTCCTAAATCTCCTCTGTGCACAGAGCCAGGCGCAGGAACCTGGGTCTCAAAGGGTTTGAAAATGGTCCTGTTCGAACATTTCATGGTTCCTCTTGTCCTGGTGGCTTTGTGGTGTTTCCAAAGCCAGTTTTGTTGTCACTGTCCTAACGCCAATATTATGAATAATGCCACAACATCAGACTGTAATATTATACATCTCCTGGGCTTGCAGAACAATACACAGGGCTTTCCAGATAGTCCTTAAATACATCCTAATTTGCACCCTCTCTGTAAGACATGACCTTTCCTCTGGAAATAAGGCTGCCTTGAACCACTCATCCTACATGCAGGCAAAACAGGCATAGCCAGTTCATTTACATAACCTCATCACAAGCTCACTTCCAAACATTTGCAGCAGACCAAACTACATTTACATCATCTTTTAGGATACAGTGAGGGACCATATGCAGCATAGGAACTATAAACTGCCACAGGGAGACTACATTGCTGCATTATCCAGGTATCATGACCATTCTGAACATGTAATTTATTTTGGCTAGTGTTGTTCTGGTAAATCTGGCCATGGTTTGGTGCAGTGGTGGCCACCAGGACTGCCAATCATCTGCCACTCCAAGCAGCGTCTCTAACCACAGTCAGGGCACACATCATTTCAGCACTGTAGCGAAGGCAAAGTTTTTAATGGACAGATGTTTAATGCTCTCTGAAAGCTGCTTCCCTTTCGAATGTCTCAGTTTAGGATCTCTAAATCAATTTATGCACATTGAGTGATTTTTTAAATGTATATATTTCAAAGCACTTATATCAGATGTAAAAAAATTTACTTAAGTCACATTAAAAGACATTGAGAAAAGATATAAGTCACCACAGGTCTCTTTTATATCCCCTGGTTCCACTGACTGGTTGGAGGAGGGCTGTGGTGTCCCAGAAGTGCTGTTTTACCACTTACATTACTTTTCCCCTCACCAATAAAAGCTGAGTCAGCTTTGATGTTCTGGTGTTAATCGTTACAGCACATTGTGTCCCACAAGACAGAATACGGCACAACTGGTACATAATTAAAAGAAAAACATCAGGACACTCGAAGGACAGGTTGACACAATAAAAGGGAAAGCTGGCAAGCGAGCCACATCTGCTTCTGACAACTGGACCCTTTGATTAGTGAGTAATACATACAATAGGTTTGGAATAGGGTTTGAATAAACAGATAATTTAACAATAGTCCATCCAAAGGTGCAAGGCACAAATTTAGTCTGCCCAACCAATGGGGGCAGGGCTGCAACACATCAGAAGGCACCTGATCTTTGCAGTGCTTTCTTTCCAGTGTTTCCCATGTCACAGATTTAAAATAAATCCCTCAAATGGGATGAAAATTAAGTTGTCAGATTTTTTTGCTAATTGAAATCAGAATATAGTAAAACTGCTTCAGGTTATATTCAGTATGGTGGTTGAGGGTCAGTCCTTTCTTTCCTCCATTCTACTTCTAAGTTTAACTCAGTCCCCCAAATTTCAAAATAGAAGGCTGTTAGTCATAGGGATTTCTTTTGGCAGGAATGTTTTGAGTTCTGAAATTCTTAAAACTTAATTTTTTTCCAAAACATTTCTGATTTGATAGATTTTCATCTCTCAAGGATGTGAAATGAAACAAAGTGCTTTGTACATACCACCTACGCCAAGCATGGAACCGTGTCTGTGGGACCACGATTTTCCTGCACAGGGATGCACAGCGCAGACACCACTCTGCCCCTGTCCAAACCACCAGGAGACAATAGCAGAGATTTTAGGGTAGGAGGGAGATAAACAGCAGTGTGTTCAGCTAATAAGAGGTTTTGCCCACACCTTGTTTTTCTCAGTGATATATTGGATCATCCCCACCTTCTTTGAGGATCTTCCTCATCCCTTCACAGGTTTAAGCTCATTTCTGCCAAGAACTGGAAATATCCCTTTGCGTGGTCCATTTGCACCTGTACCCCTAAAGGCAGTGCTCTGTGGGCCAGCTCCACCACCACCCCAAACGTGGCACTGCTGTACCTGCCTGTCTCCACAGCTCCCCCCCGCCCACCAGCCCCGTGTCCCGCAGGCCTTTTATCAACCCACAGCCACATGTCGCATTTCTCAGCCAAATCCTTCACCTACAGCCTAAAGAAATCATGAAAGAAGGTATCTGCAATAGTTTAGCCTCCCTTGCATGACACAATCAGTAATGGCCACTGGCTCCTAACTCATCAGAGCACACTCCATTTCCATGTAATTGAGAAGCAGACTAAGTTTGCACAGATTATATGGCTGGTTTAATGAAGTTTAGTAAAATGAGCTCATTAATGCAGCTTTCAAAGGAACTTCCATTTTCTACATCGCAAGGCATGATTTTACAATCTTTCAGTACTAACATTCAAATCTCTCCAATTCCGCCATGCTGCCAAATCACAGAGTGCACGTGGAAACTCCAGAAGTTCCTCTAATTGCTTGTAAAATGCAATTGCCGTCCTCTGCTTATGTGAGATGTGGCCGTGACTGGCATTTCCCTAACTGTGGATGGGATCTGCTGCTCTTGCTCCCTTTGTTTGTTTCAGGAATACAATGAGGAATGCAGAACTTACAAAAACAAACAAACAAAAATATATATCAGAAAGGGATCCAAGTAGTTTCTAATGACACCATACACACACACACACACTTTCATGGTTTTTCAAACATCCCTAGCTGAGTACTTGCAGTATGATTTCTAATTTCTATCCTATTCTTGCTTTATCACACCATTTGAAATCTCCCAAGGTGCTTTTGAAAAGAGATGTTTTCTTAGACTGTCAGCACAGCACTTCAGAAAAGCAAGCAGGTGCTGCTGTGGAGGGGAGCATGCAAACCACACACTGGAGTAAAATATCTAGCACAAAGATTTCTCATGACTCAATAAGATATCCAGAAGTCAATTAACCTGCTTAGGGCTTGTCATTCAAAAATCCAATCCATTGTCTTGGTCAGGATGAAATTAATTTTTTCATCACTCTCGGTGGCATGATGGCACTTGTGAAGTTATTTGTTATCAGGACGGGAAATGCCCATTGGAATGATAAAATGTGCCATCAGATCATTGGCCCAGGTATCTGCTGCATTTTATTTGAAGCATGAAGCCAGCTGGAGGTGGTTAAATCTCTCCAGGCAGCTGTTTTAAAATAAAGCCCACCTAGCTGCATGTAATGTAAATCAAGATAAGGCAGGGAGTTCAACAGCGTTGGAGATAGACATTGTAGGCCCTCACATCATGTCAATATGGAAAGCAACAAAGGAAAAGAATGAGGAAAAAAGAAAAGATTGTATTTGAGAGAAGTTTATTTTCTGGCTGACAGCAGGCAAACAGATGGGCAGAGATCGATGGCAGAATCCTAATCTTTTTCTCATTCCTTCTTGCAATAAAATTGAGCCATTAAAACACCTGTGTATTAATGAAAAAAATAAATCCAACAACGGAAAAGAGGCTTAACAAGGTTCCTTTGAAGGAACTGGTGATAATGCTTTAGGTTTGAAAATATTTGAAAGCCACTTGTAAAGAATTGCATGTACAATCTCTGTCTGCCTTATAGCCAGCCAAACACATGGCAGGAGCGCCAAACAACTGGGATGTTCCTTCTCTCCCCTCTTGAAAGGGGAGCAGTCTCAAGGCAGATCTTCCTTCATCTTAAGAAGGTAGCACTCTGAATGACCTTTTCCTCCTGTTGTGTCCCACAGGAGCCAGGAAACCCACCTGGCAGGGGGAAAGGGTCTTGTTTTGAGGAGCAAAACTTACCACAGGCAAGAACAGAAAAGATCACTTATCCTTTTGAATTAAAAAGAGGACTGTACTCCCTACAACGTTCTTTGGCTAAAATACTGAGGTCATGTCAGAAAAGGTAGTAATTATCTTTAGCTCTCCAAATAAGCATCAATCACTGCTTAATTAAGGCCACAATGTAAATGGGCAGCACTAGACTTCTCTAGAGAGGAAAAGCTCACGTTGTGTATAGTTATTTCCTTTTTCTAACATGTGCTTTGGTTTACATCCACATACAGGGGCTTGGGGTGACAAATAACATCATTACTGGAAAAGAGTAAACAGCTCACAGAGAATAATTTACATGATTTAATACAGCTTCACTTTCTGTTCATAGAGCATATGTAAACAGACTGTGATTTTCTCCAATTATTCAATTGAATTAACTTGACAATATGTGTATATATGAACTTGTTTACAATCTTTTATTGTGAGGATCAGTTGCAAAACACAACATCTGAGATTTAAACTCTGTTGGTCCATTGGTCATTTTAATCACAGGAAAGAATTTCTGTTCCCTCTTTAGATAGTTTCATAGTGGGGATGAGGAATCACCTTTCCTACGTTTGTTCAGCACCCCAAGCAATTTAGTTCCAGTCCTCCCTAGAACCTGTGCATCCTGCCATAACTTGAATTTATGAGGACAACTAGGAAACTCGTGTGAATTTGAATTTCACAGTATCCTGGCATTATGGCATGGATCTTTGACCATAAAAGTTAGAAGAGTTACAAAGCAAAAAGTAGAAGTGCTCCAAACACTGGAAGGAGCCAATGCCCCCACTGTTCATAGTTCCCTTTATTGGTTAAAGGGAATAAAATCTGGCATTTGTGTTGGAGAAACAGGCAGTGTTTCTCAATAAAAAGTCATTCAATTAGTCACTGAAAACCACATGACAGTCAGCCACCATAAAAAAAAATAGATTTTAAATTGTTCTCCAGTGACCAAGACAACTAGCATTTCATTTCCTGGAGCATCTTTAGCCATGAAACTATTTCTCTAATGTTTGCTTCTGATCTCTTAAATTTCAGAGTCATGTAAGGAAAGAGTTGCCCAGCGATCTTAAGTTCTCTTGGGTTTCTGCCAATGGCAGAAGAATGACGAGGATGGAAAGCATAGTGCTGAAGAAGATTCCCTCTTTGTATCAACTCCTCCCAAAAACCACAGAGAATTCTTCTGCATAACCTTATGTTTGTTACTCTCACTGCTTTTGCTTAAGACCTTGGAATAAATGGTGGAGGAGAAATCAGGAGAGGAAACAGACTCTACACTGCTGATGGCATTAAGCCTCAGAGATTAGTTAATCTCAGCACAGATGGTGATCCCCCAGAGGAGCCTTGGACCTTGGTGCATTTCAGTGTTATGCAAACACAGTGCAGAGATGGTGGCTGTCCCACAGGGGCTCACTCTGAGTAATCACTTTCTGTACAATTACCCTCATTCAAGTTCATTTGTAGCTTAAAGTGTTGTTCAGCCTGAACTTCCAGGTAGTGATGAACAGAGCTCTTAGTTTGGTGATCACATTATTACTGATATTGTTATTATTTCACTAGATTAAAAGTGCTAAAGGAGATGGAGATTGTCAGGAATGTCACCCTGGATCTAGATGTTTCCAGCCCCAGTTCAGCACAGGCAGGCCACTGCCATAATTGCAGGCAACAACGCTCAGGAACAGTATAGGCTGGGTAGAAATGCACTATGGATGACCATTTCCAGCTGGAAAACTTTAACTGGGCATTTATAGTTGGATTATATCTGCTTCATACCCAGCAGTGGGTGAACACTGCCTGTGACCTTGCTGTGACCATGGCCCGCTCTTTCCATTGAATTGGGAAACTCCCTTCCTTGCACAATATAAAACTAACCAGAGAGGAGGTTCCAAGTTTTCACCTCATTAGCTATCCTAGTGGAAAGCAGATGTATAAAGAAATATATATAAAATCCAGGTGTGAAGTATTTCAATGTTATAAAGCCTAGTTTCTAACTAGGCATTCATCATGCATAAAAACTGAGATTTCAAGATCCCTACCAAACCAAACAAGAAGGAACATATCTGAGTACGTGTATTTTAATAGCCCACAGTTGTAGAAAATGTTGGCAATGATTTTGAGAGAATGGACAATTTTCTTTAAGTCCCCAGTTTCTTCTCTCAGCTGTGTCTTCTATTGCTCTCTTTCTATTCAGCACCAATTTGCTGATTTGCAGCCCCCAAAGACATGTGTTTTCTCTTCTTATTTGACTCCAGTTTTGGCTGGACCTCAAACCAAAGCCTGTGTGTTCTCTGCTCAGAGATTCATTATTAAGTACAGTCTAGTGGTTCTTGCATCCTGCCTTTTATTTTCCCAGGCCTAAATCCACAGAGGGACTAATAAGCCTGAAATGGAACATGGGTGGAATTTAGGCACTTATGTAGAAGAGCATAATTCCTAAAACGTCCTACATAAAGCCTGGCTGGAGTCCCCAGATATCTAAATTTGCATTTCTAAAGTCCATAGGCATTTAACTTGGCTGTCAATAAGCGCTGCCCTCCCAGAACAGCACAGTAAGTTGGTGCCTTGCCTGCTCAGAGGGTCTCCAATTTGTCAGACCACAGTCCAAATCACTGCGGGAGCCAGAGCCTGACACCCACACCAAGCCTGGCATGCACAGATGCAAATGAGTTGCACAGAGAAGGCAGCGGTCCTTCAGCTGGGTGGTGGTGTCTGTCTGTCCCACAGCGGCTCCTACACAGCATGCAGGAGGGCCAGGCTAACCAGCCTTTCAGAAGTTTATAACCCTCTCTCTCATCTTGTAAGAGAACAAGTGACTCTTCTGGGCTCTGGGACTCCCCACTCTTAGAACTGAAGTTGCAGCTTTGGGAAGGAAAATGTTTCCAATTCCCTGTTACAGAAGAAGAAAACTACAACATGCATGACTCAGATACCCAACCTAGGGGAGGACTTTTAGTCTGCGCTCCCAACATTTTTCAGTCATTTTACATTAGATTATCTTTGTAAAGGATATAAAATACTATATAGGATTTGCTTGAAGCACCTTGGGGAGCTAAGGCACACCGTTTGCAGTCCTGGCTGAGGGCTGGCATAAGGACCTCTGATCAGTGAACAGCCTTTCTAAGATGCCTCTCTTTGCCCCTACAAAGCATTTAAAGCCTTTAAATCAGACTGACAGCCTCCACAGATGGTCAGGCCCTCTAAAGCTGGGTACAGCTCTGACAAGCATCAGAGGCAGAAACCATAAACAGAGCCAAGGTTCAGTACCATTTCTTTCTCCAGGTGAGCAGTCCTTTTAGTATTTTCAATCTGCAAATCAGAGAGCAAGATGTAAATGGTTTCTCTCTCCCTATTACATGGCACAAGATGGGCAGGAGTCTCACTCAACAAGAACAGGCACTATGTGTGTATCACCAGATGGGCAGGCACGCCTGGTTCCTGAGTGCAGATGTTTTGGGGTGCAGGTGTCTTGAGCAGGTGCCTGCCTGATCTATATGTGCTGTTGACTGGGAAACAGCTATCCTGATGCATCCCAGCAGATAAGGACAGAGACAGCCAGGACATTCGTTAGTGCTTCCTCTGCGAATATGACACAAAATAAGAAATTAGTAAATTGCCCTCTGACACAGTGTTAAGTTCTAAGTATTCAATCCACACATTTTAGGAACTTGTTGACAAGCTGGAAATGATCCAGAAACACTTTTGCAAAGATTTCAAGACTGCAGAACCCATCCTGCTGTTGGATATTCCAGAAACACCATCTGTTTACGTTGTGCCAGAGAAGGTCAGAGGGTGATTCACTCATGGTCCCTAAGTGAGGGAGAATAATCCTTATTAAGAAATAGCATTAGTGAAAACAGAGAAATAAGGTTTTCATGTAGAGAGCAAAGAAGCTTTCATATTTTTGGTAATAAATAGTGACAATATCGAAGACATGTGGCTGTATATTCACATTTGGAATTAATTCCTCTGCATTTGAATTCTTTAAATATATCTGTTCTCTGGGATGTGGTCTCAGACAAAATGAGAGGAAAGACGACACAGAAATAAATGGGGGCAAATCTATGGCTCTGGTGGGTGCCAGTAATCTTAAGATCAACAGAATAGTTCAAGCTGTTTTTAAGAACCTATGCATCTTTTGGGAGAAATCCTCAATTATTTGCACCCCTATGCAGTATGTTTTGTCACAGTTTTGCTTTGAATCTCCCAACAAAACATATGATTTTCCATCTCGTTCTCCAAGACTGTCTTTTTGGCAGGGATTGTCAGAGTTTTTTATCCTCTAAGGATGTCAGAAGGTTCTGCATTTTGTCAAACTTTGTGGTGAATAACTCAAACATTTACTTTCCTGTTTCTCTGGCTGCTACACAGATAGAGTGCAGGACCTTCTCTCCAAGTGAGTATATCATGTCCTGGATCTGTAAGGCGGTACTAGGAATAATTTGAATGGTTTCTAAGGCAGTGAACATGACATAATTTCAGTGAGCAAGGCTAGTAAAGTCAGTAGTGGCTGTACATAGACAGTATGGTGGTCCAACCATCATTCTGGGCATTTCTGTTCTGCTGCCCATCCCTGGTGTGGACAGTGTGTCCCATCCCTATGCCCTGCTCAGCCAGCCATCACCTCTCATTACCTTTAACCTCACTGGCACTGTCATACAGATCATACAAACCAACAAATAAACCACAACTGCAGCAGTCAAGGGGGACACCAGATGTGACTTAAAAGAAGATAGAAATCTCTGCTATATCATATCTCATTGGTTTCCAAAATTTCTGTTCCAGAGCCACAAGTGCGCGTATCAATGGATCAGTTCTTGAATAAGAAACAATGCACTTTCAAATCACTCTGCAAAGCAGTAATGAAGATAAAATTTAATTTATTTCAATTAAGGAGGTTTATGAGTTATTACTTACAAGCTTTGCTAGCAGCCACTATCTGGGGCTTTTTTTTGAACTCCAGCTGAGCCACAGAAGCAGGGTTATGAAAAGCTACCTGACTGATGTGTTGAGCTCCTGGATTTCTACCATGCTAGGACTGAGTGATCTTACAGCTTAGTAATGACAGGAATGATTACCTCTCAGGATGGATGTAATGCTACATTTCAGGGTTTAGGTGCATAACTGCTTTCCTCTTATTATATCTCCCTTTTGTGCTCCATGTATTCTAGTCAATGGCACTGCAATTTCCCAAGCAACTCCTGCTTTCATAAGGAGCCCTGCTAATGACTCTGCCTTGCCTCATTTTCTTCTGAACAAAATGAACAGCTCCCCTGCCCTAAGCAAAGACTGTTTTTATTTCCCCTCCTTTATTTTTGTGTTTTCTGTTATGAACCCTAAAGATCGCTGTTTTCAAAATTTGATGAATTCAGTGCAGAGGAAAGGCTCACACCATCTGCCTGGGATGCCACAGGGCCACAGTTTTCTGTGGGACTCTGGTGCTGGGCTCCAGGCTCTGCTCCCTGCACCACAGTGCCCCAGCAGTAACTGGATATTACTGGGATTAACCAGGCAGCAGGAAGGTGGCTGATTGTTGTGGGGAGTTAGAGCAGAGCATCTGACATGTGAAATTTGGGGCATGAGAGGGGTATAACCTGCAGACCTCTGTAAATTGAGGCAAGTGAGCTACAGGGTACAGTGACCAGCCCAAAACTAAAGACAAAGCATGTAAAAGCTGCAGTCATTTCAGACTTTGATCCATCACTTGGCATGAAACACCCTCAACCTCAGCCAGAGGTGGAACCTCCTCCAGCATCAGATATTCCACAGACTGATACTGCTGCCTCACTTTTTTTTTTTTCTGTTTGTTATTTTAAATATTGTCTATGAGGCTTCAGAAAGCAATTTCCATGCTGATCCCCCACAGATATTTATCAGATACAAAAAGCAGTATCAGATCTCAAAGCGCTGACAGCTGCCTCAGTCCCAAGCTGATTTGCCCTTGCTTGGGAAGGCAAGTAAGGTTTATTCCTCAAGCCACTTGTTACACAAGGTAGGTATTGAGAGGCAGTCAGCATTCCTGAATACATTCATGTTGATGAGGGAAATCTTCCAAGTCATAGGAGCCCAACACTGTAAATCAAGCACTTTGCTCACTTTACTCCTATGACTTTTCCTCTCCTATATTTTACAGCTCTTCTTTATTTTCTTTCTCTCTCTACCATGCAAATCCATGGAATGTGATAGCTGCTCTTTTCTTTCCCTTTTCTCCTTCACTAATGACTTTTTCCTTCCAGTAGGTAACATTTTCAAAATGCTGATATTTGTTTTGTATCTACTGGCTTTTTCTTTTCTTAACATATGTCCAAATAAAGAAGCTGACTATAAATGACACTTGCAACCTCATTTTTACATTCACTTCATGCAGAACGTATTCATACTCACGGCACACTTACTAAAGCACAATATCCCTTTAAATCACTCTGAACATAATATCTTTAAAGCACTGATTAAGTAGTTGCCCCTATCAGTGTAACTACTGCCTGCTAAGTGTGCTGCTAAATCAGCAGCTCATCAAATGGCCTGATGCTAGGATGTAACAAGTTTCTGATGGAGTTGTGCTCCTTCAAAGAACAAGCATTTTTTTCATCACCCTCTTAGTCACCTAATTTGACTGAGATCTAAGATCCTAATGCATCAATCTTGTTAATTCTCTTGCCAGTACATAAGAAATTGAAGCAATAAACCACAACCTGTTTGTAGTGGTGTTAACATTATTATGTAGTACACCAGCTGACAGGAGCACCGCTTTTCTATTAAACTTCAGCCAATACAACAAGCCTGTAGCTCCTGGGAGTGTCTATCTTGTCATGTCTTTCTTTTTTGCTTTTTTCTAAATCACAGATGACTCACGCAAACTGCTGACCTTACATTCACTTTGCTCAGTGTTGGGCTTTACATCATAAAACATTGACACGGTCTCTCATTTCTGTTGTACTTTCTCTTTGAGAAATGCTATCATTTATGTACCACTAATGTTGAGACTCCAATTCAAACCAGCAGGTGCTAAACATTCCAGGAGAAGGGTCCAAATATTTCTAATGGGGTTAAAAAATATTTTTGCTCTAAATCTGACTTCTCTAAGGAGCTGAACTTTTTTTGTTTGAGCATTTAAAAAAGGAAATAACTCAGGCAAATAGCATCTGTTTCAAAATGTCAGCCACAAAGATGAAGTTTGGCAAAGTTGCATATACAACTAAAAATATAACACAGCATATGATATCATGCAGTGCTGATGGACTGTAAGCATCACTGGTAACAGCTCACCCTTGACAAACCAGCTCCATCATAAAGAAAGATGTTCAATCTCAAAATTGGACAAAAAAGCTAATGAAAGCAAAGTACCATGTAAAAGCCTCAATGAAAAGTATACAGAATGAAAACCATAAGACAGGATTTTAATGGAAGCTTTGCTGAATAAAGGCTACAGCATTCCAGCCCTTGGGAGTCACGGTGGTGCTGATGCATGGGAAAAGGGAGAGAGGGAGTTCTGAGGGCTTTTTCCTTTTTTCCACCCCTTACATTTGGGGCACATGCTGAGCTGTTTCATCCTTTCTGCAACCTGGTTTTCCCATTCTTAATTATAGTGTATTGTTTCCTCCCAGAAAAAACCTACACCCTTCCTCATTTGCCAGAACATGCATATTCCCCATTGGTGGTTGTTAGAGATACCCTACTACTATATAACTTTCCATGTGAGGGCTGCCATGGTAACACAATTTACTGTATACCAGGGTTAATATGTGCATAGACACAGAATAATGTGCAGACACACAAATTACTGCTTCCCTATGGACTGCTTCTTCTGGCACTGATTTTGCTGCTGTTGTTGGACACATGCTTTACATATTAGAGACAGAAAAAAACCCTTTTACATTTGGTCTTGTATACTGAATGTTGGGATATGTAACAAAGATGTGTTCTTTACACTTGGAGCAGGAAGAGGTTGCAAAATCACACATGCATTGTGCTCCTGAAAATGCTACATGCAAGTAAAGTAAATTCAGAACTGATTCCAGGCAATTTTACACATGGCAAACTCACTGCTTTTTAAAGGTCAGGTCTGCTCACAATTGCAAAAAAGTTCTTTATTCTAAACAAGGAATGGATCATTTTTAAAAATAAATGAATGAGGCAAAATAAAAGCTTTGCAAAATATCAATGGGATTTCCTACTCTGCAGCTGTGTGCTATTACCAGCTATAGTATATCACTCAAATGCTGCTTTTAGAGGGTAACTGTCAGCCTACAGGGATTAAGATTGAGAATTTGCAATTCATCATCTTTATTTGGAAGTCTGGTAGCTTGCCTGCCCAAATTAAATACTTTCTCTATCACAAGTATACTTTTCAATTAGTTAGAAACATGGACTGCATTTGATTTCAATAAATAAACAAATTATAAACTCTTGAATCTTTATTAATTTAAATCAACAGTTTAAAATTCAGTCTTGCAAAGTACATGACACTCTCAGATATCTTAATATAATTACGCCAACCTATTTTTCTGACTGTCAGAATCTCAAACATTAACTCAATTGCTTCAGATACGGTGCACTTTATGCAAACTCCTGGCAAGAAGCTGCTTTAGGATTTTGCCACAGAAATTTTGCTAAGGGAGACACCAAAAGCAGAATCAGATCTGCAGGTTTCCACCCTCTTTCTTTTCTGTCTCCTGAGTGCAGATTTGCAGTTAGGAGTAACATTATTTTTTCTGTTTAAAAGGCTCCCAGTGATTTGCAGAAATGGATTTGCAACTGGAGTCATGTGAACTCTCACTGCTGTTTTCAGCACTGTTTATGGCATTCAGGCAAGGGAGGGGTGGATGAATTAATAAACTACCACTTGTATCACAGGTTAGCTGACCTGGGCATAGGCAGGGAAACAAAAATCCAGTGGAGACTGAAGGAGTGGAGCCTGTTGCTTAGATTACAGCAAATGGTGCAATCACTGAAATTCTGGCTCTCCACTGCAAGACCAGCTCATGTATTTAACACATATCCATATGTGTGTGTTATATGTGACTTACAGATGCACACACAGGTACTCATTTACACAGGCACAGAGGTGTGTTTATGCATCCATGTACGTTTGCAGGTCCTGGACTCTACAGACCAGTGTCAGCTGCAGTAGGTGTCATGTATGACTGGAGAATGTGCTTCCTGAAAGGGCTTGAGAAGGTACAGAAAGTAGTACTGTCCTTGATTTAATTTAGCACCACATTTCTAAGATGGTTATTGATTATTGGGTGAGTAGTGTGGATAATAAAATCTAATAGAGTGCAAACCTCTGCTCATCAGACTGCATGCTTCCTGGAGTATGAGACAGAACCTTTGGAAATTTTGGGTTGCAACCCAAAATTTCCATGGACTTTACAAGAGATTGTAAGATTCCCAAGCGTGCATGACAACATAGCATGCATCATCACAACCTCTTGCAGACAAGCCACTCATGGGTGCTTAGGAGCTTTGTAGCTGTGGGTGTTCAGTGTCAGCTCAAGGCTGATTAATTCAGGTTCAGTGTCATGCTGCCAATAGCTACATGGATTTCATGGCAGATAGAGCCTTAAAAGTATAAATATCTCTTGCTTTGAGTAGGATTTAGTGTTTTAAGAACATCCCCTTCCCCTCTGCCCTGACTAATTTTTACTTCATAGTCATACAGTCCTACTTCCAACCCTCTGGCTAGACAACAGCTCCTACAGATTCCTATATGAAACTCTCTGCTATCTCTGAATTCTCCCAGCTCCAGACTCCTAAGGAGTCCACAGACCCCTTTGTTTTCAGTACTGGATTCTCCATTAAAGCCATGAACACTTACGGCTTGAACTCCATTTAATGAAACATAACCACACAACTGGAGGTATCCAGCTATGGGCACAAAGGAGAGAAGAAATAAATCCAGATAAAATAAATAAGTGCTATATCGCCGTGGTTAAATTACTAAAACAGCAAGGACTAACTGCACGTCAGACTGTTCTTCCTTTAGTGAAAGGAAGTGTGTGGAGAGGAAATCTCCTTTGGTAACCATAAACACAAAGTAAAAGCACACATAGGACACAACGTATTATTCACCAGCTATAATTGCTTCCTGTCAAAAATGGACAAACAGACAAAAGTCATTAATCTGACTTATCCCTGGGTTTTATCGAGGAGAAAGAAACTTAGTGGCAGAGGTCAAGCATGAAGCACTCCAACCTACCCACGGAAACAGGGAAAACAAGAGCTCCAGATGAGGGAGGGTGCCCCAGCCTGGCACTCCTCCAGGATGCTCAGCCTCATGAGCTGAATTTAGGGTAGAATTTAGCCCTAATGAAAGACCATCGGTGATTTAATCATGCCTTTGTAATTTATGTGACTTGTGTAACAAATGCACAGTTCACAATTGGTTCTCCTTCTGCTTACTTGTAACATGACATGATACTCATCTTCAAATAAGAAACATTAGCAACTGCACACGTGGTTTTACAAAATATCAATTTTCCTTTGTCTGACACTGACCCCCAGAATGCAAAACAAGCTGACAGATCAGTCCAAACTAGCTCATATTTTGTGTGTAAAATTGGTTGCTAATAATTAATCTAGTTGAAAGTTTATAAATACTACAGAGAAAGCAGGTTCATTCGTCCTTTTCCGTGATATAGAAAAATAATATGGAGGATTCATTCCATTAATTACAAAAATAATTGAAAAGTGTGTGCTTTCTGTATTTTATTACACAGGAGAAATATACTCAAGTCCCTTAGGATAGTTCTGGACTGAAGTTCTTTATTGGCATGATCTGACAGTCTCTGGGCATTTCAAGAGACATTCCCCACTGGCATTACCTGGCAGGGGCTGAGGTCATGTTTTGTCCAAGTTGTGCCAGCTTCTCCCCCAATGTCCCTGAGGAACATCAGTGGCCATGCTGGGGGGTCTGGTGCTGATCCTTTTAATGGCCGTGTTTGAAGCTGACAGAAATTGACCACTTTGTATTTTTAACTCAATCTGTGTTTTTTAATTAATTCATAATTTGTTTTTCTCCTAATGAGTTTTTCCAAACTGTTTCCGGTAGCTTCTCTGGGATTTATGAAATACTGCAATGAGTGGAGGCTTTTCAGGACATTTCTGCTCTATCTGGTACTGCACGTCTACCTGCAGACACATTGCTGTGAGGTTCATTTAAAAACTGAAACAAATGCATCAAAAACATTTCAGATTAAACATGAGTATTCATTTTCCCCTTTTTCCATATTCACAGAGTTCTTTGTAGAACATACATCTCGTCTTTCACCAGTAAAAGAACAGCTTTCCCTTGCAAAGTCATGGTCCAAGAAGTTACTAAACTTCAGGATGGCTTTAGTGCCACTTGGTTCAAGGTTAGGACATGACATGTGCAGTACCTGAGCTTTTGCTGCCTTGTATATCATCTCAGAGAGATATCTGAAAGCAACTATTTCTGCAGCTGTGAAGCCTAATAACAGAGAAATGCTTTCACCAAACAGGCAAGTGATTTCAAAATAAAAATCAAATTCTAGGAAAAAAACACCCCAACACACTGTCTCTACTGTGTATATATTGTACCTGTTCATCCAATTTTTGAGTGCTATAAAATTGGGTTAAATATAACGTTACAGGTTACATTTCCAAGCTGTGTTTCAGGAAAGGCCTTTTTAATGTGCCCTCATGGGAAAATCATGCTACAGTTTAAGTGGTGACATTTCAGAAAGCAGAAAAGTTGCACAGTATGAAATTGTCTGACTGTGGAAGAGATGAATAAGCTATTTATTATGATAAGTACTAGTTATGTCCAATCATTCAGAATTTACTCTTTAATGCGTGCAAGGGGAATGCAAACTACTTAGTTTGCAATTAAGTGCACCTTAAGCTATTGAAATGATGAAGAAAGAGCAGGGGAAACAACAATAAAGAAACCTTACAAATGAGTTATGAGAGGGGCAAAAAAGCAGCTCTTAATGTTTGGTGACAAATGCACAGACACATTGCAGGCCTCAGGTTCTGGAAGAATAAGGGAATGAGTTAAACATAGCAAAGAGAGACTGGTCAGTATTTGCTAAAGTATAACCTACACTCTCAGAAATTCTGGACTACTGAGAAGAGGCCAAACCCCAGTTTTAGGCTGATACTGTAACAACTCTTCTCATACAGACTTTGACTCACTTTCTCAGGAAAATTAAACATTTCATATGGAAATACTGTTTAAAGCACAACTCGGGCTGAACACCACCAAGCCTTTCCTCCCTCATGCAAATCTCAGAGACCAGCAGGGAAGGTTGCAAGAGTCCACAGAAAGTAAAAGCTGCACAGAGCATGTAAAGGGAAAGCAGAACCAGCTGAGCAGCAATTCATGGCTCTTCCAGATAATCTACCCATTTATGAAGAGAAAAACAATCACAATTACTGACTGCACCAAAACAGAGATTATAAGAAACTCCACTTAGAAGTATGCAGAAATTAAAGTTTCAGGTTTCAGTTGAAATATGTACATTTGCAAACGTGCCCACACTCACAGTCAGTGATTCTCCAGATGTTCACTCCTTTACAGAAAGGTGCAAGACATGCTAATTCAAGAAAAATAAGCTTGCCTGTGATTCTTCACTCTGTTGCATGGGTACAAAATCCTCAGAACATGAATAAATAACATCACCTCAGAGTTATCCTATGGCAAGATCAGTCTGAGTCCAAGTAGATGAGTTTTTTTCAAGCAAACCTGATTTACAGTCATTATTTTTAATGGCTGTACCTGAATTAATTTCAATTGTTTGCAACAGAAACCTATTTGTGGATTTCAGAGAATGCCAAAAGGTGATGGGACTGCATAGATGTCTAAGCCATTCATGTCCTCTTACCTACTTGAGTCTTCTACAGACATGGGGAGAGGGCAGAAGTGACAACATGCACCTGAACTTCAGCGGTGCTTAGTTTTACACTGTTCCAGAAATCTTTCCCATTCTGTGCCATCTCACTGACCATTAGACTGGTGATCCAAGTACAGCATTTGTGATCACTGCATTTGGACTTGCTGAAGAAGTGAGAGCAGCATCCATTAAATCTGTATATGTAAACTCCTGTACAAAGATCCCATTGCTGGTTCAGTGTGCCTGACCTTAAGCGGTGCCAGATACTTTATTTTGGCATAACAACATGGTACAGAACTTTGAGAAATTCACTTTCCAAGCTATGCTTCCCAGTAGGAGCTGAAAGTTACGCATCTCAGCTTCACAAGTCTTTGGAATGAAAACTGAGAACAAAGACTGTGTAAAACAGAAGACATAACCAGATCACAGATTAAAACACAGAAGGGTGATTAAAACACCAACAGAATGCAGAGCTTTTCCTTATTCATTACGACATTACGCAGACTGGGAGCATCCAAGTACTGCACGGTCACCACTAATAAATAATGATGAGAGGTTCAATTTTCAAGTTGTATATTACACTGAAAATTTGGCTAATAATTTTGCACCTGTGTACTATAATTACATGTTTCCTCTTAAATTTTAATGCAATTAATTAACATAAGATTAGCATATTTTTATTTAAGGAGTGGAAGGAAGGTTACATATTGCTTCTTTTGGATTTGGAAAAGAGGCACTTTACTATGAAGTAGGATTTCTGTTGAGTACTCAAGGAAAATACTGTCTATATCATAAATAGTTCAAAAAGAAAGTGAAGCTTTTAACAGGTGTCACTCCAGTAATAACTAGTATCAAGACTTCTATTACTTTTGCCTAATCAGTGAATACATAGTTACAAATTATTCATATACCTACAACTATATTCATAAAGCTTCAGAAGGCACTCACTATTTTCCATCAACAGTTTAGATTGCTTAGAATGAATTATAAATGTAACAATCATTAGTTAACATGACTTCCCAGTAATGTCACCACCAACAGTGTTAAAAGAAACTTCATGAAGTTTCATAATGAGCTACAGAGATGAGTATTTCATTACCAACTGAAAAATTATTGAAATATAACAGATAAATTTGTCAAGGTTTCCATGCTAGAAATAGTCTTCTCATTTATTTATTTAGTTTTGCTGTACTTAATGGTTTCAGTAAAGAGAAGTTGAGTGGCATTTCAAAGAGGAGGAGGGATCACTAGAAATAATAAGTTGCATTTCAGATAGCAGTGAAAGCTAGCATTCAAGCTTAATTTGTAAAGGCATTTAAGAGACTGGATGGTGCTTAGAAAGTAAGGCAAAAATACATCACTGTATTTTTTAGGAAGCTGAGTGCAGTGTAGAGTCGTTTTAAAAGCCCAGCTCTTCCTCCTCATTGAGTTGATAAGCCAAAGACACACTGCATTATCACACAAACTCATAAAACTCTGGTTGCAGACCTGTAAACCCAAATGTTTATCTTCCAAAGCTCATGAAGAAAAGAGGATTTTATCTGAAAGGCTGCTGTTGTTCAGTAGCACATCCCACAATGGACCTCTCTGCTTTTTGCTATGTGCATCACGTGTTCTGCTTCAGTTTGAGAATTGATAAACAGATGGTGAAAACTGTTGTTCTGCAAGAGGTTTCTTCTGTAATCTTCTCTTTCTCTATATATTTCTATTGTTTTTCCTACAGTATGCTGCTCCCTTCCACTCATTTCTTCTGTTCCACTTGTTTGATCTACAAAGGTGATGGAAGAAATGAAGACAACACATGGCCACCAGTGGTTTGTTGAGGAAAATGTATCACAGAAAAGAATAATCAAAAATAAATTGCTTTATAATTTTCAATATATTGAAATTCATGATCATGTTTTTCTTCTCCTAGCAGGTATTCCAAAGGTCTGGCTACTTCTCAGGACAACTCCTGCAAGTGCTTGTGAATTTATGGCTATTTTTTAAGATTCCAATGCCCAGAGGAATACAGATACCATGGAAAATCATGACTAGAGAGGAGGAGACAGGCACTCTTTCAATCTACTCAGGGTTACTTACTTGGAAGACTGAATTAATTTTTCCTCTGTATCAACAAAGATGCAATGAAAGAAGAGCACATGAAATTTGCTGGAATTCATTCAAGACATGCGGTTCCATTCCTAGGCCATATGCCCTGAAAATCACTCAGGAAACTTTCTTGTATGTAAAAAGGGTTGAATTAAACCAATCTTCCCCCAAAGACATTGTGAGATTAAACATGATGTTATTCTAATTTTTAAAAATACATCGTGCATTGAGAGAATATTGTACTTTTCCTGCAAAATACTGTATTTCTAATGTGGCCAGGAATCACATAAGAAAAAAGGGAAAAAAAAGGCTAGTGCTGAAGGAATGATCTGCTATTGATAATTGTGCGTATCCCATAAAATTTCATGGGTAACACTTCTCCTTGATCAATGTAGCCCCAAAGGCCTTTAGTTCAAATATTATTTCTAATTATTCATGGTTTCTAAATGCAATCACAAATAAAGATGAGAGGAAAGCAGACTTACTATTTAATGAATTGGATGGAAACACTGAACTTTAGAGATGTATAGGAATGTATATGAACACTCATATTTCCAGTCTAACACTTAGATTTTGTGAGAGGTAGGATTTTCTTTTGCTGGGTAATAAATTTGTGTAAATAGCTTTACACATAGGGTCTTTGCTCACAGTGAACAGATTACAAAATTAACAAGAAAAATGCTATGAAAAAAGAGAGGTGAAGGTGCTTACATTTTATTGACTTTTCCTATTAACTCTGTACAGTATGAGGGCTCACCAGCAACTCCACTGAGATCTGGAAGGGTAAAATCCAGACTAGATCTTGGGTTACAACTGCTACTGGGTATTTGCACTCCAGCAGAGCAGGTCCCGCTTCCCTCTATGTGAAGAATAAAATCCCTGACACCTGCTGTTAGAGCACAACACACTATTTCAAGCACAGTCCTCTGTAAGGTTTTTGCTAAGCCACAAACATGGTGCTGTGCTCTAACTCCAGTTTCTCTGGAGGATGGAACAGCATTGATGATTTTGCTTATGTGCATCCACAAAGCAGGAGACAAGGAAGGGTGTGTATGGAAAACGTCCAATTTTCCTGTACTGGAGAATTTTAAAAAAACCACCACCACCAACAAAACAAAAATAAACCAACAAATTAAACAAAAACCCAAAAATACAGTTCCCTTCCTCCAAATCTTGCCCTGCCTATGCCCTTAGATCATCATAGCTGTCATTCTAACAGGTCTAGTAAGCTTTTCTTTTGATTGTTATTTTTGTAATGGTGCAGCAGTGTTACTTTGCTTATAATGTGCCTGTGTTTCCCATGTTCTTTAATGTGGATCAATTTCTGAAAGTATCTGTAATGTAGGACTCCCTGTGCGACTACTGGCTTGTCAGGATTTAGCCACACATTAACATCTTCACACTTTGCTCAGCTTTCAATGTGTCGCAAAGAGAAAAACAGACACATGAAGTGCAGGCTTAAGGAAATGCCAGGCAGCCATCGTCATAGATACCAGAGTGAGATCTGCTATACCAGGGTCCTGCCAATGGAGCACTGAAGCAACAGTCACACAAATTTACAACATGAAATACATTTCAATTCCAAAGCATAACTGGAGCCTCAGTTCCTCTGTTATTCCAACAAGTTTTACACTAGAGCAAGTGCATCTGCTTCTGAATTACCCACGCTTTTGTCAGAACATGATCTGGCCCTGAAATGCACAGAGAGGTTAAACAATATGTGGTGGAAAAGAACACCCAGACAGCGAACACCTCCACAGCTACCTCTGAATACTAAACAATGCACAGCAGAGACTCGAATATTCCATGCTTGTCTTTTAATCACCAAACACCACATTTTAAAATTTAAATTCCTGCCTTTGAGTCAGTTTTTGTTGCCAAAAGCAACAGGTCTTAACAGATACAGTGTGAAACCTATTGTTTAGAACTGGCACTAACTGTTCTTCCTCCCTCTGTAGCAGTAGGGAGTTTTTCCAGGTATGTGGGAGGCAAGCTGCTTGGAGCCATTATATTGTTCGTTCTCTGCGTGATCTCCTTCATTAAATAATCTTTTAATGCAACATTAATAGTAATTGCAAGATTACAGTTCAAAATATTTGATAACATCACACTATGGAGTTGAAAAGCTACCGATCTCCTCTCTAAAGCCGGCTGTGGGGGGCAAGCCAACTGTGAAACACCACCAGTCCCCTGAACTGAAAGCACTGCAATTCCCTTTGTTATTTCTGTTCCAGGTCTGGATGTCTCACAGGTGATAAGTAGTACAGCCTAGAAACAGAGAGCAGAAGGAAGGAAAAGAACTGGTTAATTAACTTTTTTACATCAAACTTTTTAAGGACATGAGTGTAGGAGACTTTTTTTTTTAATTGATTCGCAAACTGGAAGGCTGTCGATCACTTATTAGAGATGATATTTATGTACCAGTACTTGCATTCATAATGTTTGACTATCCACAGGCATTTCAGAAATGTGATATTCCATTTTTATCTATGTTGTGTCATCTGCTTCTGCTTTTTCATATATATATAAAATTATTATTAAGGAGTTATTTAATGTTAAATTCTGCAAAGTGTTAACAAAAAAATGCTTAAATCTACTATTCTCTCCAAGTCAAACATTCCTTCTACTGTGATTGACTCTTTTTGACTGGTGACTCCTTCAGAAGAAAGAATAAATTGTAAGCCATTGCTTAATCCAAATATTAAGGTGTAGTTAAACGCTCTTCTTCCATTCTCTCCCACCTAAGTATCCATCAGTGTTCTCAAAATTGTTCACCTACAGAATTGAAAAAAAAACCAAAAAAACCAACAAAGTCCCTTTCATCTTCCTTCTGAATATTGATCTTCTGTGTGAAGCCTTATATTGATTCTAACTTTGAAAATCAGTTAGTAGTACTGGTAACAATAAAAACATTTTCTACCTGCAAAACTAGTCTGGATAACAGTTGAAAGAAAATGCTACCAACTCATTGGTTCTTATTTATGCTATATAAAAATCCCTTAGCACTGGACTCCCAACTGTCCTTAAGGTGAAATAAACACAAACTTTGCATCAGGGAGCATGACAAGGTGGAAGGAGCACACAGAGCAAGCACAGTTTGCATTTACACAGGGTGTGTTGAGAAGATTCTTGCAAGTGCTTCACAACAGCACAGAGTTAACCAGTACTGAAGGAAGGCCTCAAGCCAAGACCTTGAATGACTGGCTCCATTAGTCCAGCTGAATTGTTCAAGACTCACCAGAAACCCAGGCTGAATTACAGCTTATCTTCCCTATAAATAGGCAGAAACATTCAGAAACTCCGTTAAAAAACCCTCCTGTCTAAATTGGCTTAGTACAACATAACTAGTTCAGCATAACTAATGCTTAGTTCAGCATAACTAACATAACTAGAATAACCTTTCAAGAGCAGCTTTATTTTAGAGTTAGGTAACCAAACTCCTAAACTCAGCAGGCAACAGTGAGGACAAGAGCTCTCCAGAGACCACGAAACATGATTCGTCTGGATGGACACCATTGCTGCCTTCCATTTCTCTGAAGTGTTCAGTCTTAAATTCTGATGGGGAAAAGGTTTTTAGAAGCCATATCACAATGGAGACTATTTGTGATCACTTTCTCTCAGCAGGACAAAGCTGCTCTTTCATTGCTAACATAACCTACCACTTACCTGCAGCAGGCTTACACAGAAATAGCTGAACCACAGTTTTGTTTTCTCAATTCCTGTCTTGAAATAAAAATAGGTGAAAACAGATATGTCCCAAATTTTCGGAATTGTGGGATTTGGCAGTGTAGCCAAACTCTCCTTGTGTGTATATATATATATATATGTATATATATATATATATCTATATATCTATCTCAACACTCATGGTTAGCATAAAGAAACCTGCCATCTGCAACATATCAGAACATAGGGAATGACATCACAGCTGTGCAAGGCATTTCCAACCAAATCATTTTTTCGTGTTAGAAAGAATGTGGAAAAGCCAAAAACATAGTTGTGAGTGCAGCATAGAATTGCCAGACAAAGTTGGATCAGTACAAGCAGAACCTAGAAGAAGTGCCATTAGTATCAGGAGTTTGCCAGTATGGAATGGATTTGTTAACCACAGGACAGAGCATGCAAATGACCACATTAGCAGTGCAACAAAGCTCAGGAAAGATGAAGAGGTACAAATTCCAAGCTCAGACCCATGGCAAAGCCTAACCCAAATCACCACAGTCATATTCAAGTACTTCATCACTCAGACTGGGAAGTGAGAGGCCCATCACACTCCCTGAGCTGTTGCTGACCATAAGCTCACCACGGCTAAGCCACATTGTCCCTCCTAGTCCATAAACACCAAAACATTCTCAGGCATGGGCAGGCTGTGAACATTGGATGGCAGGTGATGACGTCCCAATAACTGACTTACTGAGTTGCAGGCATAGACAAACAAGAAGTCTTATCACTGCTATTAGTATCAAAATTGCTATGAAATGACATAATTTAAATAAGAACCCGAATAACTGAAAAATAAACTGCAGGGTTCATCACTAAAAAAAAAAAAAAAAAAACCAACAAAAAATCACACCATAAGTGGCCAACCACCCATATTCCAGGGAACTTGTAGTAACAGTGTTTTCTGTGGGACATATTAGTTAGAAATTCAGAAAAAAAATGTAAAATATTTTATAATTTATATGGTATATACATACCGCTGAGTATGAGGAATTCTTTCTGCATGAAAAGCCAGCAAGTGGCACCTCATTAAACAGGACCTAGACTTAATCTAACTTGGAACAGATAAAAAAGAAAGGATTCATATGAAGCTATCCTGCCTGGGGGTTTAATCTCAAAGCTTTCGAGTATAATGAATGAATTAAGTAGGGCAAGTGATTAACAACAAAGAAGTGATCACATAATAAAAACAGAAATAGTACTGAATTTAGAGCAATGTTTCCATTGTTTATGGACAAGATCCTGCTGTGCTATTTTTATTGTTTTAACTCTTAAAGAATAGGTAAACCATATGACAGCACATGTTCTCCAGGTTTGCATGGAAAGATATGGGAAAAGGCCAGGAGCAGAATACCTAATGGTGCATAAATAATGGACTGTTCGGATATCAATACTTGGATCATTATGAGAATAAAATTCAGTCTGCAGGACTCACCAATATTTTAGAGCATATTCCTCTTAATGATGTAAGAATGGAATAAGCCCCATTAGAATTATGATGCTTTATATCATTGGGGGTGCTACAACTGGTTTGCCCATCAGCTGAAGCAACATGAGGCAGGGTTAGAACAACACAACAGCACTCAGAGCTCAGTGCCTGCACCTCTAGTGATCCCCCCACGCTGCCCGTGCAGGCAGAGGCTGAGAGGCAGGGATTCCTTGCCTTGCAAGTTCCTGACTCACCCAGGGACAAGCACACACTGACAGGTCGCGGGGCTGTGTTTGGGCTTGTGCTTTTAGGGCTGGCGTAACTCAAATTAAACTGGCTGCCAATTAATGCAAGCCAGTTCTGATCATGGTAAATATGAGGCGTAGACAGGTCCAAAGCAGTGCCCACCTCCCACTGGCTACTCCCTAAGGTAAATCATGAGACACTGTGGGTTGTCCAGGCTGTCAGTCCTACTCAGTTATCTTGACTGCCCTGCTTGAGACAGTTTCTTACACTGTGTTCTCTGCCCCTACTCTGGCATTACTCAGTCCTGCCTAGATTAGTTACCTGATGGTAAATCGCATGCTCTAGTTTAGGGAGATCCTGAAAGAAACCCACTGAGCAGAGGTCAAGATAAGTCAGGGCCAACAGTTAGAAGACTCAGATATCTTTCTGGCACTGCAAACTCCAAATCTGGCATGTCTGACACGAAGGACAAATATCCTACAGACTACCACAGGCACATGTAACTGCTCCCGGGTGACCAGGCAGCACTAAGTCAGCACTTTGCCACCCCCAACTATATCTACAAGTGCCCGATGTTCTTGAAGGAGGAGGCCTTAATGGCTCTTCCTGGGTCATCAGTTCTTCTCATAGCATGTGTTGAGCAATATAACCCCTTCAGGTCTCAGCCAAAATACACAAAACTGGTAACACAGTGGCCAGCAGATTGAGGCTTGTGATCCTTCAAATGCCAAACTTGAGAATGCATAATTACCAAATAGTGTATTTTCTTCTACTAAGTGAAGGTACCAGTCCAAATAATTCTTCAGGGTCTAGCAGGTATCAAACAAATTGCACAGAATTCTTCTCTCGTGGTATTAAATGACAAGAAAGTGTATTTTTCAGTGTTTTTTCTTTTATTACCTTTACAAGCAAATCTAGTGTATACTGAATTATGTCTAGCAGAGGCACATAAACACAAGCAGCTTGAATTTTGAGATTTCAAGACAGAGATCACTAGGGAAAAACCCACATTTTCTCAAGGCACTTGATTGACTCATAAATTTTGCTTTCCATTCACTAAAGCTTTCAGGAGAGAGAATGAGAGGGATAAAGGCTGTAATTGATGGTACAATGCCCACAAGCCTCAACAGATGTGATCCCTCGTAATGAAGCATGTGGGCCTAATTTGGCATTACTTACTACCAGGAGGATCTTATGCAGGGTATCTTTCTAAATCTATGTTTTGTTGGCACCTGTGCCTTGTTGAAACTGGCATAGCACCTTCTGAGTGGGCATAATGCCATTCTAGCAGATGGGCAAGAGAGCAGATAAATGCCAGAGATCTAGTGCTGCATTTGCAACAAGCTAAAAGTAGCAAGGTCTGAGGTCTCATCACAGGACAGCTGAGGTGGGAAGACTCCTCTGGAGATCAGCCAGTCCCACCCACTGTTCAGAGTGGGATCAGCCAGAGCAGGCTGTGTCCGGTTGGGTTTTGGGTATCTCCAAGGATGGAGACTCTGCAGCCTCTCTCAGGAATGTGTTCTGTCTGAACACCCTCACAATAAAAAAGGTTTTTGCTTATGCTTGAAAGAAATGTCCTGTATTTCTGTTTGCGCCTGTTGCCTCTTGTCCTGTCACTGAGCACCACTGAGAAGAATCTGGCTCTGGCTTCTTTACTCTCCCATCAGGTATTCATACAGACTGTTAAGTTCCTCCTGAGCTTTCTCTTGTCCAAGCTGCAGTACCAGCTCTCTTGGCCTCTCCTCCTGTGACAGATGCTCCAACCTTTTAATCATCTTTATGGTCCTTTGCTGGACTGTCTCCAATATGTCCATGTCTTGTACTGAGGAGGCCAGACCTGGACACAGCACACCAGATGTGGCCTCACCAGGGCTGAGTAGATGGGAAATCACCTCCCCTGAGCTGCTGGCATTGCTCTGCCTTGTACAGTCCAGGAGGCTCTTGGCCTTCCTTGCCACAAGGACATATTTCTGGGTCATCCCAGAGTAAAGAATACAAAGTTCACATGTATTAAGTTATCAGGCCTAAAATAACTCTGAACATCTAACAGTATCACCTGTGTTAGAGAGACCGTGGCCATATCAGGAGAGGAGGATGATGAGGGACAGAACGGTGAGCCACAGAGAGGGTACACAGAGTACAGTCCCTAAGATCTATAAAGAAGAAAGGGGAGATGGCAAACCTTAGCCTGCTTCCCAGATGAATATATTTCATATGAGAGCCATGAAATACAGCTCAACCCGGAAAAAGTGACAATGGGAACACTTCTAAACAGCAGAACTGCGACCTATGGATCAGTCACCACGGAACAAACACAACTCAGCTGATGCCGATTTCCAACAGCTGGCAACTATGTCCAGTGCTTTGAAATAGCCTATTGCTTTCCTCTGGCCCTCCAGACCATTAACTGATGAGCTGTCAGGTGCAATGGCACCTCCCCATAGTGCCCATAAAAGCAGTTTAGTCTATTGGGAAAAGAAATGCCAGATACAAGGAGAATTTTTATGCTATATATGCATTTGTATCAGCTGATAGTTAATTCACTGTGCTAAGCAGAATGATGCAAGATGTGGACCCAGTCCTCACTCTCATATATTACTTCTCAACTTCATGAATATGTGAGTAGAGAGCACCAGATTTTACTCTTTTTCCTTGTGTCAGTATTTACTTTGGTCACAGTACAAGCACCTGCTGAAGCAAAGTGAAGATCACTGGAGTGAGTTCATATCTGTTATCTTTGCGTTATTTGGTATTGTTTTTGTGGTTTCTCCTTTTTTTTTTTTTTTTAACTAATCCTTGGTGCAAAAGATGCTCCTCCAACTGAAATTCATCACCTGAAAAAGAAAATAATGCACCCTGGATGCCAAAGTGGTTTATGAATGGTACTCTAATAAAACATTGCACCAAACTCACAAATTACAAAATCCACATGGATTGAAGAGACCTTGTATTTTGAAGTATGCATAGTGATTTGCATGATATTCACTGTGTTAGGGTTGAAAACATTATTAACATCTTTGCTCTAAACCTAACAGACCAATTTATTCTAACTGGCACTAATAAAATGTATCATTAGCAAACAGGGGTCAGTGAAACACAGCACAGAGAGCAGGCAGAGGAATAACAGATAGTTCAAGAAAAAGGATTAAATGTACTTCAAGCTGGCACTGTACAAGTGGCTCATCAGAACATTATTCTAACAAATGATATACCAAAATCATAGTCATCTATTATGCTCAGTACTAAAGCAAAACAGTATTTAAAGAAAGTGATGCAGAACAAAATTAAATTAGCTTCTTGGATCATCTTTAATGATACCAAATTTAAAGTACGGTATTTATGTGCTCATCTTGTTATCTTCTAAAAATATTCCTATACCAATTAAACTTGCAAATTTTAAATCTGTATTTTGATTTGTTACAATTTTTATATTCAAGGGTCCAATTATTACCACTCATTTGCAGAATGATGAGTTAATTTTGTTACCTTTACTTTTATGTTTTTATTTGTATATGTTTAAAACTAACCCGCAATATTGGTAATTCCAGAAAGATAGAGGTTACAGTGCATTTTGTTACAGTACAGTCATGGTTTTTACTGTTGGATCCAAGCCTTTGAGAACCTTCAATGGTTTTTAAGCCTCTCATGCCACAAAGATAAACCATTTCCCAAATAAACATACACGTACAAATTTACAAAACATAGGGAGGTCAAAGAGGAAATAAAGTTGAATATTCTTCAAGAAGTCCTTGGACAGATTGAGAATGGAACTCAAGTTTGCCATTTCCCAACACACAGCATCATTTCTTCCTCTAGACCTCTATGAGCACCCCTACTCAGCTTCCCATTTAACTTCAGTTTTCACATTGCAAAGACACAAATATTCTACGCTGTGATTTCTAGCCTTATACAGACATTTAAAACTATTTCATATGAAGAAACCCAAACTGTCTCCAAGGATAGGATCCAAAGATATTATCAGCATTAATTTTATCAAAGGAAGGTTTTTGTGTGGAGTGTCTGGGAGGAAGCAAAGCTCTTGCAGATGGTATATTGAATAAATGAACATTCAAGCACAATAAAGAAGACTGAATGAGCCTGATTTTCCTGTACAGGTGCAGAAGTAAAATATTAGATGCTGTTTTTCTCTCTCTGTGTAGCTCAAGTATATTTATTCTATTTTTGCACACTTTCTTTGTAGTAATATTTGCTACTAAACACAGTCCTTAAGGAGGTTTGGCTTAAATACCCCAAAACATTGGATAATGTTTCACATTCATAAGGAAACAGATAGAATGAAAACTAAATGTGTAAGAGTTATAATGCATCAGCAGTCTACAATATGCACTATAAAACCAGAGAGACAGCAAAATTTTGAAAACAGCAGATCTCCATTAGGATAATCTGTTTAAACTCTATGATAATTGTACAAAATATGGCAATTTCAGCCTCTAACTCTGTGTTACAAGCACCCTTTCAAATGCTATGAAATGGAAAGAAAGTCAGTGAATTTAACCTACTGCGAGAAAAATGTCTGCTCTTACATTACTTGGCAAAAATGTGGTACTGGATGAAAATATGTGAGACTTCAGTTCAGCGTGGATAAGGCAGAGGTAATGGTGGTTGGCAGACAAAAGTGTTTTGAAGAATTGGCAAGGTCTAAGAGTACTCCCTTGGCTGAGAACATCTGCTAGCCCATGGTGAAAGCACTTTATAATCTCAGAGTTTCACTCTTCCTTGCTTCAGGGCTTCAGGTAGCAAAAAGAATCAATCAACCTCTGCTATATGTTTCTGTAATCAACATATAGTACTTTTACCTCTCAGAATCAACCTCTGTCCAGTTTATCTGTTGCCTTTTTAGCCTCAAACTGGACCTCTCACCCTTGGCTGTGGTTCAGTCCTACCTAAACTTTGCAAGAGCATGCCAGTGCTGCTCCCTGGGAGTGAGACGTCCCACTCAACACAAAGCTACACCTGCGTTCCCTCCTCCCACCCCTGCACCCAGCAAAGCAATGACTGCACCCCTGCTCGCAACCTACAAACAAAAACCAGCAGAAGCACAATAAAAACAAGCAGCTGTTTGGTGCCGGATCCCTTTGAAGTTTACACTCAGCCACACACAGGCCTGGGGCAGGATGCTCTGGATCCTGGCGGAGCTGGCTTCCCTTCTCTACTCTCTCCCAAAGGCTGTTTCTCTCTCCTCAGCCTTCCTCATGCTGACCCATTGTCCTGCTGTTTCTACTTCTGAGAAGGGCTTGGACATAAATGTTTTTAGCTCTTGAGAGGTTCACACCTTTGAGAAGTAGGTGCTCCCCTTCACCTGCTCCCACTGGGCCCCTCAGACTCCCAAAACACAATGCAGACTGCGCAGGGGATACCACATCATAGCAGGTATTTAGTAAAAATATATATATTTTAGGTGAAGTATGCATGCCTCAGATAATTTTGACCTAGATAGAAGCTGCTTTTATTAAGTTGCCACATCTATTACCAAGGAGAGTGAGTCAAGTAGGCTATAGTATTCCATGGGTTTCTTTTTACAAGCTTTGCTCTTAAAGGGGAACTTTTGAAACATTGTTCTCTCTCATCAAAGAAGATGAGAAAGAATAGGATTAAGGTGAAGAGAAGGATTTCTTTGAATAGAGAAGATATAATTACACATTTTCCATGACACATGCTGAAAAATGTAATATTGGATAATGCAAGTAACCTCAAATTTTTCATTGTATTTTAATAGAGAGCTCTCTTTTAAGATTTTTATATTATATACAGTCTATAGTTATAGATATAGACATTTCTCTCACATAAAAGATATTGAAAAGGAATCAAATAAGAATAAACTCTTCCTCCCTAACCACTAAGAAAGCGTGATAAAGAAGGACAATATCAGATTAGCTACAAATTTTCCATCTCATTGTTTCCTGAAAAATAAAATTTTATAATGAACATACTCCACACAAGCTGTGCAGAGCAAGTATCTCTTCCAAAAATGCACAGAGCAGTAGTAAAAATCAAGCATGGACTCAACGACATCTGTTGTGGCATTGTTATCAAATGCCATCTTTTTCACACAAATCTGTAACAGTCACTACTTTTTTTGTGTGGAAATATTAGTTTGTATGCGGCATCTAAAAGCTGGCACACGAGGACCGACAGATGCTTTGGTTTTACCTCATCTTCAACTTACTTGGCTTCTCATTACACTAGCTACAGCTCGGCAAATTATTCCTCTGCTTTGGAAAGCCGACAAAATGCCATCTGTCTCTGCATGGTTATCAAAACTAATACTGTAACGTGAAAAAACTATGATCTGAAATTGTACCTGGCAACTACATGGTGAGGTCGAGTATCCTGTTAGATTACTCATACACACAAATTTCAGTCACTGGACACCCACCTATCCCACTGTGCACTCAGCCTCAGGAACAGCCAGTCTCTGACCTTTCTTGCATGTAGCTGTTTCTCATGCCATTGACATTGACTGACACTAATTATGGCTTAGAATGCAAAATGAGGTAGCTTCTCACCAACTGAGACTCCAAGGTCACTATGATTAGAGTATGAGCAGCTTTTGGTTTTTCTTATAAAAATGAGAGGCTGAATGCATGGAGGAAAGAGGTGGAAAGGTCAAGGAAAGAGAAAGAGCAAGATTACATCAGTGTGGTTCAGCATGTAATCACATTGGTCCACCAGCTACAAAATTCATCACTAAGGCTTTAGGGGAGAGAAAACATGAACATGGTACCATTAGATAAAACCGAAAGGAACAAAAATGTATGAAAAGGCCTGAAAGTCCTACCCTTAATCTGACAGAGAAGCCAGAGAAGCTTCTCTTCCTTTCTAAATACCATGAAAATTTCTGCACCAACGGGTGAAATACAGCCCAGAACAAAACCAAACACCTTGTAACAGACACAAGTAACAAAGCTTGCTCTTCTACACTGCAGAAATGCTCAAATGCCAGCTCCAGAGTTATCTCCAACCAAACACATGTTAGAGACAAAAATGAGGTGAGGATCAGCAATGGACAGGTGATCAAAATCTCTGCTAAAAATGAAAGAGTAGATCAGCTGTTCTCATCCTCCTCCAAAGCATCCCTGTTGCTTCTGGTCAGAGATAGGACACAAGGTATTTGGTCAGAAGCAAAACCTCGTTATATTTTGTGGCAAAGGGAAGAGGTGAGGGTTGCACAAAGAAGTCCACTGCTCTGTGTCTGTGTTCAGCAAAATGAGTATCAGATCCTGGCACATTCTGGGACCAAAAGATACTCTGGTTAAAAAACCACCCCTTGAACAACTTTAGTCATGGAACTGAGCAAATTATCTCAGAGCATATTGCGTGGAGCATACAAATACTCATCCTTATTTCATGTTTAAAATACTGCTGAAAGAGCATCTCTCTCCCTCCACCATCTGAGATACATTGAACTAAATGTTCTTAATTAATTGTTTCTGAAATTGCATAAGCCCAGTAATAATATTCAATATGAAAAAGGTTAACCCCAAAATCTCTTATTCCTTATGCATTTTCAGGCTGAAGTTACTCCTATCTTGCCCTGATGTAAAATGGCAATGAATTTTCCTGTTTATACAAATATGAGTTTATTTAAAGCTCTCCAAGGTAGAACACTCATGAGGAAAAAATGCTTTAGAGAAATGTTTTGGGGTTTTTTGGTTTGGTTTTTAATACATTTTAAAATTTAACTCAACAAAATCAACACCTACTCCTGAGTTTCTACTCACTTCATCATGATTTTTTTTTATATCTTAAAGCAAAGTTTATGTAGATTATAATACTACCTTCCATGCAGTCCTGGCAATGGTTCCTAGAGTTTCTTCATAGGGATTCATTGTCTGCTGTAGTGAGCAGTCCTATGGCATATGCCTTGAGAATGACGTTCCTTTCAGTTGTGCTCTGCTACCCCTTTGAACTGGCACCATAATGTAGGACTAAGAAATCATTATATCCCATTGGAATCTCTTTCTGCAGAAGAGGCAGAGTGCATTGCCTATCAGTTACATTCACACCTCATCTAAATGAGTAGAAAAGAACAGAAAGATGGAGAAAGCTCAGAGCTTCCTCTCTTCCTTCAAGGCTCCCTTTTTTCCTTCTATACAACATTCTCTTTTGTGTTCTTGGCTACGCTGTATTATCATGAGCTCCTTGGGAAAAGACCTCTTCTCTCTATCTACAAAGAAATCATTAAAAAACAGTAATGTCTTGGCTTCACTATGTAGTTACTTTCTCCTTGTATGTTCTTGCTCCCAGCAGTGTTAAGTCCATGTGTAGCTCTTATTCACAGGAAATCCTTTTAGTCTTACAATGAGGTCTTTGTAGAAAGTCTTTGGTGTTATTCTTCTGTATTTGCAAGGACTCTTGAATACCGAGCTGCCTGGGACACAGTATCTAGGGGAATAACTAATATAGGCTAAACGTAAACTAATTTTGGGGAACAAAAGCAGCCTTCAAGCTATATGCAAAGTTACTAAAGGCTGTTTTTTCAATGAGGGTGAGTGGAAGTGACATTCTTTTGCACTTAATGAGCCAGAGTAGCAGAGATTAGAGAAACCTTCTAAATTATTTGGCTGTTGAATAAAATCCAATTTAAATCTTGTGGAAAGTAAGAGCTTTGGTTCAGCTGTAGAATCAGGGTGCATAGGCAAGGAAAATAAGCAGTCTTTTTAGATCTAGTCCCTAAACTAGTAACAGTTTATTATATAAAAGCCAAGCACAGATAATGAGAAAAAGAATATGTGAAGTATAAAGAAAAAAAGAAATCCTTGGGAGACCAAGAGGTTTGCTCAATGTTACTGACTATTCCATGCAAAACAGTAGCCTTTCTAAAGAAACTGATATGCCTTCCTCTTACACTCTATTGGGCTAGGGCCTTGGAGGAGACAGCAGTTCACAGTGAGGCCAGCATGGCAGCATCTCGTGATATTTCTTCTTCCTGGTGTTGCTCAGTAGTGCCCATCAAAATATTTCAAGCATCTAAAAAATATGCTGTGAAAACTTGGTATAAAGTCTGCACTGCAAGGGAGTGAAACCAGCAGAAAAGCAACAGAAGAGCTAAGAAAAGGTTTACAGTATGAAGAACTTCAATCAAGTATCCTCAGCCTTTTTCATCTTTGAAAGCCCCACTTCTGCATCAGCAAGGAAAAGAAAAATCATTTCTTGTTTTGTTCACAAGCGAAAACTTGGCAGTGGTCCATTCCAAACAATAAACACCAAAAGAACTTTGCCAGTTTCCATAGTGGTTATACATCTTGGAGTCTATCTTTTTCTCTTTACTTTGGCTGTCTCTGCAGGCTGCAAGTTATTCAGGCCAAGGATTGTCTACTACATTGATGACCACGTATGACAGCTCAGTGAAAAGGAATGAAAAGATGTGTGTATAAATAAGTATTGACTTTTGGCCTTCTTGAAAACTCTGAGTCCCTAAATGACAAACTAGTCCTAAAAAATGAAAAAACACCACAAGTTTCTTTCTTGGCACAACAAACAAAAATGGCATGCACGCGCAATCTTCCCAAATAGTGCTGTAACTATTAGTTTAGCAGAGCTAAAGACAACTGACTTTCTGCGGATTTGTCATCTTAGACAGATGCAGTCTTTAACTAAAACAGTCTCATCAAGGAATGGGGCATTCATGCCTCTTCTTTCTGAAAACTGTGTCACTGAAACTCTGAATCCAGATCCTCTTCTACGTGGGATAATCATCATGGTCTTCCTCACCATTTACTTTCATTAAACTTGTAACCATACCTCATGGAGATCACTGCTTTTCTATTCTGTTACATTAAAATAATCAATACAACCAGCTAACAGGAGGGGGTATAGAAAGGGGGGTTATGTCACATCACCTCAATTCTAAAACAAATAAGGCCTAAAAATCCTAAAAAGACAAACCAACCAAGAGAGTGGAGTTAGCTGAGGCTAGACTTGGGAGATTTCAAAAGACAGCTAAGCTAATATAATGCTCAGATGAGTCCACAACACTGGCTAGCTCATTATTAAATACAAATCTATAGAGCACATCACTGTATTCAGCCCTCAGAAAACAGGTCTTTATGGTGACTGTAAAATTCTCATTAGGATACTGCGATTATCTCTTCCCTTTATCTTATTTGTTTGCTGTATAAATGCTGAAGAAAAGACATGATGAATCAATGAATGATTGAGATTTTGCCTTCAGTCTTTATCATCAGGCATTTATCTACTTTTTGTCTCTGGAGTTTTTTATCCTGCAGTAAATTTATTGTAGTGCCTCTGAGTGATTTTTTTCCTTTTCCTTTCCGTCCTTTCCCCCAATACTCTATTGATTTTCTCATTTTTACAAATAAGCATAGCAATAAATAAAATTACAAAAGCTCAGGACAGAATCGTAGCTGAATAAATACACTCATCAAGAATAAAAAAATGTTGGCTACACTGGGGAAATTACAGCTCCCTCATGTATATTCTTTATTATGAAGTGAAAATGCAATTAGTAAAGCAGAAGAATTTCAGAGTTGGGCTTTTATTTCCCATTTTGCTACTGATGCATTGTGGTCACAGGTGGTATATTTTAAAGTAATTGGGCAACATTACCTGAGATGGGGCTGAAAGAGGTGATCTAACTCCAGTAGCATCACTGCTTGACAAGGAGGTCATTGCATCACCCTTCTGTCACCATCGCAACTCCATGCAAGATCAGTGTAATAAATAGCAGTCACTCAGGTTGGCTGAGAGATGTATAAATGGAATGTTGGCAAGCTGGCTTTTAACTTCTTGGATTGAAAAACCGAGTTATACAGCACAGACAAGAATGATGGATCAATGCCCTTCTGAATATTCAATGTATTTCAGGATGCTAAATTCTTGTTCCAAAGTATTATGAGATTATTTTGTGACCTTAAACATTTACAAGGTCACAGAATTCTACCGAGGTGTGATGGCAGGACTGTTTCATAGGGCAAGAGAAAATCCAGCTTAGTATTTTCTACCATTAGGTTTCTGCTTTCTACAGATACGCATTAGTACAAATATTCTCCCAATACATGAAAAAACAGGGCATCAAATATATAATAAATGTTTTCCGAGAGAAACTGTTTAGATAGATTTTGCAGTCAGTTAAGGTACTGCATGTTCTGCATAACCTTGTATGTTAAAAGTGTTTAAAGATTTATCCTTTAAAAACAAACAAACAATCAAATAATCTTTGGTGGTTTAAGCTCAGATGGAAATTAAGCCCCACGCAGCCACTCTCTTTCCCCTGTCATTTCACTAACTCTGAAAACTAGTTATGAGAAACATTTTCAAGTAAAGTATCTAATACATCACCTGTTCTTTTTCTGCATAGTGTATAAATAGGTTCAGAAAATGTGATAAAAAAGTGCCAATACCTCTATACCTCCAGCATCTCCAAAATACATTTTCTACGACACTTAACACTTCGGTTGGGTCATTGCAGCGCAGCAATTAGAGGCACAATTTGTCGGGATCCCCTCCAGGTACCTGTGGGGTCTCAGGGCAGGGAATGAGCCGCTCTCCCGGGATGTCGCTGCCGAGCGGGAGCTCCGGGTTCAGCACCTCGGACAGCGCCGGGACAGCCCGGGGGACACCGGGCGTGCCGAACACACACCTGTGTGCCGGGGACCAGCCCAACACCCGCGCAAACCCTGCCAAAAGCCGTGCCATGACCACGACTCCCTTTTATATGTCCTCAGCCCTGCCTGCCCAAGGCTCCCTGCAAGGGGAGCGGAGCGAGCTGGAGGAGAGGGAGAGGGCGAGGATGGGCGGTAATTGTGCCGTGCTCCCGCTTGTTCAGTGGTCCGGGCAGTGTCTGCACAGCTGCTTTCGGCTGTGGCCTTGCTCAGAAAACACATATTTCATTCCTGTCAGGAGACACATCTGAAAAACTGAAATACTGAACCACACAGGTGAAAAATGAACCACAAAGAGAAAGAAATGTCAGGGAGAAAAAAACGGAAGGAAAATATAAAATGAAAGTTAATACTTTCTGGTTTTGCTTCTCACTGTAGCACAAACACCACAACACAGTTTGTTGGGGCCTTTTTTAGAGGGGGTAACAATAGGGTATGGGGGTAAACCACAAGAGCTGGAGGCAAAGTACAGTAGTACCTCATGGCAGGACGGATTTGCTGAAAACAATGAAATCTGTAATCTCAGAGGAAAACAGGGTGGACTGTGGTTGAGAAATTAACTGTGCTGGACAGCAGAAATGGTAAATGAAAGCTCCATATGGATCAGGCTGACAATAAAATAAGCTGAAATAAAGTCTGATGAGTTGACAAAGGTAAACAAAACTCCCAAGAATTATATTAAAAAGCAATCTGAGAAAAAAAAAAAATAGGAGAATTAGAAAACTTGGAGAATGTGGAAACTGCGGGGTGTGGTGGTGATTTTCATCCCTGGCATAAGAAAGTGGTACAGGAATTGCATAAATGGAGGAAGAATTCATTTTGCATAAAAATTACCTGAAACCTAAATGTTGACAGAACTCCAAAGGAGATTAATATTGCAGAAGTTGCTCATGCAAAGCTGTGTGGGATGATGATAGAAACAACACTCTAAGTGACCTCATCCAGCATCAAAGAAGCTGCCTCTGGCACAGGAAATAAAGCTATTGCCTCTGAACACGGGCCTCATTTGTTCTTGATAAATCTTAACGAGATGAACAAAACAGAGGAACTTAATGGTATTTTCAAATAAGGATACCTACATTTCAGGAAAGTTAACAGACTTGATATTTAACCCTATAAAAAATATATTTGATGCATGCTGCATCTGGTAAGAAAACATTACTATTGCTAGAGTAGCTGTAGAGTCCAGAGAGCAAATGTCACTTATTTTATAGTCCAAGCATAGTGACATTTTACTTATTCACAATAGTTCAGTTGCCAAGGAAGAATTGAACATTATGTAACTAATTTCTAAATTCTGTATTTTAGTTCAGTGAGGTTTTTAATTTGTTTGACAGATTTCTGTCTTTGAAAAGATTGCTCAGTGTACATCATAGAAACTCGTACCAAGAATTTCCAGGGAACTCCAAAAAAGGACAATGACAAAAAGTTAAAAGGAAAAGATGGCATTTGGAAAGTTAAAAACAAAAAAACCCCAAAAAATTACTAGTACAGAAGAAAGGTTATCCCACCCAAATTTGATTAAAGCTTTGAGAAAAGACTATTCAGTACATTTTCCACCTTCAAGGCAAAAATAAAGTTCTTCATTTCAATCAGTGATACAGGATAAGTTGAAATAAATTTCATTAATTGGATGTATTTGAAAAGGTCATTCAAAAATCACCACAAAGTAGATGGCATCACTTGGGCCTTATCCTGCCTTCATGGAAAGCAAAGCTATTCCTAAGCTGCCTCAGCCCTTAAAAATTAAAATGTTGTGCAATTAAGGAGGGTAGCAATGTGTAATGACAGGCCAGAAGAGATTATAGCCAAAAGTAAGTTTCAACCCCAGATTCCGTTTCTATGTGGGGTACAAAGCTGTATTCAACACAGTGATAGCTGAGAATTTATAAAACGCAGAGTCCCTTTCTATGAAAAACCCCTTTCAAATCTGCAAGAGTAAAACCTGCTCAGTGATGAATGAATAATAAACTCTGTTTTCCTTTATTACTACAAGAATCTTTTCTGATTTACTTGCACATCTACCTGGGAAAAACCTGATGCATTGGGAGGAAGAGAAATCTTTCTAGCATACCCTTTCCAGTAGTGCAAAGGTGTGCAAGTGCACAGCAGAATTTGGCCTTATCCTTCACATCAAGGTAAAAATATCACAGTGGAGGTATCACACTTGCACACAATGTTTGGTCCAATGGACACAATTCTGAACGGGAAAGTAGTAAATGAGTAAATTCCATATAGGCAGCTCTCCATACTGCCTGGAGACCTGAACTTTTGTCCATTATTACGAGTCAGCTTACAAGAGGAACACATGGATTAGGACCTTTTATCCCTATCTTCTCTCCTGGATACCTGTAAATATGAAGACATCTCCTCTTGTGTTTGGTATTTGCTATTGCTTTAAATTATCCATTTCTTTGGGAAGGTATAGTTTCTTATTTTCCTTTATAAGAAGCCACATGGGCTACAGTCCCTACTAAACAGACAACTTAGTACTTCCTACTAAGGACAGAAACAGCAGTTTTTTTCCTGACAAGATGACTCCTTATGTGAGGGCAGGACTGGGAGCTAAGTCAGAGCTTGTCACCTCTGAGCCACTGCCTCCCTCATAATCTTCACTAAATCCATTCCTCTCAGGGGATTCCCAGTTTCCTTTTTTTTTTCCCGTCCTTTTTTTTTTTTTTTTTCCTTCAGTAAAGCTTTCTTACCTCTGGGGAAGATCGAGAAGACAAATTTATTAACCTCTGTAAAATGCAGAGAGGTCTGCTCACCATGGGTTTTGGAAAAGATTCTCCATAAGAGTACATTGGCTAGAATGGCAAGAGCAAAAATTTTTTATTTGAATCCCACATAAAGAATCTGAATTAACAGGACTGATGGAGGATGAACACCTCTGGTGGGACTGAGAAAGCTGCAGAATGGAAATACCTCCTGAACTGACCCAGAAAGAGTTAAGTGTCTAATGGGAAAGTCCCTCTTGGGTTTGAACTTAATGTGCAGTGACAATGAGGAAATCCATCTGGATGTAAAGCTGTAAGAAATACAAGGCATCAAGAAAGGAGGCATTCATGCTTTTTGTGAGTTAGGAGTTATTGTATCCAGCATTTGTCATGATACCTTAGATAACATATAATTGTTCTCCAAAGGGTTCTCCACAGAGCATGCATAATGAAGCAGGTTTCAAAAATGCAAGCTTTAGTGAGAAGAGGAAAGGGTGCCTCATGACAAATATGAATGTTCCTTGTATTTCAAAAGGAGCCAGTTTCAGTAATTGAAATAAATTCATCACACTGGTAACAGGCATCTGAACAGCCCAGATTGTATTTAATATCAGGCAGATAATCAGAGCTCTCTTCCTGCAATCTTTTAAAGCCAGGGTGCTGCTCCAAGATTTTCAGACAGCCATCTCCAGCAGGAGCTCAGCAGGGTCAGCCACAGCTCCTTTATACAAGAGCTAGGACTTACCAACAGGTGGGTAAATTAATAAACCCAGTATGGAGTCAGGTCAAGAACAGCAAAGGCAAGGAGGAAGAATTAAAAATATATCACTTTACTTACAAGCTTTTTTTGGGGCAGTTGATTTTGTATCTCTGTGGTTTTGGGGGGGGAAAGGACCATTCCTTCTTTGCTGGCTTCCCAAAATGCACTTGTTTGCATGAAAGGAGATGGGAGCCATCCCAGACCCAGCAAAGCACATTGCTGTAGGACTGAAAAAAAAAAAGAGGATAAACTAACCCAATTCCATGAAGTCAAGAAAGTTTAAGTGATGCTGCAGGAAAGGGAAAATACTATATTTGATTGATATTCATGGGAGGGTGACGAACTGATTAGGAGACAAGCTCATGGAGGACTTTGGCAAGTCATTTAGTCAGCATTGTCCTCACCTGTGTAAGGGAAATCATTTTCTAGTGTTTCAAAGACACAGTGAACTACCTGACTTATATGTTGATACTTGACATGCTCTGAAACTCTATAATGTGCTTATTACCATAACCTTTAATCAGGTATTTTATTAAAGGTGTTTTTAAATTGTGCAGTTTAGAGGTTAGAATTAATAAGTAAATAAAGTAGAAAAGCAAAGTCAAAATCACAATGAGCAACACACACTGGTTATTCCTTGAGGCTGCTCATGTTTTAAACACCCCCTCTCAGAGCTGTTCAGTACATTCTGCTGAACACGACAGCGTCCGCTGTGATTGACACTCAGCCATTCCACAGTGCAGTTTTGTCAGCAGGAACTCAAAGAAAAAGTGAAGCTGAACACCTTTGGATAAGTGTGCACTCCTGAAAATGGCCATAATTTACTCAAGCCTCTTCCATTGATGCTGATAGGAGTAACATTTTAAGATAAGCCAGTAGAAAAAAACTGTAATTTTCTGGTTTCATAAAAAATCCTTGTTTCTTTCCCTACTGCTTTTGTGGGAAGAGGAAGCCCCAGGCATCTGACTGCAAGCTCTCAGACACCCAGTGACTCTGACCTACAGAGCATAATACAGAGCAATCACACCTCCATGGGGTAGCTATTCAGAGACATTCAAGCCTATACAGGTGAACTGGGTTCCTTGCTTTTTTGGGTTGGGTTTTTTTCTCTTTTTTTCTTTTCTTTCTTTTCATCTCTGAATTCCTCAGTCTGGGCTAGATTTTCTTTTCTCTTTTTCTTTATTTTATTTCATTTTTATTATTTCACCTCCTCTTTGCCTTTGCCCCCCTTCAAAGTTACATCAGTCACCAGTACCAGTCCAAGCTGGGAAAGGAAGGCTACTTCAAGGTCACTGTGTAAAAAGCCCTAATGCTTTTCAGTGAAAGGGAAGGGAAAAGAGGCCATAAGTGGTTTCCTGTTTCTATTCACTGTTTAGGGAAACTCCTTAGGAAGGAAGGAGAAAGTATGCACGCAGGGAAGGCTGTATGGCCAGAGGAAGGGGGAAGAGCCATAAAGAAAAGGACAATCCTTAAAGATAATACCCTGCACAGGGAAAAAACTTATTGGCATGCAAATAAATGAGTGTGAGTTGGAGAGAGATGAAGGAGACAGATGCAATTCTCCAGAGACAAGCAGTTCCCTCGAGGCCAATTGCCCGTGAAAGGGGCTGGCCATCGTTGACAAGGACAGATACCATGGAAGGGAAGTGAGGGAACTGCTACAATAAATCCAGCATGTGTTCCTTCCTGGATTTTTTCCATGCTGCCAGAGGAGCAGGCTGGATGTAGCAGCTGTGCTTCTGCTTAGCCCTGACATGATCTTCTGAGATAGGCAGTGATTCTGCTTGTGCTATTCAGGTGGGCACACAGGGGAGAAAGAGTTCTCACCATGGAGGAAGCTTCATAACCAACTTCCCCTTCCTCTGCTTTCCTCCAAGCTTGTGTGTTAGTGATCTGCAAATGAGATGCTGACACCAAAGGGACAAAGGCAGCAGAGGAGCTGGCTGCCCTCAGCCACAAAAGGTGTGTCACCTACCAGAGCCTGGAGACCAAGTCCACTCTCCCACCCCCAAAACTGCTTCTGTTACCCAGCCCTCTGAACAGCAATTCTTGCCATCAGCCTTGGGTTTACATGCACTATTTATATTCCATATTTAAAATAAAGCAATGCTAAACACACTTCAGTGTTGTTTCACAAGTGAGGAAGTAACACATTCAGCCTTCAGTGAAGGCTGGATTAAGATGCACATACACAAGGGTGAAGCTGAGTTACTACATACTATTTCTTGTTAGCAGAATATTGTGTAACACTCTTTTCCCTGGGTTTAAGGTTTTATGTTTTCTTTGACTATGTGGGCACAGGAGAGGCAAGGGAAGTGTCATATTTTTTATTTTCATATTGTTTACAAACTACAGACTTGCAATAGAGTCTTTATATATCATCCTTCAAAACACATTTTGAGTACTGTGGCTGTTGAAATATTAGTTTTCAATACCTATTCAACTACAGTCACTTACAATGACACTATTGTTCTAGGTACCCTACTAGCACAGAATAAAAGGCAATCTCTGTCTCCAAGAATTTATATTCTACAGATTACATATAACATTTAGGCAAATATTTTCCAACATATATTCTTATTTTATTGCTGGAAAATTTGGATAAAAATAATTTTCCTTCAAGTGAGATTCCTATACAGGAATTCTTAGCAGTGCCATTAAGAGAAAATTGTTAAAAGAATACTCTGAATTTTTTGTTAATGTAAATATTCGTGCACAGCCATAGAAAATACAGGCTGTTTTTGTCACAGAGAGAAATAATGCAAGTGATTAATAATGTGGACATGATTGGACTTTCATTTCCTTTTGAGTACTGTGATGTTTGCCTTCTGATTCTAAAGCACTCCTACATTATGCTACAGCAACAAGCCTCATCTTTAATTATCAATTCCCTCACAAAACGAGAGAGGTAAATCGTATCCGAGTCAAACAATGCCCGCCAACTGCCCTATTGCACTGTATTCCAGGGAGTCTATGGAGAGATTGCAACACAACAAGAGAGCTAAAAAAAGCCAACCCTGGAACCTGAGATAAGGAAGCACTGAGAAAAACAGCAACCACAAGTTCTCATGGGATGAGGCTTGGCTGACGCTCCAGCAAGAAATACATGAAAGAAACAAGTGAACCGCACCCATGAAGTGACAGCTTCTGCTCAGTGATAAAGACCCAGATAGGCTCTTGCAAGCTGGGTCTCTGCCTTGGCTATTTATATCACTCAAATAGGAAAACCTGCTAATATATAAACAAGAATTCTGGAGTAAAATCGTTAGTGATTATCTATTTAATCCTCTGTATGGATTTAAAAATGGTGTACCGAGCAAATTCTGTAAAAAAAGTTTAAACTGTTATAAAATCAGTTTCTGACTATAGGCTAATAAGAGTGCGCAACTACAGACACTGTTAAAATGTGTAAGATTTTCAGTTTTAGTATCTCTGCCCCATCAGTACTTTTGGCAGCAAGACAAAAATTTGGGGATAAATTATGAGTTCTGATTCAACCTGAACCCAAATCCAGGTTAGTTCTCTTAACTTCTGTGTTTTCTTTCCATTTTAACTGTGCTCCTTTAACTTCCCTTCATTGCCCCCTTGAAATGAAGCCACTTCCCATTTTTCCTAGATGCCTACAAAAATAAGTGAAGTAATACAATTCAACACATCTCTAATTTATGTTATTCCTCTAGCTGATGCACTGGGGTTCTATAGACAATGAGAGAACAAATCAAGTTCTCATTTCGGTTTGACTTCCCTTACCATTTCAACATCAGCAGGTATGCAAATTAAACATGAGAACCTCACCTTACCCCCCCCAAGTCCTGTAAATACAACTGTGCAGGACTGCTCCTCTGGCCACACACACCTTGCGTGGCTTTAAGGACTAAACGATTCCATTTAAATGAAGTTGTTGTTATCAGTAAGTTTTTATGCCTAGAAAGGTTCCTGTAGACCCACATCCATCTGTTGATGTCTAGTGAACTTGAAAGCAAGCTGAATTTTGTTGGAGAGGTCTTAACAGGCTCTTCAGTGATGAAAGGCGCTGACTTGGATTAGACGTTCACAGGGGTGGGTCACGCTTATTTGTTCCTACACTAATGACTGTACACAGTACACACCTACTCTTTCATCTCTCCAGAGACAGGTGTTGACACTCTTGGTGCAGCTCTGCTCCTACACGCTTTCTTTTGCCTGAACCACCTGACCATCCATATATGAACCTCTCAGTCACACACTTACTTCTGTTTTGAACAAGTACTGGGTGCATGTGGAAGTCTGATCTGCACTTTAGGTTCATGTGCCAGCTCTCTCCTGTGCAGGAAACGGGCAGGTTAAGCAGAGCCCTGCAGGTCCTTGCCTATGTTCTATGGCAGAGAGCGGCTGGCACAGGATGTCCACCCATGCCACCACAAGTGCACAAGAAGTAAGGCCTAATCATAAGAGAGTGGGAGCCTAAGAAAAATCAAATAAAATTAAAATAAAAATCTGCTTAGATCCAGTTCTAGACACTGAGGCTTACTGCACACCTAAGCAGATCTTTCTTTGGATAGGGCTAGATAAGCTGCTGCTCTTGCCTCCAGAAAAACTCAACTCAGGAGTTATAGATTTTGGAGACTTACCTTTAATAGCCCCATCTGTCTGCTGAATCATGCAGTAAAATTAGAGCATTGACCACGTTATAGGGTGAAAGAAAATAAACAAAACACAATTTGAAAAGAAGCCCTTCCAATATAAAAAAAAAAAAAAAAAAAAAGAAAACTGCAAGATGGACAGAATTGTAATGACTACATGATTTACTATGCAGATTAATGCCTTCTAAACAGGACAGGATTGAAAGTCAATACTTCAGTTTATTGATTCTGGCAATGATTTGTATTTCTTACATCTTTCAGCAGTATGAATGAAACACTCCATAGGAAGCTTCTGATGAAAAACAGGCTTTATGTTTGTAACTTGAAAACTATTAAAATAATTTAAGGAAACTGAAATGAAGGCAACAGTGTAATGCTCTACTCACTGTTCATCAAAGCAAGTTTCAAGCTTAGAAACTGAGGAACACCATGAACAACAAACACTATTTACAACAGATCTGTTTTTAAAAAAGGTAAGGCAAAGATAGAAATGTGACCTCCAGCAATCACACCTTTGACATTAAAACTGCAAAGAACACTATTGTTTCTTTCACTTTATGCTACATACAAAAGTTTCCAATGTTTGAGCTTTAAAGATTCCAACTGGCAAAAATAAGCTACTTTCACAAGTACATATGATGTGTGCTTAAAAATCAATCAGGTTGATTCTACACTGTGTATTGTATGTATGGCTCAACCATGGTATTTTCCTCATGCAATACCTGATATTAATTCTAATCTCAGACTGCTCTCTACTGGTAATAAATTATGCCAAAACTCATTAAATATCTGGAATCCCAAAGACATGTAGAGAACTGCAGTTGGCATATATTCTATCTTCAATTCGGTGCAGGAATGAGGGCCTTGAGAAATGAATTTGAAATAAAGAGTAAATGTAAATGCTTTAGCCAAAAGCTTTGTATTGACCCATCATGGCCCTATTCCTGCTCCCATTGAACTTAGTACCAAAACATGCAGCTGTCCCAGATTATTTGGTAGGGGGTTGCTCTTTTGAATGTAAATAATTCTTTCTGCACTCATGTAGGATGGGACCTGCAAGAACAAAGCATTCAGGCTGCAACTGGAGAAGAGGAACAATTTAGTCCTTGTGCTGCTTCAACTTTTCTTGAGTACCAGAGATGTCTGTGATAACTTTGTTCCAACTACGGGGTGCAAAATAATTAATTGAATTCTTCTTATGATTTCATACTTTAACAAATTGTTCCGTAACACTGGAAAGCACAAATCTAAACCTGCAATGTAGGCTAACTACCCCATACTACAGCCCTGGCTGTGCTGAGGTCCCAGCTTTGAACCTCATGAGTTCCTAGGCACAAGTTCTTGACACAGACCAGGCACAAATACCAGCTGATCCAGTTCTCATTTTCTTAGACCAGTGTCCGAGGAAAAAAAAGCACAAAACAAACCAAATCCCAATTACTATTCTGAGACAAGTTCAAGCCCTTTCCCTTCGTCTCTCCTTCCCACTTACTTCAGAGTTTTACCATATCTTCCTGTCACTCTTTCAGACTTCCTTCTCTTTCCTGGCACAGATTTACACAAGAAAGGAAAGAAGTTAGATTCACCGATTATTTACCCTGTTCAGTGCAGCATTTGAGAGTGTTGGCCTGGATACCTCTGATGTCCCCCTTTGTGTCCTGTTCCACCTGTTGCTCATTTTGTTTTCCACACGTTCTTCAACAC
>JAWWEU010000138.1:14307192-14356065 GCA_035583155.1 Acropternis orthonyx
CCCCCAAAGCTCCCCTATTTTCGCTAAGATGGTTAACCCATTTTTAACGTTGGCACATATACTATATTTTGTTTTGTTCATCCCTAAAGTCTGAATCTATTGCAGTCATTAAGATAACCCAAAATATAGGATAGGGAAAAAATAGAAAAAAAAAAAAGAAAGAAAACACAGAGGAAGCAGGTCACAAAATAAACTCTCACACAATCTGGGTTATAACAGAAATACTGGCTGACTGTTGCCTTCCTCTGTATCAAATTAATCATGATAATTGTTTGCAAACATATGGATCACATGCAAAAAACTGAAAACTCCTGTAGATTTGGAGAGTTCAAAAGCATCTCTCATAATGGGATCTTGCTTCCATTGAATTGGATTGGATTCAATTCAGTTTATAGTCTAGCAAAAGTTTTAATGAACAAAATCTGAGTTGCTCCATGACTGTGGAATAATTTAGACAGTGTTTGGGACCTTCTCAAGCTTTGAGAGCCGACTCCCAAATACCACAGCATTGCGTGACACAAACCTTTCCAGCACTATTGTTAAAAGGATGATCCCAAAGGAGCCCCCCCTACAGCAAACTACTCCCCATAGTTGTCCTAGAGGAAGCCCCACGGTCATTGCCCCACAGTGGCCTCTTCTCTGTGTTCAGGGGCTCAAAATCAAGGCAAGATCTTACTACAGACCTGAACTGCACTTCCTAAAAGGGAGATCATAAAGCCACAGAAAGGCTTGGATTGGAAGGGGCCTAAAGATCATCTTGTTTCAATCTCTCTGCTGTGACACCTTCCACTAGACCAGGTTGCTCAGAACTCCATCGAGGCTGGCCTTGAACATGTCCAGGGATAGGACATGCACAACATCTCTGGGCAACTTATGCCAGTGCCTCATCACCCCAGCAGTAAAGATGTTTTTCCTAACATCTAATCTAAGCCTACTCTCTGTCAGTTTGAAGCCATTCCCCTTTGTCCTGTCATTACATGCTCTTGTAAAAAGCCTCTCTCCACCTTTCTTGTAGTCTCCCTTCAGATACTGGAAGGCCACAATTCATGTTGCCAGCCACTGAATTTCAGAGGATGGATATAAAGCAGCCATCACTCTGCTGAAGCAGCTTGTCCTAAAACCTTCCCTCTAGTGTCACTGTGAGAAATTGGTGATTATTTCAAATATCATAGACAATGCAAACTGAGCTGTTCAGGAAACATTGCAGCACAGAAGATGCAGCTCAGCACTGAGTTACAGAGCAACCCATCACAATTCCAATGAAAAAGAAGGCACTGATGAAAAAAATAAATAACTAAAAAAAACCAACAAAACCCCAAATCAAACCAAAAAACCAACCAACAAAAAAAAAAAAAAAAAAAAAAAACCCTTAAAGAAACCCCCAGCTTCCTCCATCCCCCAAAACAGGCATTGTTCCAACCTACAGCCAAACAACTCAGGTAAGAGAATTTACTGCCCAGTTATTGCGTGACCAGTTATTGGATAGAGTTGACAAATATTTCCTCAGCTTTCCTTTGCTTCATAGTTGGCACTGCTGTGTATGCCTTTTGGAAGAACTGGAGCTCTTGCCAGACTGCTTGGCACTGCTCTAATTGACAATTTTAGGGCAGTAAATTAGAAGGGTTTTTCATGTTGTTTTACTTCTAATTTTAATCAGACATAGAGCCACTTGGCACACCAAGCCACACACTCTTCCGTGCAAGTTCACAGTGCCTCATAAAAATACCCTCATTGAAATGTAACTTAACTTTAAAAGAGTCACACAAAAGCAATGTGCTGACTAAATGCACCAGTACGGTGCATTGAGAGACTGTGAATTCCAATTTCAGCCATGCCAGTCATTTGGCATTAAAATATGCACCAGCTGTGAGTGTTTGGATCTCGATAAGTCAGAGTGTGCTGGAAAGCTGACAAGATACTGCTGTGAAAATGTTTCCAGCCCCTAATCTCTGCTGTCTCCTCTTTTTCATATTCTGCTACCCATGTTGGTGTATAATGTAGGGAGAAATAAATGCAAAATCCAAGGAAGATGTGCATGGGGTGACACCAAGTATTTATAGAATTTCTTAGAGAGTGCTGCCAGTCACACAGCTCTGGACTCTTCTTTGATGAGTTGTCTCTGGTCAGCCTTTCTAAATTGCTAATTTATTTTCTTTACATGAAGAAGAGGTCTGTATTAGTAAAACTGGGAGATGTAAGATTGCTGGGACAGGAAGGAATAGTGGGAGTGAAATCCACAGAGAACCCTTCAAACTGGGACACTGGCTGCTGTCAAAGGAGCTGAAAAATGAGTCTCGACAAGGAGGTATTTTTGGACTGATTTATCAGTAGAGCATACCATTCTGTAAACTCTGATTTGAGCAAATATTTCTTTCCCTTCTCTCTATTATTTATTCATATCCACATTAAATCTCACACACAAACTGCCAGATTCTAACCTGCTGAGGAGGGCAAAGCAGTATGCTTCCCATCTGTTCTACTTAGCCTACAAGATGCTCTGGATCTTATCCTGCCTTTGTAGAAGGAAAATCTTCCCCTCTTGTTGCAACCCTCTTCCAGGCCACAAAACAGGGGTAAGTGAACGTGGGGAAGGCTGCAACTTCACTTCTGAGCCTGGACTTTCTGTAACAGAAAGCCAAAAAAGGATGGTCTGAAAGAAACAAGCCACTGCACAGTTTGCAGCAGTTCCAGCTGCTCTGGGGTTGAGCTCAGTGCTTTGTAAGGGCTAACCACACCATCCTCCTCCTCACTTCTCTGCCAGTTTCAAGGAATACAAGAGAGAACATCACACAGAACCTGGGCAGGTGGCAAAAAGCAGGAAACCTTCAGTCTGCACCCCGATCTCCCTCCCCTGCTGCTTTGCAAATTTCTGGTGTGAAGGAAAAGTGAGGGTTGGTGAGAGAAGGGCAGGGACAGCCAGACCAGGACCCAGGAGAGCCCTACTCTGACCATGGGGGAAGGACAACCTGCAGAAGGGCAGGGAGCTGCTGCAGGAGCTACAGGGACTGCTCTGTGCCAATGCAGCACATTCAGATTTTTTATCTAGACGAAATTCTTGAAAGCTGGCAGGATTTTAGCTTTAGCTCAAGGATGTTTTAGTAATGTAAAGTCCTCATAAACCCTCTAGCCTGGGGAGAATTTCATCCATTAAAAGCAAGGCAGAGAAATATCAGAATCATGCATCTATCCAAAGGTGCAACTGCACTCCCCCATCTGGAGCCATCCTGTGTTACTGGCATGGATGCAGCTCAGTTATGGAACATCCCCCCACCCTACACACTCCCGGCATTTAATATCAATTAATGTTTTATCAAAATCATGAGTAAGTAGAAAGGGGATACTAATTACAGAATGTGGTATTAAAGAGGAACTACAACACTAGATCTTTTTTCCCCCAAATGAGGTCTGCAGGGGAATAATATAATTAAGGTATATGCAAAAAAGAATTGTGAGCTAGCCAGAGCAGCATTTTATAATAAAAATACCATTCCACAAATGCAAAGGTGACCTTACCTAAAAGTGAGTAAAACTGAAAAGAAGTCATTTAATAAATCAAATTCAGAAGCGGGCTTTTTTCCTTCTCATAGAAATAAAAAATAACATACATGTCTTATGGCCAATGTCTGAAAGTAAAAAAGCAATCAGGTGCAACAGTTAAATCCAGAACAGTTTCCCTTTTCAAGTCAAGCTCACTGCAGGGAAAACAGAGCAAACTAATTATGATGTAAATCCACAATGAATGATGCAGAAATAGTATGCAATGTAAACAATAATTTTGAAATTCCCAGTTTATATCAGCACTGATCTGTTTTATACACTCCAGAAGTGTAACTCAGAAAAGATATTTCTGTACTAATGAGAGACTTCTACTTTTTAATCAAAGGATAAATTAAAGCATTTTCAAAAGCATGCCAGCCTCATTAATTAGTTCCATTAAAATGTAAGAGATGAGTACATACATTTGCCTCATTTTGCAGTTGCATCTCTTTACCTTAAATATCCTATCATGTGTTATTACAGGCTTGGCTGGAAATATTATTAATATTCCTTGATACCTCTCATTAGAAGATTCCGCATTCCATTGTTTACAGTTTATCTCAATTATAACTATTTGGGCTGAAGTTTTCACAGTGGGCTTTTTAGAGAATTTCAGCCAAAGCATTTCTGCATTTTCCAAGAATGACAAAAAGGGAAATAAAGTATTCAACCTGTGTAAAAAAAAAAAAAAAAAAAAAAATCTATCAATTGATCCTTGAACATTAAAAAACCCCAAATGAATCCATTCCAGAAAACACATTTTGGAAAAGGTTTGAAATCTGAGAGAAGGCTGCTCCATGCTGTCCCTGTGAAAATCCACTGGCATTTAGGAAGTTACAATCCATTCTGATTTCCACAAACCAATTTATTCATCAAAGGATGGATAAGCCTTTCATCTTCATTCCTTGATTGCACCAAGCTAAAAGTGAGAAAGCACCTGGATGGGGACTCTGCTGACTGTCCACCCAGGTCTAGTGACTTCCACTATGGGCTCCCTCATTCACCTGGTCCATTTGCTCCTGACAAAGCTCATATTTCCCCCCAACATTTCCCCATTCAGAGGGTGATAGAATACCATCGGGGCAGCTTCCCTTAGCTGAAGTGAGGGTGATCTCTGGATTTAGGCATTCAGCACTTTCAACCACCTGATAGCTCCAGCAGGTATTAGAACAATGCCTCAGGACAGAATTGCTTTATATTCAATTCTCTTTCAAGAGCTAGAAAAACACCCAAATCAAATACCCACACACCATTTTCTGAAATGTCTTTGGATGACCACACTTATCACTCAAGAGTGAGGAAATGCTAAATTTAAGCTTGTCTCTGCAACCATAAGTCATTCCTCTTTTTCTAAAAATTATCCTAGTCCTTCTATTTTCCCCACAGGGCCAATTTCATCCACTGCACAGCAGGAATCACATTCACTAAATGAGCAACGATTCAATAATTTCTCCTTCTGTCACTGTTCATTACTGGTCTAGAGCCTTACTTTTTGCATACTATTTAGACCAAGTTCTAAACCCAGCATTATTTCTGCGTTTTCAAATGCAGTACCGGACCATTTCCAATACACTAATTGACTTCTTTTCACAATTTTCCTGTGAGAATAGGGGGATTTATTATTCACATTCAGAAATTGCAAATTGAGTCCTTTAGTGTGTGGCATAAGCTGAAGGAGGAGTTCCAAAGTAAAAAACAGGTGAGTACAGGGGAAAAAAAAACCTCAGTTTGTTTAACTACTGACCACACTCAAATTGGAGAATAGGATCCATGTCTAAGACAACTAATTGAACCTGTGAAGGTGGGGGCCCATTAGCACAAATACAAGAGGCCAATAACACTTATGCACCAAGGCAAACAGGATGGTTTGCAAAGCTCTGCCAAGCTGTAAGGCCACATGCTCACTGGTAGCAAGGCAGAGTGTTGACATTACTAAGGGGCAGAAGAGAGATCTACTACAGCCTGAGAGACAGCAGTGACCAGCAAATTGCACACCAAGCCCTCAGCTGACCTTCCAAAAAAAAACCAGGCACCAGTGTGGTTTGGTCACAATGCTCAGTATCTTGCTCTAGTGTCTAGTTGTAGACACTTGTTCTAATTAAGGTCACTTCTGAAGGCAGCCCTGGCTGCTGAGGACAAGCCTCGCTGCAGCTCCAGAGCTCCCTCCCAGCCACCACCACGGGTGCTGCAGGCACGGCTGGAACAGCTGTGGCTTTCATGAGAGAGGCAATTCCATTAAACAGCTGTGAATGGAGCAAGAATTTACTTTACTGCGAGTTTATTTTCCATGATTTTATTTACTTATATTTACTGAATAAAGCAATTTGAGTCTGATGTTATTGTCTCATTGGTCAGACTAACAGGTGTCCCAGTTGTAAGAGTTACCAATGGATACACATTTCCTCTGAAACTGAAGAAACAACTTCAGAGTTTTTTGGTTCTGTATCAAAGAAAGGGTTTCTTTAGAGAGGAAGAATCAGGAAACTCATGTTTGTTTATTACAGTATTGGCATTAGACATTAATTTATAAGAGTGGTAAACCCAACCCACTGTTATTGTAAATGTAGAATGCATATGAAAATGGAATTTCTCTGAGTGAGCCTACAAAACACTCTCCTTGTGATACTAAGCCCTATTCTGTGTGGGCTGACAGTACCACCACATTCACTGCATGCTGACAGCTGAGTTAAGAAGTGTAACACTATGATATAGAGGTGTCAAGATTGCTGAAATTAATACTGGGATGTGTGGTGTTTAGCTTGTTGACTCAGCTGACTTAGGTGTGTTGGAGAAGCAGTATCATATGACAGTAGAGGCACTGCAATTTAGCATAAAGTAAAGCTATTTCTTTTTGGAAAGATTTCTGATGTTTTCTTAGAAAATGTAGATTTTATACTAGACTTTTAGTTGAAGATATCAGTTTCCTGCACAGGCATATGTCTGTTATTACAGATGGGGAAAATGTAGCAGAGATGGAGCTACTCAGGAGAGCAACCAAGGGAATGATTTAGGATTCGGAATTATGATGCTCTACTTCCATTCCCCTGCTCTAACCAAGAGACACTAAGCCTTGGAAGACAAAGGTTTTTTACTGTTGCCGTAAAGTGCTGTCCTGTCAGAACTCATGTCACTGAGCTGAACAACAAGATGGCTCAGAATCGGGCTGCAAGGCTGGGGAGAGGTTCCAGATCCCCCTTTATTATGAAACCATATGTGTACTGCCTGTTCAGGGGAGAGGCTGCTCAGAACAAACAATCTGGGACATGGTTCTAAGCCGAGCAGTTCCAACACCATCCAGCAGAGACAGCAGTAGCTCTCTGCCACATGCTATCAAATCCCTTGCAATGGCTTACATGTTCTTCAGCTCTCTTCAAGTATCAAGGTCCTTTCACCCTTAATCTTTATAAATAGGAAAGAGAGAAAATACCCTATACATTTATTTAGTTTGATGTGGCAGATTACTAGGGTATCTTGAAGTCAGAAAACACATTTGAGTAACAAATCTGTTGCTCTGAACCACACAGTAAAGACAAAATTACCTTCTACTGAAATTGTTCCAGTGTAAGAGAATCAAAATTTGGATCTATAATTTCATATTATACTTTTGGAGGAGAGAGGGAAATCTCTTGTCTCACCCAGAGAACTGCTATATGCTTTGCATTTTTTATGCCCCAGGCACCTTGAGATCAGCCCAAATCTTGGAAGGTTAACAGAAAGCCTCAGACATCCATGACAATGAGCATACCAAGCTACTGACATGGATGCTATGGCTTCCTGCATAAACAGTGTTTTCTTCACATCCAAGAATGTTAAAATCGTACTGACTCAGCCTTGGAGGAGGCCACATTTTAACACTACCACTAATGCTGACCCTACTTAAATGAACTCCAGTGTTTCCCCATCAAATTCTGAGCACAGCTGTGCAGATGACAGATTTCCCTAGAAATCTCACAATCCCTAGAAATTTTGAAATACCCTGGTGGGAGGTGAATCACCTCAGGCTGAGCAAGAAACTGAATGCTAATCTCTCATAGTCTAGGTATGTGCTCTGACCACTGGTTGTTGTGCAAAGGCCTCTCCTGAGAATGTCTCCTTCTGGATGCATTTTCAAACAGGGAAAGTGGGGAAACAACCTGTTGTCAGACCTCACCACTACCCACTGATCTCTGGACAGGTCACTCTGAATTTTTTTTTTTTTTTTTTTTTTTTTACTTTATTTTTATGACTGGTTTAAAAATACTCCACTGGACTACTAGTTACAGCAAAAAGAAAATTACCAAAATGTCTCAAACCTCCTAGGCAGCCACATGTGTAAGCTCATCGTAACATGCATACAGATATTTACATTCCAGGCTCTACAACAGTCACTTTATGGTTTTAAGTGCACATCTCCTACAGACAAAGAAATCTGAGGTCGTCATTTATTACATTCATGTTACCTGAACATCTTGCATTTTAGTAAAGTTTCTATGCACAAGCAATATTAACATCTGTTTCAAGGATCTCTGCTGGAATTGTAGCTTCACACAGCCAAATTGCCTATGCTTCCACTGAGGAAACGGCTATTTATTTTATGCAGCCATCTGGGCTCTAAATAGTATGTTTTGTCATTCATGGTCTTGTTTTCCAGAGTTTCTTATTTGAAATTTGATTCCTTCATAACTTATTTTTTCTGTAAATGGCATTTTTTTTAGTAATCAAACTTGTGAATGAATGTTTCATTAGAGACTTACAACATCACTGTCAATTCATAAATATTTTGGATCAAGAGTCAAACCCTAATTGCAACAGCTCTGATGGTCTACATCTTATTTTCCCATGGAATCGTATGTAAATATAATCTTTATAAACCCATCTCTCAGTTAGATGAAAGACAGATGTTGTTGCTGAATTTAATACTTCAAGATGATAACGGTCAAGTAGTTTGCATGGTTTGAAGGCAGACCCTTGCAGTCTCAGAGCCCAGGTCTCATGTTTTTAAACAAAGGGACTGATGTTAATGAGTACAGGCAGAAATAGATGTTCACAAACCTTTACCTACCATCTATTATTTTTTTTCTTGAATTACAATAAAAATACAAATATTTCTTTTTTCTCTCTTACCTTCTCAGATGTCCCCTTAATAGACTTTAGTGCCAAGTGACAATCAAGAAGGTACCAGGTGTCTTGGAAGGCCACTTCGGGAAACAAATCAGATGAGAACAGCTGGCTTTCCCAATCCCAGTTTGCTGTAGCCACAAACTGGTTTGTGGTACATCACAGAGTTCACTGATGGACACAAGGCAACCAGGAACAGGACTCCAAGCACCCTCAAATCTGCTCATTGCTCTCTAGATACACAGCCAATGCTCCCCTTTTAGCCATGAGAGAGCTGAACACTCCAGCTTTCCACACAAGCAAACCAAGACATCTCTTCTCCCAGAGATCTACCCCAGAGCAGTTCATCCTCTGCACTCCTCGTACACCTCTTCCTTGGACACATCTTTCTGCAAAGGGGGGAGATTCTCCCACTCTTCGCACTGTTACTCGCTCTGTCAGGGAGGCCACACAAACCAGCTGACAAGCTGCCAACCAACCAAGCTGCCCTTTCCTCTCTGTGAAAGGGCAAAGAGGATAAAGCAAGTAACAACCTACATCATGAATAATAAAGACTTCACAGGTAAGTACACGGCTAAGCTAAGCAATATAAGCTCATTCAGTTTACTCTCCTTCTCCTCCCAGTCTAATCACTGAGCAGAAGAACCAGCCCTATTCTCTCCCCTCTTCATCAGCCATGCTACACCCACTCCTATAGGTCCTATATGTAGGTTTTAAACGGTAGGAGATTGAGAGAAACATATTGCTATCAGCTCCGTAGAGCAATTCCTTTTGCTCCTCTTATCTTGGCCACTGGTCAGGAAACTTTCCAGTGTGACTATTCATGAGGCTCTGTCAGCCACACTCACACCACCCCAGACTGCGCCACTGCTGGGGCTGAAACCCCTTCACAGTGGTGGCTCCAGTGACCTGACAGGTCCTTCTTGGCTCCCTGCACACCCCACATTCATGGTCACACCAGGTTTCCCAGAGTGGAGTCTCAGATGTCTCATTCCATAAAGCAATTTCTTCACATCACAGTAACATAAAAACAGCTCACCCTGAGCTACTTGCACTAAATGTATTCCTCAACACCATCACCTTACGTAAAATCTTACCTTACCACCCCTACACAAGCCATGCTGTTTCTGCTCTCCTATCTCCTTTACCTTCTTTTCACCCAGGTGCAGCTGCCTAATCATCAGGTTCATCATCTTCACCTGGATCAGATGAGGCTGCTGGCAAACATCTTCTAGGCAGCAGCAATCTCAATCTCTTTCGCCAAGCTATTTCTTAAAACCTCTTCCAAGAATACTTTTACACAATAAGCATACCTTCAAAGACAAGGAGGAGCCCATCACAAACACAGAGAAATCTACTAATAGTTGGTTTGCCTACACTACTGTCATCAGGTCCATATCATTTGTAAGGAGACAATAAAATCTGAAAGGAGACAAACCCCTTTTCAGCTGGTTGTCTGAATGAATAAAGAAATAATTACTCTTTCCTCTGAGGCTAAATTCAGACAGATTGGCAGAACTCTCCTCTTGCTCAACAGAAGTAAATATAAGTAAAACAGGTCTGAGCAGCTTTGCCACTTCAGGAGCCCTGGCTATAGAGGAAGCTCAACCTCTCTTCACTTCAGCCTGTGACAGAAACCACTAGCCTCTGAAGTGCCTGAGCACTCTGATTTCACTGGGGTCACCGAGCTCAGGAAGGTGACAGCTAGGAGGAGGCTAATGTTTGGTGATGATCTAGTTCACACCCTGGAAGACAATTATCAACCAGGTGTGGGTCTGAAAGGCACTGGTTGGATGGATGTGTGATGCCTGCCAGCATATGACCTGGCTTAGGCACATCCCATTCCCGTTAACTGGGAACCTGGAGCAAATTCTCCTTAAAATAAAGAAGTGGAGGAGCAAACACTGAGATTCTGCAGCTGACTGCATATGCAGCTTCAGGCCAGGACTAGAGAACACCTTTCCTACCCTGTAATGATGAGTAAACCCAAATTTCATTGCAGATTACAGGGGCTGACTAAAGCAGTCTGACTACACGATGTACTAAGAATAATTATGATCTACCCATGTTGTTCATAGTAATCATTACATTGCTGTATCTGTAACAGGCTTAATAACAAGGTGAAATGAGAACGGTGAAGAAAAAACAGTTACCTGTCTCATTGGTCATTATTTCCTATATGACTGGGATGTCTATGTGTAGAGAACCGAGTAGTGGAGAGAGAATTAAAGCACAGATTATATTTAAATAAAGGAGAGTGAGGTTTGTCTTTGCACTACACTAAAGCAATGGTCTCTTAAGTGGGGTGTGTGCACTCAAGACAATCCACTGGGAGGAAGAAAATGTTTTTTACCCCATTAAAATGAAAAGGAAAAAAAAACCCCAGTGTTGGTTCCATCTTTATCTCACCCTTTTTAGATTTTGTTTCTGTGTTTTATAGGGTACATACTATATTAGTAAAGTAGTGAGGGTACATGCTCAAAAAAATTTTACTGATAGGGGCACATGATGAAAAAGTTTGGAAACACAAAGGAGTGGTTTTGCAGGTAGCACCAGATCAGCTCTAAAACTAGAAGTAGTGGTGAAACAGCAAAACAGCTGGAGCAGGTAAATGTCAGAGTAGCTTTACTACTCACTAGTACTAGCACGAATACTGGTGCTAGGACCAGAACATCCTGCCATGAGCATCAGACTGGGAGGAGATTACAGTGAAGTGAACAATCCTCTAGATGGTAAAGATACAATCAGAAAACAAGGAAAATTCAGTTACTTATTATGCCTCTTGTTGCTGTTCCAAGCGATTGCCTAAATGTGAGTTTCATGCTGTAACAACTCTACCTGCCTACGGATGATGTTTTAAACTTGCCATAGTTTCTGCAGACTTCCCTCACTCAAAGCATGCCATTCCGTACTGACTGTGTGCTTCTTATTAACGGCATTAAGCAAATAGAAAAGCAATTGTTCTAAGAAAAAAAAGTTTATTGAAGTATAAGAATATGAAAATTGCTGCAGTAGGTAACAATAATTGCTTTGGGTTTATCCTGGCATTCTTAACAGTATATATTAACTGATAGATCATAACAGCTCATTTAGAGCTATTGCATAAATATGTGGCCAAGAGGTCTTTAATGCACACCACTGCTACTGCAGATCATAACAGCTACTTTGGAGCTGTCAATCTAGTTTGTCATGATATATTTTAATCTGAAAAAAAAAATTTAAAAATCCTAGTTACTTTGTAGTTGCTAATGCACAATTTAAACTGATAGTTTAGTACCATAGCTGAGCATTGTTTGAGCAGAGGAGGTGAAATACTACAGCAACTATAAAGAACAGGTATTGCTACCACAAGACAAATCATAGGGGACTCAAATTCAGAGTTAATAACAGGCATGCCTGCCACGTGTTTGCAGAGAGCAATGAGAAAAGAGAGGATGTGTTTTGTTTAACTCTGTACTCTGCAACTTTAAAAACCTATGAGGAACCATTAAAGCTATGTTTATAGTTAAAAAGCAATATCTGCTTGCTCCCCCACTTCCCAGCTCAACTGCCTGCTGCCAGCCAGCTGGGAAAGCTCTGCTGGGAAAGGGGGTGCAGCACAGCTCATCCATTGTAGCAACATGTTTGGATCTAACCAGCACACCGAGAGCTTCCAGTAGAGGAACTCTGTGGAAAGAATGATGCCACCTTTTCCTGTCTTTTGGCCATTTGGCACATTAGATTCCTGCTCAGCCCGTAAGCACAGACAAGTGGTTGGAAAGGTCAGAGAGGCAGACAGCTTTAAAGGTAAGAAATGTGTGGGGTTCGGCTGTTTCAAAGCACAGGCAAAGGTTAATATAAATGCTCAAAAAACCCAGCTGTCTGTCTCTACCAGGCTCTTTGCTCAGAATGTGATTCTCTATAATCATGTCATTCAAAGAGACTTTTGCTAAGTACTGAGGGAAAAGTGGCTTCCTTTGGTGAGGGGAGGAAAATGCCTGTTGCTGCAAGCTATCTATCATCTTAAAAAAAGTTCAAGATGTACTAAAGCTCCCTAAATTTTTATTCCCAACCGAGCAGGATAAGATCAGTGTTTCCTTGACAGGCACTCCTCCCATGTCAAAATCTACTTCCCAATACAGTTTTGCAGACATTCACCTGCCTGCTAGGTTGGATAATAAATAAATGCCCATCGTGTCTTTATTTGGGAAACATTTTCTTCTTGCTGCTTTTTTCTTTTCCCTTGCACATTTATGGAAAGCTATCCTCCTCCCCCGCCCCCACCTCCCCCCAGCTAGGAAATAGTTATTTTGAGGCAAGACCTTAAAATTGATGATTTTGAAAGTTTTCCCTATTGCCATGCTGTTCTGCTCCTGCATTCCTGTGGTGCCAACAGATGAAGTTGTAAGCCTGTTCGCCTCCCTGCATCTAATCCTGATACTACTCAGCAGCAGGGAAGGTGGGCAAATGTTCACTAGCAGTTGTTGGCAAAGAAACACAGCAGGATTTAAACTGGATGATGCCACTGCATGTGTAAAACAACCATTTGAGCAAATGCTGCTACAGTAGCATCTTTAACCAGTAAAACAGAATTTGCTGTTAACCTTTTGTTTTCTAGCTAGCTGTGCTGAGGAGTTATGATTAATTGTAGTTATGTTTAAAAACAAAACCAAAAATCAACAACCAACCAAGCCTTTAGATAAAAAAATAAGGTAAGTGCTTGTAGCAGTTGCTGTGACAGACTTTCAGTGTGTTCATATATAACAAAAATAAATTGCAGAAGCAAAATAGGAATAACATTCTGTTGCATTCTGGTAAAATTTTCCAGGTAATTTTTCTCAAGGTCATTTTTCCCATGAACTTCCTTCTCTTCCTTTCCAGTTTTCACAGCCTGGTCTTTAGCTGATGTGCTCCAACCCCAGATATTTCACAGTTTACCCATAGTAATTTTATAGCATTTTAGGACTGTTATGAATGAGGACCACCATAACAGTAATGTGCCCTGCTTAGCCACTATTCAAAAGCTTGTTCCAGATCACCTACTGTGACATCAAAATAACAGCACCCCAATAACTGGTTTCCCCCAGGCTCTTGGGTTTCCTTGCTTCCGACAGTTGTTCATAGAGACCATAAGAGCTCCTCCCTTCAAACTGAGCTCTGCCATTCTTTAAAGTTATCAGTTTACTACCTGAGAAATATAACTTGAAATATCAGCTATCAATGCACCCAGTGTTAGGAATAGGAATGAACTTTTCCCCATCCTTCCTTGAAGACGATGGGAAAAGGTTCATCCCACAGCCAACAACAATGAACTACTGCAATTGATAAGGACATGTTTAATTGAAGAAATTGCATTTTGGCAATGCTGCTCCTTACCTTGTGCATTTAACTGAAGCAGGGCTTTCCTATTAGGAAATGTATGCAAGAGCATTTTATAGCTGTGTATTATCTCCCTGGATCTCCAAGCTGTGCCATAGTCCTAAGCCCAGGATGCTATCTGTCCTTTTTGTTGCCTTAGTTTCTCCATCCCGCATTTAGGTCCTGTGTGTTAGTGCTAGATGAAGTACCTCCAATAGGGAAATACCTAAAGCTTGGAGAACCAGTAAAAACCTTAAGAGGAGCCTGGGCAAGAGTGTAGTGCTAAATGGCAGGCCGAGGACATGCATCAGAAAATTCCTTTTCTAAAGACAAGTTGTTTTAATCATTTCACTTCAACTCACCTGAAGACTACAGGTTGAATAATGAACAGCTCTAGCCTTACAGACTGAAAAATCACATACCTGAAAAGCAGGGAGGTTGATGCAGCAGGACTACAACACCTACAGCCACCCTCCCTTGCAGAGGGCAGCTCTGCATAGAATTGCCATCATCCTTCTCACGTTGCCTCAGTGTCAGCTGACACAACCAAACCTGCAGAGCCACTGATGGTGATTGATACTACAGAGGAACAGCTGCTGCAGAGTGAAGCTCTGTTCCACTTGCCTGTACACAGAGCAGGACACACACCCAGGCTCAAAGATTTATCTGCTGGGATGGGAGATACACATAGGACAGCGGATTCTGTGAGGAAGAAGTGCAGGAAGAAGCAGGCCTTTTGTGAAGGCACTTGGAAGCACTGCAATGAAACTTAGAAGGCTAGAACAGGACAGCTGTGGACAGTTTTTCCCTTTCATCTGGCAGAAACCAGTTTTTAAAACCTTTTTTTTTTCTCTTCGGTGTTTTGCAAGAACAAAGAAGTTTTGGAGCACAAACATCAGAAGCAAAATTGAGTTGGACAGAACCAGTTGCTCCGCTAGGACCTTGCAGGAGAGCACAGAACACTTTTCCAGTGAGATCTTTACACTTCATTTTAGCTGTGTATCCAAGACTAGGTCAGCAAGGATCAGAGGAACTATAACATTTTAAAATTACATCCCTTACATGGAGACAAGTTTGGAAAATATTTGTTGAGCCATGAAGTACTTTCTTCTCTTATGTCTGCACTATCTGGCATGGCATGAATCTCAGCTGGGTAAAATAGGCCTCAGAACTGAACCTCAAGCCTTCAAAAATATACGACAAATTTCCCAGTCACTGAGATTTTGCTGGAATATAAATTTGTATTTAGCTTTGGATTTTATCTATTCTCTGAACTCTAACTTTGTATTGTGAAACTTGGGTTTCATTCCACTGTATTTATTTTTTAAGTTCTCATGACTTTGAAAGCTCTCTAAAGGTCAGATGCTGAGAAGTACCAGATATTGCCACAATCACCCACAGTGTCATGCAGTCATTTCATATTGCTCTAAAGTTTTCAAAAAAATCATCTCAACTCTTTCTCTTCATCTCACAGAATGTGTTTAAAGGTCTGGGTTAAGTGTCAGAGGGAACAGAAAGTGAGACAAACCCTCTGCCATTAGACTGGATGCAGGCTCTGGGTGATGTGATGCAGAGCTGTCCTGCTGCACAGCTCCCACCTCTGGGCCAGCAGCATCCACTCCTGGACACAGTTATTGTGCATTGGGACAAGTTGTTTAGCTCTGTATTTTTATTTAATCTTTGTGAAGATAAAGAGGGATGTTCCACTGAGAGCTCTTTTGTTTCACTCTGTATCAGTTTAATAGGAGAGAGAACAGAGCTAAAGCCACAAGTACTGGTTTGTATATCTGGTAAGTCTTCTAAAGCCCTGTCATCATATGCTGTATTATGTTGTCTCTTTTACTGAGTGACCATTGCTCTATTGTACACCATCTGCCTTTTTGTGACTTGATGAACCACATTGTAAAAGGCAGAAATCAATAAAGTTCTCCAGAAGACAAAACCACTGAGGGAAAAATGTTTTCCTGCAGCACCATCTTGTGGTCCCTGATTTTAGTACTGAAGCTGTCCCTCCCTCTGCCCGGGCCGGGAAGGTGGAAGGTCTTTTCTGCAGATTTGGGGACCGCACCCAGCCTTCAGCAGCCTCTTTGCAAGCCACGGAGGCACTGTGAGGAGCCTGGTAAAAATGCTTGTTCCTTCTTTTAGCTGGCCTGGACCCGAATAGAGGTCTTGGAAGGGACAGAAAGGACAAAGGAAGATTGAGTTTGGCTCAGCAAGGTGCATCTTTGTGCATGTGATACAACTAGCAGCTGAGGCACTGGGGAAAATACATGGTCCAGCTAGATGTGTGGTAACCCCATCCTGAAATTGTTCTGTAGAATCCTAAAGTCCGGGAGCACAAAACCAACCAACAAACCACACAGCTATTATCCAAGGGATATGAATATTCACTAGTGGCAGTAAGCAGCAGATCAGCTGATCAAAACATCCACTTTTATGTGACAATGTCAGTACAGTTTGCATCATATGCAGGCCTGTGAATGAATATCTGTGATTTGACCCAAAGGGGGCAATATTGACCTTCAATAATAATGAACTAGCTATTATGACATTCTAGGCACAGATAGCAGTTATTTATGCAAAACCTATGGCTTGACAGCTATTAATTCAATGCATTGTCAAGCAAATACAGAAATTAAAATGTAAAATCAGAGCTTTTGTCTTTTTCAACTGAAAAGCAAAACTTCCACCTTTTCAGAACACTTTTAAAACAAAGTTGCTACAGGAAAAAGGACAGGGCCCAAGCACTGTGCTTTTCACTGTTGTCCCACTAAGAGGAACATAACCCTGGCTGTGACTTTTTCATCTCACCTCCTTCTCTCACAGTACATGAATTTTGCTTATGCTCATCTTGTTCTGGTGCTGCCAGATACAGCTACCACAGGTGCATTGATTGCTCGCTGTTAAACACAGTTGTTTTAGCGGTGTGGGTCCCTTTGGCAGGATGTTATGTGACACTGAGAGCAGTTGTGCTGTCAGTGACATGAAGGAGATGGAACTTACTACCCTTCACATCAGAATCATGAAGCATCCCATGAAATCCTGACTTTCTTGCTCTCCACAATCACCGGCCATGAGGATCTCTGTGGTTTGTCACATGCACAGTTCAGCTGTGACAGTGCCTCTAAATTCATGGAAGCAGGAAACTGTTTTTCTCTTTGTCAAAATTTCTATAGACATATTTCACCATTCATAAAAATAATATGAAGAAAGAGCAAACACACAGCAGATTTGGAAGGCAAACAGAGCCCTATTCAGTCTCCATCATTCTGCTGTTCCACATCAAAAATATTGTAATACTTTTGCTTACAAAATTATAACCAAATCATCTGTAGTAAAATTCTTCTGGCAATGGTTGCAATATCAGGCTTTAAAGCTTCTGTGTATAATTATGTCTGACCACCAGTAAGTACTTCAACAACTTCATGAAATTGCCCATATGCATATTCCACCTCCATTACACTTGAGTTTTAAGTTATGCTTTTTTGGGGATCGATGAAACTAAAAAATGTATTAAATGGGGAATTCTGAAAGTGCAGAGTTTCTAAGCGTCACTCATAATATTTACTCCCTAGCTTAGGAGCAAAGCTCCATTCCTGCCCTTGGAAATTCTGCTACATGGACCTCACGGCCCCAAATCAAAATGACAAGTGTTTGCATTATGGATGACACTGATTTCTACTGACAATCTTTTAGGTGCTTACTCCCACTTTGCAATCAGCTGTTTCTTTTCTTTTTGTTACACCAGAGAGAAATAGAGAGAAATTGCATTTTGGAATCACCTACCTTGGGAGACAGGTCATTTGAAGACCAAAAATGTTCTGTGGTGCAGTGATACACCATGGAAAGAAACGATGCCAGGGACAACACTCTCACAGTTCCTCCAGTACTTTGTATTTTTACCAAGCAGATCTTTAAAGCAATTGCCCAACAACAGATTTCCCAAACCTTCTGTACCCTGGTAAGGAATTAGTCATTCTCCTCAGTCAGAGTAGCACTACTGTGCTATGTGGCCATCCAATACTGAAACAGCGTATGCTTGCCTCACTACTGATTTAATGAGTGACAACACTCTCCTAATCTTATTCTAAGCCTGACCCCTAAAATGAGATGGGCACATAACTGGTATCTTTATCTGCCTCCACAAGGATGCTACAGTTCTAGGAGAACACTGACTTTACTATTCAGGGGTTGATATGAGCAGTTTGCCTTTCAGTGTTACTAGGTTTTTTTGTACAGGAGGTATGGAATGAGCACAAGGAACTATGAATGAAGAAATTTTATTGCAAAATCAATAGTATTATCAAGGGTTAACACCACTGTGTTACTTCAACACTGAAACAAAATGTGTCATTTTCTAGGAGATAGTCAAACAATCCTGGTGTCTTCTGCTTGTCCTTTAAGATCAGCTGGATGTTCCTACACAATAAAGGGAAAAAAACCCCCAAACATAAGCATGACTAGGTTTAGGGACATCTTGACATTTCTGTCAAATCAATACTCTCCCTGAAATACCTCCTTTTTGTCTAATGACCTCATTGACACCTTTTTTATTTCATTGTGACTTTCAGTAGGCTATAGTTTGGCATGTTCATGTGAGGTAAATAGCATTTCTCTCTCAGATCACATTTATTTCAGTACTCAAATGCTCTTCAGCATTGAGGAAGAATGTCAGGATATCGAGTTATGTGGACACATCAGGTGAAAAACACCCCTATCCATACAGAAGGACAGGTTTTTCATTGTCTGGAAGTGGATCTGCATCTCCTGAAAGGAGCAAACCCATTGCTTTTGCACTTTCCCATGCCACACAGTTTGCACGTGGGATAAGGAACACTGAAATGGCAGAGGGCTTTAACATAGGACTGGAATACTTTCCATGGCTCTGGTATCAGTTACCATCCCAGGACAGCAATCACATTCTTGCAAACTCGTTACTTCTCCCACCACAGAAACAGAAGGTGATCCCTGATCAACAGAGCCTTTTGACAATGTCTACTGGAGTGGGAGGCAGTAGGTATTTAGTTATGCATATCTTTAGTATTCTACACAGAATTATTAAAACTATCCTAAAATAAACTAACACAAGAATATTTCGAGGTTAGTTTACCTTCTTTTCTTTCACAAGTCAATCCAGTAAATGGCGACAAACCTCTTCATCATTAGTCTCCTTACCATGTTCTCTTCTTTCTCGTGCAATTTGGCGTACTTTTTTGCTCATCCTTTGTAAAGGATTGATACACGGACTGCAACATATTAGAACAACAGCTGAAATTGGTTGACTTCCAAAGCAGACATTTAGAGAAGGTCACCTAGTCTTGTGCCATGAAAGCCTAGCTCCAGTGAAAAAACTCACAAAGCTACAGTTGATTTCAGGGGCCATCACCAGGTTCATCTTAAGGTGAGGATAAGCATTTCAATATGCTTTTCCCATCTCTTACATTTTCTTCATGAATTTCATCTCACCATCTACATGGTTTTTAAACACCTCCAGGGTTGGACTCAACCACTTCCCTGGGCATCCTATTCCAATGTTTGACAAGCCTTTTGATGAAGGAATTTTTCCTAACATCCAATCTAATTTCCCCTGGCTTGAGGCCATTTCCTCTTGTCCTGTCGCTTGTTACTTGGGAGACTGACACCCGCCTGGCCACAACCTCCTTTCAGGCAGTTGTAGAGAGTGATAAGGTCCCCACTGAGCCTCCTCCTCTCCAGACTAAACACATCCAGCTCTCTCAGCTGAAGAGCATTAAAGGAACACTTTTCAAAGCAGTATCCACTCTCAACTGTCTCTAAAATTGGTAAAACTCAAAGCTTGATAGGATTGTTTCTTTCCTAGAGCTCAAATAACATGATGTTGGGAATTTAAACCATTTAGCATCTGGTTAATCACTGCATTAAAAAACAAAGCAAAAAACCCAAGTCATAGCAGAATAGCAATATTCCTAATTTCACTGGCATTAAAAAATCACAGAAACAATCATTTAAACATTAATGTGAATTCTCTCAAAGTGAACACATATTAATTCATTTTCCAGAAAATTTATGATAATTTCATGTTGATTCTTCGCCTACTGTTTTCAGAGTCATGGATGACTCAGTGCAGCTCTCTGTATGCTGAGCATCAGCTGTTGAGCACAGTGTAAGATGTAATGTGGAGATTTTCACAGCAGGTTTTGTCAAAATGTGGAAATCCACAGCAATAGCCATCTGCTAAGCAGCCACATTACTAAGTCTATGTGTGTGTATACATGCACGTATATGATCCCACACAGACATATCTTAGAGCAAAAAAACAAAAAAACAAAAAAACAAAAACAAAAAAAAAACCAAAAAAAAACTTCACTAAAAAGACAATTCTGTCATATTTACCAAGCACTGCCCATTCAATATGAACTACTACCTTAGAAAATAAAGCACAGTTATGTTAAGTTCTTCCATCACAGTTTAATGATTTTGATGTTATGGAACTTACATTTTCCCATTGTCTTACGAACATATACACATGCTGAAATTCTTCACAATATCAAACACTATAAAGTGCTTGCATAGACCTCAGAGGCTGTGATGTGCCCTACACATTAAAAAGCCTCACACTGTACATTAGAAGTATATTTAGAGATAATTAGTTCCTAAGCACACTCACAGCCCATCTTTATTGTTCTATTCTGCTACTTTGTTCTTCCCTTCTGTGTCTTACTGCGTATCTCCAGGTCTGTCCTGGAGGCAGCTTGCCTTTGTGTTTTACGTGCAACTTCTCAAGCAACTGAAGTTAAGATTAAGCCCAAGTGCTTTTTAGTCAGGTCTTTTGAAAGAGTACTGGGGCAATAAGTAGCGGTTTTTACCTTAAGCCAAACTGACTCTTTATTACATAGCTTCAAAATAGGTCTCATCTTTTGTGTTTGCACATTAGTTCCTTGCCTCTTTTGCCAAACTTTTCTACCCTCACCTACTTAAAAAGTGTCAGTTCTCTCTATTTTCACCGTTTAGAGGCAGTACTTCATAAATTGGGTCTGCTCATGCTGTAACACTTACCTGCTCTGCAAAAAGGCACAGCAACAGATTGGTAGAAGGCCCAAAACCAAAAATCCTCCTCCCATAAGCAAAATCAGTCGAATTGCCAGTTGCACATCTGTAGAGGCAGCAGAAGTTTGCATTAGTTCTGAATCATTCTGATATATACACTGAGGCACAGATGACAGAGATCAGCCTCCAAGAGAGACATCTTTGCTGCCGTGAAGTCACAGTCATGTTGCCACTTGGCTTATACAGAGGTTTTGTCAGTAAAGAACTGACAGCACTTACATCTTAAGACTTTAGTAAATACCAAGGAAAATTGCCACCTTGTAGCTGAATTTAGAGGAGGGCTCAATGATCACAAAGGTCTTTTCCCACCTAAATGATTCTATGATTCTATATATGTATCTTAGCCAGCAACACAATGGGAAAAAAGTAGGTGTTAGACATGAACTCAAATGAAAAAGATTTGGTCTTACATTTCACCTGAGTTCAAATAGCACAAGAGTTTGTTTAGTTTCAGAGGCAACTGGGGTTTGAGTGAGCCTAGGGCAAGGGGCAGGGTTGAGGGCAGAGGAATAAATAATAATTAAACAAAATAAATCAAAGCCCCTTGGAAGTTTCCTTAAGAATAGAGACAAAATCTTTCAAATGAATGCTAACTATCTACTTCAGTTCGTAACTTGTGCAGCATTTTCTTGAAGCCTCATTTTATTGCTAGGGAATTGAAGACAAAACTCCCAGAGAAGAATGATTCAGTACGCAGCCTGTGACCATCTTACACACAACTGCCATGAGTCCAATATCTGCTAAGTGCTTCTATTTTGTCAACAGATTGCTACAAGGCAAACAGTAAGTGTTTGCATTTTCTTTGGACATATGCTGTACATCCAGGAGCATTCAAGGAGTCAATTAATCTATGAACAAGTAATTCTGTAAAATAGTCATCCCTTGATATTGATGTCCAAACAATAAAAGCTTAACTAGAATAAGAAATCAAGCAGTCACAGCTGAATAAGCATATTTAATTTTAACACTTGCTTGAGTATGTGTCTTAAAAATGAGCAGAAGAGCTACAATTCTTGGTACAGCTCTTCTTCTTGCTTTAGTGCAGTGTCTATTATACATAATACAAATGCCCAAGCTGGGAATGAATATTATTAAAACATTTAATTTCTGTTGTATGTCCCTAATTAACAAATAGATTCTGATGGCATCACACTGAATAATACATTCTTCAGTCAAATATTATCTAGCTAGCAGTAACTACAGCTGTCCTAGCACTGGAACATGGATATGCTCAAGGACAAGAAAACTGAAGGTGTAAACAGCAATGAAAGTGGCGTTGTCTGAGCAGAAGCAGAACTTGGCCATGAGGCTGAAATCCACAACACTAAACTTACCATCCTTAACTGGCATATAACACTGCAGATCCTGGCCAATTTTCATAGAACAACAATGGTTGTCCAGGCATTCAGATGCATTAAGGCTTTCTACACGACAAGGAATGGTGGGTTGTTCGTTGCTGAGACGGCAAGCTTTAAAAAGGAAAAAAAAATAAAAATGCAGTTAAGATCACTACTCTAGGAGGAATGCTCAAGTAGAGGGAGCTCATCACTTTGGTGTCTCCAGTACATTTTGACAGGTTAAGTCTGCTAGAAAACAGTATCACTGACTTTCATATATGTTCTTGCCCAAAACCTAATCTATCTTTACATTTAAATTAACAGAAAGGCTAAATCATGACATAGAAAATCTTCAATAATTTGCTTTTTTTCTGTAAGAAACAATTACAAAGCTGAAATTAAACACCATTGAGCCACTTTCATGTACTTAGGTTTGTCAAGTAAGTGAAAAAAGACAAATTAAATTTTCTGACTGGATTGTTTCTAATTAAAAAAAGAAAACAGAAATGTAAGGCAATTTTTTTTGAAGGACTATCTTGCAACTAACTATCTCTGTTTGGCACTAATCATATGTTTCTACAAGCAGCAGAAAATCAGCTGATTGGAAAAAAACCCCCATGACATTCAATCCAGTTATTGAACAAAATATTTAAGCAATTTTAAAATTTTTCTATTTAATAACAGATTTATTGATAATCATGAGATCTTCTATGGGAACATCTTACGTGTATAAGATAGTGATAAATAGTAGATGTCTCTCTATATTTAATTCCTGTAAAACATCACATCACGGTCCTTATATGATACAGCAGCTGCTGTATCATTTGGTTCCAACCATTATTTGGTTCCAACAACACTCCCAGGACTGCATAGTCAGTCTCACATTTTTCATAGACATTACTGGTGACCAAATCCCATTTATTAAATGGGGGACTCTTCACCAGCCCTCTGTGCTTACTTAGGCCTAGGTGTGAGTAATGGTGGAGGTACACTGATATTAAGGTAATGCAGAAATATATATAGAGTGATAAGCTGTATTTCCACTTCTCCTTCCTGTTGGTCTGTGATCTAGTTATTGAACCAGGCTTGGTTACATACAAACCCTTTTCTGTATTCATAAATATTATAAATGCAGTTCTTGTAATTTAACTTCAGCAGCCCAAAGGTGAATGGATCAGTCTAATCTCATGGCCCTGGTGCCTTCCCCAGCCAGCACAAGTGGGAGAGACACTAGCGTGGGGTAAAATCCTTCTCTCATTTAGGCTGCGACAAATTATCTGTTCTTTCTATACATACACAGGAAGACTTGAGAACTAGTTCAGATGAGATACAACAAAGCTAGGCATGGTGGATCCTACGCAGAAGTTTCCAACACAATTCCAGCATCTCCAGCACCATCACATCACTGATGATGGAGGGTTTTGCAGGAGGGTGGTAATGCAGCAGAAGCAAACTTGCGATTGTTCCAAGGGTGCACTTTGCAATAGCATTTTCAAGAGTTTTACAGTATTAGACTGAGGGTTTTAAACACATTAAATGATGACAAGTAAGGGTGGGAGGGTGGACAAGTGAGGCAGATGTGGAAAGCAAAGAGAGAAACAATGCTGCTATGGTGAAGTGACACTTACTCATTGGCCTGAAGAAATTTAAGAGAGATTCGAATGCACCTTTCACTGTCATGTTAAGTTTGTTGGGTGCCACTTCACTTTGTCCTAAATCATGCTGAATTGGTGCTGCAAGATCTGAAAGTTCATAATGATTAGCTCATTACTACCAAAATATCCATAATTAATTAAATGCAATGACATTTTCATACTGATTATCACTCACTATGAAGGCATTAACAGTCATTATGAACTGTGCCTACTGAGAGCCAGCAAGGTTAAGCTTAGAAGTCTTTCTGTTGCATTCACTTATATTACTTTAAATTGCTTCATGAAGCACAATGAGTAAAGAACTAAAGCAGTAAAATTTAAATTAAGGAATCCATTCAGGTGGAAATTGCCAAGAATAAAAAGCCCTGCTGTTCACCTATAAGGTGCAGGTTACATGAAAAGGCTTTATTGTATCTACAGTTATGTTTATCTTAGGTACACAAGCAGAACATTCAGCCTTTCAGATAAAAGATCAGACCCCAGCTAAAACAGAGAAACGTGGTCGAAGGCACCTTTATCAGGTACAACCAAACATGCATGTCTCCCAACATCTTGCTTCAGACAGTGACCTACTGTAGTTGTGTAGAAAAGACCAAAACATCCTGAATATAGAGGTACTGCAGTATTTTCCCAAACCCTTGTGATTTCTTGGTCTGGGACTTCTCAATCACCTTTCATTTACACTACTCTAAAAAATGTGGCATCAGTAAATCTTGCTGCCCCTCTCCATCTCTTTTTCATTAAACCAAATGTGCAAATCACAGTGGGACTCCACTGGCAATCAACAACTCCTCAAAGAGGAGGAAAAAAGAAACCCAGTATTTCCACCTGCTTGCCTTTTTTTCTCTCTCTGAGAGAAACTTACACCATCACAGCTTTAATAGCTTTCCGTGATGGAGTTTGCTGAAAGCTGTTTCATGGTTTTAGAGTTCCTTGTGAACAGAAGTGAGATCACAGCCTAACCAAAAACTAAGGTATCAAACCACAATCTTTTGGATGATTATTCAGCTAACAGCAAGAACTCCCTACTTGTCCTGGGGCACAACTTACCTCTTCTGTGTCAGACAAAACTCCCTTGGGAAAAAGAAGCACCAGGGTAGGGAGAATTGAAGGTATTGTCCAACTAGAGAATCCAAAACTAACGTATAACAGAAATGTGACTACTGAGGCTCACATCAACAGTTGCATCATGGGGCCCCTCTCCCTGCCAGTAAACCTTACTGAAGGACAGAAAATTTTAAAGATTTTGTAACAATTCCACAGGAAGCTCATGAGATGAGGTTTACAACAATCAGTTTGGTAAGAATTATCTGAAAACATGAGCATGGCTGCCTTACACGTTACTCTCTCCTGTGAGAGTTTGAACAGACATGAGCCATATACATACATGGGCTTAATGGGCATTGCTGTACTTACCACATTTTATCTGTGTTAGAGCTCATATCCCCACCCATCCACCCTGACAGCCTTTTACCATGACACAGCAACAGACAGCCTTTCACCAAGACCTGAAAAAGTAGCCTCTGAAGTCTGGTTTATCAATGTATTAAGGATCAAATGCAAGCTTAACCAGTGGACTGATCTTTTACACGTTAGATGACCAAATTTAACTTCCGTTGTGAGTGCAAGTTAGCAGACAAAAATCTCTGCTAACTATTCTGAGTCATCTGCTGCAGTAATGAAACACATCAATTCTTAACAGACTGTAAGAATACCTTTAACAGTATGCTGGAAAAAAAAGTCAATGTGGGGGAAAAATAGAAGAATCTGTATCATCAAAGTTAAAATAAAAGCAAGACACACTGGCAGTGATGAAACAAGCAGCATTTCTTGTACAGATGCACAGAGGAAAATGGAAACTATAGTTGCAGGAAAAAATATTTTGCTCTGTTTAAGTCTCAGGACTGATCAGTCCCCTCTGGAGTAATTGCTTGCAATATTTCTCAGTACTTTTCCATCATTTCCAAGACAACAAAAAACGTAAACTTCTTGATAGTAAAAGTACTTGCTTCTCCTCTGAAAATGCTTTTCTCCTGGCAATACTCACAGGAATGGATGCTACAAAGCAGTGTCAGAACCATGAAGATCCACCCTCGATGGGTGCCGATGGCCAGCATTACTGCAATAAAACCAACAGCAGTAACAGGAATTGGGTCACGCATAAGAAATTATTGATCTTAACTTCACATATATGGGTTAGAACAAACATGACTGCTGCACAGAGCAGGGCTGGGCTGTTTGGGGTTTTTTTGCAATAAAGAGGAGGCCAAGACCAGTGAATATATATATATATATGAGAGAAATGATTTTGAAGAAATTATTAATTTAAAAAGAGTTTAAAGGAAGGCATCTTGTTAAGACTAGCCAAAAAATTATCTCATTGAAGTGTCCCAGAGCTGGACATCTGGCATTTAAAAAGATCACTTTTAGCTAAAAATTTCAATCTGGGTTCAATGAACAGAATTAGGACTGAAGAATGGAAAATTGCTGGAAGCTTAAAACAGAATTCTAATTTAACTCACTGAATTCTTTTACCTTTTCAAAATTGGAACATATGAAATGCTTTGGATAATATTTTTAAAAGGTGGTTCAAAATGATATTATGGACAAAAACACTTTTAGACATCCCCAAGTCATTCACAGTAATTTAACAGCAGGTTTAAGCTGGGTTTTGTACCCTCAACCAACCCGATGATCGCTTTGCCAGATGCTTTACTTTGCCTGCTGCTCCTGTTTCACTCTCAAAAGGTATTTTTTCAATTATTACCACTTAGTTGTTAAGACAGCTTAAACCTAAAGGTTATTTTGTTAGTCTTGACAAAGGGAGAACCCCCTTTGTTGAAGTGCTATGCAGAGAAAAGACTGGCTACGTTTCACGCAGATACTGCCCTTTGAAGGGTCAGTTCTCCCTCACGCCTGTTGCTCAGTGAGGAGCTTCCCTGCCCTTAGATTTACCTGAGCTACAGAGGAATATACAAACATGTTCTGTCCCACAGAGAAATTTTACTATAGCAGTTAAATAAAAAATTATTTGGTAAGAGAGCAGGAATTATGTTTTCCAAAATTCCAAAATCTAATACCATTCAGGACAAGGTGGGAAAACACTTTTAGAGAGAAGGAAAACAAGAGAGATAAATTCTTGTTCTTGCCATTACTTACTCCTTTTGCTATCTTCTCCACTCTTGCTGGAGCAGAACACTTGCAGCTCTCCTGAGTACAGCAACTGCAGACTGGCTGCACAGGACAACCATGGAGTCAAAATACATCACAATGGGCTCCTGGCAGCTGCCACCACACGGCTCAGGTGGATGGAACACGATGGATCAACAGAGGGGCCAGAAAACAGCTGAATGTGTTTTGGGAAAAGTCAGCCCCCCAGGGACTGTTAGAAGCCTCTCAATCTTCTAATCCACCAAGTTAAGAACAGTTTATAGTCTTAACAATCACACTGCAGTGTGCAATACAGCAACACCACCTAATTGTGCAGACCAGGTAAAGAGGTATGTCAGATTAAAACACATTCCTCTCAAACCAGAAAGTTTGGTCAGATTGCTTAATTTAGAGCTTCTCACTAATCCATGAAAGGTGAATTAACTGGGTAACAGGATCATCCCATTGGTTCACAATATATTTCCACACTTCAGGCACAAATCTGAAACATATGTTTCTTACATCCAGAAAGCCAAACATATCTTGGGCTACATCAAAGAAACGTGGCTGAGAGATGTGATCCTGCCCCTCTACTCCATTCTCATCAGACCCCACCTAGCAAACTGCAACCAGCTCTGGAGATCTGTCCTGGTTTCAGCTGTTTTAACAATTCCAGGAATAGTTAAATTTCTTCTTTGAAGCTGGCACAGCGCTGTTTTTTATTTAGGATGAGAATAAGATTCAAAACACACTGATGCTTAGTTGTTAAGTAGTGCTTGCTCTCAGACAAGGACTTTTCAGTTCCCATACTGTGGCAGGGAGCAGGTACACCAGAAACCAGGAGGGAGCATGACCAGGCGAGCTCACTCAGGCTGCCCAAGACATTCCACACCACTGACCATCATGCTCAGTATATAAACTGCAGAGATGGCTGGGAGATGGCCATTGCTGCTCAGGGACACGCTGGGCATAGCTCAGGGTGTGGTGAGCAATTGTATTGTGCACCACTTGTTCCTCTTGGATTTCATTTCTCCCACTCCTTTTCATTACAATTATTCTTGTTGTACTTTATTTTCTTATCTCAACCCATCCTTTTTACCATTTCCACCCCCCTCCCTGAATCTCACTGCTGCTGGGAAGGTGGAGCAGCAAAAAGGGACTGAGTTACCGGCTGGGGTTAAAACCACAAGTCCCCAAATTAAAGCACATGGACCCTTTGGAGCTTGTCCAGAGAAGGGTGATGAAGATGATCAGAGATGAAACATCTGCTGTGAAGACAGGTTGGGGGACCTGTAGTTGTACAGCCTGGAGAAGGCTCTGGGGAGACCTTTGAGCCCCTTCCAGTACTAAAGAGGCTACAAGAAAGATGACAACAGTTAGCAGGGCCTGTTGCAACAGGAGAAGGGGTAATGGGTTTTAAATGCAAAAAAAAAATTAGACCAGATATAAGGAAGCAGGATTTTACAGTGAGGGTGGTGGGGCTCTAGCACAGGTTGTCCAGGAACACTGTGGATGCCCCATCCCTGGGAGTGTTCAAGGCCAGGTTGGATGGGGCTTGGAGCAACTTGGTCTAGTGGCAGGTGTCTCTACCAAGAGCAGGGAGGTTGGAACTAGATGATCTTTAAGGTCCCTTCCAATCCAAAGCATTTTAGGATTCTACCACTTCCATTCCATTTATTAAGCAAATGCTCTTAAATAGACTAGGAGCAGTGTTTTTAAAAAATACAGAAGCCTAAAGTAAATGTAGATGCCCCAAAATCAGCAGTTCTCCAAACAGATGAGCTGCCTGAAGCAGCTGCTGTTTGCTACACCAGCCATCTGAACTGGTAAGTGAGCTTGAAAAAAGTTACATATTCATATGCAAATACTGTTTAATTTTTCCTTCAGTTAATTTTCATTTAAAGGGTGGCTCTCTTTAATCTAATCTGTATGCAGCATTAGCTTGCAAAAATAAGCAACAATATACACTATCCTCAGTTTCATTGTTTCATTCCATATCCAGCCTAAATACAGTCACTCTCAGCAGTACGAATGCAAAGATACTTGGAAATGTCCAATAGACAGCAGTTATTTTTCACTTTCTGAGGCATATGATTTACATGCAATTAAGAATTTACCATGCTGATTTGTCTCATCTAACACTGCAGACAGTGAGATGCATTGCTGGGACACAAATGTGGGACTTCTCAGACTGCTAAGAATCAGAAAATTGTCCCCACATTTGAAGTTGAAAACTTAATAATTAATTTTATTTATTAAACTTAGGACTACTGACCCACCTTGCTGCAACTCGAGCCCACTAGCTGAAAAAGTATATCCAAACCAAAACCCACCCCAAATGATTCTTCGCTATACCATTTTGGCAACAGTCAGTTCTTAGTATTTATACAGACTACATTCACGTGATTGTTCTTTGCTTTGAATTAACTGCTTTCATTGCAAACCAGTTTCTTACATTCAGTGCAAAAATATAAGAAAACACCTTGTTCTACTGAATCCTCAGCAGATTCCTATGATTCCAAAATTGCCTATGATTGTTGCTTGTTCTTATTATCCACTGCCATACAGTACTCAAAGCAGACAAAAATTACTGCTTTGAAGTCTATTGTAAAGAAATTTTTAAACAATGTAAAAAAAGTAATTGTGGTAACTGACTCACTTGTGGTTTAGCAGCACTTATTTGTCTCCACCTCAAACTGCTCAAGATGAATGACCTTCATAACTGTGAAAGCACAAGTGACAGATGTGTGATACATTAAAACAATTGTTAGAAGTAGAGAAACAGATTCATCCCCTGACGCGGGCAAAAGATCTACAGTCCTCTGTCAAAGACTTGTGATGCCAAAGAGTAAAGAGCTGTTCCTGTAAATCACAGCATAAAAATTTGATGTGAAATGCACATTGTGCTTAAGTCTAATGAAACTCTGGCAAGGAGAAAATGGTCGATCAACCTGGAGTCTATTTAGAACAAAAACTCAGCAGGTCTAACCTCACCTCTCATAACATGGATAAAGTTGTCTTACACTGTTAAGGTATTAGAAGTCCTAGTCACCCCAGTTTCCATGGACTCTTTGAGGAGCATCTTTCAGGATGAAAATCTAAGTGCTGTTAAATTCAAGTGGAATGAAGAACAAGCTTAGTACACTCTACTGTGGAAACAAGAAGTTCAGCCTTGTCACTTGGTAAAAAACAGTAGCCACCAGAACAAGTAACACATCCCCCCCAGCCCCTTAACAGAGAGATTCCACTGCAAATCTTGCTCTTTCTGGAAACTGACAAAACCTTTAACAATACACAGGCTAGAAATATTTGAGACCCTTCTTTTCTCGGGCAGATTAGTACAGAATTCCACTTAGCAGGGCCATAGAGCAGGGTTCCTGAAGTGACTGAGAAATACCCACTGGAAGCTAGTATTTCCCCTTTTTTACTGTTCAATACTGAAGGGTTTTTCAGAGAGATGTACTGCAGTTCAGGAAAATCCCTCTTTCCACAGTAAGTGCTCCTATGAAGAAGCAGACCTACACTCTGTTCCACAGCCACAATACTTAATGGCCTGTCTGGATGTGGAAATAAAGCACAGTACACAATATTTGACATTAGAGAAACAAACAGCCAGAACAACTAATTAGTAACTAATTTAAATAATTTCTGTATTCATGAAACTGAACCTAGCTGCTTCTAGGACTCATGGGTGCTCATAAAGAAGGGATTTTCATCTGTTTCAATCAAGCTGCATAAAGAGATCCTTTTCCTTGACAAAGTTGTAGTAACACTGACAATCTTAACTCCCCACCATCATTAAAATGCATTCAGCAAAGAAAGGAAACACCAACTTCTTATTTTCATAAGCATTTGTTAATTCATAGGCTTTGAGCTTAACCCTACTGAATTTAGACTTTGGCATGATTCACAAATACCTCTCACTCTTTTTAAAGAACTTTATTTTAAAAATAATTTTAATTTATTAGACCATACTTTATAATAGTTACCAATAGGACGGACCTGAACTCAAGCATCAGACATTTGTTGCACTTTCAAGTTTTGTAACAACATGACTTTTCAAAATAAAAGTGTACATTTAGATTCACAGTTTAATTTGTTGAAATTTAATAACATTTAAAACCACTAGAATATGAATGGAAAGGGATATATGTTAAGCACACAAATACTGAAAAAGGTCATAACCCCAAAATCCACTTGAAAATGGAATGCAGCCAATTAGTCAGACTGTGGTGTAGTAATTTCACATTTAACCTAGTTAGCACCTTAGTGAACTCAATCACTGAATGTGAGAAATAGAGTGTGTGTAGTGTGACCACTCAACAGGTACTGTACCATTCCATGAGGAGCTGTGTCTTCTTGAGCATTATGTGCCATATTTTTGAAAAGTGGTAACATTTGACTTTTCTAAAATGTGTAAATAAACAATGGCTACAGTTAAAGTCTAAACAAAGAAATACTTTCTCTACTTTTTGTAAGTTGAGATTTTTTAAAAGCAATCATTCATAAGGATTGCATCAACATCAGTTAGCAGAGGAAGATCAAACTTTATTGAAACTGCTTGCATACAAAATATATTGCACTATAACCAAACAAATGTCAACATAAAATCCAATCTGTTGTAGCTAATATGTACAGAGAATATTGCCCAAGAGCAGTTACATTACAAGGTCAGTCTACCTTGGTTAATTATCTACAGTATTTTAAACCAAACAGCTTACAGATGATGTGTGCAAGGTACCAATTTCTGTTTTCAAATACTATACATTCCCAAAATAAATAACTAGAAATCAACATTAATGTTTGGCAATACTTTTTAAGACATTTTTATATTTGTTAAATCATGTGCAGTTCGTTGCCAGTTTTAGTATGCTCACCTGTATGCAAGGAAAAAAAAAAGAATGAAGAAAGCAAAGAAACAAAACTCACAAAATACATCAGAGGCAAGGTCAAGTTTGTACAATTCTGTACATAAACAGTGGCTCTCCTTCTGGAGTAATCTGAACAAAAATGGACTAAAATGAAGATCCTTATGCAGTTGTGCCCATTAAGTTTAACGTGTGATCAGAAATAAAAGAAAGCACAGCTCCTCCCACCACTTCCCACCCTTCCCTGGTGCACAGCTGTACTTTGGATCAAATTCTGTGACACCTTCAGATTGGCTGGGAATTAGGACCTTGTACCTCAAAATATGATGAGCTTTTGTTCTACCTCCAATATCTCTGACTACTGTATCTGTACTTTCCAGGGCATTACATATGGTGACATTTTTCCTACGTCTCCTGAAATAGCCTCCAAATCAAAATAAGCAATTCAAAACCTTTAGGAGGATGAAAACCATCAATGCTTTAGGTTGGTCATCTGGCCAAACAGCAGGCACACATTACTAGCTTGTGAACATGTTACACTTGTTCCCTCAGTAACAATGAGTTTTTCAGTTTTCCACAATGGAAAGGTTGTTTGTTTTTTTTTTTTAAGGTTTTTTTTTTTTAAAAAAAAAGCTTCTGTACTGCCTACAAAGAAAAAAATTACACCCCTTTTTCAATAACACTATTTGCCAAATCTTCAGTGCAAAATAAATTTCCTATTCTTATAACTGCCTAACTGAATGTTTATGTAAGGAAAAAATTATGGAAAGCATGCACTTGTCTATAAAGTACTAACGCCTGACAAGGATTGCTACATATATTTTACATTTAGTGTTACCAACTCATCTTCCCTGATTTCTGCATCCAAATATAATATTCCTACCTGCCAAGATATAAAAAAGGCACAGATCATACAACTTTTTTGCTAATGAAAATGACAATTGTTACATCACACATATTTCAGGGTCCACCAAAATATTGAAAAAGGTGGACCAGAATGTGAACTGACACAGGACATAAAACGACATAGCATTTCATGAAGAACTGGTAAGTTAGATTGAAAACAGAAGCCAATTTGATTACTGCAAACACTATTTATTCTGAAAATTGAAATTGAGCAGTGAATTTGACCCGATGTGTTAAAATGGTACAACTGAACAGAAAGTTTACCAATGCACAGCTCAGTATTTTTAAAACAAACAAAAAAAAGAATCTCTCATCGTTTGAACTGCAATATGTACTTGGAAGCGATTTTCGGAAGTTCAGGTATTTTTATGCAAATATTTGAATAACTTCTTATTCTGAAAACAACTGCATACTGTTGATGTTAAAAAAGGCTAACAGAGAACATATGTTCATTTCATGCCCTGCGCCATCTTGCCTACTATTTGTCTTTGGCCTAACAAGTTTCTCTAACATGGAATAGGAATTACTGAAACAGTATAGGAAATATGACTTCAGAGTTATGCAGTTTAGGGTACTCCGTTCACCAGCGGCTGTTGACCATCGGCGCTGTCCGTCTTCTCCTTCTTCTGGCTCCGTTCCTTACCCGTGCGCAGCCGGCTGCCTTCACTGGAGGTATTCTGTAATGTTTTAGTGTGGACACTCCTTTCATTATTGCAGTCAATTCTGATCTGGAACAATTCAGAGTTATATAAAGCATTCTCCTCTCCTCCACCCCTTGGCTGCCTGGGAGGAGCAAACTGCGCCATACCCTTCTGGCTTTGTTAAATGTCTCCAGCTGAAATGGGAGTGTGAGAATTCTTTTCCCTTAAAAAATGCCACATATTGTGGACCTAAAAAGAACAACTTCCTATCTACCTGGCCTTGGAAGCTAAACAAAATTTCCAGTGTGCTTGCGCAAGAAAAAGCTGGAGAACTAATTTCAGATGGATCTTTGAAACATCATTTCACTTCTAATAATTCAACTTTCTGTATGCAAAAAGGCCGCCCCAAAACATAGTATCCTTTCATGGCAGCTTTTTTAACACAAAAAACCAATCTACTCAGCCCCTTCTTACATCTGAAAAAACTTCCATTTAATACACTCAAAAGACTTTTTCAGCCTTTTTAAGTGGTCTTAAATTCAAGAAAGCATGTTTAAAGTAAATGTTTGGGTTTATAAAGCAGGGGGGAGGAGGGGTAAGTACTTACTCCTTGAAATACTGCAAGATTTTTACAACTTGATCAGCCAGGTTTCAACAACATGCAAATGCTTATTTTCTTAAAAAATATAAACTCATCCAAATCTCAGAGCAACACAAAAAAAATCCCCCGTGATTTAAGTGCCTTAGGGTTTCTTTTTCAGCACATTTCCTCACAGGCTACCTCAAACTTTCAAAGTTCATTACTGATTAACTATAAAACTTGTATGGCCATAGTTTTTTTTTTTTCTGTCATGTTAATAGTTTGCATTTCAGATACATATTCAATTACTACACCATAAAGTTCAGCACTCCCACTTAGAAAACTAAGCATCTGGTCACTTGTTCCATTTTGTCCCTTTCTTAAAGAGGCTTTCTAAAACCAAACCAAGAGTCATCTCCATCTCCCATTGGAACCATGACTCCTGGTAACACCACACAGAAGGCAGCACTTGCAGCTGCTCATTATTTCTTCCTCCCAACATAACTCATCCTATGTGGTAAAAGATGGTAGAAAGTTTGAATGTTATCATTTGAAGCAAGAACATTTTCCATGTGGGGAAACTTAACATATATATATATATATATATATAAGAAAAAAAAAAGTAATAGCCTGAAAATGTAGAAATATCGCAGTAAAAGACTATAGAAAATTTCAGGTTGTAAGGTACTTCAATCTATTACTTGAAATGTTTCTTGATGTGTGTGTTTTTTGAACTTACTTTCTAGACTGAGTATCTTCAATTGCAAATTTTTCATTTAGTAGTAAGGTAGTTTCTGAAGTTTAATCTTTCTTACTCTGAAGATTCTGGCTACAACACTCTATATAAAGTGCTAAGGATTCTCTTCCCTCAGGTACATGGAAGACAGACAAACAATACACAAAGACTGAAATCATGCTTGTTAAGTAAATCCTTGGGAATTGTGATCAGTTTTTCAGCACACAGAGAGCTAAATGAACATTACAAACTTGCATCTTTACACAACTTGATATATTGAGATTCCTGTGCATCTGTGTAATTTTGTAATGTAACTCCCGTACATCTGATTAGAGTGTTAAGGAATAAGGAATCACAAGGCTACTGTGTTACTTTCAGCCTTGAAGGCTCTAATGTTACTATATGAAACAGTATAGACTTCCTATAGAGCAAAATTACCTCAAGAGATCCATCTGCTGTTCTCCCTTTTGCCTCTCTTGAGTTACGCTGACGGTTATCTGTTCGTGACTGTTCATCATTTCCTGTAAGAAGAATTAATCAACTAAGTTGTTCGACAAGGACGTACGATCTTCTTTCACTTAAATTTTATGCAAGCACAGTAGGGAATTACATTAAAAATTTTCTGTCTCGTGAACATTAAAGAAATATTACTACTAACATATAACAACAGTTCTTAAGTGATGGGCCAAAAAATCACTAAAAACATGTTTTCAGGTGACAAAGTAGACAAAACCGCAGTGTTTAAAACCACCACAGTTTAAAAGAGATTGTCTACTGACTGAAGAAAAAACACTTCTCAAAACAATTAACTACAGAAGAGCAGTGCACCATCAACCTTAGCAAGGTTTAACATTTTCACATTTTTCTAATGGTTCACCAGCTTCCTAAATTAAAACACTACTTTCTTTCAAAAAGTAATGAAGCAACACCCATACTTCGAAAAAAAATTCAAGAATAAGCAGAGTTGTAGACAAAAGTATTTAAACAAATAAAAAATAATGAAACATCACATGATCAAAAGTCATATATTTAATTTATATTCATATTTAAGTTCTCCCATCTTATTTTTGCCTGGTTCTTTCCACTGAACACATCAATTACAATGTTATCCTGTTGCATGAAAACCAAACACGTGAATATATGAATATGGAGAATGAATAGGGATATGGAATATGAATAGGGATAGTAAAATATTTTTCTATATCTCCTGACAAAGTAGAACTTGATTCCTTGATGTCCATGTGTGAAGGTACAGCTCACAAACTTGAGGCAAGAGGCACATGAGGAAAACAAGTGATTGAGAAAACTATACCAAAATAAAGCAGGTCAAAAAGGATTATTCCCCTGTGCTCAACATGCAATGCAGCTGAAACAAAACACTCGATTTAAAAATCGACAAAGTGGAGAGAAATCAGGAAAGGGCCACCAGGATGCCCAGGAGGATGGGGGAAGATGAGGAAAGAGGCTGACAGAAGTGAGTTTGCTTAAGGATTCTGACATGACCCCTCTTCCAAAATTAAGTCTACATTTACCTTTGAATCCTCCACGACCCCTCCCTCCTTGACCTCTTGCACCACCTCCGCGTCTTCGCCCATCTCCCCTGCGAAGGTAGTTGTCCCGCTCCTCCTCTGCTGGGGCTGCTGACCAGTCACTCAGTTCATCTCTGTGATCAGACTCTGTTTCAGAAGCATTTGATGCTTCAGAATTAGTTCCTATCAAGAGGATGAAAAAAATCCAAACACGCCAGTGTAGCTTAGCATGAAATTACTACAGTAGAATGAAGAATGTATGTATTTAAAATTTTTCTTCTTTTTTTGTTAATAAACAGTTTTGGGATATTTTTTGCCTCCCTACCTCTACAACATACACAGTACAGAAAGGTGCATAATATATATTACTTGTTCAGAAAGTCAAAACAGACACTAATAAAAATTAGTTGTGTGTTTAAGGCTAAATAATTTAGTGTGCCACATACTTATAGTTACTTGGTGTTATCAGCTTCTCAACAGATTACTGAATCTACTATAAAATGAAATAAGTCTGGTAAAATGTAAGTCTAATAGACTAAATTCCTTCACATTTCTAAAACTGAAAGTTCTGAATATAACCTGTCCTGTCTCCTCTCACCACTGCATCTATGAAAAGAAAAAAAGATTCCATCATGAAACAGCCTGTAAACAGACTACAAAAGCAGAGAACAAAGTCAGAATGCCAGAAATGTATAAAAACCAAAGGAAATGACCATTATAATTTTTCCAGTTAACAGATCACCTTCAATGACAAAAGCTTGTTCTTTTCCCCATTTCCCCCCCCATAACCTATGTTATTAGCAAGGTGAGCTCACATCTAAAAACAGTAAATATCACAAAAACATTAATTTTGTATTATGCAGAATATAAGCTGAGACTGTCTGATAAAGCTCACACTACAAGCCTTTCAGTCAGGACAAACACCAGCTGACCTACATTATGGATAATGAAGTAACAGACTGCTCTGAAGAAGCACAATCCGGAAAACTATTCATTAATGAATTACACAAGGTTTCAAAGAGGGACACACTATTACGGTGACTGAGGTCTTCTAGTAAAACCATCAACATTCGCAATTGAATATGAGAAGAATAGCTTTTCTTTAAATTGAGCTACATAGAGCTTTTCACTTATAAATATTTATATTAAGACAGACTCACACAGGCTTAAATGAAAAAGTGAGGCTTTATTCTAAGAATTGTTCAAAATATAGATAAAATAACAATCACTGCTCTAAAGAGTTATTCCCTAACTATGTACAGTCCATATTCAAAAGACATAAGCATGCTGTAGGAGACAGGAACTGAATGGAAACAAGTATGGATTATAGGAGAGCAGTATACTTCAGAGTAGTTTCTAAAGCATAAAGCTCTATATAATCTTCAAATACTAATACTCAATATTAACTATGTTTTTGTTTTAACAGCTCTGATTCCAAGTCCACACTTTTTCAAGAAATCAAGAGACCAAGAGTCCACAATTAAAACCTGAAGTGCACTTTTAGTCACCTACCTGAAGCATAGCCTGGACCACGCCTGCTGTGCCCTCGGTTTCTGTAAGGTCGGCTTCCTCGGCCGAGCCCGGGACCATCCTCGGTCATGTACCCCTTTTCCTTGTCCGTACGGTTTGGTGGCGGCCTGGAAGTAGCTCCAATCTGTCGAAGTTGCTCATCAATTTGCAATCTTTCCAAACGCAGCTGGTCCACTTCCTACGCAAACACAAGCACAGCAAGTCATGTGTAACCACTGTTTAATCATCTGAGTGTGCAGACATGCATCTCTCAGAAAGCAAGATCACTTCAGTACTGCAACTAATCATCTGCTTAATACTCAAACACTAACTCAGCTTTGAGAATAAACTGCTTACCAAAAATGCTTTCAAATGTTCAAATCTGTTTGCTACCAACAAAATTCTCCCTGTAGCACAGTTTACAAATTTAGGTTTGTTTAAAACACACATCAAGAAAAAGCACTCAGATCTCAACACAAGTTTCTTACAGTGTTGCATATAACAAATATCAAAGTTATTAAACCATAGGCAATAATGTTGGGATATTTTTTGCTCCGTATACAATAGACATCAAGCCCTGAAGGCTACTGGGGAAGTTTCGGAGTCAAGAGGCAAACACAGTATATATCAACTGAGTTGCCGACAAAAACCATACTCAAGTATGAAATGTCAATCCACTACAGAACAAGTAGTTTAGCATTTTTGCATAAAATGCTCACTCTCTACAAGATCCTGCATAGAACACTGCTTGCTTTGCAGCTCCAGGAGGGACTAACTACTCATATATAAAGTTGGAAGTACTTATTAAGTTAGATTTCTTGTTTTCTAATTTGCATTCTGAAAAAAGTGGTTTTTTTCACCCCACCTTCAGAGCAAATACATATTAATACATTTAATAACATGTTCTGTTTTAAGAGGGAAAACCTGTTATAAAAGCAACTTATTCAACAGCCTTGGTGCCCAAACAGATTTTGATCATCACATTGTTACCATCTTAAGTATCGATCAAAAAAAATTGGTGGTAAAAAAAAAAAAAGTGGTAAAGCAGCATCATTATCCTCACCTTTAAATAATTAAGATGATAATCCAGAAGAACAGTTGCATTAGTGATGCTATCCTTGGTTCCCACAAACACGAATGGTACCATGCCCTAAAACACAGTAACAGTAGTCCTATGGTTATTGATTAGGCATCGAATTCTGAAGAGAACCAAATATATTATTGTAAAATTTAAAAGCAAGTCTTATAACATGGACAAGCATAAATTGAAAAATAAATCAGACAACACTGTATTTAAATTCTGGTATTAACTAGGTCATGTAGGCTAACTCCCTTTACGCAAAGAGCTTTTTTAAACAAGAAAATTTAGGTAACTTTCATCACAATACCAACTTTTACTTTTCTGAACAGGTGAAACACAGTCAAGTTAAAACATTTCATGTTTCCTCCCTTCAAAATTAATACCACCTTTGCTGATCATCTACTCTCCTACACCACAATTCTTTTAGTCTACCTTTGATCTTTTAAAAAAAGTAAATCACATTAACATCATGTCACAAAACACAACTTGATCCTTCTTGAGGATGACTATATTTGTGAAAGGCAAACCAAAACATACTCAAGAAAGAGTACTTCAGGTAACAATTTCTAACTTACATTTCTTTTACTTTCAAACATGTTAAATGATTCAACAGATAGAAAATGTAAAGCTGGAAATTCTAATGACTGAAGTCATGACATTCAAGTTATGACATAGATAAAATACCTAAAGATTAACTTAGGCAGACAAAGCAGGTGAAGAAATCTATCTACAAGAGCCACAGAGTATAGAAAACAAGTAAACCTCAGCAACAAAAGGACAATTTCCACACCAAAATTCCTGACACTAAGATAGTCCATGCAGCATTTCAGGTGTGACTGCAGCTCATGCAGACCCACTGAGTGTTAAACTACCGGACTATTCCAGCAGCTGCAGCCTCACCAGGGCAGTAAAAGATTCACTCTGGACTGCTGAAGTGAACCTGAACATTTCAAACCTCCAGCTGCTGAAGCCTATGCCACTGCAGACCAGAGCTTGGCTACATCTACTGAATTATTTAAAATACTGTTTTGCTATCTCATCATTACCTCTAAAGATAGCTTTAATTTTCACTATACACACACCCTTGACAGGACTGTATTCCAAAGAAAGGCTTTCTGCAGAAGTGAAATGATTTGAGACACAAATGTCTTAAAAAATAATAATAGCATGATATGTGAGGTTCCCCAAGAGTGGCAAGTCTAATTTTGTCACCAATTTTTAGGTCCTGTTTGTTTCCCCCGCTGCTGCCTTCCACCTTTCTATTCCATACAAAAAACTTATATTAGATCTTATACATCTGCATAAATAAGAAGGAAAAATAACATATACAGTCCTCTAGTCCTAAGACACCTAACTTTTATGAACATTAGAAATCCTTTAGCCACAGGCATCGTTGACTGAAATGTTTTATTATCTGAGGTACTTTAAGTTTCATAAATATTTAATACAACCTGATAAAGTGCAGTGAAATTTCTACTAAACTGGCATTAACTAGCTCACAGTATCAATTATTAAAAGATCACAAGTCAAATGATTTAAAGAGGCATTTAAGAAAACTGTTTGCTGTTGCTTTTAGCACTGGATTCAAGGCATAGCAATGCCAGCTACTAAGAGTATGAACCGGTAAACATGTCAAGCAATTTTAGCGATACAAAAGCATCAAAGTGCTCATTTATGGAACCTTAGTTTTGTCTTCAAAGCAAAAGTACTGATCTTCAACTTGGCTGCAGTGGTGAATACTGAGCAGCCCTTTTGTGGAAAAAAAAAAATTAGAGAAAAAAAAGTAATACATGTCATTACAACAAACAACATCTATCTCATTTTAAAAATATGAAAAACCTCAAGATCCTGTTACAGAATTATGAGATTTATAAAACCGTACCTGAAATTATGCAGTATTCCAACATGAAATTGTGCAGTATTCTAACATCTCAGTCACATAAAAAGAACCAAACGCTGTATTAGAATTCAACTAAACTATTGTTCTGCTACAGGAGCGTTGCAATATCCAAGTTCACACAGGGGAAGATTTTTTGTATTTCATAGTTGAAATAAACTCACATTCAACTTATAGGAACTCTTACATGCCAAGATCTGATCTCAGGTTTCTGTATTGCACCAGGTATGATACAACTGACACATGAAACGGTGCAAGCCACGTCAGTGTTAGAAATATCATTAACAGGTAAAATATTAGTATGAATGCAGAGCTTGGCAGGTTAAAAAAAAAAAGCTTTCAAGACAATATTTAAAAGCTGCATTTTGTATAGAAAAAAGTAATCAAATAAGCTTTTTCAAGTCAGAAGAAAAAAAAAGGCCTGACATAAGAATTGCAGCCATGACTACTTGCTCTTTTACCCTTCTGTGCATCTACTCCCTGCAGCAAGAGCAGCACCCTTCTGCTTATTAAACTAGTTCCATTTTATGCTGCAGGAACTTATCATTAGAAAGTAAATACAACACAGCAGTAAAACCTTTAAGTTTAAACATTGACTATTTCAGCTTTTCAGATAGATGCAAAACTAGTAAAACAGTAAAACCCCCTTACTTAATTGCTTAGCCACTCTGTACAGAAAGACGGATATTGGATTGTGGGTCTTCAGTAACAGCTTTACAGTGACAAAACAAAAGATGAAGTAACTACTCAAGCAACAACATACGGGTTCCAGAAACATATTTCGTATCTTGTCCAGTGCAGCAAAGGTTCTTACCTAGTACATATTTGGATTTCTAGGTAAATTAAACGCAGTTCAGTTTTCTTTAAGCACATTGCGCATTTGAAATTGCAGGGAATCCATTTGCATTGAGATGTTAAAACCTTCATGTTTCAAGGTTTTTTGCAAACCCACAACCTCGACCCTCGATGCAGCCCCACACAAAAGTGCCTCAAATTACAAAGTTCCAGATTTCATTAAGGCCTTTTAAAAGGCTGACAGCCTTCCTGGGCAAACCTGGATCTTCACATTGTTCATGCTTATTTTACTTTAGGTTACAATTTATAGGCTATTGTGAACCTAGTCTTTTTTTAAAAACAGAGTTTTAACACAAAGCACAAGCTTTTCATTACAACATAAGAAATTATTAATAAAAAGTGAAACCAGTAAAAACCTAAGAGATCAAACTCAAAGCAGATTAGTGAATGAAAATACCAAGTTTCATATATATTGCTTTACAGCCCAGCACATGGTGGAAAATGTGTCATGCTTCCAACAGGAGTAAGATGAAATCTCTAAGAACGTACATCACCAAAAAATTTCACAATAAAGATTTTTTCTAGCACACATAAACAAAATTTATACAAAAATGCTGCTCATAATTAATAGGAAAAGACAGAATCTATCAGAAAACATGTATTAATGTATTAATCAAAACTTTATTTTACCATTATGAAGATGCAAGGAAGAATTTATCACTGGGTAAAATACAACCACCAATGAATACCTAGAGAAATGGTATTAACTGAAAACATACCTCTTCTTGTGGAATATTTTTATCATTTTCAGCCTCAATTCTCACTCTTACAACGCCAGATTTGTCCACTATCTCCTGAATCAGTTTTCCATTTTTTCCTATTACTTTTCCTACAGAAAGAACATACAGAACATTCCACCTTTAGGATTTTTCCCCAAACCTCAGAGTATTGCTATACTCTAATCAGACAAAGAATATTTAAGTATCAGTTTAAGAACCTGTCCAAAATTACTTAAATCCTCTCCAACATAGGTTTAGTTAATGAGCCATAAACTAAAATGTCTATGTAAGCTTGTAGTGTTAACTTATGTATTGATTACAGAAATATTCAGTATCTTGCAGCTTATTTGACTGTGCTTTAGTAGGTTTGAAATAACTGCAGTGATTTACAAACGTCACTGCACTCCAAATACCCAACTGAAACCAAAAAATCCTTTTACAATGTCCTGACATTTACTGTAACCACTTTTTGTGCAGAGCACAAAGCAAAAAAATTTTAGTTGATGAAGTTTTCTGATAAACCAAAAGATACTGTTTGAGACAGATGTAAAATTCTCTTCTCTAAAACTGAGCTTTTCAGAGGTATTTCAGTTTATAATTCACTGAAGAGTCAAAGATAAAAATGGAAAATAAAGGATACTCCAATGGCAGTAATGCATGCATTTATCTTACAAAGCAGACAAAGAAAATTAAAACTTTAGTTCTTTTCAACCTCAGCAAAAAACCCTTAATACTTAAAAAAAAAAAAAAAAGGCAACATCTTGGGTGGGGACTTTCTTTGCTTTTTTTTGTCCCGTTTGAATTTTTTAAAAAGATAATTAAGTAAAAAAAGGCAGTTATTTGCATTTTGTTTACATTAAAAAACTCGGCCTATAAAAAAAAAAGAAAAGAAAAAAGCCTTCTGCATTTTTGTAACAAGTTATTAGACATTTTAAAAGCCAAATTATCAAACAGAGTGTATAGCCAACTTTATATTCTAAAAGATCCAGGTACAGAATCAGAGTGAAATGAAAACTTGCTAAAACAGAAATAATTCCAAAATTCTAAACAGAAACAAAGACATTAAGACTTCAAATCAAAATAATGATGGCAGCTTATCATTTCTACTTATCACCAGTAGAATCAAGAGGTACTAGGGAAGGGAAAACTACTGGTTTTAATCAATTCCAGAGCTGAGTTGCCACATTTCTAAGTACCTGCCCCACTGCAGAATTTCACATTGCTTCAACACCAACCACCAGCTTTCATGCACTGCTTGACAACTATTAAAGCATTTGCTTTTAGTGCCATGTTATACCATAAAGTATTTTCCCTTTTCTTATCTACTGAATGAAATTATGTACTTTCATTTTGCTTTGAAGCATCAAGGACTGCATGTGATTTTAAAAGTCCTTGAGGGAAAAAAAGTTCTCGAGGACTTTTTTTTTTTTTAAAGAGTGCTTGTCAATGGAAGCATTTTAGATTCTTTGGAGTATTTTCTTCATCACTGAGTACCTTAACTACACGTTCAGTTCATCCCACAGTGCTGTTTCTAAACAAACTGTATTTCAAATGTAAAATGATAGGAAGAAAAGAAAAATGCAAGTCAAAGAAATTATTCAAAATATACTATGAAAATATGAGACTGCAGATTCATCTCTTGTACAGCTCAACTAACTTCCAGACATTTTTGGGGGAAGTAATTAATTGTTTGGCTCAATCCAGAAACCACTCTACCTTGTACTTAAACATCAGTACATTGCTTCTTGTTTTAGGCAGTTCTCAGAAGGCACTTTTCCTTCCTATCACATTGTTAGCCTGCAGAATTCACATACCTACTAAATTTCTTGGAACCTGTATAACATCTTCGGCAAATTCAAGGTAACTCCTTGCCTTTTTCACGGCATCTTGATCCTAAAATAGATACACATATGAGAGGAACAAGATTCATTTTCCCAAGGGTTTTTTTTTTTTCTTCTTTTTTTCTTTGTTTATTTTAGGTATTTTCTGAAATGCTAAAGAAGGGAACTTACCTCTCCATAAATATGGAATGTACAAGTATCTTCATCAAGGTCAATGGCAGTCACTCCAGGGACTTTTCTGGCTTGTTGAATATTAGCACCATGAGTGCCAATGGCCAAACCCATTAGGTCTTCACGTACAACAAATTGTTCATGGAACCGTGAGGCAAGTTGCCTAGAACTCTGCAGAAAAATATAATGTCAGCTTACTTTGATTGTCAGTACACTGGAGAGACACATCAACATAAATTTTGAGACTATTATTCAATCACCTACTTACCCTATTTTTTTATTTAATCAATTCTTTTAATGCACTTATTTTTGCCCAAAAAACACTGAAGACTCTCCTTCAGAAGCCTTTTAAATATTAACATAAGGCTTGCCTCTAGCTGTGTTGACACCTCTGTATTTTGAATTACACTTTAATAGCTACAGCTATCAGGTGTTACTAGGTAAGACTGCTTTCATATAAGGTAGTAAAAGAGGTGCTGTGTTGATCAGCAAAACAACCTTATGACCTCTGAGAAAAAAACCGCACCCATTTCAACAGGTGGCAGGAAACAGCAATGACTCAATCACTAACACAAAAATTATTCTATTAAGGGAAGAGTTTTTGCAAAGAAGAAGAAAGATAAAGAAAAATTATAATTCTATACATGTTCCTGCATCACAATCAAAGCTGTAACTACTGTGAAGCCATACACAAGTACACTTTGAACTAACAGTTTAACCTCAGCAAATGAGACTCTCCAGAGGTTGAGAAAACGAGTGCACGCAGCAAGCCCTATTCTGTCCCAGCTAAACTGGCACTGCTTTCTGACCTGTTTCTGTTAAAGCTGTTGATAAATATACTGTGCTAAACCACTGTCACAAAGAGCTGGCTACAGCAGATAGTGGCACAAATATCCAACTGTCATGAAATACTTCATATGTTCAGTTCTATCAAGCAGTTTAGCAACTACGTTACAGACAACTTGGAAAGTAAAACTTATTTTAAATGCTCACAGTTCTACATTCTAACAGATACAAGCAAATGCTGATTTACTAGTTGACATCTGTTAGTCAGTCAAATGAGAGTGGAGAACAGGATTATCAAGACAATGATCAGTTCTTAAAACTACCTATGATACCTAGAAAAGATGAAGCTACATCATCACTAGGGACCTTGGCTATGACAGTCAAAGCATAGTTATATTGCCTGCACTAAAATATCATTATCTTTTCTGTAAATTATATATTACAGTGTGTTTTAAACATTGGATATTCTGTATTCTACTTCCTTCCAATATATTAATAAGAGACAACTAGGCAAATAGTGTACTAATACCCACACAGCAGCCATGATGAAATTCTATTTAGATATAAGAAAGTACAAACCAGAATGCAAAACACTCGTAAATTCAGGCTTTCTAGTATGTGAAAAAAGAAAACCAACTCAAACCAAACAACAAAAAGAACCAAGTCACACTCACTGGAAAAGAATGTAACCAAAAAGTAATTTTCTTGATGCTCTAAAAGCCCCATTTGACAAGTAGAGCCATGCAAGCCAAGAAAGCTAATATGCAGGAAAAAAGGTACAACAGATAGAAAGAAAAAAACTCCAATGGAACAAAAGGAGCTGGTCTAGTGATGATGACTCAGAAAGCGGGACAGGTAAAACAGCAAGAAAAAAATTGGCAGACTTTTAAAGTTCAGTGAGTACAAGACACAGAACAAGGTTTATTAGATGGCAACAGTGAACTATTATTAACAATGCAGCAAATCCCAAAGTGTTCACTAAATATTTTTTCTGCAGATGGACACGTGCAGTCTGTTGTTATATCTGTGTCTCAAGAGAAATCATGAGAATGATTTTTACTATCTGAAACTTTTCAGCTTTGGATAAAACTTGTTTTATATTTATTCTATCTAAAAGAAACACAAACACCAAAATGAAAAACACCAGCCAACTTTTGTCATGCACATTTTAACTACATATATTTGTCTCAAAACCTTAATTTAAGTACTGCTGAGGTAGAAACTGAAGTTCAATAATGGTTTTCTAGCGGGAATCAAATCAAGTTTGAGACCTTCACAGCAGCAAAACCATTCAGTGTTACAAAGACAGAAAGAATCCAAGATTAGTCGGGAAAGGAATCAATGACAACAGTTGTTGGTGCATGCATTTGTGGGGGCATGTAAAAAGAATTAGCTCTAAAGAGGCTGTTGTTCTTCCCACCTCCAAAATAATACTTTGCACTTCAAGAGGTAAACTGCCCACACAATTGTCAGTTCTGGAGGAAGATAAAGAAGAATGATTACTGAAGAGCTACAGTGGGGTGCTCAAGCAACACCAGTGAGGAAAAATTGGTCCTTTCTTGGTCTTAAGAAAAATCAAGACCCAAACAAACTTGGATTGCAGCTCTGAAACACAGAAACCAAGAGACTAAAAAGAGAATAACAGTAGTGAGATCTTCTTTGTAACAGTGACTACACCCACTGGATACAAGAGGCCTGAACTACTACACGACATCCCGCTTCACCCTTTGAGTGGGCCGGGGTGGGGAAGAAACCTCGTTCTGCAGTAATACTGCTGGTATACAGCCATATAGAAATGAATTACAGTAGTTTGAGTGGTACCTCTGGTTCTTGACAGTGAATCTAAGAAGTTTTCAGAAGTGTTGCTATTTTTTCTCATTTGTAAATAGGAGAAAAACCATGAAGAAATATTAATTCTGATGTATAAAGAACCCCTTATTTCCTAGCCTACTCCTTTACTTTTTTTCTTTTTAACCCATGGACAAGTATGACTCAAGCTTCTTGCCAGTCAACACCCACTCCCCAGTCACAGGAATATCAGAAGCTGTATCTGCTGTAAGATTATTTCCTAACATTTTATCTATAGACAAACCTATCCCTTCATACACTCTACCAACATTAGTCTCACTAGTATTGCTAGATCCAGTCCTAGTCCACATCAGTATTATGACATATTTACTCCCATCTATTTTTAAAGCTATCAAGTATGTGGCACTATTTGCGCAATGATGGCTAGTTATTTTATGCATCAAACAATTAAAGAAACACATGTGTATGTTTGTCTATGTATTTGTATTTAATCCCCATAAAATCCTGCTGATAAAATTGAGCCTTGCAAAAACAGGCCCTATAACTGTAAACATCTTTGTTGGTTGACACCTCCACCTGCCTTTTGTTTTACACCTCCAACATGATCAGTACATAACTACTTTCACCCCAATTCAAGTCCTACCAGCTAAGAAATGCATGAAGACTTTTTTTATTATCTGTTTTACTCAAATTACTTTGGGGAAAACACCCAGCGTACCTCCAGCTGTTTGCTGGCTTCTTCGTTTCTCAGTATCAGGGATAACTTGGTGCGAAGACTTCGAAAGTGCATATCAATCAGCATATTCGCCCGCTTTGTTGTTACGTCGTTGATTGACTAAGTCATTAATAAAGAAAAGAGTGGTTTACACATGAACTCTTGAAGGAGACTACTGTCAATAGTACAGTAAGGCATTTGTACTTACCAAAATAATAAGCTGGTGATTTTCAGAATCATATGTTACAGAAAAAGCTCCAACTGCCTTTTTGAAGTCCTTATGTGCAGATTCTTTGGCACACCTAGAAATAAAAATGTTACAAAGTTAAAAATAATAACCACTGTGTTTTTGATTAACAGTCAAAAAGATTAATTCGTTAATACAAGTAATGTAAATAAAGATTTCCAAGCTCTCCCCCCCTTTAGTGCAGGCATTATTTTATTCTGTTATCATTTATTTTACTCATTGTTCATTCATTTTCACAAGAGTAAGATTAAGAATATTTCAGAAATTTTCTGTATGCCCATCTATGAAATGACAAACAAGTTAAACAAAACTATATTAAAAAGCTATAGTCATTACAATCAGCAAGTCCAAAATTTCAAACACTTCATGACCCAGTAGAACATGTGATTTCACTGTAACCACTGCAGCGATCTAATGACCTTGTGCTCATCTCATGCTGTATTTGGCTTCTCCAGGCCGCCTATGCCTACTCACTACTCCCTGAACTTTTGTACTACAACATCAACTTCAGAAAGTTTTAGTCTAACTTGAATTTATAGCTCATTCTACAGTGAAGCAGTAACATGCATCCCAAAAAAAGCAGAATGTAAACATGGGGAGTCAGTATTAATCTGACTTTTAGAGCTGTAATATGTCCATGTTCTAGGAGAAAAGGAGCTGGTTCTGTATCATGCTTTGGGAGGTTTGATTATGGTACAACTATTGCTAGAGCCTACAACAAATAACAGAAGTTAAAAAAGAAGGATTCATATTAATCTGTGCATATCACTGAACAGCTGTAAGA
>JAWWEU010000138.1:14356165-14367404 GCA_035583155.1 Acropternis orthonyx
AGAGCCTACAACAAATAACAGAAGTTAAAAAAGAAGGATTCATATTAATCTGTGCATATCACTGAACAGCTGTAAGATTTAAAAAAGAAGGATTCATATTAATCTGTGCATATCACTGAACAGCTGTAAGAATAAAAATCTTAGCTTATACCATACACAAACCTTAAAACCTTGAAGAAAGTATTTCCTCCTCCAAGACTAAACTGCAATTTAAAAAAACCCATCTATTTCTGAAGTACAACGATGTCAATATTTGTATTTTCTACATTCTTTTACCAAAACATTAAGAAGTTAAGAGTGGTGAAAAGCATTTTTCCACATTTTGAAACAAGTTATAAAGAAATGCCTGTACTTACATTTGCCTTAAATCTTCAGGAACTGCCAGTTTGATTTTATGAAAAGTATCTTTTGTTGCGGGTTTATTGGGGTTCACAGATCTCAAACGCTCAATTGTGACAATTTCGTTGTATGTAGCATCACAGGCTGCATATTCTATTACGTAGAACTGATATAAAAACAATAAAATCATCCAAGCCATACATTTTATAACAAGAGTGAGCATTACACTGTTAAGGAAAAGGTACTTCTGTTAACTGTACAAGTCAGATTTGACTTTTCAGGTTGAGGTTAATGGTAATTGCAACTGTTCCAATCAAGAAACTCTTCAAAAATGAAGAGAGATTAGTTAAAAACACTGTGCACATCAATAAATAGAAGAAAAGGAAAAAAAAAGTGTAAATATACATAAAAAAAATATATATGTATATATGAATATTCCTACCTCACCCTTTATCATTCTCACTTTAGCCAACCACCAACAGCAGGGTTCTTTTTCATTTGCCCTGGAATAAACCTAAACAAAATACATACATGACATTCTTGAAAGACATCACAAAAGTTGACACCAATATGATCAGAAACTCTATAGGAACAAAATTCAGCAGAATATGCCAATACATAAAGCACAGAGTACATTAGTACAGAAAGTCTCCAAGCACAGCAAACAGGTAACAGCTGATATATCTATTGAAAATACAGACAGGAGATAAAACTAGGCATGCAAAGTTATACAGATAAATAATACTGCACCCAATCTACTGGCATTAGTTTCTTCAATCTTGCAGTCAGAAGAGAGAATTCAGACTTCTATATCTGTTAATATTTAATCAACAATATTTCTAACTGTGTGTAGGTAGCTGAGGTCCTACCAGTGGGTAAAGGAGAGGACACACATCTACACTTCTTTAGCACACATGGTATTAGCCACATTCACACCAAAGAAATTTTGCTCTTTTCTTATCTTTCAAATCAAACTAAACCTACAAAGCACACAACAAAAATGCAGATCTTGAAAGTTCTCTTTCTTTAAATTAATCATAAATTTTATAACTTCATAAATAAGGAAGTTTTAGGTATGTGGTGCTTTAAAGCCCACCTGTATACGTACACAAATAATTATTTATATATACACACATATTTCTATATTTTATGTACATATATATAATGCATATTATCGCATTCAGCTTAAAGTTTTGGTAACAGAGACATGACTAACTTACAGCTGAAGAACTACAGTCCAGCATTTAATTCTAAATTAATTTAGTTCTGATAAAGGACTGATCTGTAATCAATCAGTATGTTTGTAACTCCGCATGGAGGTCAAGGCACAGGAAATTTTACATGGGGTTCTTTTTTTGGTACATGGAATTTGTGTGGTTTACAACTGTCAAAATCTGTTTTACATGACGTGCTTAACGTTGTGTTTCATGTGGTACTTGGAACCAAAGAAGATGACAAGATATAACATGGAAGCAAACCTTCCAGTGGCTTGGCTGACATTTTTCACACCAAGTTCTCTCGCTTTTCAAAACAAGTGTTGTTAATGGAGCATACACACCTCTACTTCATCGCTTTCATTGATGTCTTTATTATAGCCTGCAGGTGGTGGGAACCTCACATCATGGAATGGTATTTGTCTCTCTGGTTGCCAGCTACAAATAAAAAAAACAGTGAACAGCCTAAACATTTTCATCTTCCTCACATACAGAAATCAGAAACATTTTCAATCCATTAATTTTACATTTTTAAATTCTGTGGAGCTTTTGTGCACATTAAAGGTAAAGTGATCCAATGTATACATACATAATAAGAAAAATACACATCTAAGTGACAATTAAGCACACTAAATGAATTCCTGATGTCAGCTGCAGTCTTTTGAAATCATCCAGCAGCAGTTTTTAGTCTACTTACAGTTACAGGTCTTAACCCCACCATTAGAAACGCAGGTTAAACAACACTTCATAACTTATTTGGACACTTACTTCAAAACAAGCCTGTATCTTCTTTTTCTTTGGTTCTACTACAGATTATGAAAATTTGATCAGAATTCAGTCTGAATAGAGTTTTAGTTTTCAGTTTAACAGAGACTAGATAAATTTGATTTGTAGATTAGAGAACCAGTATTCATCACTTATCTACAGGACCACTTTTGTAATAATTTAATCTGCTAAAACTAAAATAAGATATTCACGTGAGAAAGAGACAATCATGGTACAACTGCTGACTTATTCAAGCATGGGTTGTCATCACGTGAATTCAATAACATGCTTATCTTCCTAGCAAAGTTATGTTACTATAGTTTTGTACTTGAAAGTATTTAAACCATTAAAAGCATTTCTATAGAAATGTCACAAAATAGTAGATATTGGCCATAATTTTAAAACACCCTAAAAGCAAGTTTAGTGTATCTAAAAAATGCTACTCTACACAAAGTCATATTTAGGTTAATCAAATGCAAGGTTGATACTCTATCATTTAAAGGTATAACACCAGCAATACACTTACTTGTTTTCAAATGAAACTGTTATTGAATCTTCATGCACATCCTTTACAAATGCCTGTGGAGGAAACAAGGTATAATTATGATATACTTAGGGACATTTTAAAAAATAATTTTAAGCCTGTATAACACTTCCCTTTCACAAATATTGATGCAACTCACAATGCAAGTGTGCTTTCAAGTCAGTCTTTTTAATTTTGCAGTAGACTTACATAAAACACACCCTGAAAGCTGATAACCTCATTGGGTTTGTGACAACCAGCATATTGATACATAAACAGAATGCCAAACTTTTTAGAAGTAACACGTGAGGTTACTAAAAACCGACAGAGCATTCTGAATAGTTTTATATGGAAAGTTTAAAATGTTTGATTTCATAATCACAGGCCTAAAAATTAAACATCAGTATTTCCTCAAAAAAAAAAAAAAAAATCCAGAGTCTCTAAGTTCCGTCTCTCTCTTTTACCTCAACCTACATTTGAATACTGCATCAGGAAATCTCATCTATATCCATTTCAGCAGAGTCTTCCCCAAATCAACTTCATCACACCTTTAATTCCATAGTGCACAAATTTTAGCTAAATGCCCTGCAGCCTTCGTTCCCTTTTCTCCTGGGCATGGATAAGAGTGGTGTTGCCTCCCATGCCACCACAAAGCAGAGGACAGAAGTACAATTCAGCACTGACAGGGCTCCTCCTGCCTTATACGCTCAACTGACTGATGTTTGCTTGATCAATTTTCAGCTTTAAGCCCCAAACGCTCCCCCCCTACAGAACAGGAAGATGAATACTCAAAGATCTTTGGGATTTAGCAATGAAAATATTTTTCTTAACCTCAAATGATGGAGGTCACAAGTCAACCAGAGATTAAAAGACTGCATGCTTTTTCCTTTACTTTTTAAAGCATCTCCATGAACTTCTGAAACAAACTGCTTTAGTGCTGAGTACTCCACCACTGTTAGTCCACATATAGTATATCCTTGCATGGTAGGTAGATTAAGCCAATGAACAAGAATGAGTATAAAAGTTTGTTCTACCAATGGAGATCCATCTTAGTAGACAAAAAATTTCTCAGTGAATTGAAAATAATTTAGCAGCAACTACCACTTCTGTAGAACAATTAGTTAATGAATATGTAACTTTTTATTTTCCATGCACTTCCAAGTTTCCAAGACAAGAACAGATCTTATCTCCTACAAGAAGGTGAGAGTTTCTGCCTCATAAGGAATCTAAAGGGTTTAAAAAAAAAAATCTTCTGGTATTTTTGCTTTATAAAGCATTCCAAAGTAATTCCTGAGTTGCAGCAGTATCTCAGTATCAAAGAAGAGAAACACCTGATGACTGATGGAGAATTCACAGAACTGGTTATACTAAAATTAAGCAGTACATGAGCCTGAATATCATCACTCACACGTATTCAGCACTAAAGCCACCATGAAGAGAAGTCAAAGCAAAGCCACAATGACAACAGCAAAAAGTTGTTTTATACCTTGTCTGCCTCTCAATACTCTTAAGAACAAGACTTTACTATTGCTAGAGACCAATGGAGACTGTTTTAAGTCTCTGAAGTATTTACATAATTATACATTTCAGAATTCAGAAACAGTCCTTAAAAGGGGATTACAAGCACAGCTGATATTTTTCAATGACATGATACAAATAAGATTTAAGACCACATCTCAAGATCATGTTGATAGTAGTACAGAAATGCTATTTACATAAAGCGGCAACAGAACGCTCAGATACTGAACATTTACCCAATGTTTCACATTACTGTGTATTCTGTAAGAAAATTTCAAAACTGGATATGCATTTGAACAATACAATGTAAGTCCTGACTCATTTCTCAACATTACACACATCACCTTCAAAGGTTTCACCCACATTTCTTCCAATGTTTGTTGTGTACAACTTAGAAGCAACTATTCTTACAGATGCAGCTGAAACAGATGCCTTTGATCCCCCAAAAAATCTATGATCACTATTACGTATTTTATATCTCTCTCTCTCTCCATATATATACATTTATATATGTATATATATATGTATATGTACCTCCTTCATGCCACAGACAGCAAAAGGACAGGACTGAGCATTGTTAGTAATACCTGAGTATGCAAAAGCAGAGATTATTTTATAAAGCAAATTCAACAGAAATTATGCCAGATACACTTAATAGCCTTGAAGGAAACAGGTAAGAGTAACACTAAACCAATGCCCTTAGAAAGAATTTGTTGACACTAATTTTCTCATATTCATAAAATGTCAAAAAAAAAAAATCCCTTTTCCTTGTATGAAAGACACTTTGGAAGAAGTCATCACCTCAGTGGTGATGAAAACACCAAAAGGTGCTCTGAACAGCACTCTGAAAAAAAAAACAAGAAGTGACAGAAAAATATAAAAGCACAGCAGCAAAGAGCAGACTACAACTCATATCCAGAACTGCAAGCATACAAGTCATCTTGAGCAGAGTCCCAGGGATGGCAGCAATATACCTGACTAGAGGTAAAATCGCTAAACCTACCATTAATTAATAAACCGTGTGGTGCCACAAATACATCTAAGTTAAGTTGAAGAGTAGCCTGGACCCTTAAAACAGTTTAGCAATTATGTTATCTGGAAAAAGGAAAATTTGAGAAACATAGCTGGCTTAAAAAAGAGGAGTGAACTACACTCTCCTGTTTAAGCTCCCTTTACAAAGTTCTTCCACACTGCTTTGGTCACTACCAGGAACCTGAAGGAACCTGAACCAGGAACATCGGGATAACTGGTGACCATACACAGGTAGCATCAGTACAGACACTGCCAGTGAAGAACACAAATCTGACAATTTCTTTAGCTTATATCAAGTTCAGAAGAGTCAACCACAGAATCAGATGGAATACCTGGCTTTCACTCCAGCCTGGCCAAAAATGTTGATGTTGTAATACTGTGGTTTGTCTTTTAATTTATAGTCTTGCAAAATTAAAAAAAATCACTTTAATAGATTTTTAATTAATTACAAAGTGAACAACGCCTTGCCAAATATCTAATTTCAAACATGCAATATATTCTACACTTCCAGGCACGTCCATGTAATATTTATGCTTAAAAATAACCAGACAAAACATGTTAATGATTATTGATACAGTCATCAGTATGTGGTTGTCTAATCCCATCTACCCATACAAAGGTGGTTTTTCTTTGTTTTTAAGTTTCTTGTGACACAGAAAAATGTCAGAGATACAGACAATGAAAAACTGATGTGACAAGTATCACCGCATTGTGCACAATTTTCCTCCCATAAACATTTAAACAGATCTGTAGTACATAAAATGTATTCAGACTCTACAGCATTATGTATTTTTCTACTTCTAACCATGAACAGAAAAGTTCTGAAAGATGATTAAATTTTCCTCCAAAAAAAAAAAAAAAAAAAATTTAAGCATTAATGCTTTTGATAAAAACAAAATTAATGCTTATCAGAACTCTTTGGTTCTCTCTATTCTGTGATACATGTGAAATTATACACAATCCTAAAAAGAAATGAAACCTTTAACACCATAAGCCACAGACACAGGACAAGCCAGGCCCAGATGCCAGTAGAGACTGAGAAGAGGCTCTGATCTCACACTAAGTATCACACAAAAAAAGTACAATAATCATTAATCAGCCTTTTCTAAATAAAGAACATTAAGTTAAGCATGCAAATCCAAACATAAAGCTGCACATACATGAGTTTGAAATGCACCCCCATGAAGGGACAAAACAGTGGCTATGATGAATTTACACACACAGATGAAGTCTTAAAAACCTAGTGAAGCTAGATGGAAGCAAAATGAGGGAACAGGACAGTGAAAGACTGCAGCAGCTGAGATACCACTATTGCCAACACCAGAAATATCAAATAAGAGTATGCAAAACAATCTGTTAAGAGAAGCACACTTTACAATGGCAAAGGTTGATCTTTCTTCTCTAATGTGGAAAAAAAAAATCAAATGTGGTAAGTTCTACACCAAATTTGACTTCCAGTCACAAACCATTTCATTTCTCTCCATGTTTTAGATATAATTAACTAGAAAAGTTTACAACATGGCATTTCTCAAACACATGAGTATTCACACTCTATGAAGGGTTGTATGCTGAAAATATGGTCTAAATTTTAAAAATTATTTGTTACAATAATAATAATTATTGGAAACATCAGTGTATTTGTTATTTTTGTGCTATATGGACTAAGACACTTCAAAGGAACAAATAAAGACTTCAGCTGCCATGAAATTTTCTTGCTTTTTTTAAAGTCTGCTCACATCATGACATGTGAGCATTGTCAACCATTTTAATAAAGGAGGATAATTAACTGTAAGGAGGGAAAGTAGGGAAAATATGCTTTTTAACATAAAAAAGCTATGTTGATACAAACGTGCATCTACTGTCAGCATAACAGTTCTGAACATGTCATACCTGTTGGAAGGAGAATGTCAAAAGGGAACTCGGTGGATAATCAAATCTGAGAAAGGCTGGACATACAAAGGAACAGAATAGGGAAAGAATAATAGTCACAGAAATGGTTACCAGGCGAGGGAAAAGGGTACAGACTGTTGTCCTCAGAAGGACTGAGCAGAGACTCTCACAAATGTACAAAGAGACTGGAGACACTGGCTGAAGGTATGTCTGTATGGAACAGTGAAAGGAAAAAAAAGAAAAAATGGATACAAGAGGCCAAGGGAGGCCAAAGGAACAGCTGCTAATAGTGAGACCTGGAGTAATAAAGCAGTAATAAAGATGAATGATTTTATCAGTTGTAGTTCCAATGAAGTCAATGAAGTTATCTATAAAACCAAGCAAACAACAGCAAAGCGGTGAAACTACTGGGATAAAAAGTGGAAGATTTTCACAAGGTTATTGAGCAAGAAGTGGCAAAAATTGAATTACAGACAACACAGAGATGTTAACAACAAACACCATTCCAAAACTGCCTGCCTCATAAACAGCATGCTTTCCATCTTTAGCAGAAGACACAAGAGAGAATCACTCCCAAACTGGAGAAGAAAAATCAATCCCGTGTTGGAAAGGCATCCAGCATGTCCCTTTATAGAGGGAAATATCTAAAGCTAATTCCAAAAAGATGAGACAAAGACTGTCTATTAGTCCTCTGTGAATGAGATAAGAACTTCAAAACCCAATTTACTACTCCTATACACGAAAAGATGTGAAAAGGAATGCCCTAACAGCGCACATCTTCAAGATTTAGTTACTTGGCTGTGAGCTGCAAAAAGGCAGATCCCTCCCCTTGGATTCACAGTCCTGATGGTTTGTTGGACTAGTCTACACAAAATAAGTAAGGCAATCTAACATTTTGTTTCCAAAGATTCTGGGCCCAACCACATAGCAAGTCATGACTAAGCATCTCTAGGTACTAGATTGTCAATTATCCCTGAATCATGCCCATTGACTGCACTGCACTTTTCATGAAGTAATTCATCTTAGGCAAGGAGAAAAAAAAAATCATGAAAGTATGAAGTATTTACCAATTTTAATTCCATTCAGAAAGAACTAGTCTCCACTACAGTAGTCACGTCAATACACTCCAGTACATAGAGCACTTGACCAGTAAGAAATTTTAATTCAAATCTTACAGCTGGGTACTAATGCATTCTCTAACCTCCTCCCGCATTTATGTGGAACACAATGCCTCTAGATATACATTAGAAATGACTGGTTCATTACTCTAAGCAGGGCCTAGGTGACAATTAGGCACCGGTTTTGCACCCTCAAGATCAAGATGCCGCTGATCCACTCAAAAATGCTTAGGTCTTCAAAGAGACCTGCAAGGAGGATATGAAAACCTAAAGATGCAATTAGGTGTCTCCTTGTGCCACTTAGTCCCTTCCTGACTAACAGCCTCATACTCCTTCCCTCCATGTCTTAACATCAGTATAGAGGTGTATTTTTCCAAAACATTTACATATTCTGATTAAGTTCTTCAGAACTATTCAAAGCCAAAGGAACCTACACAACTCATCAGTCAAGCATGAGACTGAATTAACTGTTTTGCTTTTGATTTATTTGAAGTGTTACTGCTGTAAAACACTTCTCAGGAGGCTACTAAAAGAAACTTTTTAAATTAAAAAAATAAAGCCATTTTGCAATTAAATTCACACTTAACATCATCACACACTTCTTGTTATGCTGGGTCAACATTGTTTGTTTACAACCAAATTTCCCACCTGCAAAATGGGCATAAAACTCAGTAGAAAAAAATTAGATAAATTACTTTATAACAGTGATACACAGATATTACAATGAAAGAAAAAACCTGTTAACTAGAACTCAAGTAATTCAGGCTAGAGGAAAACTGCTGGTTTACACTGAACATTACTATATGAGAGTTCAAAAAACCCCAACATTTTGGTTTTTTTTTTTTTTAAGAATTTGTTGTATTTATCCTAAGTATGATGGTCTATCTAGACAGGTAATACAGGTGAAGATCAGTAAATCCATGTGCCCATTTGTCCCTCTAGATAATTCAACCAAGTCCCCTCAGAGTATAAGAGGAGGAAAAAAAATTCCCATTGCAAAATTCCTGAAAGTTAAAAGGCAAACATAACATGCAACTTGGAGGCAATGTCTGTATTATAACCTGGATACACTATCATCAATAAACTTACATGAACATATGCTCAAACAAAACTTTCATCTACACAAAAGGAGCCCTATGATGTCAAAATTGAACATAAACAGTAAAAGTTACAGAAGTTTTCAAGTCTCAGAGGTTTGTTCAATAACATTTGTCCCTTTAAGACTGTACCACGATTTTTACTATCATCTATTTTGCATCACTGTGTAAATACTCTCATACAATTTAATAAAAAGCCTCAGTAAAAGTTGTCCTCTGCAACATATTTATTCCTTGTGCTTCTTTATGAGGGAATACAATACCTTTAAAAATGTAAAACTGATTTTTAAAAGTGCTAAATTATTTAATTCCAGGAAGCAATATACAGATCTAAAACTTCAGCTATAGCACTGTGAACTCACAGGATGTTTATTTAGTATATTCACTGTATTTGTATAACACATTTAAAAAAAAATTACCAGAGTAAGATAGTATTGCATGTATTTTAAAAATAAGCTTTTAAGAGGTCTTTTTTTCTTAGAAACACTCGGAGGTGCTGGAACTGTATCATCTGGGTATCTACCTAGCTTACCACAGGTACACCCGAGTGTGAAATTCTACCTGTTCCTTCATTGCTAACATAAATATTGGATGTCGCACAATAACTAGGCCCAATTTTTAAAGTCCTAGGAACATCTGAACCACGGGAGACTTGCATAAACCGATCTATGGGTGTTTCTGGTATGCTGATAACAGGCAATGATAGTAGGCCCAAACCCACCATGTCTGAATTTTATTTTTCTGCGATTAAAATAAAACCACAAATTATACCCCTATTAAGAAGCTAATTAACACAACCCAAATCATGCAAAGACATACAATACTACACGGTATTAATAAACATATTAAGTGCTCGGCATACACATTCAAGGCTCAGTGATGGCTTTATTAAGCACAAGGGCTTGGAAACAAACATGGAATGCCACTAAGTAGCTTCAGTAAGAGGCACATTTGATAATTAAACGTATTTAGCGACTCAGCACAGATACATTTGCCCAAGCAATGCTATCTTTAACATCAGCAGGCTGCATCCCCTGCCACGGCACTAAGAGCAGGAATCCACCAGAGCATTTTACCAGGAATGTGTATTGCCCAGGTTCCCCTCCTCCCCGCCGTGCAGGCCGTGCTCCGGCAGTGCAGCTCTCCTGCAAACCCGGACGGCCGGAGAGACTTTCCTTAAGTAGCGACAAAAGCTGAGGATTTAACAATTAATGCCCCATCCCGGCGCTGATCCTCGCTCAGCGCCGGGACGGGGCGGCCCCGGGGCTCCCCTTCCCACAAAGGGGGCAGGCCCGAGGCCTCCCCGCTCCGGCTCCTCACGGGGCCCCGCGTCCCCTCAGCGCCGCTTCGCCCCTCGCGGGCTCCGCGAGGGCCCCGCCGCGGCCTCCGCCCCTGCCCCGCTCTCCCTCCGCCTCCTCCTCCTCCTGCCCCGGGGCCTCCGCGCTCCCTCAGCGCGGGGAGGAGGAGGAGCCGCCGCCGCCTCCTCCTCCTCCCGTCCCCGGCCGCGCTCCCTTCCCCGCGGCCCGGCCCGGCCGCGAGCACCCGGTACCTTGTAGAAGGCCCCGTTGGAGCCCCGCACCTCCACCACCAGCTCCTCCATGTTGTGCGCGGTGCGGGAGACCCGGGCCCGGCGCCGCCTCCCTTCCCTTTCTCTGTGCCGGCGCAGGAGGCGGGGGAGGAGCGGCGCGTGTGTGTGCGGGGCGGGGGCGCTGGGTTCACGCCGAGCCCGGGGTGGGCGGGGGG
>JAWWEU010000138.1:14367549-14483363 GCA_035583155.1 Acropternis orthonyx
CCGAGTGACAGCCCTCCCGGCCCAGCGGGTGGCGCCGGGGGCCGCCGGGCGCCTGATTGACGGCCCCGGTGGCCAATGGGATGGCGCGGCCTGAGCTGCGCTGGCCCGGGGCGCGCGGCCCGGCCCGGCCGGCCCGTGAGGCGGGGGGCGCTGTCCCTGCGCCCGCTCCGCCCCCGCACGGCCCCGAGTGACGGCCCTGGGGAGCGATGGTCGTGCGGGGCCCTGGGAGAGGCGATGGGAAGGGAATGACGGACCGAGCAGCGCGGGGGCTGCTGGGATGGAGGGCCGAGATCGTGGCGGAGCCCGGCGGGCCTTGGATAGGTTCTTGTCGGTCCGCCCTCAGCCGCGCGGGGGGCTCTGCCTCCCTGGCCACGGTTAGGAGTGAAAAATAAAATGTGAATGGGATACACACGTTTGGTACTGTGTGCAGTTTGGGGCGCCACGATATAAGAAAGATAGAAAGCTTATTAGCATCCAAAGGAGGGGAAGGAAAATGGGGAAGGGCCTTAATGGGAAACCGTAAGAGAAGCGCCTGAGGTCACTTGGTGCGTTCATCCTGGAGAAGACACCGAGGGAAGACCTCACTGCAGTTAAATCTTCCTCGTGAGGTGCAGGCACTGCTCTCTGCTCTGTGGGGACCAGGGACAGGACCCAGGCAATGGCCTGGAGTTGTGTCAGGGGCCATCTACGTTGGGTATCAGAAAAAGGCTCTTCCCCCCAGAGCGTGGTTGGGCACTGACCAGGCTCCCCAGGGCGGTGGGCACAGCACCAAGGCCTGACAGCTCAAGAAGTGTTTGGACCCCTCTCAGGCACGTGGTGGGATTATTGGGATGTCCTTTCAGGACATTCTGTGACTGTGTGAATTGTGGCTCTGCACAGGAACTCTGCACACCTCCGCTGTGGTGGTTGTGCTGAAGGCCTGATCACCTCCCAGGGTGTGAGACACTGGAGGAGCAGGGCTGACATGCCGGGCCCACTGCAGTTCTGCTTTGTTCAACACACAAGTTCTCCACATAACACATATGAATCATCAAGGTTGGAAACGAGCTCCAAGGTCATCAAGTCCAAGTTTTAGCTACATTTAAACCCTCATGGACATTTCAGTGTGTGACACTGTGCACACAGTTCACTGCAGAAGCTGGTGGTGAGAAAAAGAGCTCCTGCATGAGGGAACACGTACAACTGAAAGTACACTGGCACAAAAGCTGCTTGTTCAGCTTTAAATTATACCTGCACAAACATTAAAGTGATCTTCCCATGTTGGTTCCCCGTCCCCCTACTAAGTACCAAGAACTGGAAGGGGAAAAAAACCCAGCTGTAATACCTTTTATGGTCAAAAATGACAATGTATTACTATGGCTGAGATTTCTGTGCATATGTGTGTGATGCTCTCCTTACAGGAGACACATGGTGAAATTTTGCACCTACTGATGAATTTTCAAAACTCTTGAAATCAGCATTTTTCCTCTTGTTTTTTATATCATTGCTTTTCAAACCTTGCAAATTAGTGTTTCTCAGTATGCTGTATTTTGTATTAGAGCTGTGAAAGGCTGTAGCCACAAAAACTTTTCCTTTCTGTAGCAATCCTTGTGTGCTGTGTTCACCTGCTTGCTGTGATTTTTACTGTATGTCTTTACAGAATTGAAGTAAATTTAAAGGTATGATTACTATGCAATGTACCTTGAACGGAATGTGTTTGATTCTCTTTTCATCAGGTTTACTCTTCTCAGCAAGTGCTTGAGTACCATGAAGGGTCAGTTCAGTCTGATGGTTCAGTTTGATATCCTGCTGGGCTCATAAAACAGTCACAGGACTGCTTGGGAGTGGCAGAGGATTCAAGAGGCACTGAAGGAGAAAAAATTTAAAGATGAGGAGCAGTGACACAAGATTTGTGTATGTATAAAACCATACCAGACAGAGATTAGATTTGACAGAACCTCCATAAAGAAATTTAGGTACAATAGACCACTCTTCTGACTTGTTCATGTTAGAAATACTTTTTTTTTTAAACTAGAAACCATATAAATGGTTCAACTCAACATTTCAGCAGTCTGGCAGGTGAGATGATGCCCTAAGTCCATTTTTTTGCATTCATTGTTTGTCATAATTATTTCTTTTTAACCAAAAAGGTTGCTGTCATGCAGGCAGATTATCTCTGAGCAGATAAAGGTGTCTAATTTATCTCTGACTTCCAGTGATGATTTCACCACTCTCCACAAGCTAAAAGCTGCTGTAGTGTATAATCTTCCCTACTGCTTAACTTAAATGTTCCTTGTCATTGCTTAAATTGAATATTTTTTATTTTGTCTTGACTAGTGGATATTCTAATCCTTGTCTACTTAATGGGTGCATGTACATATCTCCAGAGCACACTCTCTAGCTTTTCTGCTGATTGACTCAACCTTTCCTCTTACTTTTCAAATTACTTGTTGTTTTTTCTGTTTTACTTTGAACTATCTTCAGACTGAATTGTCCATCCCTTCTGAAATGTGTTCACAAATGAAGTAACTTAGGTACTTAGGTAGACTTGCAGTAAACTAGATCCTTTTAAATGTGTCTTTGTTTCAAATGCAGTGACACTGTAAAAATACATCTCAGTATTTCCGTTATTTTAATGTTAAAGGTAAAATTTTATTTAGTTCAAATGTTAGACTTCATTTATATGTGATCATGGAATGACAGAATGTTTAGGGCTGAAAAGGACCTGAAAGATCATCTAGTTCCAATGTCCATGTGTGCAGTGGCTATGGGGATTATAATTCAACCAAAATTCCCCACCACTCCATGTCCCTGAATTCTTTCATATTTCCCAACAATCTGAACTCACCTGTTCCAATTCCTGGGTCTGGTCCTGCAGATGCCCAGTGCTTCCATTTCACTGTCAGATCTACTCAGCTTGATACTTGTGGGCTGATCTGTTGCCTGGAAGGTATTTCCAGCACTCTGAATTTGAAATACCTCTTCTAACTCATCAAAACAATTAAAAGACAAAACGAAACAACTTTGGCTTTTATTCACTAATGGATTTACTCAAGTGCTTCCTTAAATATTTATAAAGAATATATGAAAAAGTTCTCTTCCCGTCTTGTCCTCCTTAGGAAAGCTGAAGTACAGAAAGCTCAGGAGAATGGCACTCCTCGGGCATATCAGAGTCCTGCATCCTTGATCATCAGTACCAGTTTGTACTATTTCCCAAGGATTTGTGTCTCAGGTATTCCAGTTGTTCATTAATCTTCCAGGAAATGCTGGCTTTGATTCCATATGCTGAAGGAGTTAAGAAATTAAAATTCTGTCAGTGCCAACCTTTCAGAACAACAGCACAGTCTTCCCCAGCATCCTGATCTGTGAAAGACCCCATAGACACTGGGCTAAGAGTGACAGGAACTAGTGAATGTTTTTCTCACCTTGTGAGATTATCCTTAAGGCTCAGTGAGGGACTATAGATAAGGGTTACTCGTGAAACATTCGTTCTAAAAGATGAGAATGGGATTAACTGTCCAAAGTCTCTTAATGGAATTTTATACAGTTCTTATTTACACACCCATTTTGGGCTTCAGCTTAGTCTTGCCAAGATTTGTAGAGATTTTAACTTAACCTTTCAAATTTCTATCTGCTGGTTTTCCTTGTGCATGACTTCATATGGAAGTGTTTCCTGGCTGACTACTTGTCCCCTACATTATGGTTTTCAGCATGCCATACAGATGATATTTAGACCTCTGTATTAGCATCTAAGTCTGGTAGTCCCAATATACATACTTCGCCCCCCCCCGACACTCTGATTGATACTGAGAAAAAGAGGCTTTGCATTCATGCAAGATAGGTAGGATTTGGAGTTGCTTCAATTAGACTAAACAGTTCAGACTGTTGTCCGTCAGTTTAAAGCTGTATCCCAAATTTTCAGAGGGCAGGAGACTATCACACTTGTTTAAAGGTGGTCTGATGGTCTTTTCTTGTTGGTTTACATGGTAGTCTCATTAAACGCCTCTCAGTAATCTCCCTGAAATGGTGATTCTATAATAACCAGGTCAGCAACTGGAAGAAGCAGTTACAATCAATAGAGATACAAAGATGAAAGACTCCTTAGACATTGCTTTATGATTAATCAATAAGAACTGATGGTTGAATATAACCAAAGTATTGCAGTTTTATTAGCCTGTCCTTGACTACAATGATACCCGGAAATGACAGATATCCAAATTAGGCAGTAGAGCAGTGGGTATTCTCAGAACTTTGAAGACAAGCTGAACTAAACCAGGGAAGATTTGCAAATGTTACTGTGTGTGTACAAGAAATCAGATCATGCTATGCCTGTTTGCTTGAATAGTTAGTGTGACCTTTATCTCACAGTGCCAATAAAATACTCTATAAGGTATTGTTCACATGGAGAGGCAAGGAAAGTTTAACAACTGCAAAAAGACAAACCCAATATTGCAAAATGATTTAAACCAAAATTCCTTCATTACATCTATTAGACTAGTGGGTAGTGATCTTTAACCTTGTCAAAATATGTTAGCTAGAAGAGCCAACTAATCTCTATTGATTTTCTATCTTAATTACTTAAAGTGACCTTCGATGAAACTTGACTGTTTCTCTGTTTCTTTTATAAGTCATTAGTTCACCTTCTCTGCCTCAAAATATATAGTTTTCTGTATAGTAAGCTGAGAATAGATGGACATCCAAGGTTCATTTTGTCACAGATTCTACTTTACTGTAGCTATATGTTTCCACTAGTGGTTTTCAGTTTCTACAGTATACTGTGTCTTCCTGACCTGAATATGGAAGGAAGCCTGAGGGATTTAAGACTCCTTTGTGCCTGCAGTACAGAAGCTTCCAAAGCTTCCCAGTTTCACTGAGAAGAGGCAAAGAGGTAAATACTGGAATCTAAACTTCAGAAGGTTATTAAAAAATGTAACATGCAAAAATATAATTTTCTAAAATACATAGTTTTAAAATGCTACCTGTTAACTATCAAGCTCTAGCTCAGTTTGCTCATTCAGAAAACAACAGTCATTCAATTTACCTGTGAAATAATTGTCTTGATCAGTAATCTCTTTCTTATTTGCTCCTTGTTATTTGTTAGAATAATGGGTCTCATTTAAAATTAATAGTAACTACTGCATTCTTCTAGGACAATGTCTGTATCTCTTCTTGTTGGTCTACAACTCACAGTAACAGACTTCCTTTTTTCCTTTTGAATATCAGTAGTGAATTTGAAAACATACCATGTAGCATTTGCTGCTTAATTATTCTGCTTCATCTCCCACTCATGAGTTTCTATCCACTTCTCTTGTAACCCCACAAATGCATTTATTAATATGTTAAGCCTACATGTTATTTCCTCTGCACAAGCATATTGGTACTATCAACCATCTGTGTGGATAGACAACACTCACATTCATGTGTAAAACTGCATGTTAGTTTATTCAGCTAATTTTTTTCATTTTTAATCACTAACCAACTAACATATGAGATGAAAGTTAAAAATTGCCTGAATTACGTGTATCTCAGGAAACTATAAGCCTTAAAATTCTCTAATCATTGTGAATGTAGAAAAGAATAATGAATTTAGCAAAAAAAGGCTTGGTGCATTAGGAGTTAACCTACCAGGGATGGCTTTGGTTCATAGACTTAAGAATTAGATCCAAAAGTTACTGACATCAGAATGGTTGTGATTCTCTTGACTTTTTTGAGAGGGAGACAAGTGCAGCCCTGTATTTCAGTGGCCATAGGGAGAGCCTTAGATAGCAGCTCAGATGAAGACAGTTACACTGTAGGCAGCTACTCTTAGATTAATGCTATATCAGTCTTTACTGAGTTTTCAACCAGCCCCTCTATGTATGCTCAAGTCCAGTATTCATCAGGTTTTGTTAGAGTGTGGGGGGAGCAGACTGCAGGAATGGCTTCTGTGAGAAACTGCCAGAAGCTGCCCCCCTGTCCAACAGAGCTAGTGCCAGCTGGATCCAAGGCTGAGCCCATCAAGAATGACAGCAATGCTTATGTGATAAAATATTTGAAAGGGGAAAAAAAAGTTATTGGGCAGAAGCAATTGTGGCCAGAGAACAGAGGAGTGAGAATATATGAGAGAAACAGCCCTGGAGACACCCGGGTCAGTGCAGAAGGAGGGGCAGGAGGTGCTCCAAGCACCAGAACAGAAGATTCCTCTGCAGCCCGTGGTGAGGCAACTGTGCCCCTGCAGCCCATGGGGGTCCACGGGGGACCAGATAATCCACCCACCTGCACTCCATGTCAGACCCCATGCTGGAGCAGGTGGATGCCTGAAAGAAGGTTGTGACCCTGTGGAAAGCCCACTGTGGAGCAGGTTCCTGGCATGGAACTGTGGGCCCATGGAGAGAGGAGCCCATTCTGGAGCAGGTTTGCTGGCAGGACATGTGACCCTGTGGGACCCACACTGGAGCAGCCTGATCCTGAAGGACTGCATCCTGTGGGAGCAGTTCCAGAAGAACTGTAGGTTTTGGGAAGGACTCACCTTGGAGAAGTTCATGGAGGGCTCTCTCCTATGGGAGGGACTCCACAATGGAGCAGGGAAAGAAGTTCTGCCTGAGCAAAGAGCAGCAGCAGAAACAAAAAGGGAAGAATGGACCGCAGTCCCCATTCCCTGTCCCCCTCTGCTGCTGGTGGTGAGGAGGTGCAGAATCAGGAACAAATTTAAGCAGAGGAAGGGGCTGAGGGAAAGTGTTTTTAGGGTTTGCATCCATTATCCTGCTCTGATTTTGATTGGTAAGACATTTAACTAATTTCCGGAACTCAAGGCTGGTTTGCCTGTGATGGTAATTGCTGAGTGATCTCTCCTTGTCCTTATCTCAACCCATGTGCTTTTTGTTATATTTTCTCTCCCCTGCCCAGCTGAGGAGAATGATAGAGTGACTTGGGTGGGCACCTGGGGTCCTGCCAGGGTCAAACCACCACAATCAACATCGATGACAAAATGGAACTTGGGAGCTTACTGTGTCTACATTTCTAGTAAATCTAAATGAGAAAGTAATTTTTACAATAGATAGACATTTCTAGAACACTCATCTAAGTCTGTAGCACAGAACACAGGCATGTTTTTGTAGTAAATCAGTTGAGTGACCATCAGGCAGTGATGTTGGCAGTGTCTTTGTTTTGTTTTGAGTGCAAGCAGGACACTTCAGTCCTGAAGCTGGTACAGAGATTTTATGAAGGTTGATTACAGCCCCTCTTGAACGTAATGCACTTCTAACTGGGATTAATCTGAAAAGACCACGTGACTCTTCCCAATCCATAGCAGAATTCCCAGTCTTGCCGGGCACCAATAGCTCTGTATTTCAAAGGTTATACATGCCAGTACATTTATATGGCCCTTAACAGAATTTGTATTGACCCCGATGGGGACTGTTACGGAACTACTATATAAAATGTCTTTCTTCTGACAGACTGCGATATTTAACTTCCTATTACAAGCATATATAACTTAAATTATTTGTATTTTCCCACTAAATTTTTGTAGAAAACAAAGCTGTAATCTTATGCTGTAGCAACAGGTGAACGGTGTGAAAAAAAGCAAAAGAAGAAATTAGTTTGTAATAATAGTCTTTAAATCCTGCTTTCTGGTTTTGTTTTGTGGGTTTTTTTTTTCAGCTGACATAGCTGACATTTTTGTCCCAATAGATAAGATATTATCCTTTACTAGTTTGAAATACAGTCGTTGACTACCATATATAAATTTATATCCTGGACATAGCTATGCTGTTACCTCTTTCTCTCCCCGTGTCTTTAAAAAAATCACTTAATAATAACTTGCATTTTCTGTAGCTTCAAAACCTGCAGAAAATAGTTTGAAGCCGGTTTGCCTTCCCCCACACAGATTTCAGGCGCAGTAATGAAGTCTCAGCACAAGAGGGCCCCCAAAGACAACGTGTCCTTTGGTGCGGGACGGGCGATGGTCCGGCTTTGGGTCGGGAATGCCGAGTGTATTTAATGATGCCTTAAGACAGCTCATGCATTTCACTGTAATTTGGAAAGAAGACATGATATTAGCTCCCTAAATAATGAATCCGGACTGCACTAGGACTCCAAATATTTCATGTAACCCAGGAATATGCTTGAACCCAATAAAACACTAAAAACCTGTAAGTCTTTGTTTGTTTGCTACTAGTAAAGTTAGACTCCTATAAAGGATTATTTTTATTATTGTTTAATGTATTTTAATTTTGAGAACTGTCTATACCATGATCTAGAATGTTCGTCCTTTACTCTCTTGCACTCATAACACTATCAAACGTGCAGCACATGTGTTGAATCCTAAAGTTCCCTTATGAACCCTTTAGCTGGACTATACTTCTTCTACTTTAATGGTCCTATTCCTTTCATCTTAGAGTTCTTTTTCATTTTCACAGCCTTTCAAAGAAAATCATATGTACTGAAAGTGGAGAATGAGGTTGTGCTCTCTTGGGTTGTAATGAAAAGTCAACTAAATGTTCTCATTCTACAGGAAGGACTTTGGTGCTGTACTCTTTACTCTTGAAAAAGCTCCACTTCAATAATGTATTGCTGAACCAAATCAAATGAGATTTTCAAGAAAACCATCACAATATTAAAAGGAAGATTCTTAAAGCAACATACCCTCTAATTAAATGTAAAAAAAAAAAAAAATAGTATCAAACAAAGAATGGAAAATTATTTGTAACTTTCAAACCACTTTTTAATGGCAAGTTATAACAGCCTATCTTTACAAAACAAGAGTAAAATTAAGGTAATAACTTTAGAAATATAGTTTACTTAGTATTCATAAAATTTTAAATCAGGACACCTAGGTGAATAAATAAGTGTAAAAAAGTAGATTCAGTAACCCATTAGAATGCTCTAATTTTGACTACAGCAGAGGTGAATCTCTGTTATAAAAGTATATGATGGCAGTCAAAGCCCTGTCTTTATAGACAGACAACCAGGACATTTTCCCATTACTTTTAAGAAAAAACCCCAAGAAGTGCAAATAGTTTATGATGGTTCAACCAAATATAGTTCCACAGAAAGTAACACACATATTGCTACTACAAAAGAAGGCAATTAATTACTATGAATATTCCTACCATTCTGCATCAAGTTGTACAATCACTTCAGATCATATAGGCTCTAGGCCCATGTCCAACACAAGCAACACTTAGGTTTTCCTAAAACCAGTATGAACTAGATTTACTGAAGTGCTACAGGGAACATTTTCTTCAAGTCTCTTCGTCTGTGTTTGCAAATATTGATCATATATCTTTGTACTTAGGCTTGAATAAGGTTGAGGTTAGATTAGTTGCTACTGCTGTAATCAGTCAGCTTTTGTTCACAGAGATACAACTGGATAGGTTATCCAGTGTTAATCAGCACTTCCTCAACAGCAAAGTACCTGGAAGCTTAGCATGAATCTCATGCAAATGTGTCATTGTGTTAGTAGGAAACCAGGTTCTTGTATGTGTAAATATCAATAAAGTATTTGACTCCATTGACTGGCCTTTTCTTTGCCGCTATGAAAATAGCAGACAGCCAGCAGAAACACTGCTGGACCTAATCTAATGTAATTAAAATGATTTCCTTTATATATGGTGGTACTCATTTCAGACCCAATTTTATATGATTTATTTATCAATGAGAAAATATAAGTTAACTGCTACTTCATTCTTTTATTTACATATTCTATGGAGGCAAAAGCCTGCCAGTGTTATGTTCTGGTTTTGAAAATGCAGTTTGAAAGGCACTTGCATCACAAATTGTGTGACAGGCATTCAATGCCATGGACACAACATGGTGTCTGTTCCCCCACCCATCTCCTACCCTAAAAAAAAAAAAAAAACAAAACAAAACCGAAAAATTCTGAGACTAAATAGATGATGATTTTGTGGTCTTTTAGCTTGTGATTATCATCACAAGTTTTAGTAGAGTTGTGGCAGAAATCATTTGTCTCCCCACTTTATACATCTTCTGCTTTTGCCAACATTATTGTCAAAACATCCAGTCCTGTACTAGATGTTAGTAGTAGTTAGATTAGCAATTCACACCTTGACAAAAGATTTGGCAGAACTCCAATGTTTTGATGTCAGTTGTGATTATTGATTTGTATTTTGAAGAGATGTCATTCACTCAGTGCATCAGTTTTCCTTTTGTACATGTAACATATTTTGGATGAGGTGGAAAAAAGACAAGTGTATTTATGTTATGATTGCTCTCTGAATATCTTGGAATAACAGACATTGCTGCATTTGGGAGATGAAGAAGAGTGGAAGAAAATGTCACAACTGTGGAAGGAAAAGTGCAGATTTCAGTGAATGAAAGACATGGTTCCTGTTGCAGAGAAAAACAGCTGCAGTGGTTGTTTTCCTTTTTCTGCTGAGTGCTTGGCATCACCTGCTATGCAAAACAACAACCTGGGTTGGTGGCATGCAAAAAGTCATCAATAGGAATAATAGGTTATTTTCTCACTCTGTGTCAGCACAAATACTGAGGTCCTGTGACAAGATTCATTTTGGTGCAGTGCTCCACAGAGCAGAAGTACTGCAGAGCTTTGCCACTGTTCCAGTGAGGTCCAGATTCCTCCTGTCATCTATTGCTTCAGTCTTCAGGAATTAAGCTGCCCAGCTATGAACAGAGTTGCTCTGCATGACCTTCAGACATGCCTTCCAACATAAATTATTCTATGATTCTGTAATGGTGCAGTAATTCTGCACTTCAAGCATGTTCAGATATTCATGCTATTTGATGGAACAAGAAGTGATGTGAATGTCCAGTTTTCATTAAATATTAAAATGCCACATCTGTGGTTAAAAATAAAGCTTAAGAGGCAATATTTTTCTTCTTGATTGACTCTTTCAGTGCCTTGTTAAAGCTCACCTGCTAAGAACATTGCAGCAGTTGTCTGAGTTGAAAACTCTACCACAGAAAGGTTGGAGTGTGGACACAGGTTTTGCCACACAGGACTTATAGGTATGTCAGGATTGCCAAATAACAGAAGATGCAGTTAACCAACAGCTGAGCAAAGCATCTCTGAACAGAAGAAAAAGGTCTCTGAGATGGCTGTCTAACTTTTCCCAGGAAGAGACAAGCATTATGTCACAAGAGACCAGTTGTTCTATAGGCAACTTAATCCCTGAAGGAATTTATCTTAATGAAGTAGTGTGGCATTTTCAGGTAAAGCATGTTCTAAACAGTATAAACAGAAATTATTTTACCAATCCCTATGAACAGAAATCTTTCTATAGTAAACTGTAAATTCTTCCAAGGGCTTTAGTTATGTCACTCATAAAAGAGAAGAAAATGAAGGTAGTTAAAGTTTTTGGCCCATTGGAAACCCATTATGTGCTTTACAACAGCCTGAGGAAGAACAGCAGGACTGTGGTTCCTTGAGAGGATATGAAACAATATTGCTTATCAGGTAGTTTATCAAGTATTTGTTATTGATTGGACAAAGAATAGATAAATCTCAACCTCTGGGCTAAGGCATTAGGGAATATGACTCTATTACCAAAATGACAGTAAGGGTTTTATAGAGAAAACAGGAGGAACTCTCTGAATGGTGCAATTGAGAGGAGACTGAAAGGCCAGAGAGGAGATGTCACTGAAACAGATGAAAATCTGATCCTGGATATGAAGAGAATTATACACTGGTGAGCAAGCAGCTGTATGAGCTTGTTGATGGTGAAGTTTTATGAACTGAAAAAAACAAGATACTCACTGAAAAAACCCACAATGGCATAAAGCCTGTTTTTCCTTTCTTCCTGCCCCATGTCCTGCAAGAATGTGGGACAGGACAGGAGGAAAAACCACTGAGTGCGGTCCTGATGGAGGACAGGAAGGTCATGGGCGGGCCACATGGCACAATATCTCCCTCATTTCTCTCTGAGGTCTGTCTTAATTAAGCACCTCAGTAAGACAAATATCAGGTAAGAATGATTCCTAGTAAAGCCAAGAACAGTTTTGTTTGTTACCTGAATAGGAGCAGAGTATGGTCTTTGAGTGAAACAGGTCTATCAGCACCACTTGGGCACGTAGCAATTAGCTATTGCTAATGTGTTCAATTGACTTGATTTTAACTTTGACAGCTTCCCAATATGAAAAGAAGTTACTGAAATAAGTAATTCAGAGATTCTATGTAATGAAAAAAAGGTGAGGGGCTGTATGTGCCCCTGTGGGCAACACAATTGAACATCAGGACAGGTCAAGAATTCTCTGAGGAGAAAAGTGAGGTGGTAAAAATTAGGTAGGGCATTAGGAAGACAAGTAAGAAACTACAACTGAGATATCTCTTTTAAGTTTATTTTCAGTCTAAATTAAGTAAACAGTGATCAGAGTAGCATCCTTCTTGGTCCAGCTACGAGTGAGAGGCATTTGCCAGCTCTCTCTCAGAGCCTGAAGCACACGCTGTGCAAGCCATTCAACACTCAACTAAAGATCTTTGGTTTCTACGGACATGAAGACAAGTTTCCTGGTGATTTTGATGGAAACTAGAAAGACTCTGAGAAAAAAGGTAGAAAAGTACTCAAACTTTACCACATAAAAAACCAGAACTTGGCCTGTTAGAGCTTTGGGGGGATTTCTTTTTCTTCCAGGATCTGAATCTATATAGATGGAAGTAAATCAATAGGATGTTCTTCAATAGCCATTATATAGTGAGATACATGTTAGTAAAAATCTGAGCTCCCTGAAAACTTTACTCTGTGTGGTATATGTCAAATTAATGACCCTTAAGAATGTAATCCAAGCTGAGTAATTGCATTAGTATGTCTGTGAACACATAAAGCCTTGGTTCCTAACCTGTATTCTGTCTTTTGGAAAATGGGTGCTTATCTGATGACAATCTTAATGAAAGAATAATAGGTACTCATTTTTAACTCTCAAGCTACTATACAGAAGATTAAAACTACAAATTTCCCAGGAAACCATTTGCAGTACAGTTGTTTGCTATCTCCTAGAACTGCTTGCTTAACCAGCTATTTTTGTGTGAAAAGAAGAAAAGCTTTTTCAGGTAGAAAACAGGATTAGATTTTCTTTTTGGTCAGTACCATAAAACAGAACAGCTTGCATTAGTTTCCTTTCCCCCTTATCACGCCATAGTTTCAGACGCACCATAGTGTAAAAACACTGGTTTTTCTGTCTCAGGGCGAAAGCCTGTCATTAACAAGTGATTATTCAATTTATTTTTCCTTTTTTCCCCTCTAAAATATGGCATGAGCCTTCTAATCTTTCACTCACATGAAACAGAATAATTATAACTTCTTTAGAAGCATTGCTGAAGGTATCTTGTCTCTGTTGGTAGGGGAGAGGTGATTGACACTTGGAGGTTTGGGGAGTTTTTTAGAAGTTGGATTAATTTATAGATTTTTGGTCACTTTCCACTGTGAGCTTTGATAATAGAGGCTAAGAACAGGAAGGTTTTATGCCTGTTAGGACTAAGAAATGTAAAATTGAATTTTTCTTTTTATTAGAATTTGGCTCCTGAGCCAGAGGCTACAGTAATAGCAATAAGTGAGATAATTTTGTAAGCATTATGTAGGAAATGTAATAAAATATCTACAAGAGGAAACATGTTTGGAATTATCTTGTTGAAAATATTATTCAATATGTTAGAGATTAGAAACAATAACATCTTGTTTCCTGTGGTAAAAATGTGCTAATAAGGATGGCTATATTAATAGCATTGTTGCAGGCAGCCTGTATTGTTGGGGTTACACATGCACTGAAAAAGCCCAGCTTTTTTAGACTACTTATATTTAGATTTTGCCATTGGAAGAAATGATGAAGATTTCTTCCTTTTTATCCTAAGTTTGCACTGCAGGTACTTTTGAGAGCCATAAATTAGAGATTTCACTTTGCAGACTGCATCCTTAGCTAAAATTCTTTTGGTTTAAGGGCAGTGTTGGTTGATCTGCTTGATCTCACCTGAAGGCTTGAGTCTGCTCTGATTCCTGGGAAGTATTTAGGAGACTGGATGGGTATGGATGGTGGTCCTTTGCTGTGCTGGCAACACCAAAATTTATTGCACCGGATACCAACTTAGTTTTCTGAGTGCATGGTGGAGGCTGTGGCTTAGAAAAGAGAAAGATGATCTCAGGATAAAACAATAAGCACTGCTTGGTAGAAAGAATGTAAAAGCCAAAGAAATAAAATAATCAGAAGAATCAAAGAGGTGGAAATAATCAGTACTGGACTGAGTCTAGGATATCTGCAAGAATATGAAGTATTCAGCAAATACATCAAGTTTAACATACTGACTTCCCATATATCTTTGTCAGGTTCTTGATTTCTGCTGCTTTCTTTGCTCTGCCATTCCAAATTTACTTTTTTTATTTGATAAATCTGTTTCAGGCTTCTTTAAAATGTATCTGCAAAATATATTGCCTTTATTTTCTACTTTGTTCCTTCTGGCAATCAGCTTCTCAGTGACATTCCCTGCAGTTTCCTCTTCCTACATTTGCTGCCTTGCTGCATTGAATAGAGCCTGGAGTGAGAACTCACTTGGTATAGTAAAGTTAGAGTAGTAGGTTTGTCCTTGCTCTAAACCACTGACAATATGAGTAGACAAAATGGTTTGAGAGACAGGGTATAGGACATATGCAACATAAGCTACATGATTTCAACATATATTAAATTTATGCCTTACCTTGGAAAAAACAAGTTCTGAGCCTGAGTCTGTTAAGTTAAATTAAATAGAAAGTGGGGGAAAAAGGCAGTGCTAAAGGAGGGAGATAATAGAAAACCTTTTTATCACTTTTCACAGTTAAATTTCAGAGACAGCAAGGCATGCATGAAGAGACCTTGAGGCTGAGTGTGGTACTTGTGGAAATCATTGAGTAGGAGCAGGGTATTTCATCAGAAAAGACAGATGGAAAAGAGTAAAGACTACAAACCACCTTAATGCTTTCCACATAGTTGTCAGCATTCATAAGGCAGTATTTGATGTTTTCTGAACAGAAGGACATAGGTAGACAGAGACATTGGCTAATGTCTGTGCCTTGAAATTTGTAATGAATACTGAGGCCAAGTTTGAGGCATGTGGAGTCAAAATTTGAAAGTGCTCTTGACACCTTAGGGTTCACTTCAGATAGTTTTGACAGTGTCACAAAGACTACAATACTGGCATGTTAATCTGAGCAGTCCAAAAGTGAAGGAACTCCATTTGAGCATAAGAGAGAATTTCCAGTGAGTAACCCAGGATATACGCTGGAAAGTGAGGGCCAGAACTCATCTGTTACTGTTTTGCCATGTAGCTGTAAGTCCTACATCTCCCCTGTAACAGAGATGAAGGACTTCATGTTTCTGTGGAATCAAATTAGAGCAATATAAAACTAAGAACTCGTCAGCTTGTATGTGGTAGGTAGGAAAACACAAGCAGTGTAAGCATTCTGATCCACTAGATCAATCCCCCTGAATTTGCTTAAACTATAATTGAAGCTGCTTCTAGTTCAAACATATGGGCTGTCACCAAGTACTGCAGGTTGCAGGTATTAGACTGGTACAACATAGCAGGTAGCAAGACTGACAGTGAAACTAGGCTTGTTGCTAAGTGCTGATGTAGATTTAAAGCCAATGAGTGGCATAACAAATTAAGAAGTCTGTTAGATATTCTGTTTGTGAAGATCCAAATTTAAAAATAACTAGTCTGAGCATCAGCTTGTTTCTTGGGCTGAGTGACATGTTTTGAAATTTCCTCTGTACACAGAAAGTGGAAAAAGCTGACTAAAGAGTTCCTATTGACCTATAATACAGAGATGTTTCAGGCACTAAACGCCTTGCTTATCTGCAAATCCAAAATATCTTCTACTGCATGAAATTTTGGGCTCATCCTGGAAGGCTGAAAGTAGCAACACGTTCAGAAGTATAAAGTTAAATAGATCTTACTGATTGACTGCCACACCATGCAAAACAAATGTGCAGCTGCTTTCCAAGGCAGTTAGGGGCATTGTGGACTTCAGAGTGATCCAAGCTAAGGATGTTTATCCAGCCTTTATGTACATGGATTTATGCATAGAAATTGATATCATCCTGAATTTCCTGCTGCTGGGTTTTAGTTTCCTCCAAGGAAAGAGAACTAAAGCTATTAATTTTAAACAGTGTGCACTGCTGCTTACTGATTATTCACTGAAATGCTAGGTGATCACTGAAAAAACCTCTTCCTAATTCCTTTCCTAATACGAGCAGGCTTTGATATTCAGACACCCCTAGAATTCAGAAAGATTGTCAGTTTAATAGCATTAATCCTTATATTCATTAAAATAGCTATTTACATAAATTACAATCTTCTTCTGACATGACTACACACATAGAGGTGTGAGCAGAGCACCAAAAATCACTGTACTGTTTCACCCTTTATTGCACACTTCTCTCTACCTTATTTCCAAAGGCACTATTATTCACAGCAAATGGATTTTTATATAAACACGTGCCAGAAGCAAGCAGCAGTTCCCTGCTGGGCTCTTTGTGCTTGCTCTCCCAGTTTTGACAGCTCTCAGTTCAAAATTGTGCCTTATGGGGGTGCTGTCCCACCTAAAATAGATTGCATTGCATTACATTGTGAAAGGCCTCTATAGATCAGAATAATATAGTGACACATATTTGAAGACATTTCCTTTCCTTGCCCCCAGCCCCCCTTCAGCATACGCTGTTCCTTTATTTCCCACAGGATTCTAAGAGAAACTCTACAACTGAGTTTCTCTCCTGCCAAAAAATCTTCAAATAAAAAATAGATTTTTTTACTTTCAGAATAAAGTAGCACCTCTCTACATGAAGGTGAAAAACTTCCTCAGGTTAAAAATAAATGCATACTTCAATAAATAGTTTTTTCTAAATTATACCAAGATAAATAGTTTTAGCACATTTCAGAGAAGTTACTAAAGATTTACATCTCTTGTGTGATTAGCATCCAGCTTCACAAGATAGAAAGTCAGAAGCTAGCTTTGATGGTACCTGTTTAGGACATTATTTGAAGTATTTTCTCATCTTTTTCCAAGTAACCTGCAGTCGTCTTCTGTTCTTGTAATAATTCATAAGCAGTAAGTCACAGTAACAATTCTTAAGACACTTTACATCTTCAAAGCACCAAAAAGAAATGAAGAATATCTGTGCAACTTGCAGGTTTTCCTGCCATTATAAACCAAAGATGCAAGTATGCTGTGGACCTTAAAACCATGAGCAGATACATCAATGACAATATTTATCTGGTTTTAATATATTTGCCAGTCAGGAGCGTACTCATGTTCAATGCTGGAGAGCTCTATAGATTTGGGAACTATATTTCTTTGAATCAAGAAATCTGCAGTAAAGGCTTGGTCTATTCTTTCACTTGAATCCTCCCAGTTTTCCTAAAACCTTACAATTTGAAGCTGAACTTTCAATGCCCAGGGTGAATTCATTAGAAGTCTCAAAAAAGTAATTGAGATGCTTTGGAATAAAAAACCAGAAAGCAGATTTTGTGTTTAGAGGAAAATGAGATTGTATAAGGCTTTGTACAACTGCCACTCATTTTTTTGTTGTTGCTGCTCATCTCAGACTGTCTGAAGCAAAAACATTCCAGGGTTGATGTGTAGTTCAGAATTGCTTTTTGAAGATAGGAAGAGAAATCGGTGTTTCATTCAAAGCACTTCCTAAGATTTTAAACAGAAAATAATACCTTGCTGCTTCTATCCTGTTACAAGGGCTTCCTTGACATGCTCCCTCAGGAGCCTGAGAGAGAAAAGCTGCTGGTTTGAGGTGGCTCCTATGACAAGTAAAGACCTTACTCAAAGCAACAAAGCAAAGTCCTGAAGAAATTCCTCAACTTCATGGAGAAAAACATGCAAATAGAAAGAACATGTTTTGTAATAAGAACTGTAACTTAGAAAATATGGGAGTGAAGCAATTTACGTTTTTCAAATATATAATTTTGAAAATGTGGTATTAACATAAAGTGGAAAATACTTTGGTCTGTTTTCCAGGCAGAATTATTTACTGACTTTACTTGGAATTCGTTAATACTTTTGATCCCTCAAAACCCAATACCATAGGTTCACAAGGTATTTCAGGTTGGAAGGGATCTCTGGAACTCATCTAGTCCAACCTCTTGCTGAAAGGTCAGTTGTAAGGTCAGACCTTGCTGCTCACGGCAAACCAAACCCAGGAAAACCTGAGATCAGGTTCCCCAATTTCAACAGATTTACTGTTTGTCAAGAAAACACTAAATTAATCTGAATCTACCTGATACTGTTGAACTTTGGATCTAAATTCTCAGCATACGTAACATAAAGAGCCTCTGGATGGGGAGCTGTCCAGGAGCAATTCTGGGGCAAAATGCTGAATTTAACCCGTGTTATGCAGCCAGTGCCCACCTTTCAGGTGCCTTTTCTCTGTGCTGGGTTATAGACTCCTCACCACAGACCAGGCTGGGCCATGGACTGTGTTAGCTCCAGGTTTTTATAATTTCTAGTCTATGATGTGTAGCTATCAGCACATTCTGAAAAGTTGTTACTTTCATAACCACCAAAATACACTGAGAGTTTTTATACATGTAAATACATGTGCACTTAATTTTTAGTGAAAACAGACATTCAGACTAAAAATAAGGAGTCATCTGTCTCAGCAGAGAAAGGTCCCATGACTGTGTGCCCAGTGAGGAAGAATACAGTGAAAGATGATACTGATCACAGGGTGGGAATAAAGCAATGATACAGTGATTGGAGTTCAGAGTGATGTTCCTCTTGGAGAAAGGATCAACTGACCAACAGCTGTGCCTGCCCACCTCAGCCCAGCTGAGACTTAAAGGCTGGAAATCAGATGGCATTTGGATGATCATTTTTGAAAGGTAGACTCTCATGACAAGCCTTGAACAAGCAACCTGGAAAATAAGAACAAGCCTGAATGAGGCCTGGTTAGGACAAGGACTTGAAGTGATTGATGTACATGTGGAACAAACATCCAGCACCTCCATCCTGGAGGAAAAATACATGGTTTTCTGACCTGTCTAGGGGCTTGTGTTATCCAGTGTGTTCTGTCTGAAAACACCAGTGCTTGACAGGGGCTCTGGGTCAGTGCTGGCCCCTGTACTGCACTGGGTTGTGCAGGTCAATGCACCAGGAGCAGGAAGAAGCTTCAGGGATCAAAGACCAAGTCATAGTGTCTGTAGTGCTTTACCTGGGAACTTCTAAGTGGCAACAAAGCAGATACAACCCCACTAAGAGCCTTCCAATTACTTCTGCTATGTGCAGTTCTTGTCTGTAAACAGAAGCCCAGGTAGCCAGCACAATACGAATTAGGTTTTCTGTTCACCCAGAAACTCAGAGGCCAATTGAGCAGTCAAAAAAAGTTTCAACATTTAGGCTGTACCCTCTCAAATTCATTTATCCTTCTCAGGCTTTAAACTTACTGGATTTTGAGTGCCTGTACTTGTAACTCTTTGAAATGTACTTTAATGGGAGAAAGTAAGTTCCTTGCTTTCTTAAATTCTCCAGGAATTAAATGTCCTGCAAGACCTGCCTTTGTTTTGGTTTTTTTTTGGTGGACAATTGCTGCTACTTTTACTACATATCAGCAGATTTATTAAAAAGCTATCATTAGGAATAAAGAGAAACGCCACTGGAATGGTGAATAGCTTGCAAAATGCATCTTACGTGTAAGACAAACTTAGGGCTTGTAGAAATGAATCTTCTTTTTTCATGGTCTATCTTCAGTTGAGCCTGAGTTCCCTTAAAGACATCACACTATACATCTCATCTTACCCCAAATCCTAGTCCTCGTTTTCTCCAGATAATTCTCTTGGATGCTGCTTCTGGTGTGACATTTCCTTTATGGTTTCAAGTGCGTGTTTTTCTGGACCACAACTTTGTGCATGAGGAGTTGTAACAACAGCAAGTGTTAGTTTCTACCTTGATATTCAGTTTCTCAGTCTGCTACAGCACTTTACCCTGCCAGAACTTGATGTTACCTGGAACCCCAGCTACCTGTATTTGTTCAGCTGCAGATGGCAACACCTCCACAAACGCCTGCCACACGCATTTCTCTTTGAGAAGAGCTAATGAGCATCACCATATGATCCTTCCTCATCTTTTTTGTTGAGTGAAGGAGCATATGGGCACATTTGGAAAAAATCACTATATGGAATTAGCCCTTATTAATGGAGCAATATGGATTCAGGCTCCTTGGAAAGATGAAATACATTTTTTGTTCGGTATTGCCTCCTCAGTCTCTAACAGAGTTAATTCAGTTTACGTTAATGTAGTGCAACAAGAGCTCCGTTCAGGGATCAGCCCACATGTGCTTTGAAATTAGTTCTACGGGAAGTTTGATTGGTGTAGAACACCACAGAGAAGCAATTAAAAAGCAAAGGATACAAGACTGTTAGAACAGGAATGAGGTATAGGGGAATCTGATGCTCCGATTTTTCATTTTGGGCCTCAATGATCCTCCCACCAATGTGAAAAGCATTGTTGCATTGTAGAACTCAAATAAAGTGGTTGTGGAAGTAGGAAAAAGATACCCTGAAAACAGAACAAATTCAAATAAATATTAATAAGCCTAGAGCAGTGGTTACTGATCTCTCAAAAAAGCAGAAGAGTGAACGTAAGTATAAACAGTCACATACCAGACCACAGAAACACTGAAGAATTCCCATGGAAGGATATGGATTTTAACCTGGGAAAAATCTACAACCTTTTTCAGAAACACTGATGCAAATTTAAGATCTTCTTTTTCCTAGAAATGAAAAAAATCTTCCTTTACTCCACTGCAAGTTCATAACTTCTCCAATAGAGCTGATAAAGTCTGGGGGAAATGTATCAGTGTTCCTTTGTATCTCAAACAGCAGTGCTCACAATCCTCTCAAATCCAGTTATTCATAAAACAATAACTTGTGCTTCTTCCAAACATTGGTATAACCACAAAAGACTCTGCATTTAGTGTTTTTAACACAGTCCATAGAAAATATGTATCACTGAAAATCCTTAGATATTTATCTTTGTCTGCAAAAGCTCAACATGGGAATTTTGTTATTTACTTCTTTACTTCTTTCATTCCTTATCTTCTTTTTATTAATCCACTATCTCTTCATTCACTGAAAAATACTGTAATGTTTCTTGTGGAGTACCTCCATAGAATGAGAAATGTTTTGCGCTTTAGTATTTAGTGTTCCAACCATTGCTTCTCTTCAGAGACAGGTTTTGTTAACAGAAAACACACAACTTCTTTCAGCTGCTCTGTGTGTTCCTAAGCAGCTCCTTCTTTGCCTGTAGAAAACTTTGGTTTGGAAGGGCTGTGGCAGATAGGGTGAGTTGTTCAGTATTTTATTCTGTTCTACATGCTTGCTAGGAACAGTGTTAATCACGCTAAGATACTGCATTCAGTAGGTCTCTTGCCATTCCTTCAGCAGCGATAGCTGCAGACTCTACCCCAAAAGCCATCACAGGGAAGGCACAGCAACGGTATTTCTTGCTTTCTTTGACCAGCCTGTTTCTGGAGCACCAGGAAGAGACTTCAGACTGAAATTTGTTAGCATGATTTTTCAGACTTCTGAAGGACTGTAGGACTACTGCAAAAAGTGTCAGTGAGGAGGTCAGCTGAGTTTTCCCTGAGGGCGCTGTGCCCCACAGCCTGGGCGAGAGGTCAAGTAGCACAGTGCAAAGTCAGACAGCAGAACCGCTGAGAGGCAATGCTGGGGGTGGGCTGTGTTGCTGATTGCTACTTTTACTCAAGCCAAATAATTGCTTGAATGAGTTCTTAAACCATGAGTTAGGCTTTTAAGCAGCTAAAACCCAACAACTTGGTGTGGTCTGTTATTATTACTGAACCTTCCACAGTTTCCAAACAAAGGTAACCAGCTGTTAAATCAGAAGTAACAGACAGGCTTTCACACAAGAGCTTTCACGTAAGTTTCTTAGGGGTTCCTAAAAGATGGACTAATAAATTTTATTAATTTTCCCCATGACCACTGTCTCATATTCCTGGTAGGTGTGGGTGTATCAAAGTTGGAATACTCTCAGATCAAGAGATTTGACTTGTCTACCTCTGCTGAAAGTCACCATTTCAGCAAAAGAACAAAGTAGAAAAGGAGGAGAGATTCTGTAAGTAGCAGCTATTCATATGGCAAGTCTCTCAGACTAAGTTATTTTTGTCCAGAGAAACAGAGTTCAGTACAGCACTTACATTTTCAGTACCACATATTCTATCAAGCATACATGATTTCTGAATAGTTTCATAGGTAAAAAGATCAGGCTTCATTTCTTTCTTTGCTGCCAGTGCAGCTTGTGCAGTTTTGAGCTTTAGTTCTGCAATCACATCCTTGACTTTACAACCCTGAGCAATCTCAAAAGAATGTTTTTTGAAACCATTCTCTTTGAAACCATTGCTCAACATACACCAACTGCACCTGGCCAGGTTCTGCATCTGTCACTGAGGATCAGGCAAAGACAGCACTTGCCTTCCTGCAGATGCTGTGTGTCCATGTCAGCCAGACTTCTCTTTGGGACTAAATCACATTTTCTCTTCTGCACTGACTCAGTTCATGTGCATATTACAGTGCAAATCTCTGTGTTTTCATCCTGGTGAGGGGCTCTGAGGTCATGATACTCCACCTCTCATTCCTGCAGCAAGTTGTTTTCCAGTAAATAAGTAAGGTGCCAGAGCACATAAATGATAGCTAAGGAGGAAGGAAAGAGAAATTAAAATTCTGATCAACTTGAAAGAGTTTTGGATGAAAATATTGTCAGGTCAATAAAGTTTTGGGATTTGTATTTTGTTTAAAAAAAGTTGATTCATACATGAAAGTTTAAGGAAGTGTTAAAACCCTCAAAAAAAAATCTGACAGGTCAAACAGTTAATTGAATTTAACCAGAACTTCTTCTTCATGCCCCAGGACAGTTATTTGCATAGATCTCTTTATTTACATACATTTGTATTCCTACAGCTCCTTCATAGTCTGTGTTATCTTAATTATATACATTATATAAATAATTAAAAAAAAAATCAATCTATCTCTGTCTTGTCTGTCTTTATTTAACCAGCAATTTAGGAATGGTTCAATATTAAGATATAATCAAGCTAACAGTCCCTGCTCATGCAAATAAGTTCCTAATCTCTGGAGAAGAACTTGCTGACATGAAATCTGCATTTCTGTGTTTATATATTTAGTCTTCATAGGGGGAAAATCTTTTGCAGTGAAACAGATGGTAGGAGATACTGTGAAATTTACCACTGAACAAAGTACACGAACATTTTATCATCAAAACTTTGAAGAGAAAATAGCTTTTAATAGGGTGGAAAGTTTTATGATAAAAACCCAGTGTCTGGGGTAAGAGACTGACAAACAAGACAGAGCAATCCTTCCCTTCTCTTTCACGATATTTTTTTTTTTTCCTGAAGGCACAGTAAAATTTGTTTTCTAGTAACTTGATATAAACCTCAAAACATACTGGGAAGAGTTCAAATAACTGGGGAGGAGGGGGAGGGGCAGAAAGAGGCAAAACTAATTTGTTTTCAGAGCAAATAGAACATCCAGGCTTTCCCAAATCAGTGAAGCCTTGCATGTTAGGCTCTCCTGGGTTAGGAGAGAAGCTCTCAGAGCACCTGGGAAGGCTGAGTGTGAGCCTCAGGACAGCTCTCAGGGTACAGCACGATCACATCTTTTCCTGGGTTTTGCTGTAAGGATTGCTAGATACCCCCCATGTTCCGTGTTACAAACAACCCCAAAACCCTGTTGTAGAGCTGACTGTGAGTAATCAGAGTAAACTGCAGAGTACAGACATAATAGGCTCCCCTTGGCTTGTCCTACCTCGTAACTGTCTGCCATCTCTCATCCCCATCAAAGCTGGTATGACTGAGCTTCTTACTCTGGCACAAATAAAGAAAAATAATCCAGGCAAGAGCTGTCACAGGCCTGGATGGCTGCAGCGAACTCACTGCAGGACAGCAAAGGGCAGCTTTACCAGTCACAGATTAACTAATGTGTTTTCTTCTCTTACAATTAGTTCACCTCCATAAAGAGGGAGATAAAAAAACAGATGGCTTTGGACGTCCTTTTCATCCCCAAACTAGTGCTTTAGCTGCACTCCCAATTTGCAGTTTGAGCTGAAAAAAGCTGGGATTTTATACCAAAACTGGTGCACAAGATACAATTTCCATCTCTCCAAAGTCAAGGTAATAAATTTGACCGTCCATGAATTAACATGAGGAAAAAAAGCTAAACGTCAGCATTTTACTGCCATGAAGGAAAACAAACCATGCAAGGGTAAATACACCTTCTAAGAAGGTGTCAGGGATAGCAAGGGCTGGCAGCTCCTTGCAGGATGGGGAGCTGGAGGGTAACAGGACTGGCAGAGCAGGGGCTTCACCCCACCACCCCCCAGTACCTGAGAGAGTGTGGCCAGGGTGAGTCCAGATCCAGATCACCAGACAAGTCCCTGATGGTCAGGCCAGTGTGAGATCCAACTGCAGAGTCAGCCTGCAGGTCAGCAGCAGGTCTGAACTGGGGGAGCCAGACTTAACTGTACTGGAGACCAGCCCTCTTCCAGCAGAACTCCAGCAATCCCAGAGCTGTGCTCGAATGGGGCTCCTGTTTCATATCCAAGGTACAAATGGATGCTGAATGTGTGATATTGAACCTGTTTTTTAATAGGAATTTTTATTGGTTTTGTGTTGCACTTTTGTGTTGCATTCCATCAGTCATAAATAATGAGGATTCAAGTGGATTTTTTTAGTTATGATTTAATATTGTTGGCCCTGTTACAACTACAGTAAAACCTGCATGAAAATATCCCATTTTTAAGCACAGTGTGAAAGAGGTGCTGGGGAAGTGGAAAAACAGAGAGCTTTAGTTAATGCTGGTCTGAATATCCCATTTAGCTTTGTGGGTTTTGATAGCAATTTAGTAATAAGAAGCTTTTATTATTGTTCAAAATACTCTGTGTGTGTAGGTGTATGTGTGTGCATGGTCATAGGTGCCCAGTGTAGGATGCAGAATTTCTTCATTTGAAGTGACCAAACCAAAAATGCTTCAATAGGCATGGGAGAGCTCCACTCTAAACCAGACAGAACACAATATTTTACATTGTCATTTTCCTTGCCAGTTTCAAGTTTGAAATCAACCTTCAGATTCACCTCTATCTACATACACAGCTTTATTCACATTGCTCATGTCAGCCAAGAAATGAATCTAAAACAGAATATGTGAGGGTTCACTGAACAGGTATAAACTGCTGTCATCGGGTTTAAGAGATGGGAAAAGAGGCTGAAGAGGGGAAGACCAGAGCGACACAGACTATTAGCATTTTCTTTTGTAAGACTCATGTCCTCACATTCCAATTAAGCAGAGCAGGAAGTTACTAGTCTAAGACTCCCTCTCAGTAGGTAATTTTTGCAGTTGCACTGTTGCACAGGGTGTTTGCTGTGCATGCCCACGCTGCCCTGATGAGCCCTGCAGACGTGCTCGTGGCAGAGGTGCTGAGGGCTGGGAATGAGATGCGCTGCCAGAGCTGCACTCACAACTCTCTGCATTCAGGGCACGTGCCTGTGTTATGCCTCCCTCCTGCCAGGGCACTTTGGTTTCCGTAAGTAAAGCAGTACATTCAGCTATCAAAGGGAAAGGGTGAAGGCAAAGAAAAGGCCAGGAAGTTCCGATGTTTAATGAACCTTTCATTCAGTATATACAGCTTCTCACGTAAACTGAGTATGTGGAGAAATCCCATGGAATTCAGACCAGGCAGTGTGTGGGCTAAATGGTTGAACAAGTAAGCAAAGAGTGGAAAAGGTTTCTTTGGTTATCAAATCCAGTTCTAGTTATTTTGGGCAATCCTATTCTATAATTCAATTCATAAAATGATGTATGTATAATTTTGTTGTGAAAAAGAGGATGGGGGAGAATTAGCCTGTTACAATTTTCTGTATGACCTTAGCATTTGGCGTGAAGGATGAAAAAGACAATTATAACCACCACTATTCCTTCCTCCACAATAACTTGCATGAAGCAGGAGGTAATTGCTCACCGGAGTAGAATCCTAAGAGCCTGAAGAATAATGGTGGTCACTATGAAATAGTGTATTACTTACCCTGGTTCTTTGTTTCTTTGGTTCCATGAACCTGAAATGCCAGCATCCTCTATGTTTCCTTAATCCAAGCTGAACAAGCAGAACTCTTGGCCTTTTGCAGTGTAAGAACTAGTGAGAACTCAGAATGACTGTATTACTTGTACACTCTGTGTGTTCTCCTTTAATACAGCTGCAAGATAGTATATAGATTACAGAAATTGTTTAATATTATTCAGACTGTGTTGGATCATACAACAGAAGCTCCCACTGTGAGGAGGTGATCTGATTCAAAGTGAGGGGGATATGGGCCCAGTGCGTTGGTTCTTGCTTTCTCTCCCATGGCACTGAAAATGAGCTGATTTGCACACCTGTGGCTGGGTAGAGCCACAGAATACCCAATGTCCAGGACAAAGGACACAGAACATTGCCAGAGGAGATGCAACCAAAGAGATGATTACAGCCCCCGTGTATGTGCCAGTGCAGCTACTCTGGGGAGAGCCAGGCAGCCAAGACCAGCAGCACAGCCTCTATCATCTCACAGACCAGTCAGAATAAGTACCCTGTGCTGATCTGCCTCATCTAGCTGGCACTGAAGCCACTGTTTCCATGACTTCATTGTCACACCAAGGGAGATGAGATGAGATGATGCCCAAGTGTGCCTGTGAAGGCTGCAGCAAATGCTCTGTGGTGCACAGAGATCTCTACAGCTATACTCACCCTTAGCAGAGGCTCAATATAACACCCACTCCTAACTCTTGATTCCAGAAACTAGGTTTTACACAGGATTTGGGCAGCCCACACAAGGTTTTCCTGGTCCTCTTCTTAGGAAGCATTTTGCTTATACTGAATATATATAGGAAAGTTATTGACCCTGTTATTACTAATGTAAAACACTTCAGAAACCCAAATTGGTCTTTATAAATATTCAACAGGAGATATGATTGATAGTTTTACTTTTACATATGACATATGTAGGTGTTTTTGCTTTATACTTTAGAGCAGCATAAACAGAATACTGCATGTACTACATGTTCTGTATGAGTATGTGACTAGTGCAGCAAGCTCTGTACAAGAGCCAAATGCCATCCACAGACTAGGTGTGACATACATTTACCAAAACCAGGAAAGAAAAAGCAAATTTCACCTTGTTGGACAAACTGTACTTGCCTAAAATGCAAACTTTTCTATCCCATGCTATACCTCCTTAATAACCCATTGTAATGAAAGCTAGTAATAAGGCATATTATGATTAAATTAATTCAGCTGAACAAATGTGGAATTGCTGTGAATCCCCCACAAAAAATTCAAGTGTGGGTATTTGCAGTTGACACCACACCCCTCGACTCTGCGTGAGCAGCTTCTCTTTAGATCTTGGAAGCAGGTTGGCCTGGTGCCACTCCTCAGAACTGCAGTGGCGGGTAAGAGTGTGATTAAAAGAAGACCATCATAGAACCTCAGAAAATTAGTTTGCCAGGCTGTTTCATCCTATAGCCTGAAGGCTTAGATTAACAACCTGTGTCTAAGCGACAGACTGGATCTTCAAAGGCTGTGGAATCCTCCCTATAGGAGGCTCCAGAGCTCCACTACTTTTATCAGTCTGAGAAAAATCACCCTGCTTTGACTGTGAGTTAGACTGAGTTTTTATCCAGAAATGAACTCATTCAATCTGTAACATTTATAATGAATAATGAAAATATATTCTTGGTTAAAAAAGCAGTAGGTTTTGTACCTCAAAAATGCATACTATGCTGATCATTATCTTCATTCTTCTCTGAGGTGTGCCAGCTTTGTGACAAGAAATCCACGAGAATGCCTAATTACTTGCAGATGATTTGTGGCTGCTGTTGCAGGCATATGTCAAGAAATACAAGGTCTGTTTTGTAATACCAAGGCACTAATCCTACTCTCTTCATTAATTAAATGGAATTATACAAGTAAAAAAGTAAGCAATATTAGGCTGTTGAAAGAAAGTTCTTCTAGTTGCCTACATAAGAAGTCCCTATGGGAGCCATCCTCTGCTTTCATTACACCTACAGTATTGGACTGACTCCTGTCATAGAAGTGTGTACTCCACCTGTGGCTGGAGTGCTTCCCCATGTCGGAGGCAGGTCTCACCTCTGATTACTGACTGATGTCTTGGATGTTCTGTGTGAAGTAAAACCAGAGTAACCTGATGCAAGAGCTTAACTCTGACCTTTGAAAACCTTTGTCCATGCTGTTGTGAGTACCTGTTACAGAATTCTTCAAGGAGACAGGGATTCACTGTGTGTGCATTCATCACAGAGGTCAATGATGGCTTTGTTATGGCTTGACAGGAAAGAGAATAGAGTTCAAGCCTTGATCTGAATCTTTGCAAAAAATACTCCAGAGGAACCAGGTGCAAATTAGTGGGTAGTCCTCACAGGTGATTAGGTGCAGTGAGAGTCACCCTCAAAGGGAGATGGAGGTCTCCCTTTTCCAGTATTGTGTGAAACTCCAGCCTCTGTTTGTATCCGTACACTCTTATGTGCAGTCCCCCAGCCATGAGTGCTTTCCTTTCAGAGCTATGAACAACCTGGGAACAGGTATGAGCACAAGTGTTCAGGGTGTCCAGATGTTCCTTTCCCAGGCTGAAGCATTAGGGACTGGGTGAGCTATACATAAGTTATAACAAGATTTCTCAATTTTAGATCTGGCAGCTTTCACTGTTTATTTCTCTCTTCTATTCGCTTGTAGCATTTAAACTAAGCAGTGTTTTCAGGTAATTGAGACACATGGGAAAACTGGTATTAACAAAATCTATTTTTCTGTGTCAAGTATTTGGCAGAAAATGACAAGCTTTCAAGTGCTTTTTCCTTTTTAAAATGCTTTTGGCTGTTATTAGTGAGGGTTAAAAAAATCTCTAGTGTGAAGAATTGGCTGTTCACCCAGCATAGAATGGCTATGACTGTGTTAGCCTCTGCCCTTGGGGAGTGCTGTAAAGACTGGGTACCAATATCAGAGGCATTTTGGCAAGTACAAATAAAATGAGAAGGCAGAAATTATAAAGAAGGCTTCTGCTCAAAGATAAGCTTGAAACTAATGTAATGGCTGTAACAGGAGCTACTCTTGAGTGCTTCCCCAGCCTGCTGACAGGGAGGATATGGAATCACTGAGGACTTTATGCTATTGCTCTGCGGTGAGTCTGGGGACAATCCAGCAAACTTTCACTTCCATTACCTTTTTTTTCCAGCTAAGTGCCATCTGACAGTTTTCTATCATATTTAGGAAGTATTTGTGATTGCATGGAACACGAAAACCCCAAATGATAAATGGCTTTGAAATAAATAGATCTTGGAAATGGAGGAAGGGTGTGTGCCTGGACGACTGAAAAGGATCTGGAAGGAAGTCCAGTAGAGCTGACGAGATTCCAGCCTGGCTTCTGCCACATGTCCCTGCAGAGCCTGTGGTATTTCCCTGTGTACCGGATCCCAGATGAAAAGGCATTTGTGCCTTTTAGCACTGCCCTCCTCACCCTGGGTGCCCTGTTCCACTGGGGAGGTCGCAGTGCTAATTTAGCTGAAGCTCATCTCCATTTTGGGGGTGGAGTTTGTTCTCCATGGGCTTTCATAGCAGATGGAATAGATCTCAGGCAATAGGAAGTGTCAGGGGGAGAGATGCATGGAAAAGCCTGTATTTAGCTTCCATGTCTATTTAGAGCTTCAGCAGAGCTCAAAGGCTGAACTTTATGTGGAGGCATTGATTTTGTCTTCTTTTTGTTTGAATATGTATTCATTTCGTGTGAGGCCTCTGTCTCAGGTATTCCTTCGGTTAAGGTTGTCTGCAGTGGCAGTTCCTACATCCAGGAGAGTGTCCTTGCTACCGGGTGACATTTTGGGTGAAAGCCTCCATTCTTATTTAAATGAGAACAAGGAAGAAAGAATTACAGCTTAAAAAAAAAAAACAAAAAAAAACCACAAAACCAAAAAACCAGAGGGAGCCAGGTTTCCTGCTGTTCAGAAAGTGTCTCCTGGGACTGTTTCTTAGAAGCCCTAACTTTCATGTCTCCTAGTGATAAGGGAGCAAAGACCAACTCCTTCTGCTCAAGTTCCTGAGACAATGTCTCCTCCCAAATCCATGACTGTCTTGTTCCCTGAGTTGCCTCCAGTTCTGCTAATCAGCCTGCAGATAGCAACAGACTGCACAGGGCAGCTGTGCGACTCACCAGCCACTCTTCTACTTCTATGACTTGGAGGTCAGAGTCATTCCAGTGAAGACTTACTAAAGGAGGCCACATTTAAAAAAAAAAATAAGAAATTCAAAAAACAATTCACGTCCTTGCTTTTATTTGATGTCTGTAAGATTCAGGAGGATTTGGGAACTCAGCGTGACATCAACCCCTATTGTTTAAAGTGATTTTCATCAAGTCAGTCTCGGATCTTTTTCATCAGAGCATGTATATTGCTTCCTTAATGTACTATACTGCACTTCCCCTAACGAGAAGCACTTACTGCTGGGCAATCAGATACAGGCAGAGTAACCTTTTCACCTGTCTGCCTTGAAGACATTTCTTTGTGTATTTTATTAACTGGATGCATTTATTAACATTGTGAGATATTTGATTAATATAAGCAAACCAAAAGGCTCAGCCACCATGTACTCAAGGCACTATGAGGCCGGGTTTATGAATCTTTCATGGAATTACATTAGGTGAAACAGTACAACTTCCTTCAAGGACTACTTTGTGGCACACTTTTGATTACATATTCCAGCTCTTTCATTTATTTCTTTGGTATAATCAAACTTTTTTCTAAGACAGCTGAAAACATGAGTCAGTGCTGAGTCAATTCAGCAAGATGAGTGGAAGAAAAACTGTGTGTTGTGGGTTAACCCGCCCAGCAGACAGCTCAGCCCCACATTGCCACTCACTCATTGCCCTCTGCTGAGATGGGGGAGAGACTTGGAAAGGCAAAAGTGAGAAAACTTGTGGGTGCACATAACAGAAAAGGCCTTGATGCTGTTCAGTAATAGCCAAAACATTGGTGTGTTATCAACACTATTTTGGTCACCATTACAAGCCGTAGCACTCTACAAGCTGCTAGGAAGAAAAGTAACTCTATCTCAGCCAAAACTGTTACACTGCAGAGAAGTTTTTGATAACATTTCATTGCTAATTAAGAAAGAGAAAATAATTTCTTAAATTGCAGAATTATTTCTGTGCATGGGTAATTTCTAATCTGTTGCTTATAGGATGTTTTAATAACTATGTGACAGCTGTTCAAATCTAATTTTAACAGGAGAGGGAAATCATCATACATTACCTCAAGACTATTTTGTAGTTTAATATGTTTTTAACATGGTGACAGATGTAAATAGGTGCTGTATTTCACTGCAGGAAGCAGTGACCCAGGCAGACTGGCATAGGCTGATGCTCCCTTTGTGCTATTTCCAGTTGGCAAATGGTTCCTGTTCTGTACTTCTTACTGTATTTTCCCTTCATTATTCTAGACTCTCTCTATTTAAAAGCTATAGTTGAATTTCAAGGGACACATGTTCTTAATATATTTCACAGACTACTCTCCTATTTGAGAAAGTGCTCTGGAACATTGATTCCACTTGTAAGATTTTAGAGGAGTTCATTATCATGCTTCAAGCACTTAGACCCATTCCCATGGCATATTGGTTGACATTAGTCTGGTATATCACCACTTCTGAAGCTTATCTTTAGGAGGAAAGAAGACTTAAGCAATTAGGCCATCTGTGTATCTGTTTGCGTTTCCTCTCCCTTCCAGTAATATTTTTAACTGATGAGCAAATTTCAGCTAAATTCGACAGAGTGATACAGGTACATATAATCATATTGCCATGGGTTTTGTCAGAGTAGAGGACTCAGTAGAGAAGATGGGTCACAGAGGTGATGAAACAAAAATGAAGTCTGCAGGATGATTATTATTAGACACAAAAGAATCAACATAAACAGCTGCTGATGCCTCCATTGCATAAAAGTGTTTCAAAACAAATATTGATGTTGGTGTATAACAAACTGTGGTCAAGTGTATGTTAAAATGTATGTTCGTATGACACCACATCTCATTATTTAAAATATTTATTTTGTAAATCAATAACAGACAGAAAATAAAGTCTGACTTAATGACCTGTCCGCACAGTCATGATATCTTTATTTCTGAATGATATGGAGGCAATAGCATAACTATTCCCAAATCCAAATTCTGTAATTGATGCTGAGCAAGTTAAAACTGGAAAGCTGTCTGATGGGTTTGCTTTCTGATTCACTGGGTATTTGCATTTTGAAAGACTGGATATGGATCACAATGTTGTGTTTTCAGTTCCACGTGAATCAGAAAATCTTCAGATCATTATCAGAACTTTTTCTGGAACACTGACACCTGGTGTTTGGAAAATCACACACAATTCCTGGGTCTTTCACTTTCTGACTGAATTTCCCTTCTATTTTTTGCCAGTTGCCACAAAAGCCACCTGATTTGGGAATCAGCAGCAGCAGAGATCCCAGCAGCCAGCACTAGGGCTGGCCCACAGGACTGGGTTGTCTGTCCTGCAGCCTTGTTTCACCTCTCAGATGGTGCTTACAACAAGAACATGGTTAGAATGGCTGTGGGCCTTGGGGAACACTTGCCTGTGGAGAGATGCCGCAGCAGGGGCTGGGTGTAATCTACAGAACATCGAAATTCAGGAGTTACTGCAGTCACTGAACGTGTTGGCAGAGCTATAAAGGCTCTTCAGAGTCAACTCTTGGGTTTGCTGCAGTCAATATCCATAATTTTCTGAAACTTGAACTAAAGCCCTGAATGCTGGCAACTGGACAAGGTCTTGCAAATGCAAGTGTCAGAAACAAAACCTTAATGAACACCGGAGCATGAGTAATTCAATGAAAAACCTCACCCACTTTTTGTTACCCGCTGGCTTTCTGCCTAAGTGCATACTGCCAATGTTGCCACTAATAAAATTCCTGTTAGTGTTGTAAATCTGTTTTGCTCTTTACTGCATATGCTTTGGGAATATCTGATAATTCAGAGTATCGAGGAAAAATGTTAATTATTGAGTACAAACTATTTGAGGTGCTACACTGCCACGAGACCTCCTTTCCCAGATTTCTCTGTTTATTATAGGCCTTATATATCCATAAGTGAGCAACAAGGAGAGGGGTCGGTATTTTGCAACTTAGTCTTGGCCAAGATGTTCATCCTTACGTACTGAAGTAATTCAGTTCTCTCCTAACCTCTAATTTGAGAATCTAGGAGGAAGTGCACCTTTTTCAGAGTTTGCTTGTTTTTGTTTTGCTTTGTTTTAATTCACATACAATCTAGCAAAGCCCACAAGGCTTTGTGTAAACTACAGAAGATTACAGAACCTACCAGTGGGCTCTTAATTATTCGAATTTTAGCACATGATCAAGTACTTTGCTGGATGAGTGTCTTGTAGTTCAGACTCATGGATGTTCTGGGTAGAGATTCTGGGACGATTCCTCTTTCTTTACTGATTTTAGTGGTCTGAACAGAATGAAGAAATCTATCAGATAAGCAAGGTCACTTGGTTTAAGTCCTTTGTGTGAGCTTAGAACATTGCCTGAAATTTGCAGACGATAATATTTGTGTTCACTTGAAAGTGTTCATGAGTGAATATCTTCCAAAACATCTAACACTAAGCTTGGTGCTGTCTGCAAGGAGCTGTACACAGTGCACAAATCAGGAGTGAAAGGGTGGGCCCATCTATACATATACCTATCTATGCCTAGACTGATGCATGATTACACAGAGATTCTATTTTCATTCCCATCATTATAACTTTGCCTATGGCAAGTCTTTACCTGGAGAAATTGTGTTGTGAAAGGAGCTTATGGCATACTTCTATCTGTCTCTGAGCTCTATAATTTTGGTATTATTATGAAATGCCTATTTCCTCTCAGATTTGAAGTCTTGATTTTGGAAAAGAGAGCTCAGTGTGTAAACAGATACATGAGCAAGCGTGGTTGTTCAGAAGCACCTGATCAAGGACCAGGGGAGACTTCCCAACCTTGTGTTGTCACATCTATATACCTGAAAAATTCAGTCTCTCATTTCTCACACAATTTCTAATTGTCTTTTATGTTTCCATTAATTTAGAACCATGTTTTCAGTCCAGTCAGTTAGAAACTGCTATTGGAAGGAAACCAATGATTTGTAAGAAAGAGTTAAAAATCGGCAATTACCCCTCTAGAATATGATTGTTGATGCTTGTGGACAGTATTTTTAAGAAGTATTAATCCAATATAGTGTAGTACACCACAAAATAATTGAAGGTCCTGATAAGGGAATCCAATAATACACATAAATGCAGAAATTCTGTTTCCCTGCTGTGTAGTTGCTGTGCCTTTTATTGTACTTAGTGTGTGTTTATGTATATAAGCAAACTTTTGCCACCCCAGAAATCACATGTAAGTCCTGTCAAATAGCATTTGATGCTTCAGATGAAAAGTTAGGCCAGAAGTGACATGTTACTCATTGAAATGAAGGACATGTCACACACAATTTCCTCTTCATGTCAGGTTGAGTCACTTTGTCCCACTGTCTGGCATGTGAGATGTGTCAATGGCAGTGGTTCCTATTGCATGCACAACATCTGTTTGTAGCTCACTGGTTAGATGAGCAAGTCCCCATATCATCCCTGCCAGCTGTCTTATGTACTATTTCAAACTGCTGTGAAGCATGAGGTTAACTATAATACGGGACATGTCATGGGCTATGCTCATTTGGCTTCGCTCAGCCGAACCTTTGACATTGCCTGGAATTCCTCCTCAAGGTTCTGCTGTGGATTAGGCTGTGTCTCAAGTAGGTTACTTCCAGAATAAGGGAAGGATGTGCTACTAGTCTTGTGTCTTAACATGAAGAGCTGTGAAAATTGGCATGATGCTGAGATGGGCCATATGAAAAACAGGAATAGGAATTTGCATCAAACTTTGGCTTGGCAATAATTTTGGAGTGCGATTTTAATCTAGTGTAATTGGCCTAATTTGTATGACTACTGAGTTTTCGGCACATGTGTCTAAAGAACCGTATTTAGGAAAATAGTAGCAAAACTTGCAGTTGTCAGAGCAGATGCAGCGCCAGTCCATCTAAACAAGGAAATTGGTAGATTCTGAATCTGATACCACTTTTGGAGAAAGTAGATTATGGGATAAACAAATATACTGACATAAATTCTTGCATTATTTTTGTCCTTTTTGAGATAAAGCCAACAGTTATTCTTAGATGGAAGCAGGATATAAGCCAGGTGTCTGTCTGAGACTCAGCACCTTTTCGGCATCTTTGTGGATGTGGATCAATTCCCTCTGTTTTTCTTAGCCTGTTAAGCCCAAGATGATATAAAATTCCAGCTAGGGTAGGAATTTCCCCATCCTGCTTTTCTCCACTGCTAGATAGATCTTTTGGGAAATGTAATTTGAGAGTCTGAAGGTTTTAGAGTCCTGGGTGAGAGATCCATGAGAGCTCTTACATATGAAATTCGCTTTCCCTGCTCCCGGACAGGTTCTGAACACGGTGATTGCACAGGGGCACTACAGGGTGGGTGTATTACTGGGACAGATTGGGAAAGAACATTTGGTACTCAATCTATCTGATCAGCTTAAGTTCCTTTTGATATCAGTTTTATAGAATCACTCAGAGAAGATGATAGGCATATTTAATAAATCCTCAAATACATAAATAAATAAAAATGATCATCTGAGCTGCCTGAAATATTAAAGAACATTAATAAATAAATTATAACATTTTCAATTTGGATCCTTTATGAAATGTTATTAAAATGGCTGTAAGTATATTCTGACTCAAGAACTGGTTGGTGGATTTAATCTCTAATTAAATTTGCCTCAGAAAAACATAACAGCAATGAGAAAGGATTGGTCAATGTCACATGATATTGTATCAATGTTACTGATCAATCCAATTCTTTACAGGCACATATATCACTGAAAACCTGGTGAATTCCTTAACTTCATTTATATTGCCCCTGGTCTGCACAATCACAACTGAAAGAATATTAGACCTCCTAATTTCTCTTGCTCAGAACATCCACACCTTTCACTCAAGGTTTTGTTGAGCAAGGATTGAAAAGAAACCCGCAGGCTTTGGCCAAGGAAATAAATAAGTCTGTCATCTGTGAATATAAGTGAGAAGACAGGATGAAATGTCACCTGGGAATTATTATGCAAAATAGAAGGAATGCAGAAGGCAAAACTATGTTAAAATTTAATTTGCGTGTTTTAATATTATTGTCTTTTTATATTTTAAAGGCACAATATATAACTAAATATGACAAAAGGATAAATGAATGTAGCATAATTAGCACAAAAATTACATCTCATTTGTTTTCTGGGTATTGCTTTGTCTGGATTATAAATGGCATGTGGATGCAGTAGAAAGTGAAATAACTCGGAATATTAAATTCTTTTGAGGTGGTGCCATGGGGGCCTTAATGTCTTGTTTCATTCCTGTCTCTGTTGTTCTTGTGTTGTTGGCAATAACCCTTCCACAAAAGCCCTCTCTGTCCCTGATCTGAGCTCTGCCAGTTCCGTGTGCCCTGTGTGCAGGGGCAGCTGATGGGGGGTGATGGTTTATTCTGAGTGGAAATCGGAATGTGTTCCCTCACCACAATGTTCCCAGATGGAAGCTGAGATAGAGCCCATTCTTTTGCTTTAGGAAGTGCCCAGCAGACATTCGTACACTGCGAATTGTAATAACTCAGTGTTTCCTACTGAGGTGTGTTGGAGTTCATGATGACATGAATTTTGATACAAACCTTAAATGAAAATTTTGTCTTCTGAAGGATATTTGGGTATTATCCAGTGACCCAAATTTGGGTAGCTGGGCATTACAGAAGACTGGTGCCCAAAGTAGTGTGTAGAGGCCTGTTTCCTTAAACGTCCATTTAGCACCAGAAATCATGATTCACTACCAACTCCCTGATACAGATCGAAGTATGAGCTGCAAAATCTAAGGATCTGTTTTTGTCTTAGGAATGCTCTGCTCAAACTTACCTCTTAGAAGGTCTGCACATGGCACTTTGCTTGCTGTCTTTTGGGCCTTGTTTACCTCATTCCAGCCAAGGAGAGAATGTCTTTAACTATAGCGGAGCTCATATCACCACCTTGACAGCCACAAATTCTATGGCACACCATTATGAATAACTTGTTTTTGAGAACTTTACAAGGTGCTTCAAGAGTTTTTGGGGTTTTTTTTCCCTTTTTCTAAAACTGGTGGGGAAGACTGAGAGCTGTCAGATGTCCAGATCTAGTGTGGTCTATCGGCTTTTAGGCAACAAGATGAAGTTTTGTGGTTTGGTTCAGATATTCATGAAGGGATATTTACCTCACCCAAACACTAGAATGAGTGTATGTACTTCTTTTAAGAAAAAAAATGCATATACTACTGAAAGTGACTACTAAAAATGCTATCAGAATAAATAAAACCAATAGAACAGGAAAAGTGTACTTTAACAAAAAAGTTTGAAAGTGATTTACCTGAGAATTTTAATGACTTTTTTTTTTTTTAAGAGCTGTCTGGTGCTATTACTTTCCTGACTATCAAAAGAAGGAAAAGAGAAATGTGTGAGGAGATAATTTTTCTCCCTTTTAAATCAAAGACAAGATAAATATTTGAAATACTGACTGCAAAAAATGAATAGCATTCTAAATGCTATTCTGGCAAAAGTTGTTTTATTTGGAAAAATTTAAGTGGAAATTAAAAAAAGACCTGAACTTGAAATGGACCAGAAATTATGAAATTAGAAATATTGCTGGTTCTGAAAATTGACTAAGTCTGTTGATAGTACAGTCACTGAAATAGAAGGGATTAAATTATATGCACTCTTAAGCTCCTTTTTTAAAAGCTTTTGATTTAACCACAGTATTTCTTGAAATTGCTTTTACTTAGAAGCTTTTATAGCTGATTATACCCTAGAACTCATAATCCAGGAAATAAACTAAAATTGACAGGCAGTTAAGAGAAAAAGAAAATGTGTACATAGGACCTTTTTATTTTCCCATAGCGATTTAACAGCTGAAAGGTTAAATACATTACTCTTAAACTAGAATAAACTCATTCAACAGGAATCAAATCTCAAAGATGTGATGCTGGAGACTAATCAGATATTTTCAAGAATTGGAGATATTGTTCTCATGCCAAATATATCCCTTCAGGACTAGGTAATTTTCAGAGCATTTGCTACCCTGACCAAAATCTTGTGTGGTCTATAGCGCACTGGAATTTGTGCCATGGAGTTCTCTCCATTCCTTTACTCTTACTTCACATTTTTATTTATGCTTTCAATACAGTGGCATAAAATAGAAGCAAATAGAACAGAAGCAAAATTTCTGCAGAGTTTTCTGGTTCTAGTCTTTGTACAGAGCTGATAAAGCCTTTCCCCCCAAAGTCTTACATACTGGTCTGTCTTCCAATGAAGACTTTCAAATATAGATATTTTCTAAATTTAAAAGAAATTCTAGAGCTCTGCAGCTCTGATATCATAATATCATACAAAACAACTCTAGGAGAGACCTTGAGAAGTCATTGAGTCCCTCTCCTCCCTTAGGCAGAATGAACTATACCTAAAGAATTGTCAAGAATCATTTATCATTCTTAGCTGTTCTTAAAAACCTGAAATGATGGTGAGGATATAACCTTAGAGACTAATCTCATGCTTGATATTCTTACCATTACAAAATTTTTCTTATGTTCAACTTAAATCTCTCTATAGAATTTAAAGTCCATTAATTTTGTTCTATGCTCAAGTGGGCAAGAATACAGTGGAGGTCTTCCCCTTCTTCTCTGAGTGTGTTCAGGCTCTCCGCAGGCTTTTGTGAAGTCTAAAGTAATTTTATTCAACATATGCTGATGTCACAGTGCTAGATTTGCAATATGATGTCTAGACACTCTAGACAATTAGCATTTTTACTTATTAATAGGAACCAAGGGGCCACACAGAGATCACAAAACATTTTTTAAGCCTAGAGTGTAATAATATCTTGTCTGTGCAAATGATATTGGGTTAGCTCGCAAGATTTTCTGTGTTCCCTTTTTTATGGCACTGGCCTTGCTGCAGAGACTTCCTGTGAACTCTTGGGGACTTCCAGCAAAGGAATCCTTTGAAGTGGCTGAAAATTTTGGCTTGTTTCCTCACTCCTTCTACATCCATGGCTAGTACCTGCTGGATAAATACCTGAGCAAGCCGGGGGCCATCTTTTCAGTTTCACAGTTAATGTCATCGGCTGACATTGACTCTGTGAAGTAGAAACTAAGTAATGTGGTGGCAATGGATTTGAAATATCAGGAATACTCTCTGGGTGTAGCTTTAGCTTAGCACAGTGTCCCTTCAGTTTCATTAATGGTTTTCCTTTTGTTAAATCTGGCTAACATATCTGCTCAGTGAATGAATGCTCAATGCAAGACCTCAGAGAACTCATTTGTTACAAAAATCTGAACTCATTATTTTAAAAAAATTAAGCTGGATAATGAAATTATATTGTCGATATTATTATCCTCCAACATCATAATTTTAGGATTGAACATAAAATCTACTCCAATTAAAATTGTTGCATGGAACATAAAACCAGAATGCTATGATACTGGAAACATTTAGACATGCACATAAGCTTTTAAAAAAAGTTCCGAGGTAGAAGAACAAAGCCTTTATTCATTCAAAGGATAAGTCAGCTGAAGTGATCTTTATACATTAAAATTGCTGGTTGCACATTGTGCTAAAGAGGACACTCATCACAGGAGGCTGAGCACAATAAACCAGAGAATGATCAGGCTTGGAAGAAAATGTAGTAGCATTTTAATAAGAAATGTAGTTTGTTTATGAGGCCAAAATGCTAAATGAGTTAACAGTGGGCTTTCATACTAATGTTAAATCAGGAACAAAGACTGAGATTAGAAGCATCTGTGTACCAACATTACATACAAATTTCACTCTGTTCTCTGAAGTCTTACTTGTTATGGCACTGTAAAGACCTACATTATCCCTAAATTACATATGTTATGAAAGATGGCATTTCCCCCTGAAACTTGTGCTCACTAAGAATAAAGTTTTAGAGTACAGTCCTGGTTCCCATATTCTTTTTTTTTTTTTTTTTTTTTTTTTTTATTTTAAGGGAAACAGTGAGTAATCCTTGCCAAAATAATACAGCTTCTAATTTCTATGGGAAGAGCATTTTACAGAAAAGAACATGTGTGTTTTTGTCTCCCTCTAAAGTAAATAATTTATATCCCATCCACTGGAAAACCAATCCCTAGGATGAGATCAGGTTACTAACACTTATTTGAAGTGGGAATGAGAACATTCATCTCCTGCAGGTGAGAGAGAAAGGTGGGAGTGAAAAATAAAATGAATGAATGAGCCTTTGGTGGGTCTGAGGACAGGGTCTGGTTGTCTCTACTCTTCATTCCCCTTCTGGCTGGCACTTTTCAGTGTCTTTGCCAAATGGGAGTGTTCTGGGGGCAGTGGGAGGAATGTGTTACCAGCACAGAAAGCTGTGCTTCACTTGACAGTCTCCTCCTGCTCTGGAACAGTGGACGGCTATCCCAGCTCCTTGATGTGTTAAAAGGAGCAGATCAAATGAAATTTTGGCTACTGAATTTTATATTAAAAGGACAGTGAATTTATCTCATGTAGATGTAGTCCCTTGGGAATACCAGGTTTCTTCTTGGTTTCCAAATTGAGTCCATGGTAAGACTTAGCTGCCTCCAAGGAGTAGCTCCAAGATCTCCAGTAAGGTACAAGGAGAGCCCAGCAAAAGTCACAGGCAAGCACCAGTTCTCCAGGGAAACGTTCCCCTTTGGAATGCTGGAGCAGCCCCCAGAGGGTGCAGTTGGGGACCACTACCACTATTGCAGCAGCCCCCAGCTCCTTGCTCAGTTAGCAGGGAGGGCTGAACTGCCTCCACTCTCCTCTCAGGAAACTCTCGCTGTGTGTACCAGAGAAGGCATCAGAGTGCTGGGAAATGCAGGTTTCCTCCCTAACTGATTTTCCCCCAATCATAATCTTTGAGTAAAATTTGAGATGCCTTCTTGCAGAACCACCATCATAATGGTAGAAGCACTGCTTGGCAATTTTTCTAAATATTTTTGTTTTCTAAATCAATATTTCCTCCTGCTTTTTGAGGATTATTTGCAAACCTAATCCTAGCGTTCTTTCTGTCAATTAAGATTACTGGTATAGTCCATCTTAGAGAAAGAAAAGTATGTCAGGGAGCACATATCTAAGCAGGCTTGAGCTGTGTTTCAAGTTGCACAGGGTTGTGGAGCTGACTGCAGTACGTAAACAAAAGATAGAGCAGGATGTTTTGACTTCAATCACTGTGACAGCAGTCAGATACATAATCTACCTTCAGATGTGTAGCCCCAAGTAAACAATGAAACTCACTGAGAATCTGACATCTATTTTTTAAAGAACGCTTTTCAAAGAGACAATTACTCAGACATGTGAGGGTCTATTTTTCCTGATGTTTTTATGTTGGATAAATTGGCAGCAGAATCTGATGGCTTTGACAGTTGTTTGTCACAGAGGTATGCATCAGTATCTGTAATAATTAAGTTTTATGTTTCAAAACATCTCAGCAACTACAAAGGAAATCCCATTAAGAGGAAGGACAGCTATGCTCCTGATTGGATATACAGTGAAAATATCCCTTCTTCCCAGTCCTCCATGGCTGGTTACTTTTGGTTTCCAGAAAATCTTTGGCATTTTGCAGAATCCTAGAACTCCTTTGTGGGGAGGTTGATATCATTGATGCTGATCTGTTTGGCACATATAATAATTGGAAAATATGACTGAAAAATATAATAGACTCTAAAAGCAAAACTGAGTCAGAGAAGGAATGGTCTGGTTTTCTGCTTCAAGAAAATAATGTTAGACAGAATGCACAGCAGTTAGTGGAAGGTACTGCTGTTGATTTGCTGTCTGACACTTGCTTCTTTAAAGTTTTATCTATGTGCTCTCTCTTATTGTTTTTTTCATAGCAAAGCTTCTGCGCGTTGCATGAAATCCATGCAAGAGCTTAGCCTCCCATGACCACAAGAGCAGGACCAAGCCGATTAATTCTGCTTATGCAAAATACTCCCTCTCAGTCTGGAGCTTTCATTCAGGAAAATATGAGTGTCTAAGTTAAACACAGCTGTTCCCCTAAACCCACAGTGCCTAGGAAGGTAATTATTCAAGGAAGATGTGTTAGGGTCCCAGTCACACTAGCTTGGCTCCTCAAGCCAGAGCTACAGAAGAGGATAAGGAAAGAAAACACATGTAGTGAGGAAATATTTTCAGCTGTTATCAATAGGATAGCAAACTGAAAAGCCTATGGCAGAATAGGAGCTACAATGAGTTTCCCAGCTGCCAACCTCCGTGTCTCAAGTGCTGTCCGAAGCACAGGGTGACATCCCTGCCCTTGCCCCAGAGATTCCTCCCGGGGCATGAGGGAGCCGGTGGCTGCCCACGGACAGCCAGGGCTCAGGGAACAGCACCCATAAGCAGGAGTTTCAGTTTTCAGCCCAGCTGAGGATTCTCTCTGATCTAGTATTAATTGACAATTCATATGGAGAGCTCAGTGGCAGAAGCTCTTCTGTCTGCAGCTCTGCCTGGGTGTAAGAGAGGAATTTGGGATTGCTGCAGGTAAAGTGCTGAGGAGTTGTCTCTAGTTCAGGGCAGAGATTGATTCCTGTCTTCCACTTGCAAACCTTGGAGGTTTGGGTTCATGGCAAGTCAAATATGAGTTAACAGTGTGCCCTGGCAGCCAGAAGAATTCAGGGTTCTATGATTCTATGCAGTTTCCCTGAAGGAAGATAGGATTGCTTACTTCCCTAGACTTTTATGAGACACCCCATAACCTCATGATCTTTTGTGCCTGTCTCTTCTTTTATGACTCTCTGCTCATGCATCACTCTTCCTTTGTGGCCATTATAAAATTCATTATCTTTTCATGCTATAGAAACCCAGTCCTGCCAAACCACCAGGGAAGGCACCCATGAAACAGACAGACAAGCAAATCAGCTATATAATCTTAAAAGTTACCTCTTCCACCAAAAGCGATGTATGGAAGAAAAATGAAAACACTCAAAATGCAGAGAGAGATAGAGGGATGAAAGCAGCTCATACTCACTTGAAATAATTTCATATTCATATGAAGGGGACCATATATTTTTAGATTTCTGCAGGTTTCCTTTTCATTTGATTTGATAGAATAAAACAGAATCTGCTGTATGGAAATTTCACAGAAATATCTTGGAAGTCTGGTGAATAAAAAATTTCTGCAATAGCAATAGCAAAGAAAAACACTGAACTGAATCTTTTTCAAGCCTAGCTCCCCTCCTTTTCTTTGGGTTTACAAGTTGTAAGAAAGGAGTTTTCTGAGGTATGCTGCTGTCACTCTGTTAAGGAACACATACATAAACACACATAGGAAAACATAGAAGCTGAAGATTGCCCAGTTACAGTAGGATTTAAATTTAGTTTTCATGTGGTTACCAAGCCTTCAGCTGCATTGGTTTTAATAGCAGTCAGAGGAGACTCACTCCTGCCAAACACTGCTTTCTCATAAAGGAAGCTGGACACATTTAGGGACCAAAGCTGAAGCTAAAGATGCAGGATTATTTCTTCTCTGTTGAAATGATTTCTTGCGTATTTTTTCAAGCACCAGAATGAAATTTCACTCTCCTCCAGGAATGGTAGAGACAAAACATTTAAAAATGATTGAAGTGACAGAAGTGTCGTCAGACGTTACTTTCTCAGTAGCAAACTTTACTGGAAATTGAAGCTGTTGCCTCAGGGTGAGTTTCTGATCATCACACAAGGAACGCTGCAGCTGGGTCATAGAGCCCTTGATTGCCTGTTTCCTCGGGCGGATCTGGGGGACTCGGATATGAGGGAAGTTGTGTGTTGCCGATTCATGGGCCTGTCGGGAACGGCACTAGGCAGGGACCTGTGCTGCGTTGTTTGTGGAGATTTTTCTGAATTTCTTCATATGAAGAGACGCAGGCAGCAAGTGCTTTACACAGGCAGACTGAATCACAGTGAGACATTTCCTTTCCAGGAGAGATGTGGTTTCCACTTCCCAGCATTAAGGCACCAGCTGGAGAAAGCATTAAATCCCTTTAGGAGCCCTCCAGACTCCTGTGGGATTAGTTCAAAGGACTGAGAGTTCAATGGCATGACAAAGAATTGCATCCTCATGCCCTTGCCCATGGAAAAGCCACTTTGATAGAGCTGAAATATGGAATTTAAATGCAATGTATTAAGATCCCTTATGTAAGGGTCTCACCTGCAGACTTGTCCAGTGCTGGCCAGTGAGTCTGAGTGGGAAAAATTCAGATTCCTTCTACCTTCTCCTTTCCAAAACATATAGAAAAGAACCTATACAAGATGTACAGAAAAGAACATTGTTCTTACTGAAAAAGAGCAGGACTGGAGTTTTCTTCAAAAGCCCCTGCCAGGCTGGGTAGTGAATCCTGGTTTAGGACCCTGCCATCTCTGCCAATTTCTCACAGATGAGTGGAATGCACCCCACTCAAAAGAGAGAAGCAGCAATATGTTTTATTGAGGTAAATAATTATTTGTCAGAGTTCAATAAATTTGATGGAATTTAACACAGTTTAACAGTGGTTTGACAAGGTTCAATAAGTTGTATGGCTTATTAATTACTGCATAGAACAAACACACGAAGGAAAATTGAATTAGAACACACACAGAGGCCAGAGATGCAAGGGATAAGGAGGACCCTCCCATGGAGTCATGAGATTCCTAGACAACGCCCTAAAACTCCTAATGGAGCCCAGGTACAGCTGGACCTAATCTTAGTCCCAGACTTGGATATTAGTTTCTGTCTAATGGAATTATCTATATAAAGTTTATAGTAATTAATATTGATGCAGTCAATATTAGAGAATAGTTAAAATAGCCTGAAATAGAATTAATTTAGTAAAAAGACTGAGTGGTTGAGTTTCTCCACAGAGGCATAAGAGCAGCTTTGGGTTGCTGACTCCTAGTTCATGCCTGAGCAATGACCAAAGGCAAATCAGTGGTGGCTGCTGTGTCCTTCCAACCTTTGGTGCTTCTCTGGTGTAGCCTCACTCCTGTAAAACAGAGATATTTCTGAGGGGGTGAGACTGTGTCTGGATCCATAAACAAGAGCTATAGCACACTGAAATGGAGCTTTGTGGTAAATTCTCCTTCTTCCAACAGAAACATTAAATTGATTTGAAGAGAGAAAAAGGAAAAGACAATATTTTAAGGTTGATGGAAGCAATTAAACTTCATGTCTACTAGAATCCTGTGACAGACATGGTCAAAACATGTCTACTGGGTTTCTCTTTTTACCTGACTGTTCTTAACAGCTCAAAGAGAAATTTGGGGATGGGATTTCATCTCCCCTGTACTTTCTAAAGAGGCAGACACGACACCTCCAAAACTGGGAAAATCACAGGAAAATATTATATAAATCCAGTGTCGCGTAGCTCTCTCCCCCCTGGGAAATATTAGCCATATTTCCTAAGACAAATCAGCACACATTTAGCACAACTCACTGCATTTCCTCAAGAGGTAGAGGATTGAAAAAACACAGAGCCTGAAGTACGTGCTGCCCCCGCTGCAGCAGTTCACTGTGTGGCAGAAGAGACTACATTATGTCTGCTCAGAGTACATTACTCCCCTGGCCTCCTATTCCTCATCTAAAGTGGGCATTAAATTCAGACTGATTTCATCAGCAAAAGAAGGAACAAAACAAGAGAAAAAATGTCAGAAATGTTGCAACATGCTTAATTTAATTGGATTTACTGTTCTGAATCAGGAGAATGAAAGAAACATTAAACAGAACATGCCCAAATGTTAAGGCAGCATGAACAGCACCATCTGTCACAATATTTCTCTAGTTATTTTTAATCTCTTACATAGTTAAAATTATGTTTTCTTAGTGAGAGGAATTATTGTAGAACATTTATCTCTTATAAACAGGTGCTAAGGTATTTGTTATCACCCGGATCCATTAGAAAGAATAAATGACTAGACGCGAGGTAATTGTATACTCTTCATGCTCGGCACCACTCAATAGAAATGTCAGAATTGTCATTTTAGATCATACTAGAAGGTCTAGTGAGTTTGTAATCCTTCCTTCGAAGGTGGCCACCACCATGTGTGTCAGGGAAACCTTACAAAACAAGCTGTTTTGGGGAAAATGATTCTTCTTAAACCTTAAGTGGTTACCAACGACCTGAACTGAGAGAGCACACATTATTTTACCCCTTTTCTGTGTCTCTGAGCGTGTCAATGTGTTAAAACCCCACTGAATTCTTGCCTCAAAGGCCGCAAGGGGTCTGACCACCATTGCCCCAGTGAAAAGGTTACAGAAGGAGCTTGTGCAGACGCACAGGTACCTCAGTGGCACTGACTCCTGCACTGGGACGCCACCACTAGGAACTGTTGGCACTTGTGGTCAAACAGGGAAAAGCAGCCTTCTCACAGGGGAATGGTCTGCAGGTATATTAGGGCAGACACTTAGCTGGGGTGCACCAGCAGAGCTTCACTGATGTCAGGGGTGTGTACCAACTGAGCATCTGACCTGCTCTGTGCGTGTGCATGCAGTTTCAAATCTTGCATTTCTCTGTTGTGAAAATTATCAGAGAATAAAAACCAAATAAAAAGGTTTCTTGAGATAAGCACTTTAAAAACACACATAGAGAAGAGTTTCTGTTAGTACAACTTGTCTGATTTCAGTCTCCTTATCTCTTAAATTTTCCCTGGTTTTTGTGTCAAATTCCTCATTTCTGTAGGATCTAGTTTTGCTTTCAGATCACCTAATGAAGATGCTTTTTGACAAATACAGAAGCGGGGAAGCCAAATGTTTAAAGCAATTTTATTTGAGCTACATTTTCGTGAGCATACACCTCTAAACAGGCTATCGAGTAATCCTGGGCTGTTAATCCCCGTGAAATAGATGATCTGGCTGCAGAGCAGCTGGCCCTGTGGCTCAGTGACCAGCTCTGTCTGGATCTGACATATGCTGGCGAGCCCATGCAGTGGCAGTGCTGGCACAGGCTCTGTCCAAGCTCGTTAATTTAACCTCCTTCCCCAGCATTCCCGTGCCCGTGTAACATGATGTGCACCGGCAGGCACCCAAGCCTGGGGAGTCCCTTTGTGTCTGCAGGATGCCACTGGGGTATAAGAGTTCAGGGCCTAGGGGCAGGATGTTTAAGAATGCCAGATGCCTGATTATAAAATAGTACAATTTAATGGGCTGCCACAGTCCCAGTGTTGCCAAGTCTTGTGTTTTTATCATGAACCTCATAATATTTGATGTTGTACTCCAAGCTAAGGCATCTGAATATTTGGAATTATGGTCAAACTGTTCACAATTATGGAGGTTTTTTTAAAGGTTATTTTGTAGCTCCCTAGCAGTTGAGAAAAACTCACATTTGTGACCCTAAAAATACTGCTATCACCTGCAGTTTTGTAAATATTTGATACAGCCTGTGTATAATTCCTGTGTAAATACCTTGCGGATGCTGTGAGGAATAAAACCCCTCCTCTGGTAGTGATTAGGGTATCTCTTTGGGTAGCAATGGCAGCTTAGACGTGAGTTGGTTTGTGCTCTGCTGAGTCATGCAGCAGGGCTGACAGAAAAAAAAAATTAAGTATTCCAATCCTTTATAAAGTTGCTCAATAGAAATTAGGCACAGCCCCAAACACCTGCTGTTGTAAATGGATAATGCTAGAGAGATGGAAGTAAAAATATTGGGAATTTGGTCTAAAAAGTCTAGGAAAAGGCTTCTGTTTGTTGTAAAAGCATGACACAGTATCAAAATGCTTGAACTGTTTTTGGAAGACAGGCAAATCTCTCTTCCTTTCAGTGACTGAGTTTCCACGTTTATCCCAGTGGGAAGGAGAGTGCACAGCCGAGACAGCCTCCTGATCCCACCTGTATGGCAGGAACCCCCTGCTCAACCAGCCACCCTCTGACCCTCCCCAGCTGGCCCAGGAAAGGCCAACATTTACCTAACCCCAAATTTATTCAGTCCCTTGTGATTTGGGCTGCAAATGTGCTGCTTGCTGTAAAGCTGTGAGTGGATAAACACTGGATTCACTTTTTTTGGTTACAATTATCATACATCTCTTCAAACAGCTGCTGCAAAAGCCGAGCAGACACAAGTGTGTTTTAAATCCTGTAGGTACATGTGCCATAGAATTCACAGAGCTGGGACGCAGCTGAGAGACAGAAGTCCAATGACTGAACCAGAGGGCTAAGGCTTTGGGAAAGGGCACAACCCAAAATCTGTTACTGAAGGGGTTTTACCTCATCTTGCTTGTTCTGTTACCAGAGATGATAGGATTAGGATGGGAAACAATTCTCATAATGAAACCTTCAGTGTAAAGTTTTATGACTTTAATACATAAAATAAACTATATTTTTTGTCATAACTTTAAACATAAGATTTATGTGAAGTACTTTTATATGCAGCCACGTGAAAAGACACATTTGGTAACATGCCATCACTTTTGGAAGTAGAAAAACAAAGAAAAAGTGCTGGAAAAAATGTCCTGCCTCTGGCAGAAACCAGTTGCAAAATAGTTGCTTAATAGAATCCCTTCTCTGGACATTATGGAATTTAAAGGACCGGTTAAAAAAAAAACGAGCCAGGAAAATGTCCTATAAGAAGGCCTGTATGCACAGACACCAGTCCCTAAATGTAATTAATCAGCAAAAACCAAACCAAACCAATGAACAAACAAACAAACAAAAAAAGGCAAAAAAGCAAAAAAAAACCCCTTCTGCTGGGAAGAGTTTTTTTTAATTGTGTACTTCATTCCTTTTTCACAGACAGGTTATTTTTTTACTGACATCATGTCTCTTTTCTAAGAATTAATATAGATTGCAAACATAAATAATGTGGTTAATGCTTATCCAATGTGGATAGTTATCCAATTACTGCCTGCAAAACAGTAATGTCACAAATAATCTGGAAAGCAAGCCTGAAACCCTGACCATGGTGGAGTCAATGTAATTTTTCTGTGTGCTCAGTGAGGTCAGGATTTTTCTTGGAAGCACTTTACAGTAGCAAAAATGACTGTGGTCAGAAATGAACAGTAAAAGGGGTGGGTTTGTGTTTTCAGGTAAGGGAAAACCACAAAATCTTGACAAACAAGTGGTCTTAAAATACAGAATGACATTCCTGTACAATACAAGTGCCCTTTTAAAGCACACAATCAGCACTAAAAGACACCACTTACACTTCTACATTAATAACCCGCTCAGGGATTTATGGGTGAAACACACAGCATTGGGGAAATGTCAGTCAACAGAACAGATGTTGAAAGCTGTAAGAGGCTTATATGGAGATTATATTCACAATATATTTCAGGAATACATGTATATTCTGTCTTCAAATTCTATTAGCTGATGAGTGTCCATCAGCTTATGGGCACTAAGACTCATCTTCGAGTCTCGGGCCACAGACCCCAGAGAGAAACAGAGCCAGGAAACGAGGAGGCTCCTGTACAACCCATACCATTGGACAAAAGCCTTCATTTAAAAACACTTCGAGAAGTAGAGAAACAGGTCACCTCCCTGCCTGTTACTGTCACATCACGAGAATCTGTAAGTGCTGGCTGAAGACATAGGCAAAACTTAAGTAGCAAAGTGACCAATTTAATACAGACTCATAACTACCATGGAAGGTACCCATGAGAGATGGGAATTGTGAGCAGTATGCAGTCCAAAAGGCCAGCAGTAACATGGCCCAGTAGCCAATACTGAAGTCCCACTGCAAGACAAGAGAGCAGATCAGCTACTCTGAATACTAACAGCCTTGCAAAGGTAGTGACTTCGGAATAAGAAAAGGTGAAGAAGCCAGTTGGTGATTTAAATGGAGAAGTTTGAAAGGAGAAAAATGAGAGAAGAAACATAAACTGGTGTCCATTGCCTCATAATAAATGTGCTGTGTTTTTCCACTGCAATGACTTGTTTCTGTGTTGAAGCCCACAGTTTGAAAAGCAGACCAAACCAGAGGTTGTTAATTTGTTATGCTTTTTCCAGCAGAAAGAAAACAATTTGTCAAAGCATAGCCACTCTCCTTTATCATGGTTGTCTCTCATTTCCCAGCTGGATCTGATGCTGGAGTTTCATGGGGATGTAGCCCCGTGCCCAGTGCAGGACGGGCAGTGCAATGCACAGTGGGCAGGGGGATCTGTGACGGTTTAGGAAAGGCCCTGCCTACACCCCCATGTTGTGAGTCATTTAGGGCAGAGCTGCTTGAAGAAATTCTTGCAGAGATCCTACCACTTCCTCAAGCAGACTCTCTTACCTGGCTGTGTGGCTATGAGATAAGGAGGGTCTGTTTATTGACTCTTACCCAAAGTAGCTTGTTTGTTTTCAGTTGGATCCTTTCACACATGAAATGCTGGTCATGTGTTCAGCCCCAGGCAGAGATGAATGGGCACTGGTGAGAGGACAGTCCTGGCTGGGGGGCAAGAAGCAGTGAAGGCTGTTAACCTGACTTGGAGACTTCACCTGTCATGGAAGTGCTTCATATATGAAGTTTGCTAAAATGGACCCTGCTGTGCACAAAAAAAAAAAAAAAAAAAAAAAAGATATTGCCTTTCTTTCTTTAGAATATTGGGCATGGTTTAGTCATCTACATACTGATATAATATATTGTCATTAATAGTCTCATTAATATAAGCATTATCTTTCAGTACCTCTGCTGCTGTGCAGCTAAAATGGGCAATGTCTATACAGGGACTTTATAATGTTTTATAGAGGCTATTGATTGCAATAGAATAATATTCAGTAGCTTGTGATAGGTACTGTTTAATAAAACTTCTTGACTGTTTAGATTTTGTGGTTATTATTCATGGTGGTAAATTGGAGACAGCTGTTAAAATAACAAATAGATCTGATTCATGTGATTCTCTTTTTTTAATCTCTTTTTTGCATGTGTCTACTACACAGCTTCTTATTCAGCTTTGGCTGATTTCTGTCTTTTTATCTTGAACTACTAAAATTAGGCTTTATTCTTGGATCCTGTCAACACAATAGACAGATGTAGACCTTTGTTCATTAGCAGCAAAAATATCTTGAGACAAAAGCTAATGAAAACCTTTGTTGATGTACCGAATAGATACAGGAAGAATACTCAGGCCAAGGTGGTGCTAAACCATGGGGTTAAGTCTGAATCCTTGGGCCCCACTGAATTCAGCCAGGCTAATTACACAGTGAGTACTTTAAAAAATGCCTCAGCTTGCAGCAAACACTGAAAAAACTGGAACAAACCAAGATATTACAATTGGTCAGATACAGCTTACTGGACATAATGAAGAGAGAAAAGAGAATATTGGAAAATCAATTACAGACAAATATAAAATTGAAGGTTGTTATATATATATTTGTTTACATATTTGTTTACATAATTTTAGGAGGAGTTCTGTAATGTTTTTCAAGGATAAACAAACAATTCCAGTCCTTAGTGAAAGATAGTGCAGAGCTTTTTCCATGAGTAAAGGAGTTAGGTAGACAGGACTGAAACCAACAATCAGAATTGTAAAAGCAGGGTATAAATCTATGAGTGAATTGGCATCAGCTGTTTAGGAACACGAAAAGTAGGAGGACAAGAGTTACTGAATTAGATGTAATAGTGAGTGAGCCAATGCATTGTGTCCTTAAAATACAGATCTTCTATGTGATTTGTGTCCAAGTGCTGTTCCGAAAAGCACTGGAAGGAGCTCAAAGATTACTTTGCAACAGGTCAGTCATTGCTGCATTTTACAGTGATATTTAGGGAGCCCTTAGTAAATGATGAGGTACCTGATCTTTTTCTGAGTGAAAAATTTCTTCTCTTTCTTGAAGACATTTAAAAACCTCCTTACTCAGGAATTGTCTGCAAAAGAACAGGTGTTGTTTTTTGTTTTGTGAAAAATAGTGTTGTTGCTAGTTGCACACACAGTTCTATTAACCCACACTTTCACTGTCCAGGCATTCAGCTTCCACTGAATTCCATTCCTGGTAACATCCTTCACGTTGATGCAATGCTTCAGCTGAACCTTTTCCAGATTATACTAAATTCATGAGGTAGAATGACACTGCTTAAGGTTGCTCTGAAGTCCATGGAAAAATATCCATTAACTTCAATTGCTGCTGGTCTAATCCTTTAATGACAATGTAAGCCCACATTAAGAAGAGGAGGCACTGCTATTTTGGTGTATTTTCTAGCTCTCTGTACAGCAAAGGGGTCTGCTGCTGCATTTAAGGAGCAACTACTGACCTCCTTACACTTTGCACTTAGTGTCCTTCTTTCTGCAAGATCCCACAGCCCTTAGTGAGATATTGATAAGCTGAATTATCTCCAAAGAAGGCCCACTGTGGGCTCAGGCACCATGGCCCCTCCTCCACAGCACATCCTGCCCCGGTGTGGGCTCTGGGTCACTTGGCAGGGCGATGCTTTGCCACCACACGGCAGCTGCCTCTGGCCCCAGGTTACCTCTCCCACTCCAGCAGATCTCCAGCTACTCACGGCAACTGCAAAGCAATAAAACAAGTCAGTGTAGCAAGTGGGTGGACATTAGTTCCATGTGAAACTGCGAAGGGAACATAATTACTGTAGGCAGTGTATAATTGCTGAGTGGAATCTGGCTTGAGCTTCATGGGCTAAAGCTTTCCTTTAGAGACAAGTACTGTTGAGATTAAAGAGCATCACCAGTCTGCACTTTTGTTTTAGATTTCGGATGAAAGATGGTTAGTTCATGAGCTCCGAGCACCATGATGGGACATTAGTTCCTTCATCTGTCACCTGCATGAGTGCTATTTCATGTTGCACTTGAACATGTGCAGAGATAGAGTCTCACTATTCACTATAAAGTTATGCACCTTTGAAAGCTGTTAAACCAGACCCTGCACCTTGTTTTATTAAAGTTCATCCTGATCTTCTGCTTTCTGTTGCCTACCTCCCAGAAACAAGGAGACTTCAGAGGGATTTTAATACATTTAGCCCAGGGTCTTCTGTTAGTTTTTAAAACTTACATATTATTTTGTATTACCTTGATCAAGGTATCAAGAGAGGACAAAACAAGAGATGTCTTATGCTGGTCATTCAGTAATATATATTAATTTAAAATTAAAATTAAAAATTATTTTAAATACATTGAAAGGTTCTATAGTTCCAGTTCTAAGGTCTAGTACATTGATTATTCTGATTGCACTGCACTGAGAGTTATCTTGGTCACAAATACAGAGCCAATTTCCATGTGAAAATTTTGTAAGCAAGCACTGAACCTGTGCCCTTGTTTTATGCGTAGTGCTGAAGCCTTCAATTACTCTTATTATGTTTGGGGTTTGGTACACCTAGTATATGCACTTTTATTATAAGCAAAGAAAAAGTATTTCAGAAAGAGACCAAATTTTCTGGTCTTAAAGTACAGACACAGGATCCATGAAAGCTGGACTTGAAGAAATATGAGCATCCAAAGGTAATGCAAAGCCTTTATGTTGGTCTTTCATAATGCTGAGTGACTGATTTCACAAGCTGGACATTTCTCTGATGCTGAATTTTTTTATGAAACTATATATATATGTTTCTGAAAATGTAGGAAATGTTTGGAAGATTAAAAGGTAATCTCCTTGCTCCAAAATCTTCCTGTCTAATTTGAGATGTAACTAAATATGAGTAACTGACAAGAGATATTTAGAAAGCCAAAAGATATGGCATTGGCTCTGGAAAATTGCTGATGGCTGGTGTGGACTAATAGTGGCCAATTGTAGATGGGGAAACCGATGCACAGAGAGGGAAGGAGCGCACAATAGCTGCGATTATCTACAGAACTGCACTGGTGCCCCTGTAATCCCTCTGCAATGCTCTCTTCGCCTTTCCTCTTTTCTTGCTTAAAACAGTTCCTTTTCATTAGATTATCTAGCATAGGAAAGGGATTCTTTAGAGCATGAAGTAAGATAGATAATATTCCTTGCAATGAAGCAATCTTCACAAGAAATATATTAATTTTCAGTGCAGTTGTGCATTTAACAATAGTTTCCTTGTCAGTACAGACTGGGGATTTTTTGTATTGTGGGACAATCAGTGACTTTAGACCTGGAAAGCTGTGTTGGGTATGAGAAAAGAGGGAAGAAAGCAAGTGTTAAATCATAGCTGATATGATTTATGGCTATGTTTTTTCACATCATCATTATTTAGCTGCTGTGACATTCAGTCCATGAAAAAAAAAATTGTGTGGGTTTTAACACCTGAAGGCATGAACAGAAATGTGGCTTGGGTTTTTTTTAAATTTTATTTTACAGAAAGAGAAAGGACCAAGATTGACAGCACCTGGGAAGAACAATGCTTTTCTTCACTGCACAGTATATATAGCAGAGGAAGCAGTTGTAGAAACATCCTTGAAAAAGGCCAAAAACACAATGCAGGGGGCTTTATCATGGAAATAAAAAGAAATTCACTCCTATGCCTTCCATGTTCCTGATCTCTCTATTCAGATTGCTAACAAGGCTGTTGAATGACTAAGGCCTGCACATTTCTGCCCATCTGTCTGCTAAAGTATATTAACTTATGTTGCATGAGCCACCACACACTCAACAGATGGTAACAGCTCCCAATCACTTCTAATTTAATTCAGCTTTGGACTGATAACCCCAAGCTCCCATGAAATTTAAAGGGAACCTTTTGTTGAGCTGATAAAAGTACAAAGCCCTTTCATGTTACCATTCTTCTGAACTGTTATCTGTGTCATAGGCGGTTTCACCAAACTTTCCTTTGGTTTGGCAAAAGAAAGACATTGAGCCAAATTACACTGCGCTGATGGAGATTTGTAAGTGTAAATGAAATTTTATGGTAGATTCCTTTTGGTACCTGGAGCAGTGTTCCCATGTCTGTGGGCACCAGAAGCCTGTTCTGGGCTATTTTCATCACCAATGCCTCCTGTTCACCTTCATAACCAAGATGCAAGTGTGTTAATAGGTCCTGACTGGGTTTCTGTGTAAAATGCCCAGTCTCAACATAGCTGAGAGCAGAGGAACTCATAAAATGAAACACAGACTTCAGCCACCTCATATGCCTTGCCAGCTCTAATTTTGGTGTCCACACTAACACAGAATACAGTTATCTATGGGTCATCTTATGGTAAACAAGATAAAAATTAAATCTCTAAGATTAATATCCATAATGTTTATGGTGTACTGAAACCTCAAAGAAGAGGAAGAAATAATTTCTCTTAAAAAAAAACCAAAACAAACAAACAAACAAAAAAAAAAAGAGGGAAAAAAGCCTTAATACTTTAAATTTTGCACTATTTAATCTCCTTCTTAAGGAAAAAAGTATTGTATTGCAGTGAACACTATCAAATTCACATTATCCTAAGAATCCTTTAATGAAGTTCTGTGGTATGTTTGTGTGAGGAGCATCTCCAGCATGGAGACCTCCTGGGACCGAGTGCCCTCCCTCCTCCCTGGCTGAGGGACTGTTTTCCTATGGGATGCCCCTGAGCCATCCTTCCGCCCTTTGTGTGGAGTGACCTGATCTGCTGGGTGCCTTTGAGTGAGGGGTGTGCTGTGTGCTGTGTGTGTGAGTGCAGCTTTGGGCCATCGTTCCTGTCAGTGCAGTAACAATATCCCTGATGGGCACAGCAGACCTGGAATCTGTGAGATGTCACTGGAGCATCGTCATGGTTACCTCCTTGTTTGTCAGTTTTGGCCATGGTTTTTTTTGGGAATTAAAGTTTGTCTGAGTTTATCATGTGCATATACCTCCGTGACAATGTTTTGTATCAAATAGCAGCAAAGATTTGTCTGGACCTATTAGTCAGATATATATTTTATGAAAATAGCACCCCACTTCAAAACGCTTTTATCCCTCTGAGAGCTTTTGCATTAATAAAATGCCAAGGATAAAGATCATTCAAATGCCTCAGGTAGCCCTTGATATTAAAGAGCTGTATTAGCAGGCTATTAAAAAAAATAAGTTTCCAGAACTTATGGTTAATCTTAGCATTCTGGTTTTCTTTAACAGTGAGCTTCAAGGCAGCTACTTGAACTCTGGGAGATGTTGCCCTGAGTTCAGACATGGGGTTATTCTGTTTAATGGTAATTTTGTTCTATGTGAAAGAGTTCACTGCATTTCTTTTACTTTCATTTTAACAGTGCAGAACCCAAGAGCTCTGCATTCTTCACTGAATGGAAGATAACATTTTGTATTTCTCAAAAGGGTAGAAGATTAATTTTGCTGATTTTTTTCACTATATTCAAAATAAACCAGTTTGATGTATGTGTGATTTTGTTTTTTATGGCTGTGAGAAGTGTAGGGATGTTAATACTCACCATCTGCTATAACACGTGCATGGCAAAAGTAACTTGTTTATAGGTACCTTGGAAAAAACAAAAAAAGGAAACAGCATTTTTTTGTTATTTCATAAACACACGTGTATATATGAAAAGTATTAATGAATAAGTACAATTAAAATGTAAAAAAAATATGTTTTATCCTATACATAAAGATGTCTAGCTATAATATTAATATTCTTAGTTCTCTCACTACCATTTCCAGATATCCACCACAGGGGTAAGAGAAGAAACCCTCTGAATGCCCCAATCCACCATCTTTTGCATGTCTGCAAAGTGCTGTAAAGCACAGAAACCTACAGCAAGTGAGAATTTATAGGATCAGGCCTTAATATGATTCGGACAATTCAATTGAAGTAATTACTTTAATCTCTTTTGATTCTCTTTTTTTCACTTGACTTTTTTCATAATCACTTTGTCTCTGCAGGAATCCTTGCCTCATCAAGCTTTGTGCACCTTTATTTTTCTTTTCAAATGGGCTGAGATGAGTCAGTCTAAAAGAGAAAGAATGAAATATATTTTTAAAAAGCATCCTCTCTTTTCGATTTTTTATGTACAATGTTACAACATAGGCTTAATTTCTCACATGCTTCTATATCTATGTCTCAGAATATAGTATCTTAGACTTCTTGACCAGTTTTCCATCCTACCCTGACAGGCTGAGGTCAACATTCACTAGAAAAATACTATTGCTAAACTTAAGGTATGACGTTGCGGACAGATGCCATTGATATGAGAATGAGTAGTAGGTAAGTTGTGTTTTGGAAGTCAGGCTACATGATCACAGGAGTTTCCAATTACAAGAATCTGTAAAGAGGATAAACTGCTCGTCTCCCTAATCTGGATCTCAACTAGAGCTATATTTGGAACATCTCTTATTGTAGGAGATGATTCTATGAAGTCATTATTATCTTCATCTCTGATTGTAATAGATGGTTCAGTGTAATAATTAAAAAACTGTTCTTTTGACATTTCAGCACTGCTGAGAGCCCCATCCTCAGGCCCATGCCTTTTTATGTGAGGCACTGTGTAGACAGTCAGTAGAAGAAGCCCTGACCCCATTTCCTAAAAGAAGAGTCCTTGGCAGATCACTGCTCTCTTCTTTATCTCTGTTCATTTCTGCTCCTGTGCCCTGAAGGGAGTTACATATCACACAAGAGTTCAACATATTGGCACTTCTCTTATGCCCTTTTCTACATCATGGACAGTTCATTAAACTGTAATTTAAAGCCAGTTTTGAACAAGCAGGGGTAATTGCCAGAATTTTAGGTTGGGAGAGAAGTGCCTTTCTAGGTTAAGTAGTAAATAAAATAATTTCAACATGAATGTGAGAGAAGGAGACATCCAGACCTTGACTAGATGTTATATGAACCTTCTATAAATTATTGACCAAAGCATATGCTTATTTTCTCCCCCCTACATTCTATTTGATATTTTCTTCAAGTAGCTTGATATGGGTTGGGGCAGAGGGGAAGAACCCTCTGTCTCTAAGTGGTTTTGCAATCTCTGCCCAATTAGTTGTCTCTCTTCCTAGACCAGACTTCACCACACTACCCTGGGGAATTCTGGTAGATGTGAGAGGTATCTCTGCTTGCAAATTATTAAAACATCGAGGAAGACAGTCCCGGCATCCTGGTCCTGCTTTAATGATTTGGCTGCTGCACTATGTTAGTCCTCTGAAAACAGCTAACAGTGACAAATAACTACAAATTGCTTAGCTTTTGCTTCCCACATACAAAACTTCCCTGTACCTGAAAATCGGGGGGGGAAAAGTATTTTAAGCAAATGGTCATTTCAGTGGGGCTGGAAGGACAACTTGCACTGCAGAACTAATTCTGCAGTTCTGTTCCTCCTCTGAAATAAATCTTCAGCTCTCAAGTGACTTGAATGCAAATACACAAATTTATCTTGTTTAATTTTAAACCTACTGCTTTTGGCCATCTCTCTGGGAAGTGTGACTCCACACATTTCGATGGCAGTTGTAGCTTGATATGCAAGCTCACCACCATAAGATGGAAAACCTTGGATATTCAGGTTAATATAATTCATGCCTTATTTTTAATTTTGCTCCTCAAAGAGGAAAAAAAATGTGTTCCATACTGGATTGTTTCTAAATAAAACAGGAAGAAACAGAATTGAATTTTGTTTTGTTTTATTTTTTCAAGGTTTTTTTATACTTGTTGTAAATGGGCCTGCCTGGTGATGAAGCATTTCCAGAACTGAAGGTTAAATACACATAATGTGAAACAGCATCTCTAAAATGTTAGGACTAGCAAGATTTAAATACTGAGTAATGTTTCTTGTTGTAGCTGAAGCTTAGAAGAATGAAACAATTGCTGAAACTGTTTGACCTCACTAAGCCTGTAAACAATATGCATTTTATGTTTAAAAATGTCACCACTTCAACCACTGGCATTAGGAACATTTGGCAAGGTGCCTGTAAATGTGAACGAATTGGGCTTGGCCTATGCCTCCTTGGGAGTCACTGCTACAGTGACTTTCAACTAAGAATGAAGCAGAACAGCTGCTAATTTTTGAAATAATTCTTTGTTCATGTCACTTGCACTTTCTGAGCCTCCTGCTTTGATGATCTTTTGTAGAGGAATACATCATTATTGCACTGATTTTCTTCTCACACTATCTACATAAATTTTAAATCAAATACTTTGGTTGCTAAGAACAGTCAAGTTGCAGACCCAGTATCACCTGGACTAATCCATTAAACCTTCATGCTTTAGGTGTGAATCTTGTAATTCTGTGTGAAGCTTGTAATTCCTTTTGGCTAGTGTTGAAACACTCAAAGAGATGGTATTTCAAACTTTCTTTCCTGGTGTAGCTTAGTATGCTGAGTGTGTGCAATGAGAGTCCTTCTGCTTAACAAAGCAGGGACCACAAGAGCATGCATTGAGGCTGTTTGAACCTGAGATAGAATGATTTTCAGCCATTGTGGATCATCATAAAGGGGTATTTCCTGCCACTTGCCAATACATTTCATGTGCATGTTGCATCAGCCTACATGAGCTGGAAGGATGTGAAAAAACCCCACAAAAAAAAATAATGGTTCAAAGATGTCATTGTGTATTTTTTAATAGGATTGCACAGTAAGTTCTTTATCTGAATTAAACCTCTTTAAAACCTTCTAGTTTCCTTGAATCTTGAGTTTTAGAGGAGTCCCTGGGTTCCTGATTTCATAATTTATCTTACATACTCATGCCAGTATGTTGGAAGAGGCCAGAGTTCTCGGTCGTGACGATAGCCCTGGGTGCCTGGGTGCTTACACCAGCACCCCCATACAGCCTCTACCAAATGCACCATGCATCAGCTCTCTTCCAGGCATGAAGTCCACCAACCATGTCGTAGCATGCAACCTTCACAGGAAGAGACTTCATGGTCCTTACTGCCATTATATGGAGGCAAATAACTGCTATTTTATTTAGTAGTGAAAAATACAGATGTGAGTTTTATCACAGTAGAACAAAGACAGTTTCAGAGATGGGAAACAAGCAATCAAATGATAAGTTAACAGAGTGCAGAAAGACTGACCTTTCTTGTTAGGAAAACAAAACCAAAATAAAAAAACCCCAAACTCAAGTCTAGGAAATTCTCCAGGAGATGGTTCCCTAACATCATATAAAAATGTCATAGGATCATCTGGGAGGGATCTTCCCCCTACATTTTGTGAAAAAGTTTCAGATATAACCTACTAAATGAGGCATATTTAGGCACTGCAGGAGCAGTTTGCTATGGCCAATGCAATATTCAATGGATAAACATGGTGGGCCCCAGAGTCATCTTACATAAACTGGTGTGGCTGCCTTGAGATCAGAAGGGATCTGTCTATATCAGCAGCTGAGATTGGTTGTCATTTCCAAGACTGTCAAGTCCCAAAACCCATTTAAAAAAAAAAATGTGTAAAAGGAGGAAATACTTACATGCATTTCTCAGCTGTTTTTATAAATACTTACCAAACTTGTCTTCCACATAAAATATTAGTAGTCAAATTACAGACATAACATGCAATTCTGTAATGTGAGATCTGCCTATCATGGTCTGTAACAAGGATCAAAGAATCCTGAAACTGAAAAAGACATTGGTGACTTGCAAGGGATACAAAACATTGCTTTTCTTTCAAGAGTAACAGCTGATTTCAAAAAAGCAATGGTTTTGAAGGTAGATCCCCACTGTATAAGAGAGTTGCCAAAATGATTGCTATCTAAATTGGAAAATTGGGCAGTAGAAACACAGGCAAAGATGCATGATCCTGGTCACGTTCCAGATTGCACCCGAGTTGCTTGGGCCTTGCCCCAGTGTCAGTGACTACAGATTGATCCCCACAGCAGTAATCAGTTCTGTAGCTTTTGTGCAGCTTAAATTTGGAAAGGCATCCTGTTCCTGTGCTTTGCCTGCCTGCTGGCTCTGTTTCAGGAAAATTATCAAGGAACAGTAGTCTGCATGCAATTACCCCTTGGAAATACCTCCTTGTGGCTCAACATTTGTGACAGGTCTACTTTAAAGACTATAGATTGTGGTGTAGTCTCATGGCGCTGCTGGAATGTGACTCCAGTGACAGTCTCACAAGATGGGGCAAAAACAATGTCTATCAGCAGAAAGAGCAAATAGAACATGAGTTTGTACAGAGGAAGGCTTTGGGTAACCTTACAGATTTTGGAGTGCAGAGAGACCTTTTATTGGTTCCTAACTCTCAGTGTTTTCAAACACTTATGAAATCATCTGTTCAAACAATTCTGGTAACTTAAGTTTGAATATATAATTTATATGATATGTATCCTCCCTTAAAAAGATGCTGTATGCTAGGGTTCATTCCCTTTCCCAAAGTGAAGATATTCAATACACACACACACACACACACACACGAGCTATCTGACACTAATGACCTTACTTAAAGGATGCAAAACAGCAAAATAAATTAAGGCAATGGGGGTGGTGATAGGGAAGATGACTACTGGGGGATTTGACACAGAGGTGACCTGTTTGCTCCTCTGACTACTGCGGAGCTAATTAAACACAGCATCCCTAGAAATAAAGTGCTGGAGAGACAGAGTGAGTAGTCAGTTGCTCTCACTGCATATGTCACTTGGGATTATGATTATACCCATTGCTAAAAGGCAGTTGAATAAGCAAATGTTGTTCTGCAGGAAGTAGGAAAAAATTCCATCTATCCTACTGTAAAGCCAGACATGAAATGTATAATTCTGGTAATGAGCACTGGAAGTATGATCTATGTTTTAAGCCATTTGAGTTATTTTTTAAGCCTCCCTTCCCCTACTCTCTTTAAAGAGAAGGAAAAATGATTTTATGTAACAAATGCATTTTGTTGATATAAGAGTGTATATCTCAGGCTGAAAACTATCTCAGTGCTTTAATGCTTTGGGGCTTTGTTAATTTTGTTCCTAAACTCCTCCATCACTGGCCATGCTTCCTCAGCCCCACACCCTGGGCAGTGCAGATCACCCGACTGAGGATTCCTGCAGGGAACACGTTTGAATCCCAAAAGACTTTGATTCATTTTTGCTTTTATTTTTGCACTGCTTGCTTTTTTTCCCCAAGGATCTGACAGGACTGCTACAAACCCCCAAACCTTCAAAACTGTGAACCATAACTTTAGCAGTAACATGTGGGCTGTCGGTGTCACCACTGGTCTGTGAGGTGACGCTTGTGCTCCTTCAAATCTGGGATGTCCCAATTGCTTTGGCCCAGGGTAAATGCTCCAGCCAGAGGTAGGGATGGGGCTAGAGGTGCATGGAAGCTTTGGCTTTCCCTGGGGTAGGCTGACAAGAGGCTGCCTGCCCCAGGGAAGGGGAGAGAGAGGGGAGAAACTGGTCCTGACAAGTGCCTCATGTCTGGGCTGATCCTCTGGGACATGCAGGTGGATCAGAGGTGGTCTCTTCATGTTTCCTGAGAGGAAGGTGTGTGGACCCAGTGCCATGCCAGTGTTTTTCTCTCCTGGGCTCTCCTGGTTTACTTACCTGTTAACTTTGCCCAGGTCTTTGTGCCTCCATGAGTGTGACAGTGCCTCACATTGCCCCCAGCCTGTCTCTGGCAACATATTGTGCAGTAAACACACAGATTTTCGGCTCATTCTCTTCTGGTTGCCCTGTTTGTGTGGGGATGTCCCCTTGTTCCTGTCTCCTGCATGGCCCAGTCCTGCTCCTCTCCTCAGGTGAGTTGAATACAATGAGGGCTTCTGTATTTTTCTCCCCACTGGCAACAGTTGATCCTAAACAACAACAGAAGAGCTGAGCGTGTCCTTTTCCCTTTATATATTCATGTTATTACTGCTGAGACCCTGAGCTGGTGTGTGGATCACAGCAGTGCTCTTACACTGTGCCAGGCACACCTTGTGCCCTGTGCCACAGGCTGAAAGCCTACAGATGTTTGTTTGGCAAAGCCACACAAGACCACCTTCTCCGTGCCCCCTTGTGCTTCACCGCAGGCACAGAGAGTTCCCTTCGTCCCGCTGTGCCCGGGGCAGGGCGGGCAGCGCAGCCCGGCTGACCCCGCTGCGAGCGCACCCGCACCTCTGCTTCGTGGCTCTGTGGGCTGGAGCATCGGGGGAGACAGTGTGACATTTCAAACAGTAGCAAGGGATGGGTCCATAGCTGTGGATGCCCCGCATGGAGAGCGGAGTTGCCATGCTGTGTGAGGGAAGTAATGTTTCCCCTGTTTCGCCTGAGCGAACTCATTGGGATGAAATTGAAGCCTGTTTCCTGCTCCTAAACGCTCTCTGATTCTGCAACTGTTTTCAGCACTCTCCTGGGTCCTCTTCAAATACGTATCTAAATCAAACAATCTCTCACCTCCTTGTTGGTCTTTTCCTCTGGCAGTGTTTTTGCTGGATGGCTCTCGGGGCCCAGCCTTGTCCCTGTTATCACAGGCGGGGACGGCTCGGAGATCATCAGTGGGGGACTGCCCGGAGTCGGTAGAGAAGTAGGAAAACAGATCAAGGGGGCTGTGAAAGCACAGTTCTGCTGCTTAAATCTATTTATGTACGAAGCACAAAGACCTGGGCTTTTGTTTTACCCCTTTTCTTCTTTTGGTTCTGGAAATGAAGTAGGGAAGAAAAGACTGCTTCTTCCCACATCTTTGGGAGAGTTGGTGGCATTCCCACTGTCCTGTTTACATGGGGGTTAGAGCTGCTGCTCAACGTTATCCAGGACACCATAGGCACCTTCTGCAGGGGAGGTTCAGCCAAGCCTATGCCAGACAAACTCCATATGCTAAGATGGTTTTCCAAAGGCTATTTTAGCCCTGTGTGTGTTCTTTAGCTGCTCTAGTGCAATCAACTCGTTCTGTGACTGAAGTCTGAGGTCAGCAGGGGCACCTCTTCCACTTTCTGTCAGTGGAGGGAGCTGATGTGTGCACTGTTACTGGGAAAGGAGTATATTCTTTGAATTCTTACAAAGGAGTAGAATCATAGTTTATGGCACTCATCTTTAGTACTTCTTTTAAACAGAAAAGCACATTGCTTAGTCCTGAAGGCTTTTGTGACATCCATACTAAAAAAATTAAACAAACCCCCTGGAAATTAGGAGACCTTGTAATTACTACCTTTTCCTCTTTTTCCTCACTCTCCTCTCTGTCTGCAATTGCTTCTGCACAATAACTGTCTCCTTCTCAAATACATTATCTCAGAGGTGCTGCCACCATCACTGATGGGCTCGACCTTGGCCAGAGGTGGGTCCATCTTGAAACCAGCTGACATTGGCTCTGTGGGATATGGGGGAAACTTCTGGAAGCTTCTCACAGAAGCCAACCATGCAGCCCCCCTGCTACCAAAACCATGCCATGCAAACCCAATACAATATGGTGCAAGGAGAAGCTTTAATACTTAGTGGAAAGTCAAGTCCTATGCAAAGAAACTACTGCCTGTGTTATACAAAGAGATGTGACACCATCCATGGAGCCTCTCCTGGGCCAGTTTATGGCACTGAACTCTCTTGGAGCTATTGGACTTAGAAGCTGTGTGGTGGATGAAATTCTGGATGTCATTACATAGACTGCTGAGAGAAATGCTTTAGTTGCTGTAAATTCTGGCTGTCCAGGCTCTTGCAAAGGCAGCTACTTTTGATATACATCCACTTCTCTGCACCTGAGCTTTCTGAATATGACATGTGGTGTCAGTCCTGTTGTGTTTGTCAATACCATCTGCACACTAAAACAACTGGGGCTGATCAACTGAGGAGAGAATAAAGATCAATTTTTTTGGTCTAATTCATTACCCTAGTTTCTACGGGAGTCTTCCTGGACTACTTTTTCACAGGCTATTCTGTTAAATCTTTCTCATTTTAACCAGTTTACATTAACAGTGGTATGAATTCATTCATACTGCTGTGCTATTTGTAGACACTCAAAAGGTGCTTAATTTCCATTGAAAATATTCATATGCAAATGTTCCATATTTTTGAAGTGGTTGCAGTTCTGCTGAGGAGGTAGATCCGCCTCTATTATACCACACAACAGATTTCTTTTATATTTAGATTTTTACTCTGAGAAGAGAGCAATGTACTAGCTGAAAATTGGTTGACTACCAAAATGAAGTACTAGCTTTGGATTGTCAAAATTAGACATTTTTAAAAAAGGAATTTATAGCTCCCAGTTTCTGTCTTGTTGGTGTTACTGTGATCAAGAGATGCTGTCAGGGCTGTGGCTGCAGTCTCTGCCAGTTGTCCCTGCTTTGTTGCAGGCCTGGCCATGCTCTTTCTGTGTAGCTCAGTGAGGTGATGTACTTTTGTAGTGTTTCAATGAGTGAAGACATCTCTGTATCATGTGGCCCAATGCTGCTGGTCCCGTGGCAATGAAGAGATCTGTTTAGGAGAGCAATACTCTGGCTTTATGAAAAGGGAAAAAGAAAAACCTTGACATTTTTAAATATCTCTTTAGAGAAGGACTTTGCATTTTGTTTTTGTTTGTTTGTTTTTTTTAAACTAGTGTAAACTGTTGAAGGAGATTTTTTTTTAGTCTTGAAGTTCTCTGATGTTTTCAGAATAAATATAAAGCAGCAGGAGGCATTGACTTTAAAAGGTACAACTTCTGGGCTGTTGCAAGACTGGATGTATAATTATAGTTCTATTTCTTACACTGAACCATTCTTTCTTGGTGGCAGACTGGCATTGCTGAGTCTGAGTAGTGTTTTGAGCTACACCCAAACTGGTAGCAGAATCTGCACAGTTTAACAGAGTTTAATCTTTAAGGATCTTTTGTTTTCCAACTAGATGTTTGTTTTGAGATATGCAGTATTTTTTTGTCAGTTATTTGCATGCATAGGATTACTTTGCTTTTAAACTGAATAATTTGCAGAGAGAAAAATATTTCTAAGATGGTAAAGCGTTAATATTTCTGTAAGAAAAGGAAACTCTGAAAGTGTCTTTATGCCATAAATGAATGGGTAGACATTCATTAATGTGGACTGAAAACCTCCATCTGATGCAAAAAATCTTGTTATGGGTCAGTTTTACAAGCTGTTGAAACTCTGTGAAAATCAGAATGATTGGAAGTAAAACTATCAGTGTAAGGAGATGTGTCAGCTCTTGCAGGGGATGTGATTGCAGATGTTCATAGGAAGAATGTTAAATCCTTGCCCTGACATGAATTTTTATAAACCTTTCTGCAAGCAAGATGAAACAAATGAGGTAATACACTTGTTTCAGTATTCTTCACATTTGGCTCAGCTAAAAGTAGTGCTTTAAGTCAGTATTATAATACATCAGAGCATTAGATTTTATGGGTGAGAAAATAACTTTCCTGTCCTATGGAATACGAGCTCTGGGGACTCTTCCTGTTCAGCAACAGAATGAATCTGGAGCCTTTCAAAGTCAGTGTGTATTTTTTCTTTGGGTTTTGTTTCCTTTAAATTGCAGTATTGATGGGGAGCGTAGAAACAGCAGCAAAACAACCAGAAGCTGGAGATTATGGAGTTGGGATATTGACTGTTCAGATTTTAAGTTCCTCATCTGAATAGTGCACAAAGTGGGGATTTTGGAGGATGTCAGGTATTCAGAATGGCAGCCTGACTGCAGGGTTGGAAAGAATAGCTTTAAAGTGTGATTTTTTATTTTTGTTTTAATTTTTGAAGTCCTCTGGATACTCTTTGTGAGACAAACAGGCCATACCTTGTTAGGGTTCATGTTCTCATGTGAGGCCCAGACAACTCAACACACCAATATGATGATCAAGAGTAGCCAATTTATTAATTATACACTAATCCTTTTATAATATTCTTCTACTGCAAACACAAAGAGAGGCTACATGTCATTTGCTAAGCACACTTGTCTGTCAATTCCTAACCATCTTCTGATAGGTGGTCACCATCTCTCCTTATGCTGGCAAGTCCCCAAACATACTCTTGTTTTCTACAATTGTTTTTCTCTCTTTTCAGCTTTCCCAGGCCTGGCACAAGGACACAGGTGATGTTTTCCACTGCTTTCCCACATCTGCAGCAGCATCCTCTTAAAGCCAAAGCTGTCCATATTCCAGCAATCCCCAACAATACCTCTGGGTTGTGTGCCTCTTGCAGCACTGCGTGTGTCCATCCATAATAAATGCCTGCAGTTGGATGCTGCACAAAGCTCAGCCTGCACCTCTCTGTCTCTCTCCAGTGGCTCACCACAAGCCCAGCAAGACTTGGGAAGTTTTACAACAAAAGTGTGAAAAAGGAGGGCTGAGAACACCGGTGGTATTGGTTTAACTTCTATGCAGCTCCTGGGAATAGTGTGTGTTGTAGAGGTTGGCAAACAGTGTCCCTTCTGTTTTGGAAAGTTCGATCAAATGAAAAAGAAAAGTATAAACTTCTTGGGAGGAGAAGAACATATGCAAGGAATAAACACAAATAAATCAGAAAACAGAACATTTTATTGGAAATACTGTGGTGATTCCATGTGCAAATAATTCCTTAAACTCTATAGTCAGAACTTGCTTACCAAAATGCCTTGTGGCATCCCAGTGTAAACGTGAAATATAATCTGTATAGGGATACCGGAACTAAAGATGCACTGAGGGCTGTTGTCCTTGCTTTAATTTGGGAAGGACTAATTAATCAGATTAGATCTTTTGGACAACAATAAAATTCTGTTTTGCTGTCATGAAACACTAGACACAGTTATTGCTGCCATGAGTTTTTAATTTTTAAAGTGAGGGAGCAAAGATTGAGAATGGGATGCAGGAACAGGAAAGAGCACTACTGGAGCCGTAATAAGGAAGGAAATCCAGCATGCAGGAGCGGTTCCTCTGTTTATAAAGAAAGGATTATAGAAAGTAAGGCATATGTGCTGCATGACTGAAGATCAATATGAATTCCATCTCCTTACAGGCATATTGATCTTGAACACGTACATCACTCGTAATCTCCCTGCTGTAACGGGCAAATGAAAGTATAAAAAATGAGGATGGCAGGACTGTGAGTTAGGAGATTAAAGGAGAGAAATGTTAAGAAGTGAACACTTTTGATCCCTGGAACGTGAAAAGCACAAGGTCATCTGCTGTTGTGACTAGGTTGACTATAAAAGCTAAGTGACTCATTGATTTCATACACCTACCCTGTAAAATATTTTGGTTGGTATCATATAATCTTCCTTTCCATTAACCGGAACTGAATCACTTTATAAGCAGCTTGAGTTTTAGTGTATCAGTCAAAGATTGATTGTGCCTAGGAACTGTGTCTAGGTTTGGGAGGACACTATTTATGTGTTTTTAAGAGTTGAGGAGATAGTAAGAAAAAAATTGTAGGCATTTCTGTGAATTGTTAAGTGGCATTTTCTGTGTTATTTGTTTTTTGTTTGTTTTGGTTTTTGAAAGTGACATTCAATAAAGAGCAAAGGTCTTTAGAATACAAGTCTTTCCACTTCTTTGAAGTTAGTAACACCAGTAGAATCGGCCTTGTTTAGATCAGTGTCATTCCATGAATAAAACCAAATGACATCTCTGAGTTGGTTGTGACTAATTGTGCAGTTCACATGGATGAATATAAGCAGGTGAGTCCTTGTGATACAAACACAGGTACTTAATCTTTTGTAGAAAATGAGGAGATTTGTTATAGAATTTAAAACCCTTTCTTTCCCAGACCAAGCAAACCTTGCCCCAAAAATGAGCTTCCCAGACAAACTCCAGGGATGTTCACTGTGTTGAGTGTACAGGTGAAAACTGGGTGGAGGCTCTAGTGCAGGCCCTGAGCAGCCCGCTTCATTATTTGTGTGCTCAGAGTTACTATATTGTCCCCACTGCATAGAAAGGAGTCAGGTGATGGGGTTATGTCAGTGTGGTACTTAAAAAGATTGTGTTGGAGACGTATGCAGTGAGTGACACATGGATGGTATTGAGAAAATTGCTTTGAATAAGAAATTCAGTGATATTTCATACTGATGTGGAGTCATGCATGAGATTCCTAATTAAGCAGCATCAGCAGGGTTTAACTGTGGTTGAGCATGGGGTCTGGCCAGCTTTTCAGGACTTCTGCATGGGCCATGGCTGTAGCTGCCCTGCTTAAGCCCTGAGTCTTGTACAAAGTTCTGTTCTTTCACAGACTTTCAGAACCCCATGTGAATGATTCACTGCAAAATGCTGTGTAATGATTCTGCCAAGTTCAAAAGGGAAGTTGAGAAAACAGAGAAAAATGAGGGATGTCAGCAAGTATAACTCTCAGCACACCTCTGCAATATTTTTTTCCTGACTGTGGAGATGAAGATGTCTTTTGTTCATGTCTCAGCATTTATTCCCAAACCAATGTTTAAGGAGATCACTGAAGTAACTCTTGAGTGCCAGTTTGTCCATAGTACTTGTTTATATTAACTGAATCCAGAGGTCACTACTATTAGGTTTTTTTAAAATCTTTGTAAAAGAGTATTTAAACATAATTTGCTAAGCAACTAGGTTAAGCTTCTGACTTTTATTGCTGTTATGCAGATCTCATTTTTCTGTCATTGCTCATATTGCAGCAAGACATTATATTGGTAACTAATGTTCAGAATTGAGATTCTGTTTTCTTTTGGGAATGGGGAGGGCAGTTAGTTTGAATATATATAGCTATTTGGGATCGAAATCTTCAAGTCTGACACAGTTGGCAAGTGGCTATCAGTGTGGTTTACTACAACTTAAACTTTCCAAGCTATGCTAAAATAAGGTTTTTAAATGACGTTTAAAATGCATTGTCACCTGCTGTTCAGTGGGAGCCTTAGACAAGTATCACCTGAGCATTTTCCCCATGTGAATAGGGAATCAGAGATATGGCACTACCCTTACTTTGAATTACCATGATTAACGATATAGCTAAATGAATTCAAAGTGCTTTCCTCCATGTGTTGCTGTACAAAATACATAGATGTTAAAATGGATGTGTGGAACTAATACTTCACTTCTGTATCAAGCCCTCCACACAATCTGTTGATTAATAAATAATTTACTTGCTTCAAAAAAAGAACGTATTCAAAACATTACTCATTTTGCAGTGAAAGAATTGCTTGAAAAATTAATTGGGGAGCATTTTTGCGAAACATTATTTAATCTGAAATCATAATATCATTAAGGAAGGTCAGTTAGCTAAGCAATCTCATGATTTTTTGTGCTAAACTTCCCATGATCATTATGCTTCTGTTCCCTTTTCCCCCATAATAAATTTTTTTTAATTTTTTTTTTTTTAATTCCTGTACCATTCATTACAATGCATTTTGGTCCCCAGAAGGACTATGTTAACATTCTCTTCACCAGTGTCCTCCCTCTTTTCTTTCAAGCTTGGTCTTCTGTTAAAAGGTGTCTGTAAGAAGAGCAATGAAGTGTACTATGAACATCCTGAGAGAGTTCCTTGTTATTACTTGGGAAACAGGCAGAGAAGCTGGTCTGAGTAAAGCTGGGTGTGAATCAATGGCAGGCCACCCTCTTGCAGTGCCTGCTGATGGTGGGCTCATTCTCTCTCTGTGGCAGGTGGGTGGTATCTCTGCCTTCAACAGTGTCATTTCTGACAGAGTCGCTTCCAGAGTGCCCTGGCCACCACACCCCAACTGCTCCTGGCCAGAGCAATACTTCCTAAAGTGTTTGAAAATGTTAGGCTGGCACGCCTGCACAGAACTAAAATGTGAAGCAAATACCCACCTGAAAATCAGCATGTCACCTCACCTGAGAAGAGACAAGTGCGTATTCTAATAGTAAAGAATTCTTTATGTAGAGGCAGTTGCAGCAGGAGGGACAATTGACTTGAATATACATATTTTTGGAAGAATCTTTTTTTCTTGCTTGTTGACAGCCCTGTAATTGGGATGATGCCATTTATGTGAAAAGAAGAAGCAGGAGGCCTTTCTTAATTGGCTTATAGGTAACTGGAGTAGAAAACAATTAAACGTGGACAGGTGTAATAGCAGCCATCCATCAAAATAAATGATTCTGTGAGCTTGAGCGCTCCGGGTGTCCTGTTAGTCCCTTACTTGAATTTAAACAAGGGCCATTGAAGTCAGCCCTCTCAAGGCAGAGACTGCTTTTTAATATTTCTTTGTATAACGCCAGCGAGCTGCTTGTGCTGTAACGCACAGCACCCAGTCAGCTGGGACTTGGAATGGTCAAAATCAGTGAGTGTGTGCCGTGGCTGTGAACAGTGCTGAGGGCTGCTGACCTGCTCCCGGGAGGCGGCATGGACTGGGGTGGGGCTGGGGGATCCTTTCCGAGCAGGTACCTCGGGCTGCAGCTGCAGGTTGAGCTCGGGGCTAATTTGCCTAACAAAGAGCACCTGTGGGCCCGGCCAGCTGGACACTCAGGCACAGGTGCTGATGATCCCCAGATTTTCCCGCCCTCAGAATGTGAGGGGATAAAAGCTCAGAGGGGCTGCTGTTTGGAGTTTCTCTTTCGGGGGTACCAGTTTGGGTTGTTAGTTTGTTACTGCATCGTGCTTAAATTATTTTAAGGATATGGACATCTGAGGCTCTGCTGTGGGAATCCTGGGATGGAGCTGGTAAGGCCCTGTGGTGTGAGTGTGGGGTGTGCAGCTTTGCGGGGCCTCGGTCCCGGCTCAGGTGCTGTGACAGCGATGGCCAGAGCGGGTCCTGCATGGCCGGACGGGGAAGGTTCCTTAACAAGGGAGGTAATGGATTGCAGGGATCTGTCAGAGCAGTGTGAGGCAAAGCTGTGCTGCAGTGCACGAGGAGGTGGGGCTGATGGAGCAGCAGGGAAGGTGAGGACGTGCCAGCGCAGAAGGTCTGGGATGCGGAGAGGGACCTGGACAAGAGGGCACATTCTGCCTTTGGAGCAAGTTTGACTCCTGAGGTTCTCATGTGGTCATTGTACAGACAGGCATCTTGCTGTTAGCAGTGAACTAATGCAAAGTTCTTGAAGTACATGCTTCCCACTGGGAAGTTAACTTACTAGAATTCAGCAAAATAAGGTCAATTGTTCAAAAACTGAGCAAGGAGAGATGGGCTTGCTGGTTCGCTTTGGTATTTGTCGGTAAGATTAAAACATCTTTCAAAGCTAGACAGAATTGAAGTATATTAACTTAATTGGCATGTTATGTAGATCAATAAAGTCTAATGCTTGGTGGTTGTAAGTATATTTAGAGTTTATTATGACTGTTAATCAGAATTAAGAAGTTATGAAGGAATTAAAAAGCTCTGAGGAAATTTCAATGCCATAAGGAGTTTTCTACTCATATAGCCCTTTGGTATTAGCTTATTGCCAATATATCAACTTGTCATAAAAATGTAAATGCAGACTATATTGGTACTACAATATCCTTTTAGCATTAATTTCTTATATGTTGTTGCTAGGAGAGTATGCATTGGATACTGACTAGGCCAGCAAGAGAATGCCTTTATAGTTGTCTGAGGTTGCTTCTGAGATCCTGGACTAATCCCTGTGTGTCCCAGAGCAGGGATCCTTGGGATTGTGTTCTTTCTTAATTCGCAGCGTATTTTTTTAAAAAAACTTGAGATGGACTATGACTGCTCTGATTTTGGCACAGGTCAAAGTTGTGGCCTGATGGTTAAAACTGGAGTTCAGTTATGGGCTGAGAAAATGTTAAACCTTTCAGACCTCCAAAGACACTGTCTGTTTGTTTTTCAACTCTGCTACGTGGAGTTTGGGTCTTTGTGGTGTCGAGAGGATCTGTTCGTGTTTAAATGCAAGAAAAAGGAAATAATTTGCCTTGCTCTTTGACTACGTTGTTACAAACCCATGTTGAGGGCACAGGAGTCAAAAGCAGTTTCAGAAGTTTGATCATGAATATTTCAAAATACTCAACTTTTTTCACTTCTTTTTGATCTCCTAGTTTATGAATTGTAGGATCAACTTTAGTTGTGATTAATTCCACAAACTTTAATGAATTCTGCCAAAGGATAAATTATCCCACGGTGTTTAATTATGTAGTTTTTTTAACAGAGTTGCTTTCTTAGCAAATCTATAAACTCTGTTAAAAGCAGTGCAGAGGTAAGTGATGCCTGTTTTTCTGTATTGAAAGTGCAAAAGTAGTCTCTTGATTCCTCATCCCTTGCCAGTTTTGTTCCTACTGTGTGTACAATAAATTTCATAAAATATTAACCTATGGTAAATATTTAATACATAATTTATTTGCATTATATAAGTTCACTCTCTGATATATGAAGTGCTGAATAGATAGTTATATAAATATTTTAAAGTGACAAATATATAAATATTTAAATAGCCAATATAAATATTTTAAATGTAGGTACAAGGGCCACATTCTTCCTTTTTTTCTTCAGAGTTGAGTAGGTATAATTGCTGACAGCTCTTTACTCTGCAATTTTGGAGTAAAAGCCTCAGACAAAGTAAAGTGTGTTTTCATTTATGTCAGTGAACTTTGGATTAGGTCAGTAAATATAAAAAGTTTCAGTATTGCATAAGGAGAAAAATTATGTTTTTATACATGTAATAGAATGTGGGGAATAGTGCAAACAGACAGGGCAAGTATTAGCTTAAATCAAAAAATTAATTGGTTTTAGGTGGATTCATTGAATTGTATGGGTAATAGACATGAAGGAAATCAATTTTTGACTAATGGGAAATGTGAGGAAAGTTCTTTCAAGTTTGTTGGAAGTAGTACTTGGGGGTTGTTCCCTGCACCACAATTGGCTCAGTTAGCACAGGAACATGGAATGCAGCCTGTCATCACCAGCCATTCCTGCTGTGAGATTCAGCACATTGTCTGATTTGGGCTGCCTGCATTATTTTCTAATGGCAATTCTCTGGGCAGATCTAGGACTTGCTTCACCTGCAGGAATGAATTGTATCCTATTAAGGGTGCTCATCAGAATAGTCTGTGATATAATTTCTGTTTTCACTTTAGGTAATTTATACCTTAAAGGTGGAGAAAGAATTCTCTGAACTATTTTTGAGTATTAAAAGGCAAAAAGCTATTGAAAATATAATATCAATCTTCTAGCTTGTATTTTTTTCTGTACCATTAACCTTGCAGTCTCTTTGGGAAGGTGAGTAGTACAATTAATTATAAAAATTATGAGGAGACATTAAATGCTAAGTTTGATAAACTAGTTTTAAACATATTACATACACAGAGATAGTAGACTTGAAAAAAGAAATAGTGCATGCTTCTTTTGGTCACCCTGGTGCATTGTGATACTTTATGTGCTTTATGAAACTTGTCAAAACAAGCAGAAGTTCAGTCAGACAGTTTAGGACTTGCAATTGTTTGAACACTTTAGTAGCTGGACCTAAAATAGCATCTTATGTACAGAATAGGAAGTGAGCAATGCATCTGTAAGTTAGACAGGACAGCTACTCCATCATTTCCTAGAGGAAACAACAAATGCTCTTGGGAGAACTTGAGAAACTTGCACAACAATATGGCTGTTTATAACCATTGCTGGTGGTTGAATTATTTTTCTTTTCCATTTTAATGAAATGTTTTTCAAATAATGTGATACAGGACGAATGAAGTCATTATTTCTTTGGGCTAATTAGAGCCACAATTATATAAGCTGTCAAACAGTTGAAAATTAGGAAGTTTCTGCTTGACTTCTTTAAAGATGTCCCTTATTAACAAATCTAAATTCCTGTGCACTTTCAAAGAGCAAAAACAATCGGGTCACAATAATTTATGTTGTGATTTCTAGTTTTATATTATGAAGCTCAATCATCTCTAAAAAAAAAAGACATGTGCTAAACTTCATCAGATGAGAGGACATACTTGTCTCTGTGACCTGAAAACCTTATTAAATACATGATGCTGAGTTTTGCTTACTTTATTTTAAGCAGAGGTAAACCAGTGCAAAAGTCAAATTTTCCTGCTTTGAACTGCACTAGACAGCCTTTGTGAACATCTCAACATTTGCTGAAAGAAAAGGTTATTGTGTGACAACTTATTGCATGACCGGAATGGCCTGTTTGGCACAAAAACTTAATCAGATTTATGTCTGAATCCTACAGGTTCTTCCATCAGAACTGTGTTGGTATTCTGGTTCTCCTGGTGCAAATGCATTATAAATTGTGTTCTGGTGGGAGTGCTGCTGTGGATGGGGAGAGGTGTGTGCTCAGGAAGGATCTGTGAAGCCAGACAGCCTTAGTCATCTACTGAGAGGATGCTCTGGACTACATACCCTGTGTCACATTTGATATTTTTGTTTGAGATAAAAAAGTCCAATGCACTTGCCTAAGGTCCAGTTGGATGACATTTGTACTTTTTGTGTTGAAACACTTGCTCTCTTGAGCAATTTGACCTGGCTCCCCTGCAGTGTGCTGGTGAATTGCATGAAGGAGAAATCTAAATGCTAAAATTGCTTCAGAGTTCTTTAGAATTGATGCATGTCAGGATGTGAGTAGCCAATCCCAGGTTAAAGTCTGATGGTTTCAGTACTGAGGTGGATCTATCTAAAGGTGGCAACAAGTTGTTTTGAAGCACCCATGATGATGGTTCACTACAGCTGTGAATGTTAACTGTTTTCTAACTTCTTCATGTGGGCACTTCATGATGGTCTGAAGAAGTTAGGAGGATTATTTGGTTTATTTATATTCCAGAGTAGAATTAAAAAGGGAGAATAATTTAGCTCCTGAAATGAACATGATTGAGTCAGTCTGATGAACTGAATTTACTGTAAAAATTAACACACTTCTGCTTGCAAATAGCACACAAGTCATGTAGCACATGTTTGAATGTGAATTGGTGGAAATGATCTGCTCACTGCACTGGTAAATAACAATTGTTCATAACAGTTCACTGCAAGTATTCAGTACTCAGAACTTAAGGAATGATTCTTTAATTTAAGGAGAGATGTTTATTCCCCAGTGTTTATATGTCATAGCAGGCTCCTGGTTTTGATTCTTAGTGAAGATAAGACACTTGGAAGCAATACTCAAGAAAGAAAAATTGATTCAATGTACTTAGAATTTATTTCCATAGTTCTTCTGACCAGAAACTGCATGAACTGGAATATTCATAGCTGTTGAGAACTTGTGTCACAATAGCAAATGTAGTCAGGTTGTTTTTGGGGTTTAGGCACAAACACTTGTTTTTAATAGCCTGTGAGGCAAGTAAAATAGTTTGGAGTAGGAAATGCTTAGTATGGTATAGTTCATAAGGTATCCTCTCTGTGAATTAGCTGTGTGAGCTTTTAAAATGGCTTGCTGTCACTTACGTTATCAGTGATCCCAATCCATGCAGCTGGTCAGCTTCTCTTGCAAATAGCAGGTGGGATGCGAAAGAGGTTTTTCAGTTTTCAGTTGCCCTTGGCTTATTTAGGCTTCAGGCAAGTGTAGTTAGCTTAACAGCTAACCTGTTCTCTGCCTTAGGTGAAAAGATATAGTTTGGAGTGTGCTTTTGGGCTTACAAAAAAATAAAGATACTTTTACTCACATCTTTACTGGCTCTTTAGTGGTAGAATGGTCTCTGTACCCTATTGAAAGGCATTTTTGGTTACAATAAAGGAAGAATGGTATTTAATATAAAGACCTTCCCTGATGCCTTAGTTTTCTCTGTGTTATTTGTAAGGGTAATATGAGTAATATCATAGTAACCATTTTAGGATGTCCTCTTGGAAACAAATTTATAATGGATGGAAATTTGAGTCCAGGTCACATATGAATAGTATATTGTCCAATGTTAGCTTGAATTCAGTAGCTCCATTATGTTTGACCTCGTTACAATCCAAGGTGTGACAGAAATACTTTTCTCTTCCTACCCCTCTATTTTTCAATTGGATATTGTTTGATTATGCAGATATTAATTCTACAGTCAGGACAGCTGGGCTGACACAGGTGGTTACTCTATTATACAGGAGAGTGAAGAATGTGATATACTTCTTGAGGAGGAGGAAGGGAAGTAAGATGAGCAAGGTAATAGATATTGATGTAATTCATCAGATCTGGAGAGATGCTTTTTAATTAGTTTGCTTGATTGGAGTTTGTAAAAGCTGATTACATTTTTCCTCATGAGTATCAGTATTTTTTGAAGTTAAGTGGACTGCACCTTAGTGTTTTGAACACTCCTCAGTGGTAGCAGATCCCACAAAGGAAATGTAATAGGACTAAACTCAGTGAGATGGTGCCAAGTACATGTTGTGCTGTAGCCTCTGCAAGGATTATCCAGTTGCTTAAACTTTAAAACATGCCTTAATATGAAGTTAAGGCCACTTAGAACTAGGGATTTGATTAGCCTGAGTGTGTATCAGTGGGAAAAAGCCCCTGCTTTTCTTAGCCAAGGAAGTATTTCAAGTTCAAATAGATGGAGTTTCACAAGAGCTGATAAGTATGTTTTGGATTACTATTAAAACTACCACACTCTGCCCTTTAGGTGAAGAAGCACTTGATGCACTTTTAAAATCCATGTTCTACACATGGTTTAATCCCTTAGCATAATTGCAACATGGGTACTCACAGGCATATATTACAAGAACACATTTGTATTTGGGAATGATTGTGAGACCTTGTTGGTTTTGGCATAAGGTACAGTTTAGCAGATTCTGTTTAGATTTCTAAAGATAAACAAAAGCATTTCCTCTTTGTCCTCTAGTGAAAGACCAGACAGTTGAGGAGCATGAAATATAAATGAAATCTGTACTTTCAGTGCTGAGTTAGAAATACTTTAAATGGAAAAAGAAGTAAAGCTGAAAAGAAGTAAAAAAAGAGGGAGTCTCTTTGCTGCAGTGGAACTCCAGGTTTTTTAGCCAGTGCAAAATATCTGTCAAATAGCAGAGTCAAAATGCTGTCATTGTTAGATTGCTGCTCTACAGAGGTTTATGTTTGTAGGTTTGAGTTGTTATCATTTAGAAAAAATGATATTTCCGAAGTCCCACTTATTGCCAGGGGCTTCAGAGTCCTTTGGGAGCAGGTCTTTCTTGTACCACTTTCCCAAAGGGTACTGTGTGTATGTGCATTAGGGAGGGGTGTTGTGATGTTGATAGTAAAGCAATAAAACCTTCTTGAGCAAATGAGGCCACAGAAAAATTAGGCTCCCTTGGAAATAGCTGGTTAAGAAGGTCAAGATTTCTCCTTAGCCCATTCCTGTACCAAGTTGTTATTCTTCTTCCATTTCAGAAAAAGCTTTTATCAATAAATTTTTGCAGCAAAATGAAAAGATGATGAAAACACTGCCTGTAGCTGGGGCTACCACTATGGAGCTGCAGGAAAGCAGAGCAGTGCATTAAGTAAGTGTAACTTCCCAGTGCTGCAAAGATGTCTCTGGGCTGCTCACAGAACAGGAAGCACTGCCAGCATTTGCCAAGTGCAAGCCATTGGTAAACACAGTGTAAAAGGGAGAGCAACGAGCCCTTGTTTATGAATCAGTGTAGCGTTTCATTGAATTTATATGTATTGTATACTCTGGTTAATTTAAAGAGAGGGAGGGAAATTGCAAGTTTAAGTATTTCTCTAACAGGGAAATAACAAAGACAAGACATCTCTCCAAGCAATGCCTGTTCAAGTTGCTTCTTGCAACTGGTGTGTTGGGACTGATTCCTGAAGGAATGAAGGGTATCAGCAAAGGCTGAATTCCCCTGCCAACAAACATTCTCAGCAGCAGGAGAGCTGGTCAGTCGCACAGCTGAAGGATTTTGAGTGTCTCTGCTCTTTCCCTCCTCCCACTTAAAAGGATGAGCATGCAGCACAAAGCAACTTTATGAAAAAAATTTGCTTTTGTTTTGAAAGTAAATCACTCTTGATGGTTTTGGGGAAGGGAGAAACTGAGAAAATGTATATGATCCATGACTTCTACACATGTTGGCATGCAGCAGATGAAACCCTTGATATAGTCTACTAGGTGAGCAGTCATGGCACTTCTATTGCAATTATGGTATTTTCTTTGTGGTCTATCCTTCCCTTCTGGTAGCTGTGTTCTGCTTTTTCCACTGTGGATTGCAGATCTTGGGGACTCTGTTCTTTGGATTTTTCTCTTTTCTGTGAAATTGGAAGCAGTATTTGGGGCTGTTGCTATCTCTTCAGTGCCTGTGTAAAACAGATTGTGTAGAAGAGAAGACTTAGTGTGGACAAGCTAAATTTGTTTCTTGCTAGTTGTTTCTTTGGTCTCTCTTCAGCTCCTCAGATGTGTTGAGAATAATACAAGAAAATAAGTGTGCTCTTGGATTGCACCTGGAGTACCTGTGGTCTTAGCTCATTAGTGAGCTGGGTCAGGTAGAGTTGGCCTGCTAAGCTGTACTATAAGGCTTTGCTCTGCTATGGCAGACTGCAAGGGAGAATTCAGAGCAAATTTTTTGTTGTATAAATGGTGTCCATGTGTGCTTCACATTTCAGTGCCTTTGGGAACTGTTCTGGTACTCTGGCCTCAGCCTATTCCAGGAGCCTTCAAGCCATTGACTGAACTGTAGTTTCTTGGTTTTCCAGCATAAAAAATGCCTTCTTGCTTTTTCTGATGCTTGTCTGATAGTAACCCATGGGACACTTGAAGGATGTTTACTGGAATGGATAAGAAGGGAAAGAAGATTGCAAGTGATGCCAGACACAGTGGCTCCTTTGGCCACTCTTTGCATGTTGTTCTTTCTAGTGTATCTTTGTTCCAATTCTGCTTCCAGCTGAACTGAAAGCTGGTATCACGTGTTATGGCTTAAGACAATTGAGAAATGCATATTCTTTAAGTAGTTTGAGATTGGCTGAACATGATTGCAGTCCCGAAAGAAAGGGGGGAGAAGATGTATCAGCTTTACAGAGCATCCTTAGAAGGACTGTGATATGCATTTGTCAGTACAGTTCTCTTCTGCTCATAAATCCTCAAGGGAATTTTCTCACTCTTGTGCTGTGTAGACTGAGAAACCAGGATGTAACAGCGTAGTGTAAGAGGAGTAGAACTGTACTTGCTTAGCCTGACGTGTGTCATATGCCAATATGAACATTGTGCTAATTACTAGTCCCTTCAGGGTTGTATTAGTCCTGGAATTGCAACTGCTTATGTTAATATTGAATTTAGTTAACTCCCTTTACTTTGTAGTGATAGGCAGGGAAAGGAAACATTGTAGTATCAGTATCAAAAGATGAAACAGTTCTACTGATCATGGGACAGACCAAATAATTTCTGCTGAAATTGTGAGAACTTCAAGTGGAAAAAATGCTCGGAATGACAATCACACATGGAAGTTGTCCTCTCTAAAATAAGATGTCTGGATTTAGGAGAAAATTATTGTATTACTGTTACAGCTTCTGAAGATCCCAGTATAGTTAACTGCTTTAATTTCCCTTTCCCTTAAAGAGGGGAAGAGAAGATCTGTGGAGATTTATTTTGTTGCTCTTCTCAGGCTGAAGGGTTGAAGGCAGAGGGTTGAAAGAATTCATGGCCTTTTAGGTTATGTTTTTGGATACCTGCTTAGAAAAACAGGAAGGAAAAAAAAAAGTGAAGCATTTCAACATCTAACTGCAGTTGACTGGAAAATGTGTTGGGTTTTTTTCTGCAAAAGATGTTTATTTCACTGATAAGCTGAAAGCTTTACAATGCATTTGGATTTGAAAATGAAGGATTTTGGATTTCAAAGTAACTGTCCCTTTGACTAGTTATGCCCTTGGTCTTGGTTATGGCATGACTAGGTTCTTTTATGTTCTATCATGGTTCCTTCTGCTGAGCAATCATGGGGAAGCACAGGGCTCTTGGCTTGTTCTTGTTGATGTTGTGGTTTGTAAATCAGGCTATTGAGAACTGTAGCTCCAGGCACTCCAGTTCTGGCTGCTGTGTCAGTGCTTCCTTCTGTAAGTGCTTTGATCTCCCTCTGCTGATTTTAATCAAATGCTGAGTTTCCATGGATGTAGATGCATTTTTAGGGGATTTTTAATTTTTTTTAAATGGATTCTTAGGTGAACTAACCATTTTCTTGGAAAAGCAATACTTTAAAAAGGAGAATTTCCTTTAGCTTGGATTTTAACTAGGTTTTCTTCAGTTCCTTCCATAAACATTCTACAAGCTTGCATGTACCAAGTCATTATGTGAGTTTCTGCCTATACTGTTCTTTCATTCTGCCTTGCTCTTGTGCCTTTTTGTTCAAGGGGGAAAATGAGAGACTTTTGGGTGTTATTTACATTAAGGAAAAGAACTTTTGCTCTGAATGTCATGTTTTTGTCTAGTGAGTAGCTTTGGGGTTTTTTTTTTTTAGTGTCTTGGAAACAGCTTGTACTTGTGTTCTGGTTTTGAAATACAGTAGTAACAAGTACCTTTTAAAATGGATTTAAAATGCTTAATCAGTGGAAGTACTAATACAGCATTGTTTCCTTGGGACTTTGCCCATGAGCTCTGTGTTATAAAAGTTGCATGCACCAAGCAAGATTTTTGACTGTATAAGCTTCACATTATTATCAGACTAATAAAATCAGAAAGGAAGTCTTAACACTACTACTCGGACTGTAGTCAGTGTTTGGTATCTGAAATGCAGGGTTTTTAGTGACTTGCCAAATTTAGTGTATTGATTCTGTAGATAAATCAGATTGGATTGCACATGGTTTTGTTTGAGTGAAAAATTTACTTGGAATATTCTGCTGTTACTGATTTCACCCAAACTTCTGGTAATAAAAGAGCACAAACTTGTGAGGCTGTGGGGAAGCTATGATGATGAATGACCATTGGCAAATTGCAGTAAGCAGCAAGTGATTAGGTTTCCACAGGGTGGATCTGGGGAAGAAGAGTTCTGAGGTGAACCAAAGCCCCTTTAAAGATGGGCTTTATTCCTTCAGGGGATGGATTATGCAGCATGACTGACACCCTCTATGAAGGCTCCACTTTCTAGTTTTCTCACTATGCAGTCTGGCCCAGCTTCTCTATAATGTGTTGGTTGAGTCAGTGCATATTTGCCTTTGGATTCTCTGTGGGTCAGAGAAGGAATTGTGCATCAGCCAGACCACAACTTTTTTGTAGAAGTTTGCATGACTTGTACAAAACTGCCCTGAAAGTGATTTTTTATTTGACAGCAGCTGAATAAATTCAGAAGTATAAACCACAGAGATGGTAACTTAGTGTGCTTGCATTTTATTTAGGAAGGTCTGCTTTCACAGCAACTGATGTGAGACCTGATGAGCAATGAGAGATCTTCATAGTCCTGTTTCTCACAAACTCACATGCCAAATGCGTCACAAAACTGAGTTGCATTCAGTGACTATACCTGACTCACTGTCATTTTGATAGTACCACTTCATTTTGATGTTTTACTCTGGTACTTTTAAAAGAGAAGGTGCTCTATAAAATGCAGTGGAAAACTGGAGCCTCTTCATGCTCTTAGGTTGTACTGTAAATCGTTAAGATTGCTTTATATTTCCTTTTAACAGGAATGTTTTTATTTGTTACCTTGCTTTAACTCTGGGCTAGAGGTCTGCCTCAAGCTGAGTTCTTACAGAAAGTTTCTGGAAAGTTTCAGGTGTTTCTGCAAATGAGGTTAGAAGTTATTAGCTTATCAAGCAATGAAAGAACTTTTTAACATAATATAGCATACCTTTACTCATAAGATGGGGGAAAAAATAGGCAATGAAGGTTTAGATGTATGTGTCCCTTGAAAATTCTTTGAAATGTGCAATTTCAAGCCAAAGCCATAGGGTTCTTTCAAGGAAAGCAGTCTGTGGTTGTGTAATTACACAGTTTGCCATAGTGGGTGCTCCTTCATTTGTCATGTTAACAACAGTCTTCATAGAATGAAGGGGACAATTATACATACAAGGATGATGAAAAGAAGATTCATAGTTTTTAAGCAGATTACACATTTTGTATTTGAAAAGCTGGTCTAAAAGCCTGAAGGTATTTCTTTTTCTTAGCAAAGTTGAAAATTAAAAGTGTATCCATAAAATGGAATTGCTGACTTCTCATGTATTTCTCACTTCCTATCTTTCTGTGTTAAGAATTAAAAATAAAGAATGGAAGAGAAAGAAGATGTAAAAACTTAAAACAGGGGAAGGCTGAAATGTGAAAAAAATAACAGCCTGCTCTTTGAATATCTTTGATTTTGAAACTCCTAGGGTTGGTCCGTGTACTATCTGCAGATTTCAGTCACCTGTGGTTCTTGATTATTTCCACCTGGAGTTTTTGAACGAGAGGACACTAAGTGTTTGAACGGGATGGTATCTAAGGCTCTGTTCCATGTATTTACCATTGATCTTTGAGCAGAAATTTGTGTTCTCAGATATCACATGAACACAGCAGCTCACAATGGCTTGCACTGTTTTTGAGAAATGATGGAGCAATACCTAGTTACCATGAAAAAAATTCTATTTCCAGGGCTGTTTGTAGCAATTTAAGTTATGCAGTGATTTACATCATTAGACAGGTCAGGGTTGAAAATGCTGATAGATGGGGAAGTGAGTGCTCCCTCCAAAAAAGCAATTGCTGACAGTTACTCTTTCTTTAATTACCTGTGATGATTTAGGTAGGCAAGCCAGCATGCACCAGGGATTTAGGTATTTAAGAAAGATGTAAATTAAGTCATCAGAGGCTCTTTTAGGCTATTTAGAATTCATATTTCAAATCCTCTTTAGTTCAGGTAGCCTGATATAAAAATGCAAAGATGATAAATCTTTTTGACCCCTTTTGTCTAACTGTTTTGGAATCCTCCTTTAAGAAGCTGGTTTTTTGGTTTCCTTATGTTCATTTAGTTTGATGCTGAGAAGGAATTTTTTCAGTGCCTGAACCTATTCCCTTTGAAAACAGCCTGCGTAGGCCAAAACCACCTGCCTTGTATTTGTTACTTAAGTGGCACTTTAGGCTGCCTCATGAGAAGCACTCATTGATAAATTGTACAAATGTCCTTTCTGTTCTAAAAAAACCCAAACACTGTTGAGGAATAGATTCAGTGCAGGCAGTGCCTCAGTCCCAGCTCAGGTGGTGTGACAGTGACTGCCACAGTGGCTCCTGCATGGTGGGACAGGGAATATTCCTTGACAAACACCTTTATTCCACCTGGGCTCTTCCTTTAACCAGGGTATATCAGTCAGGGCTTGGCAAATAACTCACCCCACTGAGCATGTGTGAGGGTTTAAGGTCTTTGGGCAAAGTTGGTTGAAGTGGAAGGTGAGCAGATTCCAAGTAATGCATATGTATTCTGAGAATAAATGTGGGGTTTTTTCCCCCCCCACAGTAGTTATTTCCAATTCAGGTAGTGTTTTTCAGTTGTGATTAGTGTAAACAAAAATAAAGCCTTGTCTCTTTGTTGGTGGACTGCATCTTAAAAATAAGTTACTCTTCATTGGTGATTAACAAATATGCCACAGAAATATTTCTTACACTACCTGCAACTGATAGGTGCTATGCTCTGAAGTACCTCTTAAATAGTGAGGAGTAGTAAAAACCTTTTGCCAACTCTTTGTTGTTGTTTTTATTTATCCTCAAGCACCACCTTTGTGTTCTGTCAGTTAGAGTACATGTGTACAATAGTTGTGTAGATTTTGAGGTTGCTGTGACCTCTGAAGTTTGAACTAATGTAGTTGTAGTTCTACAATCTGAAATAACAAAGTCTATTTGCCAGTGCATGCTGGACTATCCATGAATAAAAAAAGATGGTAGGGAGCTAAATTATTCTACACACACATTGAGAAGGCTTTACTTGACAACAGCATGCTATAGAAGGCAAGCAGTAATCTGTATTTTGTAATGACAGTGTCAGTCTGGATGTTGGAATTGCTCTGTGTTGGTTTCAATCATAGATATCTGCAGGAGTGTGAGGGTACATAAATACAGAGGCAAATTCTCCTGTCAGGCAGAAGCCCAGTATGGCAGGGTAATTGAGGCCAAAGCTGGTGCTGCCACTCTAATGGATGGCTTGTGTTTGCATATGGATTGTACTTTGGGAGTGCCAGTGACATGTTGTGAAGTAACTGCAAGAGCAAAGCATGATATTGCTTTGTTTTTATTAACCTTCAGTGGCTGCTGCAGAAAATTTGATTAATCCTTATGTTGTGTGGACTTGAACAAGTTACTAAAGGTTGTTTCCTTAAATCTGTGACACTCTCAAAACTCAGTGGTCTCAGAATCCACAGCTGTCCATCTGAACAATCTTATGAGTAAACTAAGTTGCTTGGTCTAGTGCTGTAGGCTACCCTTAAATAATGCATGGTGGGATTTAGCTGAAGACAGAAATTGTAAGTATTTTCTATTTGAAGAGGGACATAGTCTTTAAAGTGAAACCAATTCTCTTAGACTCTGAGGGCTTAGCCATTGGTACCTGTGGGACTGGTTATTTGCTATTTAGCAGTGATACATTGTTCACTTTTTTAGGCTTTTTCTAAAAAGCCACTTAGAAATAAGATGATTTCAAAAAGTGACAGGGACATGGAGAAATAGGGGTCTTGTACATTACATTTGGAAATGCTGTTTTTGCAATATATTGTGGTGACAAAAATAAAGCCATCACTTTGACATCAGTGTTTCCTTAAGCATCAGGATCTTTGGTTAAGCTTAATTTGTCATGTGAGAAATGAACCCACTGTAGGACCAAATGATTTAGTAGATTCCAGTTGTGTTACTGTATTGAGAAGATGTGGTTTGACTCATGGATGTTTTACCTATCTGGGACAGCCTCTGTTTGTTGCCTTAGTTTTGTCCTAGTCCTTCAAGGTAAGAGGACCAATAGTTTCCAACAGACTATATTATTTTTGTGTCCTAAAGTTGTGGGCATATATGAAAAATGTGAAATCAGAGCCAGATTGCATGATCAATCCAGTAAGAGCAGTGTTTATACTTAATTGATTCAACTTAGACAGGAAAAAGAGACTGTGGCAGCTGGACGTAGCTGCTAATTATATCCAGCCCCCAGTAGATGGAAATATTGCTACAACTTCAAGGACTTCAAGATATTGAAGTTTTGCTGTTTCAGGGAAGCTCATGATTCCTTCCTTCTGTCTCATAGATTAACTTGTTGAAAAGCATAAATGATCTAAGCTACTATTGTAAATGCAGAATACAACTCTGATGCCTTTTAGGGCTCTCATTCATTATTCACATTTATTGAAGGGCAAATATATCAGGTAACATGAAAATAGGTGTTTCTAATTTTGTTCATAATATACTAATCTATCTATAACTGTGCCAGTCATCTGGTAATGGCAAACTGATACACAAAGAGGGTGAAACAAAGGACTTGTTTTCTGGTTTTGATTTATGCTTCAGTTGTGTAACAAATGATTGGGTTGAGGGAGAGACTACAGTAGAAATCGGGGATTATCAAGTGCAGGTTGAATTATGTGCTGTAGGCCAAAACTAAAGCTGTTGCTGTTAAATGAAGAAAATGAGGTTTTGTAGAATTGCTTATGATTTGGTGATGATTCTTACTAAAGAAAACTAAATAAAGGGTACATTATGTCTATGTCTAAATATATGTATGTAATAGAAATAGAAGAAAAAGTCAATAAAGGGTAGACAGGTATGGAAGTATAAAGCAGAAAAATACATGTAAAGAAATATATGCACTCTGTCTGGTATGCTACTCTTTATATACATATTAGTAAATAAAAAACCAAAATAGGATGTTATGACACTCTTCAAAAATAGGACTGGATGTTATGTTGCTCATTTGCTCCCAGGCAATTCCACTTGCACATACTTATGACAAAACTTGGTCTAAAGTGCTTTTGAAAATATCCAGTGATAGTCCGTTGGTTCTTCCACTGCTCCAGAGCTGTCTTGACTCTTAGGCAATTATGGTAATTATCCTGGTTCATAACCTGGGCCTTTGCTGTTTAACTTCAGCCTGTATTGCACCATCTGAACTACAGCTAATACAATAAAGAACATGCTCCCATCTTGACTGCAACTGCCTTGATGTATTTGTGGTCCTGTTAAGTCAATATGATGTGTTTTCATGGCAAAATAACTAAATGGGCCAGCCATTGACGCTTACCTACTTCCACAAGTATAGGTTGCGGAGGTATGGGGAGAAGAGAATTTTATTTCCCATGATGCAAAGTGAATCTTGTGGGAGCCCAATTGTTTTACAGGTATTCTAGATACAAATACCTGAGGAGCTCAGGAGTAGGAAAGATCTCTTAGCAGATATCTCTCAAATGCTCAGTTTAAGGTTCTGAATTCTCCTGGTCTATTTTGTCCTACCATCCTAAAGTTATGTTGCCCCAGATTGGGAATGAGAGTGTTTTTATGGTATGTATGATCAGCCTTCCTAAGTGTTACAATAAATACATTTGCAGTAAGTGGTTTGTAGATCACAGGGGAGGATGGGAGGAGAGACCTGCGGGAGTTGTGGAAGAGATTAACTTGCTAAAGAAATATTCCATGAACAAATTAAAGGATAAATCTGAATAAATTATTTGCTGCAGTGGCTCTGTTTCCAGCTGCACTGGCAATGACATAGTATGTTCCAATACTATTTAAGAATTCATTTAGAAAGACCTACAGTATTTAAAAGCTGATGAGAAGTTGACCAGTGGAAGACTGCTTTGAAAAACCCAGCATGAATTTTTTCCGCATGGGATGTCAGACTATCAAAGAGCAGGGAGAAAAAACCTTGCTTTTCAAATGCGGAGTTGTTGTGAACACTGTTCTCATGTTAAATTGTTAATAATTTTGATGGAAATTTGGGTGGTTAGAAAAGTATACTAATGGGTATTTTAAAGCACAAAAATGCTTTCTATTGCAGGTTTTAAGCCAAACTAAAAGAACAGTGAAATATTGCAAAATGCCTGTACATTAAAATTGTGCTTTTGGAATTACACAATACATCTGTTCAAGTTATTATTAAATTCACATATCAAAGCATTTTATGCAATTGTACATAAATCTTTGCTGTAATCATTGCCCACAGTTACTTTCCCCCTCCCTGGGTTATGAGTGTTTGTGGATTCCCAGTGAAGTAAACTTTAGTCTGCTTCCCAAGGCATTGTTGTGGATTATTCTATTTTCTGGTGCTTTAAGGTTTAGGAATAGCACAACAGTAAAGACACAGTGAAGTAGTTCCTTCAGAATAAAACAGCTGTGTGTTCCCCCCTAAGGTATATATTGCTTTCAGATCCTGAGGTCAGTGTTACTGTCTTTTAATCTTCAGTTCTATGTATGCCCTTGGGTTTCTGTATCTTATGTAGATGCTTGGCCATAAAAATTGTATCTTGATTCCTCAAGAAAATGAAAAACTTCTTTTAGTAGGAGTACTCATACACATTTGGACTGCTTTTTCTACTTCTCTCAATGCAGTCCCACTATATGCAATCATGTGTGGGATTTTAGGGGATAAAGGACATCAGGAGCCATATGAGTCTCAAATTTATTGTGATGGTATCCAGGCCTTGCATTGCTGGAGCAGACAGGAGTAATAGGGATTTTGTTCTTTATCTTCGGGTCTAATATTATTTTCAGTTATACATGGGTTCATTTTACACTTTTTGGTAAAGTTCATTTAGAGGTATTGGGTGGTCTTAGCGAATGATATTGTAAGTGAAGGATGTTTTGTTGAGGACTTTATTTTACTATTATGTTGCATCCTGTCGAAATGTAAACTTCCCCAGAGAGAAGGCAAGACAAGCTGGCTGTTTGTTCTCTAGGCTACAGTTATTTGAATGAAGTAGAATAACAAGTGATTGGACAAAGTAGTGGTGCAAACTCAAGAGAAAAACATGTGCATGTCTTAAGAAAAATTAAAAAATTATGCATGCCTCCTCTGTTGGCTTAAAGTGTTATCAAGAGGTGCCTTAAACAAGGTGAAATTTGTCATTTCTTGTGGACTACAACCAAGGAGAACTAATTATCAGGAAAAGTTTTCTCATGTGGACTGCAAAATCAGTCTTAAGGTCAGAATAATTGATAATGAAGATGTATGGTTATTAAGTCTAATGCATGGTTTCCAGAGAATAAATCAGAAAGGTCATTCAATAGGGTATTATCATACCTAAGCATTCAAGCCTGCAGATTGTGATTTGGTTAATAAAATATGCTGAATATTTAACAAATTTGCATCATGGATGCTTGCCTTATCTCTGCTGTATCATTAAATGAAGAAATGTAACTCCCAAGGAACTTTAACATGAGGATGGAAGTGAAATTCCTTCTTCCAAAAATGCGATCTATTTCTGTGAAAAACAAAATCATCACAAATAAACAGGAAAAATCCTTAAAACCTAATGAAAATATTTCCCTGAGGGTGACTGCTGGTAAAGGATGTTGCATGCAGGAAGTGGGAGATTGAGAACACAGGGGTAACTGCCTGAAGAAGGAGCTGGGGGTGCTGCAGGTTCTGTAGAGGTTCTGCTGCAGGTGGTTCCTGGCTTTTGCTTTCAGTGCCTCCTACTGAACCTGCATGCCTTGGCAGGGCTAGCTGAGGGTGACCTGTTTAGGGGAAACAAAGCCTGCCAGGTCAATTGGCAAACGTAACAGAAAGGATGAGTTTCAGGGTGGGGGTGTGGTGGGAGAAGGAAGAGTGATACAAGCCATAAAAAGTTTTACCTATTCCCTTCAGTTCAGACAATGGTATACTTTTAGTTGTGGTTGTTGGTGTTTTTTTTTTTAAAGATTGCTAAACCTTTGTTTAAAATAGTTGATTGCTTGATTGGCTGATTTTGTTTGTTTTGTTTGTGGGTTACTTTTGTTTTGTTCTTGTGGTCTGATATTTTTTAAAAGAAAACTGGAATGAGCTGCTGCAAGATCACTGAGCAATCCATTGAATCCTTTTCTAGCATTATTGTTTGATGCCTGTTTCTAATGCTTCTTGTTGCATAAATAAATGCATTTTGTCTGTCCATGGAGATCAGTTCATCATCCCATTTAGACAATTTCTTTGCATATTGAGAACAGGGTATTTGTCAGGTCTTTCCTCCCATGCCAGAAGGTATTCCTTATCTAATGCTTTTTCTTGTTCCCCTGTGGGCTGTCTCCTACATATTTTTGTAAGGGTCCTGCCCTTTGAAGAGACTATCTTGAATTGAAATTAGGTTTTAAAGAGGTTGAAGGCTTTTATTAAATTTCAGACATATGCTCTTGAATGTCTTTGAAAATTTGAGGCCAGTGGCACACAGAATCCAAAACAGCTCTTCCACCCTGCTGCCTGGTATAAGGTATTGTAGTGAACATCAATATGTTGGTAGAGCAGAGAAGAAGTTGCTTACTGTGATTCACTAATACAGTTTTCCTTATTTTTTTTCTTTTGTTAACACTTCAGTATATATTAAAAAAATGTTCTTTGCCTTGTTTTGCCTCCCCTCCAGTCCTCTTTTGACAACCAGTGGCTGTGTCACAACTCCCTCTGACTTGGGAGGTGCTGGAGGAAGAAACACAAAGGTTTTTCTTCACTGAAGGGAGCAAGTTTCAGAATGCTTCTTTAAATGTTCCCAATGGAAAAGTTTGTTTAGGAAAAAGTGTATTTCACTCATGATTTTTCTTTCAGCAAAGGATCAAGCAAGCAACAACTTGGGGAGGCAGCATCAATTTAAAATTAGGGTGCTTAGCTTAAGTTTAGGAAAATCAGAGGTTTTATTCTTGAGCTTCTCCAAGTCCTGTGATGTAACTTGAAGAGGGAGTTTTTGTGCTTCTCTTTTCTGACTCTGAAAATGACCATATTCCTGTCAACTGATCTTATTGAAATAAGTTTCAGCTTCTTTTGGAATGAAGTTTTGATTTGAATTACATTCTTAGAGCATCTGTTATAGCAAGGTCTTTTCCTGACAACTTCTTGTTACCTGCATTTAGAAGAAAAATGAACTAAAGAACATAACATTGACTGGGATTTCCTGGATTGTGGCATGCAAGTGGATAACAATTGAATTTGTTCTTCATTGTTTCTCAATTCTTCTGGTGCACTGAAGTATGTAAAAGGAAGGATTGATGTGTTTCTGGGGAATCCTACTTTGCTTGAAGTGGAATCTTTTAACTCTTTTGCTTTAATGATTATGACAATGTAGATCTAGGTGAGTGTTGTCTTTGAGCTGTCAAGAGAGGCCTCAAACTTGACCAGAAGTTCTGAAGCTCAAGTATCTTTTAATGGTTCAGGGAAAGCAGTCAAAGCTGTGCTGAAACATTTACATAGCCTTGTATCTGCTACAGCCTATGTTGGAGCAATGAAAACAATGTTAAAGTATTATGTATAGAGTTTTGTCTTGTTGCTTTAGGCCATATCAGATGAGAGTTCATTCATGGTTCAGCTCTTGATCTACTTCTCTTTGCTGTCAATGTTTAGTATTGTCAAGGGAATATGAGAATATGCCACTGCCAAATCCAGTCATGCTGTTGGTATTTCACTTGATCTCGAGCATCTTGTTGTAAATGCAAATACTTGGCAGACATGACTGGCATTGAGTGAGCATAATTCCTACTTGTGTTTTGGGATGCTGTGGTGAAAAGAAGATGGTAAAATAGGAGCTTGGTTTGAACATAAAATTTGCATTACCTTTAAAGGAAGTGGTGCTAGATGGCTGTGGAATTTAAGTTAGTTTTCCCCATCAGTGTAATGCCAACTGGGTAAAAGCTTCCACTCTTGTCTGTGTTCTACATTATATGTAAAAGAAAATGTGATGCTCAGTGCATCTTTTACGTGAGGAGCCTATTGCATACAGGTTTTGCTGGTAGTAGCATTGTTACTAGGTTTTCCTACCTTTTCTCTCTGTGTCAGCTGCTTTAACAGCATTTTGGAACTTGGAGTGCTTGGAGTGCACTTTGGTTTCTCAGGTGAACTTGAGACTACAGAAGTTCCGATGGTTATGCATGAGGACAGGAACATAGCCGGGTTAGGGGACATACCTCACTAAGTTCAGGTATTGAGGATATCTAATACCAGAATTGATGAGAATCAACCTCTCACTATTTTTTGGGTTCCTAATATTACCCCACCTCTAATTCTGGCCAAGTCACTTTTTTTAAGGCCTAAATCTTTTTTTTTTTTTTAGCAAAGATCTCTCCCCCATGGCTTATCTGGTACCTCAACAGCATATAAGGTAGCAAACATATGAGAACCTAAATTGCTGCTGAGACTTCAAGACAGCGCCTGTCAGAATTAATACAAATGGATGATAAGAAGAGTAACCTGAAGCCCACCCTATCCTTTGAAAGAAAGTGGAAAAGGAATGCCATATTATATGAGCATGGGGAGAATGGTCACAGGTGATGTTATGTATCTTTTTTACAGGTTTTTTGTGAGCTCCAAAGCTGTAGAAGCACCACCAACTTGTAGGACCTTTGTAAACTGAGTAGATTGTAGACTTTGATCTCCTTTGTGTTCCTTTTCTGTAGCACTTGAGGTGTCAATGATCTTCTGAGATGCTTCAGAAATCAACTCTATGTGAAAAATTGGACATTTTGTACAGGAAAGACTCTTAGACCAGTGAATTCCACCTGACCCTCAAGTTGGTGTACAACTGTGAATGAGGAAAAACTGCTTTTAAAGAGCATTGTCATGAAGAAATGGCTGAGTTCAAGCTAAACTTGTACACTGGCCACTTGCCATTTGGTGCAATGAGATCAGTTACTAAAATCTGTGAGAGACCTGTTGGAAATGAAGGATCTTTTTAGAGCAGAAGAGATCTCTCTGTGTGGGAGATGGGCTTGTCCTCCTCATGTCTGCCCACTGGAAGAAAAATAAATCATTTTCTATTCTTCTGTCTGTTAGTCTGCAAGAAAGGAGTAAAGATTGTAGAGAAGTGGAAAACACATCTATTCCTTTATTCCTTTGAGATACTGCTCCCTGTCACTCTCTGTGGTGTTCTTTAGTAACTTCTCTTTTAAAGCTGGAGTAGTGCCTTTATTCACTTTGGCTTAATCCTATATGTATGTACATATAAAATCTATGCTCAATGTGTATTATTAGATTTATATGTGTATTATATTAAATTATTGAACAAGTTGTCAAATGTATGAAATTCAACAAGGCTAAGTCCACTTTTCATATTCTAGCAGGTCTATGTCCTCATAACATTCATGTTCTTGGTTCCTGTGATAGCAAGAGGTTTAAGACATGGAAAACTTGCCCCCTTTTTAACTTTGAAGTAGTTTGTTATGCTTTATTTTCTAATTAGAAGGAATTAATATAAACAGATCAATTAAGTATTTACTTATTGAAATCTGTCAATCCTTATGTCATAAGCTTTTGTTTAGCACCAAATGAGAAAAAAAAAAAAAACCACTTTGACTTCTGGTGATCAAGGTTTTTTCACTTTCAATTCCATTCTGATGTCAGCTGTTGTGTGGGTAGAAGCTGATGGGCAGCATCAATTAGTTGTCACTGCTTTACACTGAGTGTCCCTGTGTGTGCTGTTGCTGCTCACTCTTATGAGGTAGCTGTTGTCTGTTTGAAAGGAATTACAGCAATACAATATTAATTTAAACCTTAGTTTATTGGTGTGGTAACTCTTTCATATGGGCAAATGATGGGAAGGACTGTAAACTGAGCCTCACTGTTATTTAGATAATAAAATTTGAATGTGTTAAATACTCTAAGGTGCTTTAACATCTTATTCTTGCCCACAAATAGGATTTTTTAAAAATAAGTGTTCACAGTTGGACTTAACCAGGTTAATAGTAATTCATGAGTTTCTTCGAAGTCCGTGTACTTGCTGTAATGAGCTCTAGCCTGGCAAATTCAGTTTGAATCCAAGACCTGGCTATCCTCATTAAGGAATGCTGTGCAGGTTCAGCTTTGAATGAATCCATCTTGCATGCTGCGAGTATGTGGAGATATGCTTCACTAACATGGTTTTCATCTCATTGCCATCATTTATTCAGGTGAGGAGTAATGGACCTTCATTTGTTAAGCAGCCTAATGAGAAAGAAAGCAGATTTCTGTTTAAACATTTATAGAAAATGAAGTAGGTATTTTTACTTCTCCTATTTTTCCATAGTGATTGTTCCAGAATCTTATTTTTCTTTTCCTAGTTTTTTTTCTTTCCACTCAATGTCTGTTTTCCACTTCTGCTTATATTTCCTCAAATTTTAGTTACTGTAAGAACAATTCCCCTCAACAGAAAAGGGGTTTACTGGAGGCAAATGGGGTCCATCTGCCAGAGAAGGGGAAGAGCATGTTATACCTTAGCTTTGACAAGCTGGTGGAGAGGGCTTTAAACTAAAGGTGCCTGTGGAGAGCAATCTCAATCCACCCCATTCCCACCAGTCTGATAACAGTGCCAGCAAGAGATGCTCAGAGGAAAAGGGCAAATGTAACTCGCATTTTTAAAAAGAGGAGGGGGAAAGGAAGATCAGAGGAGGCACAGGCCAGTGAGTCCCACTTCTTTGCCTGGCAAGATCATGGGACAGATCCTCCTGGAAACTGAGAAGGAACATGGAAAAAGGAGGTGGTTAGTGACAGTCAGCATAGGTTCACTAAAGCCAAATTGTGCCTGACAAATCTGGTGGCTTTCTGTGATGAGGTTACAGCATTGGTGGATAATGGAAGAGTGACTGGCACCATCTGCTTGGACTTGTGCAAAGTGTTTGATGTTGTCCTGGACAACATACCTATCTCTAAACTGGAGAGACATCAATTTGATGGAAGGACCACTTGGCAGATAGGGAATTGGCTGGATGGTTGCGCTTGGAGTTGTGGATGATGTCTCAGCATCAAAGCGGAGACCAATGATGGATGGTGTCCCTCAGGGGTCAGTATGGGGAATGGTGCTGTTTAATATCTTTGTTGTTGTCATGGACAGGGGATCAAGGGCACTGTCAGCAAGTTTGCCAATGACACCAAGCTGTGTGTGGGTGGTCACATGCTGGAGGGAAGGGATGGCATCCAGAGGGACCTAAACCAACTTTGGGGCCTAGGCCTGTGCAAACCTCATGAACCTCAATTAAGGCCAAGTGTGAGATCCTACACACAGAGTAGGGAAATCACAAGCCCAGGTAGAAGCTGGGTGGGGAAAGGAATTGAGAGCAGTGAGGACTGATGGGTTAAGAATGGATAAGAAGCTTGATATGACCCAACAGTGTGTGCTCTCACAGCCCAGGAAGCCAAATGTGCCTTGGGCTGCATCCAAAGCACTGTGACCAGCAGGTCAAGGGAGGTGATTCTGCCCCTTCACTCTGCTCTCATGAGATCCCACTTGCAGTGCTGCATCCAGCTCTGGGGCCCCCAAAAGAAGGATGTGGGCCTTTTGGAGTGAGTCCAGAGTCTGTGAAGGATGCTCAGAGGCACAGATAATGTGGATATACATGCTAATGATGGTCAAGTCTTGGGCTGTGTGTACTGTGGTTGTCATTGGCAACCTAACAATTAAGTTCCTTGGGCCATTGCAGCTGGTACTGTCTGACTCTGGTAAAAGCAGTATCATAGTTCTGTAGTCAGAAGTAGTGACTAATAGTAGGGTTTTTAATGCTTCCCCTGCAAAACAGTGTGTCATTTACAGCACCTTCTAAATATATCTCATCATGCATTTATCTTACCCTGTACTACTGATTGACTCCTATTCTCCTGAGATGTATTTAAATGTCATTTGATCTTTCAGTGGCAGAAATGCTGATAGGTTATCCTAGAATGAAAATGACATTGAACAATATTTTGAGAAGAAAAGGTAGAAGAATTTCAAATCACTGTTTGGCTTATGTGTTGGCAAATGGTTAGTTTCAGTATTATGTTTAGTTAGTTTAAAAAAAAAAATCACACTGATTTGAGGGGGTAATTAGAGAATATTGGCAGATTGTCCTGGAACTTATGTTTTGAGTTGTCAAGGTAATGCATTATTACATTGCAAATGTTTTTTTCTATTTTTCTTCTTTACTGTAGCTGCAAAAAGAAATATTTAATGTGCTCAGAAAGGAAAAAGCGGAGCATGCCATTATGCTTTAACAACAGATAGATTCAATGACAGATGGCTATGCATGTTGAGTGTTGTTTTAAGCTATAATTGGATGCTTATGTAAGTATGCTTAGTCAAATATGTGTAATTAAGCTGTCTTGTTACGCAGGCTAAATTACAGGGCAGGCCAGGTCTCGGAGATGTCAGAAGTAATGGTTTTACTGGACTTGTTCTGTTGAAACACTTACCTAGACAAAACCCAAATAGAAGCATCTGCTGTTTTCAGTTATTGCTGTTTACTGCAAGGCCTACAAAATAAGATGAAAATGAAAATTAAATGATACAAAATGCCATGGCAGATTTTTTTCTGGTCTATTTTTAACCTCAAACCATGATATGTCTATGAGTGAGGGAATGAAAAGGAGTCACAAGTGACATTTATTCTTAGCACAGCTGGTAGCCTCCTTATTGTAATGAGGTGTAATACTAGTGCAGAAATTTCTAGTTGAAGCCATGCATGGGTGAATATGAAGCAGAACCTTGGAAGTTAATATGGCTGTCTGATACCTGTTTGTACTGAGTAATATCCTGAATTTACTGGTAACTATAACAAAACAATGTAGTCAATGAGCACAAGGTGTTTCTGCTACTTGATGGTAAGTAAACCCAAGCTGCAGAAATGGAAGTTGTCTGTGCTCATCTGCTCTCACTGTGATGTGGAAGGAATGTTTTCCCTGTGAGACAGGAAAGCCATGAGTACTGGGACTTTGTTTATCTATGAGCTGACCTGCCTTAGAACAAAATCCTTATAATATAAAGTTATTTTAATTACTCTGTTAAATTTACCACTGCTCCTACTATTGTAGAGAGCAAAAGCCTTCGTTCTGCTCTCATACTACAGTAACAGAGGAAAGCAGTAGTGTTGGAAGAACTGCTATGTTCAAGCCAAGTTTAATTACTTACTGTAATTAACATGAAGCTTGACTTAGTTCTTTAAATTAATCCTGAGTGCTGAACTTGTCAAAACCATGGTAAATGTGTTCTGTACTTGTATTGCTATTAGGATAACTTCAAAAAGTTACTCTTAGTAATTACCAGAATATTTATGGACTTGCCCAGAAAACTGAGCCTTTTTACACATAGGCCAAGGTGTTTTCCATAATAACCATTTTATCATCGAAGTGATGTTAGAAGAAATATAAAAGAAGACCTAGGTTTCAGGTTTAAACTAGGGGGATGATTTTTTAGCTGTTTGCATTTTGTTCATGCACAAGTCATACCAACTTTGAACAGCAGCCATCTTCTGGCAGAATGTTTTTAATAATACCTATATTTGATATTCTGCTCACACACTTTCCATCAGCAAGATGTTTGCAGGAGGTACAAGGATCATCACCTCCTTTTCTACTGAGCATGATGGTGTTCCTTAAAAGAGAATTTGCTGCCTGCCCTGCCCACAGGTCGATTTTCTACTCTAGGTACTAAACAGAGGTCTTTGGTTTTGGCTTTGTACTTAATCTGCAGAGAAATGCAGGATTTTAATGTTGTTCCTATATTTGTCTCACTGCAAGGTTTTGATGTCTGTTAGAACTGTGTGGCCTGCAATTTCTGTTTTTCTGTTTCCCCTAGGAATTGAATAACGATGATACTGTATTTCTGAACTATTTCTGAGAAATGAGATGCTTCATAATTAAGTGCTTTCAGTTCAGGGTTTCCAAGTCCTTTGCTACATGCAGCCTGGAGCCTAGAGCAGTCACCTGGTGATTTCAAGTTGCTGGGCAACTGGGAGATGCAGCAAATTGGGAAAATATCAGTGTTTTCTCCCAAAGTTATTCCATTGTCTTTATAATTTGACACATGGATTATTCTTTCTTTCTTTCTTTCTTTTTTTTTTAATGGATTTGATTTCCCTCAACATGGAGTGGTAACATGTGTACCATTTTAATTATTGTCATATTTAAGTTAGGGAACAGCATAGGTTAGAAAATAATTTGCAGCTTTAATTCTTCATCTTTGCAATTTCAGGTGCCTTAACTTACATATCTATCAATTTGCAAACAGTGTTGTTTGACACAAATGCTTATATGTAACTCTGTTTATAAGGTGAATTTTTCATGTTCCCTTAGTTTTATGTCTATGCATGAAAAAATTAAGCTGTGAAGTGTTAACTGCAGCTGAGTGTTGACACTTGGGAATAATAATGAATTTATTTCACACAAATAATTCCTTCATTTGAAAGTTTATCAATGTATTTTAAGAAAAAACAAAACAAAAAACACAAACAAAACTGAAGAGCAATATTTTCCTGCTACTGACAATGTTTTAGGGAGAGATGCTTGGATTGTAGGTAGCAAAAGAATTTTAAGATGGAAGGGGCAACATGGAAAGCATTCCATCATAATTCAAGTTCTGCTGTAGTTATATGGATTTAGAATGTAATTTAATGAGATACCTGAATATCATAATAAGGGTACTATGTTTATGTGGTTTATTGTAGAACAGTGCCTGTAGAAGCCCTTTTGAGGAATAAATCAGCTGTGGTTTCTTGGTAATGTCTCTGAGTGTACAGCTGTGGGGATGGGAGTCAAGGGTGATTTGGTGAATGAGTTTTAGTGTCAAAATAACCACAGGGAAGGCTCCAAGTCTCTGCCTGAGACTGACTTGGTCACTGCTGGAAATGCAGTTGCTGTTCTCATCACAAGTACTTTAGGAAAGCTAAACACAGTGGCAGGAAGTACCGTGTTTTTGTTTTTACTTACTGTCCTTGTCATGAACTTTGTGTGGAGGGAAACAGACTTACCCTCATCTAGATAGACTTTGTCATGTGGTGGACTCTCATTGTTACATGTTTGTGCTTCAGGATCAAGCACACAGATTTATCTTCATTTCAGGTTCAGACCTCTTTTCACAGCAGGGTTATATAACTGGCTGAACTCGCTGGAGACAGAGGGTCCCCATGTGTGATGCAGGAGCTTCAGTGAGATAGTCACAGGATGGTGTGCATGCTTGACTAGTGTAAACATCTGATTCAGAGACTGGCTTAGGTTTAGTGATGGGACAGGAAGGCTTAATTCTGTGTGAAGCAGCATCATTAAGCTGGCCTTAGCCCAACTGCTGCCTTAGATGAAATAATTCAGCAGAATGGAAAAGCCGGAACAAACATGTCTGTTGGGTCAAATTTTTACCCTGCTGTGTAATTCTCCAAAAGAATCAGCAATCTTAGCTATTTTCTTAGATCCTTTCATTAAATCATACTTGAATCTAATGCTTAAATAATAAACTTATAATAAATTGCACCATCTAAGGTCAGTGTTATCAGTTGAAGGCACAATACCATAACAAGTCTTGCATACACTTACTCAGAGGAGAAGCTATCAAGTGTAAGCAGGTTTGTGTGTGTGTTACTGCAAATCTGCTGTCAAAGGAACACGTAGGAATTTAAAGTGTGCCAAGCAAAGACTTAAAATAAGAGGCATTCAAGTGAATTTTGAGGTGTTTATTGGCAGCCACTGTGCAAACTAGTGATGCTCTGTGGGGTGGCACCAAAGTGGAGTATTTAAGTGGGTAAAAGAAATTGGTTGTCTGCTGCAGTCTTGATAGAAACAAGAATGGAAGTTGGCTGTCCTCTGTTTTAGAGTGATATGGGCAGTTGTGCAAACCAACTACTGAAAAACTTGAAGATCTGTATTTTCAGGGCTTGTGATAATTTATACTTTTTTTTTAAATATATATAAAAAAAGTGCTTTTGAACTAAATGAGGCAAGAGGATACCATTTCAATTTGAGCAATCCTTGATTTATTCTCAAATAAACTTTTTTCCCCTGGTATAGACTCCTACTTCTATTATTTTCTTCTAGGCAATGTTTTTCCTGTGCAGTAGCTACTTCATAGTATTCTGTCCATAAAAATAGCTATAGTTGAACTTTGTTCTCTACAGTGACAGTGCCATCAGTCACACTTAGTTCACTGTGAGCAACACATACATCGGCAATATGGTCTCCTCTTTCTTTGCCTCCCTCCTTTCTATTTATTTTTCCTATAGATGCCCTCTGAAAGCCTGGATAGTACTTTACCTGTACCTGTTCTAGGAGACTAGGAGTAAGTGGTGTCCAGTAACAATCAGTGTGGTGTGAATTGCCTGTTAGAAACAAGCAAATTATCTCTGTCTCTGGTAAATACTAATCCAGGCTTCTGCTTTCTCCACAGTGGAGCCTGAGAAGCAAATGAACAGAAGTTTCCTTTTTTTTTGGTGTGCTGTGGAAAAAGATTACATTGTTTCAATACTTGAATGGTTTTTAAATATTATGGACAAGGTAATTGTAGTTTAGATCTGTCTTTGTTCACACACAGAAAAGGAAACGAAAACAGTGAACTTGAAGATGAGATATCCTCCACTGTGGCTTAGGGACAGCAAGGCTGCTAGGAGGTCATGTATAGCTACTGAACCAGTCTCCCACTTCTGCTGTTCATTTATTTTCTGTCTCTCTTCTCCTGAGGAAGAGCAAAACCTCAGATCTCACATTCCTACTAATGTTAAAAAAACTTGTGCCCTTGGTGCTCTCCAGCCATTCCTTTCCCTATTTATGGCTATGCCTGGTGCTACTCTGTTCCAGGTGCAGGATCCAGCATTTGGACTTGTTAAAGGTCATCTGAAAGCTCCTATCTATCCAGATCCCTTTGCAAAGCATCCTGTCCCATGAGAGTGTCACTCCCAGTTTGGTGTCATCAGCAAACCTGCTAATGGTGCATTCAAGTCCTGCATCCAGATTGTTGATAAATATGAAAGCAAAGTTTAGGATCAGTTCAGTCTGACTGAGAAACACAACTTCCCATCAGCACACAGGTGGCAACTGAGCACTTCTTGAAACACCTGTATTCAGTGAGAGATGACATCTGAAGCAAAGCATTATCTTGACTAAGGGGTGAGGTACTGCACAAGGTTGTCAGTCTGTTGTCCCGCTGGTTTGAACAATAGTGTCTTTTTTTGAAGGAAATTTGGATGTTTTCTCAGTATTAGTTTTATCAATTACATATGTTCTTGAGTATGAACTTTTCATCCTTGGGAATAAGGTATTGAAAGAAAACAAATGCCACTTCTCATTGGCTCCTAGACAGGAGAGGTATTAAACTTGTTGGAAATGCCTTCGTTGCATCTTCAGACAATCTTTTTTTCTGCTGTTGTCTATAGTTTTCAAACAGTTAGAAATGTCTGCACTAGTTTTGACATGGTCAAAGATCCTTTATTATTTTTTTTCTTACTTTCAGTAAATAACAAGGAAAACCTTACATTTTTGATGTTGCTGTCTGGTTGCTATGAATGTGAGGGAGAAAAATGTACTGTTTGTATTTCCCAGCACAGTTCATCTCTGTTTAAAAGGAAAAAAGTATCATGTGTCCTTAAAAAGAAAAAAAAATCCAAAACCCAAAAAATATGAGCCCATTACAGCCCAGAACAAATACACATGCTAAACAAAGGAAATGCTTCTTTAAGTGCTATCCTAAATTATCTGGGGAAGTGAGGAGGCATTGAGAGCCTGAATTGTCTTTTGGGATTTGAGATTCTTTTGACTATTGTTGAAAAACAAAATCCCAAAAGAACAAAATCCCCTAGGAAACCAACAACCAGCAAAAGCCCCCACCTCTAAGAATTTTAAAAACATACTTTAGTATTTAAACATTTACTGTATTTTGACTATATGTTAGTCAAAAGTTTTCAGATCAACAAGTGCCTTTGCTGCCACAGTCCTCACATCTATCAATATGTGTGCTGTGTGACAGCTTGTGGGGCTCTGAGTTACAGAAATACTGTCTCTGAGGCCCAGAGAGGACTTTTTATTAAACAAAAGCATGCAACTTCGAAAAATTTGGATTTTTCTTTCACGAATTTCCCTTGTTTTTTTTCCTGTCAATGGTTATAGAGGTCCTTGTGACTGGCTTGGTACAGTTGTCATTGCTTTATTCTTAATATATGCTTTTAAAAGAGGAGCTCATCCAATTCCTCTCCAAGTTGTCATGAGGATTGCAGTCAAATTTCACATAAAAGCCTACCTGTAGAAATGCTTGGAAATGTATGTGGCAATTTTTTTCTTTGTGACTGTTTTCTGCTAGTTTGAAAGGCTTAATTCTGTCATGACAATGTTTCACTCTTGTATCTCTTTAATTGCTTATTGTTGTGCTTTTCATGTCAGTGCTGTTGTTTTTAAGCAAACCTGTACAAGCAAAAATATCTCTAAATAATGCCATGAAGAGTTGAGCAATGTGAAGCCTTTTTTTGCTCTCAAAACAAATTTCTTCTTCACAGAGTGCCACTTTAGCCTATTTAGTCCAGACACTGCACTGTATTAGGATTTCTACTTATCTGGCTTGGGAAGTGGGTGTGACTTTAGAAATAACAATCTATGAATACATATTACCTTTCTGTAAATAAATGCATATACTCAGCAGTTTGTTAGTTGAGGATGCAAAATAGATATCATTTTTGCTGTTAGATGGAAGTTATGGCCATGTAGATATTTTGAACATCAAACAGTACAGATCAATTTTTGTGCCAAGTTTAGCCATATGAAGATAACAATATTTCAGAAAAGAGACTTATCAGAATTTACTGCTAATACTCTGTATGGGATGTGATTTTTTTCATAATACATGTAACTTTGGGCATTTAAGACAAGACATGCATTTTGAACCTGTAGAACATAATCATATTAGAAAGAATATGTCCTAATTGAGGATACCCTGAGAGCCACAGGTTTGAGTCAGACTTTTCAGAGCTAGTTCAGTTCCCATGTCTTTTGTCATAGGTGGTGAGGTTAAGGTGGAGTTCTAATTGTTCATCAATGATAAAGCCTTGTTTCATAATCTGTTTTACTCTTTGAACAAGGGAGGAGTCTCCATGAGTGCAGTGGATTTTAGGAAACTCAAATGGTTACCAATCTAGTGCTGCTGGATGACACAGGGGGGTTGAGGATGGGCACCCATTGCTCTTGCGTGTTGGTGCATGGCTCAGGCAGAGCCTGAGCACAGAAAAATCCCTAAATGGAGAAAGGATGATTTGGCTTGTTTCTGTTCAGTAGAGGCTGGTGATTTGTTTTTGAATGGGGCTAATAATTCGGTCCGGGTGAACCAAAGCATCTGCAGCAGCCGAGTGTTGCTGCCACTCATGGACACAAGGTAATTGCTGATGATCTCTGGGCTAGGTTCCATAGGATTCACGAAACAGTCTAGTAAGCTTACTCTGCATTTTGAGGAACATCACAAACTGGCATGTTGCCCTTGGAAGTGCCAGTCTCTGGCCTGGAGTAGTGAAGTGTCATAGGGCTGCAGTTCTTTAAGATGTGAAGCCTTTTTTATGCTCTGCTCCTGAAGGGAATTGACCAACTGTTTGCACCATCTGCTGTCAGGCTGCTGTCTGCCGAAGGACATAAGGAGGGTGGTGGTGGGGGGTACCTTGTCCTTCTGACCCATGTTATTTTTTTTCTTTTTGATGTAGAATTATGACTCTGTGTGCAATCACTGTTCTTGAAGCATTATAGACTGAATTCAGGTGAACAAACATGGTCTAATTTATGTGAGGGCTGCTTTGAGAAAGGCTCAGACTCCATAACTTCCAGTGGTCTCTGGACCTGAATTAATCAGTGATTCTAATAACTTTTTCTCCTATTTTATATTGTCTGTCCTTGATTTTTTTTTTATTTGCCTTGTTACCCAGAGGGTGTTGGTTAAAGTTCTTGTAGTGTAGTAATTGTTAGTTATCAGTTTTTCTTGGTTAGCCTTATTGCCATGTCATGCTATGATTTCTTCATGAACACTTTATTCTAGGCCTTATATAAAGATGGGAAGATTCATCACCTTCGAGGAAATGTCAGATAACTGTTCTTTTTTAGAGTTGCATTTACATTGTGTTGACTCCTAATGCTGTTCTGCACCTTTGGCATTTGCAGTAATTATAGATATGAAGGAAAAACTGACTGAAAATACAGTTAAATGAAACTGGAGATCTTGCAGTTGTCTCAAAAATTAACTAATGGAGTATGTGCAGGGCAGGGAGGATTTAAGTTTTTGATCTTCTACAATACTGGGAATAAGGAATGTAAAATTCAAAGTAACAACCTAGATGGAAAGCTCTTAAAGTGGTTCAGAATTCAAGTAGTATATGGTTTGGGTGTTTTAATGCGGAAGTTCAAGTGGAAAGCTGTGGTGGTTGGTGCTTGGAATGAGAAACCAAAGGAACAATGTTTGACACAATTACTGTGTGAGAAAATGGTTCTTCAGTAACAACAGCAAATGACATAAGGTTCAGTTGAATGTCATGCTGTAGGCTTTGGCTCAAAAACATGCTGTTCAAATCCATTTGAGACAAGTGGTTACCAAGCATTTAATTTATTCTGAAAAGATATTTTACTATTTAACACAGAGAAGATAGGAAGATACTCTTCTCTGGAACTACTCTTTGCTGTCCTCTTTAAAAACCCAATGTAACAACAAAAATCACTTCCTATTTATCATTTTTTTAATCAAACTAGAGCCTGTGCTTGTAGCATCTGTGCATTGTGGTATAAGGATATATTTTATTATTTTGTGGATACGTCTCTATAAATATCTAGCAATGACTGGTTTATATGGGGATAATTGGTGGTTGCCTGGTGAACTCAGCCATTATGTTTATCATAATGTTGTGTGCAGTCAAAATTTATTGAAGTATTTATTCATTTTAAGGTAACTTCTGTCAGGCAAAGTATTTCAGAAAATCATTTGCATATTTCATTCTTTCTAGTTGGCATGTATATCAATACCTAGATACTGATGTATAGATATAAAAATGTATATAAAACAAAAGCTGACATGTATGAAGCCCTCATAAGCATTTTTTACAATCTAATCTAAAGATGCCAATTACAGGAAACACAACAGCAACCTGAAGTTTATTGTACTTTAAATTAGTTTGGAATGTTACTGGAGTAAACTTTATTTAAGAGCTCTAGCACTAAATTTTGTGCACTGTTTACTTAAAATATTACACACTGTTAATGGAGAAGTGTGCCAGCTGCTCATAGTGTAAGAGTTACTTTAATGAATGGTGCATGTGGGAATGTGACAGTGTTAATTTAAAGTTTAGATGCATTTTCTTGCACCTAATGTTCCCTGAATGTATGTGTTGTAACAACTACTGGGAATTTGGGAGCTGCTAAACATAAATTTTGCAAATTATTTCTGCAAAGCATGGTATTTCTAGTGGAAGAAATAATGTGACCCTGCTGCTTTTTATTTTGCTTGTAATTGTACCTGTATTCTATATAAAGAAGGAAAGAGGACTTCATAATAGATCTAAGCCTTTTTGGACCGATGTTCAGCACAAGCCAATTTCATACACTTTCATGCAATTATAGCCTCAGACAGGTCACTGATGTGTGTATGCAACTTTTAATTTCATATTTCATGTCTAATTGGGAAGCTGCAGCTACCATATTTTTGGAGTGTAATGAAACATTGAGCCTATTGAAAGAAATGCTGATTTTTAACTCAATTTGTAAGATGCAGTCAGATTTTTAATTACCTTTCCAGGTCTTCAATGTTTTTGTCAAAATTATACCTACATTTCTTAACACACACTAATATCTAGTGGTCTCTTGAGCCTTTTCTTTCATCCTTTAAATTTTTCCTCTGTTTTGGTGATCAGTTTATTCAAAAAAATGAAGCTAAATTATTTGAAAGGCTTATTAAAGCTTAAAAAGCTTTTCTGTTAGCCTGAAATGCTTAATAAGGATATAAAATTGTGTGAGAAACATAGGCTGTGATGTGGTCTGCAGATGAAAGTGTGAAGGTGATGAGTTAGAGGCTGTTTAACCCTTGGTGGTGCAGCTGAAAACATTTGCAGAGAGAAAAGGAATATTTTGGTATTAATCATGTAAAGGTTACTTTTGGAAGGGGAGAGAGGGTCTTCTATAATTGAATTTCTTAAAACAAGATAGGAATTCTTAGGGGTAGAGATCAGATTTTTGCTGTGTGTGATAGAATTGAGGTGTAAAGATGGGTTTTCAGTATTCCATTTTCTTTACATGCTCTGTGTATCAAGTAAGAGTTTTAAAAGCATATGTGTGAAATATCAGATGTACTGCAGGTGAAGTTATTTCCATGTAAAGGAAAAATTTTGCCAAGCAAGTGTCATATCCTATCTATAACTGCACTGCTAGAAGGATGGCCTACTATTTCTGAATTAAAATAAGAGTGAAATCATGTTCCATAGGTAGTTGATCTGTAGTTAGCTCTCTGCCCTTGGATGGTTTGTGGAAGTTATATGCTAAACAAAGATAATAGTCTTATTTATTATGTGTTTAAAAGTATTTCATCAATATTTGTCTGATATCAGTATTGGGGAAACTAAACTGAAAGGCCCCCTGGCATTTGTTTTATGTCCTGGATGGGCTGTAACAATTGCAGAGATAGAATATCTAACTCATAAAGCAAGATAAATTTGAATTTCTAAGCTTATCCCTTTTCGAGCTGAAAAAATTAACTGTTATACACTTGCAAGTCTTATTAAACATATTAATAAATGGTTCAGAACTTACTTTTTTTTTTGCTATAAAGCTTGTCTTTGTCACTGGATGCCAAGGTGGTTTATAAGGGAATTAAGTGTTGTTACAGCAATTTGTCAAGTTGGGTTGCTGACATGTAAAAAAATCAAGTGTTTTGCTAAAGATGACTCAGCAGACTGATGGGAAAGCAAGAATAGGCTTTAATCTCTTCATTCTGAGTCACTCCAGTCCCATAATCACTAGGCCACAGAATGAGAAGTGAGGATTATAGAAGCTTTATTATGTGATGCTGCTCTTCCTGTGTTCTTAATGTTGGGTATATATTATTTGACAGCTGACTGACACCTGTACACATTTGTGTTTGGTTATGTAACATGAAATCCTATGTGTCCTTAGCTGGTAGCACTTTTCTAGTTTCATAAACCAAGCAAGAATGCAGCTGTCATATTTTGGGTTTCACCTATCCTTTTACAGAGCTTAGTCAGGACTGTTATCTAAAGGTCTGTACTTACTTCCCAGAGTTTTATGTATTTGAAATCCATGTAAATGAGGACTAAGCTCCAAATTCACCCCAAGACCTGAGCTTTTTGTTTGGAATCTGAATTTATCCTTCTTACAGGTCAGAGGTGTTAGTAGTGTGACTTCATAAACAGAACCATTAATTATGATTTCCAAAATGTTTGGAACAGTAGTTATTTTTCTGTATAGAATTTCATAAGAATGTGTTTAAATTAAACTGGATATTATGAACTGTGAATAGTAAATACCAGTGAAGTGTAGATGTGTGTTAGTGACTTTGCTTAAATGATTGCCTCATCATCATAAGACTTTGTTCCTAAGTATATAAGAAAATGTGAAGTACATAAGAATATACATATATGCCTTTCAACATGGAATTTAGTTTGTGTTTCTGTCTAGTTTCTTCTTGGAAAAACTTTTAAGTATATAATCTTCTCCAAGAATACAAATGGGTTTATGCAGTGCATTGGGGATAAATATTGTACCATCAGGCAGAACCTGCTTCCATCAAGCTGCAGATCCAGGAGTTAATTTGTTAGCTTAAATGGGCATGTGTAAACTTTCCAGTGGCAAGAGAGTCTGTTTGTAAACATCCAACTTATCTGAAGATTGTGCCAGGGAGGTGTTCACTCTTCAAGCTAAGAGTGAGTAAACTGGGATGACTAAAGTAATTGCATTATGCACAGAAAAGAAGATGTAAGGCTAGGAAAGTAGGTTGGCATAATGGAAGAGGAGGCAGCTAGGGGAACCCAGAAGGGCCTTGGAGTTGAGTTTGATTTCTTTGGGGATTTTCCTTTAAGTCTGCCAGCAGACTAACTCACAGTATTTGGCAGGAGGGAGAAGGGTAAAGTGGAATTGCAGAATTTTTTAACCGTAAATGAGGATTGGGAAGTCAATATTCCTTGAATTTCATGTTTTATTTAGAGATGTAAGGGTTTTTGTGGCAAGGGAAAGTTTGGATTGGAGGGAGGGAGAAGTGTTGCAGAGCTGGAGCCTGGATGATGCCTGAGCATGTACTGCCAAGCCTGAGTGTGCAACTTCTGTGCAGCATCTCACAGTGCAGGTGGCTGAAGGCAGTGCTGGGCACAGGTGTTGCTCTGAAGGTAGAGAGCATAATGCTGCTGCTCAGCACTGGGGCCAGGCTTCCAGCAGTGATCTTGCAGTCCAAGAAAAAATATTTTTAGAGGAAAATGGAGTTAGCATTTATAATTTCCAGTCACTTTGAAAACAAAACATTGAGACTGCTCAGTTATTACTGGGCAAAAAAAAATAGCTGTAACTGAAGGCAGCATATTTGGGTTGGAATCCTGAATGTGAATTATTTCTGTTTGGGTATTCAGTGTTCTCCATATACATGCTGTTTTGTTTTTGACCTTGACTTTCTTCCCTCAGGAAGGAACAACATGTCTTCCCTGTGCTTTGTTTTTTGAATAGTGAGTGGCAATAAGGTAAAACTTGTATCTATCTATGTGGAAAAGAAATTGCAACACAGGAAGCAGTGACACAGCCACCACAGCTTGAGTTTACAGCTTCTGAATTTAGTCAAGTAAAATTGCTTTTAGCTGTATAGATTGAAAATGTACAAGGAAAGAGAAAAATAACCTTCAGAAAATAATCCTCCCAACCTCTGTGATATCTTAATTTCTTTTGAGCAACATGACTATTCACCAAGAAGTGTGTGATATTTTACAGTGTTCAGAATTAAATATTGTGCCCTTGTACTTTATTTTGGCTGTGTAGAATGCAAAAGTTAACTAAGGAATTTAGAGGTTCTTGTAAGCTGTCAAAAAAAAAAAAAGGAAAAAATTTTTATATCACATTCTTGGCCATTGTTCAGCATGCAGCATCATTCTGAAGTATAGGCAGAGAAACTGAGATAAAAGAATGGCTCCAGCAGGTCCAGTAATGAACTTACCTTAACAAGAAGGTTGAACAAAGACTACCAGCAGCATTACAAAAAAAAAAAGGCAAACTAGTTAAGCATTATCACCAGTAAAAACAAAATTACAAATGATCAACTGTGAGTCATAACTGATTACTTTATCCTAGTTCAAGTGTTGCTGTTTTTTGCATTCAACTTGCATTACATCAGTAGAAATTTAACACATGCAGTGCTGTGAACCTCACAAATGTAGAGTGCTACAGAATACTTGGCAAAAATTGACAAGTAGGTAACATTATCCTTGAATTGTTTCTGGTACAGGAGCCTAAAGAGTAGCAATCTGGTATTTCATACCTTAGAGAGTGTGTTGAATGTGGGAAGAAAACCCCGAAAATCTGAGGTGCAAAGTTGTATTAGTATAAATGCCAGTACAAGTGCAGCTTCCTTCATGTTGTTCTCAAGCCTTTGTTGATGGTAATGCTATGCAATAGCAATCAACTTCTATTTCAATTGTTATGGTAGGGGATGGGATTTCTGGTGGGTTTTTTTTCCGTTTTGCAAACAGAAAAGAAAAAGAATGAAAAATCAACATGCTTAACAAAATTGGGAAGAAAGCATACTGTCTAATAAAGATAGCCTTTAAGACAGTCCATAGACCTTAAGGGAATTTGAGGTTATGTGTGATTTCTATTTGTGTCCTTTTGGTAACTAGAATATAGTCACATCACTGTAGGTAGCAGTTAAGCAGTACCCTGTACTCAGGCTAATGCCTTTTATTATCCTTTTTTCTACTAGTATATTGGCCTAATGTGCCTGGGGTTCAGAGGAAGAAGGCTCAGGGCAGTCCCCTTTGAGCTCTTGGTAGCTGAACTAACAATGCAGTTGTGCAGGTGTTTTGAACTGTGAGCAGCACCAGATGACAAAATGGAATCCAGTTGTGGAACATTGATCTGTGAAAGTTTCACTGACATTTAAAAGAACAATAAGAAGGTAATTGTTAGGAAAAAAATAATCAAAACTTGTGCTCTGGCATTTCTCATTTAAGGTACTTTTTGAAGCAGTGGAAATCTTATGTGAGACAGGGATGTCACTGGATCCCCTTGAGGAGCATGAAGCTTGATGTTATGTTTTATGGACTTGAAAATTTATTCCAGACAAAATAATTAAAAAAGCCCTCTTACACTAGGTAGTTCTTGCTAGATTAGATCTCAAAAATGGCAGCTATTTTAGAAAAAGGATGTATGTGAAGAGGAAGACCATCAGTGAGGTGACAGCTGCTGGTCCTGCAGTGATGTTGTTTCAGCTCAATGCAACTGTGCTCAGTAAGTGATAATGTGCGGAGCTGATGAGCAGGGGAGGCAGGAATGGGAAATGGAGCTGTGCCAAGCACTTGGTTTGCTGTAATATGAGTGTAACACTGGACCAAGTTCTGATACAGTTTCTGATTGTTTCCAAACACTTCTCAGAGATGGCATTTCAAAACTGACCTTAATTTTTTTTTTTGATGTGTATAAACCAGGGATATTTAATACAAGCTGCGGAAACAAGTGCTGCGGTTGGGTTCTGAAGTGCTGGTTATTCTGCAAAGTCACTCGGCAGCAGACAGCATTGCTACCTATTATTGTCACCATGTAGTTCAGGAAGTTCTGTGAAATTTGGAGACAGTTGTGGAACAAGGTTTTTCTGACCTTGAGAAACCTTTTTATGTAAGGGAAATGCTATTTTATTTCTTGAGACTTTTCCATAACAAACACATATAATCTTTGTGGCTGGAAAACTTAATCTCCTTATTCTTCTGTGATACACAGATTCCAAGACACAAACCACATGAAGAAATTCCCTTGAAATATATTCAATATCTGGAAGTATTTAGAAGTCATGAAGTCTTGGCCTGTAGCAACCTCTATTTGTGTCCTATGGGGAAAGGGAGAAAGGCTCTTTCAGTACAATATTCATTCTACTTCAAAAGTTTAGGTGAAATAAAGCTTTTTCTAACTGCTCTTAGGCAGACTGATGTTTTGCAGGTGATTAAATTCAGATGAAGCAAGCTTATACACCCTGATGACCATAAAAACTATTCCTTTGTGTAGTTTTGGTTTCCTCTTCTGTATCCAAAATGCTGAGTGTTCGTGCAGTGGGAATGAATTAGATGCTCGGTGATGTTGGTTGTACTTGAGCATATTTATCGAATTAACTGGAGGGAGATGGGGAAGGTGGAATAACATCTTGCGACAATACTGTGCAGTATCAGTTGACAACTTCCACCATGGAAAACTTAAAATTAGCATTTTCTCCTCTTGAATCCTTACAAAAATATTTCTCTGTTTAGTTCTCTGTGCAACCCCCTGCATTTTGACTTGCATGGTAGTAATCAAGAATTACAGCTACAATTAGAACCAACTGGTATAATCCTGTGTATGGAAGCATGAGGTTTGGTGGTGTGTAAATAAAGAGGTATTTGAGTTAGCCAACTTGTTTTTGCAAAACTGTATTTTACAGTGTCTTCATAGTTTCTGTTGTGTTATTGGCCAGTCAGCAATGAAGAGAGAATTTTTTCTCATTTCATAAACAGCAAACAGTCTTAAAGGTATGGACTTTGCTTTTGTTAGCAGTGGGATTGGAGCTGTGAGTCCTTCCTGCCCCCTATCTGATGGTCTCAAAGTTTTGTCCTGCTGCTCCACTTGCAGGAAGAGAGCAGTGCAACAGGACGACTTGTGTTTGGGGTAACTATGAATGGTGTCAGGCTGTCCTGGGCAAGAACTGTGTAAATTCATGTCCATTTTTGTAGCAGACAGAGGTAACAGACTTGTACATGGCCTTCCAATGGGGCCTATTCTAACAGAAACAAAGGACAGGGTAAATTTCAAGGGCTTTTATAATTAACAGGAAGATAGATTGAATGATCAGAAGAATGACTGTTTACTCTATGAATTATAAGTTGTAGGTGTGCAAATCTTTAATCCATGTGGATTCCCAGTGGTTTCTGTGAAAAAACTTAACTGTTACTCTTTAACTCACCTTGAAGAGTGATAAGGAACAATTTGGGAGCATAAGGACCATGCTAAATTTGGTGATAACATTTGGCATGGAAGATTTGCCTAAAAAAGAGGCGTTGAATAGTTAAGCTTGCATTCAATGTGAGATGGTTTTGAAGCAGAAATGTGGAAATTCAGGGGCTGTAAAATGACAAATATAGCAAAGCAAGATCAAAGATATGAGAATAGGGGGAAAGAAATGGGTATCTTTAAATATATTCTTCAAACTTGACAACACTCTCAAGATTTCTCCCCAGCCTAGATAAATGTGAATTGTATATATTGTAAAAAAGTAAACAAAAATTTGTTTATAGAGTTGTTGCAGTGAGTTAGTAGCTTATTGTACAATGTTTAAGAACAAACCCACCCCTTAATGATCTTTTTTTAATAACAATGTGTTCAGCACAATAGAGATCTTCTGTGGGAGATTAATGTTGCTGAGACTACTTGCTTCTGCTTGCCTGTCATATCCAGTAGAGGGAATCAATATGAAAAAACTGGGCATAACTGGCATGTATTATAAATAAAACTGTCTTGGGAAACTACATAATGATTCAACAAAATAGACATTAGTGTTCAGTATCATCAATCACTTCACTTAATCTTGGTTTAGTGAAAAATTTATTTAACATGTTAACACACCATACTGAGGGTGAAAAAAGAACTTTGAAACACCTTTGACTTAAACCATGAAAAATGTAGAGGATCTCAGAATGCATAAAATTATGTGTGCGACTCAGAGCAACATGGATGAATAGTTCTTTAGCTTTATTTATAGCTGTTGTGCACTTATGCTTTGCTGCTCAGTTTGACCAAATGAATTGTGGTTTTAATTTCCTTTTAGTGTTTTATTCAGTCTTTTAGTATGCTGGTGACATTTTGACTATGTACTTAATATTTCATAGAATCAGAGAGTTCTTTTTTTGGAAAAGACCTCGAAGATCGTGCCCAACTGTTAACCAAGCACTGTGCAGTCTACCACTGAGCCATGTCCTCAAGCACCATCCTGACACATCTTTTAAGTATCTCCCGGAATGGAGACTCAACCACTTCCCTGGGCAGTCTGTTTTAGTGCTTGACCACCCTTTTGGCAAATTCATAATATCCAAGCGAAACCTTCCCTGGTACGATGTGAGGCTATTTGCTGTTGTCCTGTTTCTTGTTACTTGGAAGAAGGGACTGACTCCCCACCTCACCACAGTCTCTTTTCAGGCAGTTGCACAGTGTGAAATTGCCCTTTGAGCCTCCTTTTCTCCTGGCTATAAGCATGCCCAGCTCCTTCAGCTGCTCCTCATCAGACCTGTTCTCCAGACCCTTGTGTGTGGGAACTTGGCTGCTGTTGCTCCTGGCCAGCCTAGGTCTCATCAATTGCTGTTGCATGACCTGTGGGCTCCTGGCAGGTCTTTGGGGTCCCTTTGAGGGCCCCCTAATATGGAACACCCCACCTGCACGCTGTGCTAGACTCCACTAGAATTAAAGTCAGTCCCCGACTAGTGATAAATACAAAGACTGAAAAGAGTGTTACTTCAGCATAGCTGTAAGTGCTTGCATGAACAGATGGTCTGACCCTGTAAGGGTAATTATATCATGATCCTAATTAATCACAACAAGACTGACCTTTTACTGACTCAAAAAATAATTTCAGTTAGAGAATCCTCAGTCCAACTTTGATTTTTACTTTTGTTGTTTTCTCAGGTCAGATCTGGATATCCATATGCTCTATATGCAGTAGGGCAGCTTCAGGAGAGCAATGTACCACATGTCAGTAAAGTCAACACCGCTTCCTGTGCCATGTAAGATCAGGACTTAGAGGTGAACTTGCCAACTAGTGAGTCCAACTTAGGTTCTGAGAGGAGAATATCCCCTGGGTATGTTGTATTTCCTGATGTCAATGAGTTTTACTTTCCAACAATGTATTCAGTAATCCAGCGAGTCAGTCTTTTAGGAAATTATTTATCTTCCCATATGTCATGGGGAAATTTTACCACTTTAGTCTGAGGTCTAGGTTATGTGCTCCCTTTCATAAGAACCCAGTAATTTCTTTGACCATTTCTGCTAAGAGTTGATTTGTCTGATTTGCCTGGGTTTTTTCTCTTTGATACTTCTGAAGACTGGTCATATCCCTGAGGTCAGTATTTTTTCTCCAAATATCCATGCACAAATGCTGACTGGTTATTTGCTGTGGTGAAATTTTTGCACTATTTCTAAATATGCCTATTTAGTTCTTTAATTATTTTAACTTACATGTCAAAATACCATGTAAATTACTGCTTCCTATGGGACAATGATTGTTTTCTACTTGGAAGTCATAAGATGTGGTGGTGAAATTATGCAAAGAAAACAAAAATAAAACAAATATTTAATGTGCACTTTCATTTAAATGAAAACTACTCTGTACCTCTGGGGATTTTGTGGATTTTAGTTGTTGGGTTTTTTGCCTTTGTTCTTTATTCGTTGGTCAAGTGTTAAGGAGGTGACACAAAGTGTACATGGTGTAGCTCTGATTGTGCTTTTTTTTTGTTTTTGTTGCTTATTGTGTCTGTTTTAGTCCAAAATGCTGCAAAACTTAAGCAGTGTAGAATAATGGTGGGTCAGATGAAGTGCTCCAGTTCTTTGATCCTGTAACTACCAGTAATGAGAAATGAAATGCAGTAAATAATCAAGCCACTTGAAAAACTGAGACACCTCTGAAGAAAAAGGAACAGTGGATCATTATTTGCCTCATGGTCCTTCTGTCACTTCTAAATATGCCAAATATAATAGTTGAACAGAATGACATGTGCTAAAGTACATTTTGTGCATTTCAGGTGTTTCACTGAGAGACAGCAGAAAGCATTCAGCTGTGTGTGTGGTTGCATTCCTACACTGGTAATACTAAAATATTCTGAGGATAACAACAGCTTCCAAACAATTGGAAAAGAAAAGTATTTTCTATATCTACTCATTATGCACACACAGCATAAATGTTGTTTTGTTGATCTTCTTTTAATTCTGGCTCTACTGCATATTCTCCTCTTTCAGAGCTTCAGAATTCTGCCTGCTACTGTTGGTTTTCTCTTGTCTCACAGGGATCCTTAGGAAGCAAACTTCCCATCTTTGTGTTCTAGAAAAAAGGCACACAGTAGCTGTTCCTCTTAGGTAGCTTTTGTCTTTTAGGGTGTATTGGTCATGTTTCCTCTAGACACTTCCCCAAACCTCTCTTAGGTTCAGTTTTCTTGTGTAGTAGGAAATCTGATTTTTCTTAAGATGTAGGTAAGATGACAATAGAATGAAGTTATTAGCTTTTTATTTGTTTCCATTTTGTTTCACTTTTTTTTTAATTCAGTGCTTTCTATTTTCTTTGGGATTTTTTTGGACACAATGCTCATACTTGAGAAAAAAGGATGAAAAATAAGTATTAACTTCTGAACATTGCAAAAAAAAAGTGGAGTAATTTCCCACTTAAGATGGGAGAGCTTTGGTAGATGCAATTTGAAATAACAGGTTATTTTCAAAATTGAGCAAGTTCTTTTTTGAGGAATGATGACTAGTAACTGTAGTTGGGAAATGTAAAACTTGGATCTTGATGTTCATATTTATGCAAATGCCCTCCCTCAGCTTTAGAACCTGGTAAAGTCTTGTAATTACAACTTGGAAATGTCCATGTGTAATTTTTTTAAATCTAACAATGTTTCTATAATATACATAGAAAGTAAAGGTCTTCTTATCTTCCTTAAAGTTTTAAAATACCCTCTCGATTACTAAAGAGCTTGGTTTAAAACTATGGATTGATTTGAATAGCTTTCATCTCTTTAATCTCTCTTGCCTATTTTCCTGAAGCTGAAGTGTTGACTTGAGGTGGTGTAGGTATTTAAGGTTGCACCAGCCCTGTCAGTGGGTGCAATGTGAGAGCACCTGGACCACGTGGATGGTGATGGGGCTGGAATGTGCCTTTGCAGGGTCACATTGTTTGGCCACCTGCATGTTACTCATTTGCTGCTTATTTTTGCAGTGGAAGGTTGTTGCATCACTGACGATGTCGTATCATGTTCTCTCTGCTCTTTTCATACTCTCTGTCAGGGCAATAACATTAATTTGTGTCCATTTGAATAATACTCATTGTCACATCGAAAGAGATCTTGTGACAAGCAGGGGATTTATTTAGCAAGAACACTTCTAAGCAATGGCAATTTTGAGAGACTTCATTTTACAGGAAGGGATAAGAGGGGCCTAACAAATCAAACACATGATTTTTTATTTCAGTGTGACCATTTGCTGATGCACTGGGCATATAACAACAAAATTCACTTTCTGTGGTGCAATCTAAGTGCTCCATAACTACAATGATCAAACCTGGTCTCCATTTCTGATTGCAGCCTTTTTGTTTGCTGAGTGATTCCAAGCTCTTCAATGCATCTTTGTGATTGCAGAGGGAGTGTGGTA
>JAWWEU010000138.1:14483463-14518722 GCA_035583155.1 Acropternis orthonyx
CTGATTGCAGCCTTTTTGTTTGCTGAGTGATTCCAAGCTCTTCAATGCATCTTTGTGATTGCAGAGGGAGTGTGGTATGTGCCTGGTGTTTTGTCTTTGTCCTTTGATGTGACTCCACACAGAAATGAGCTTTTCCAGGAGCAGCCACCACAGTGTTTAAATACATCTGCAGCAGGGCTGGAGGCTGCTCTGGGTGACTGCACTTTTGAGGGACCTTTTTTGGCAGCTGCTGAGTTGGGTGGAATTGGCACAGGGCAATCTGCTCTCATCCCACACAGGGTGCCCTCACCACCAAAATCCTGCTAGTTATACCAAATATATTGACTTAAAACTAAAGGTTCCACCTCTAAAGGTATTGCTTCATATAAATGAAATTATGAAGAGGAGCCAGTGTGATTTGACTGTGACTGAGGTTTCTGCTGGGGCTTCCTGGGCTGGAATTACTGGTGCACAGTTGAAAACTCTTCTTCATTAGACAAAAGGTTGGACCACTGTGCAGACAAAATTGTATAATTCTAAGAACTATTAAATAAAGAAGAGCCCTCCCTTGAAAATGTCAGCAATCTACTACCAGAGTAAAAACTCACAATGGCCCTGCACTTAAAGATTCCTGTATTAAACTGAGACAAGTAGACAGGGGAGAAAAGATCCTTTTAAATTATTCAAGATCAGCCAGTTATGTAGCTATGAAAAAATGCAAATGCAGCTCCAGGAAGTAGCAGCCCTATAGGTGTTGGATTTTTTATGTGAGTGTTAATGACATAATCCCTGAGCAGTCACTTTATGGGTATCCTTCAGAATGAGAAAATGAATGTCAAGTAGAATTGAAATAGAGGTGGGCAAGAACCATAACCAGTTTGATTTTACAGGGAGACCAGTGGTTTGCCTTTTCAATACAGGAAAAGCAAAACATGAAAGTGAATTTGATTAGTTTTTACAGGTCTATTTAATCATCACAAGAAAAAAAAAAAACAGTTTGTTTAATCTGGGAACCAACATTGACACCTGTTTTTCATGTACTATAAAATATACTCAGGAGTCAGAACTAATAAAATTTCTGCTAAAGCTGAGTTTGTAGAGAGGAGATCCATAAAACAGCTTGCTGGCAGCCTTCAAACTGCATTCACTGCAGTGACATTGTGGCCAAACAGCCAAATATTAGCACGTTATCAGAAATTGTTACAGTGATGTCAGTCTGGTGCCTAATTACCAAGGGATATCAAGTAGGAAGCAACTGCATAGCCTGAAGCTCCCTCCTTTTATATATAAAAACATTTGTAATTGGGAGGATGAAATGCTTAACGTGTAGACTCAGGGCTAGTTTGTGTTGTCTAAGCATATGAAAACATTTTTTGTGTTCTGGAGCTGGAAGGCCCCAGGGAGAATTAGTGTTGAGTAAACCAGCTTATCAGTCTGATAAGTTTGATTTTCAATAGACAACAAGATATTACAAGTTGTCCTAGCACTTCTGCCATCTTCTTTCTGCCAAAATTTCGTGAATATGAGCTACTCCAAACAAGAAAACCTCACTATTCATCCATGTCTTCAGTTTTGATGTCAAATTGTTGTAAAGGGACTTGCTAAAGGAATATTCAGCTTCATATAGGGGGTGATGTTTTAAAGGCTAAAGTATTTTGTTTTCCATGGTCATTATAGCTGTCCTTGTTCCAAAAGTTTGAGCTTTTCAGTTTGAGGAGCTTGGATTTTTATAGGAACTCAGGAAGACTTTAAAAGAATTCTGAGCTATCACTGGGTGTATTACTTTGTGTCAAATTTTATTGTTCATGTAGGTCTGCTGGATACTTATTAGTGTCTTATAAAGGGCTAAGGATAATCTCTTTACTGTGAAGTAACTTTTATTACTTCTTACTTCTTTCTGTAGTAAGCTTAGTAATTTGTTAGAGTGAGTTGTGATTTTTGGCTGATATTCTTTCTGTTCTGGCATCTGTATTGACAATTTTTCATCAACAATTGAAAAAATATCCATATATATAGACTCAATTTCAGGATGCTTGGAAGAAACAGACTATATATGTTAATTAATTGGTGATGTCAGTAAACTTTGATTAAGATTTAGTGAATTCAGGCCTCTTTGTATCTAAATCTAAAGGGTAATTTTGATCAAACAAGAAGTAATTATAAAGCAGCTTTAATTCAAGCTAATGTTGATAGCAACTCATTTGGTGTTAAATCATTAAAAAGATCTCTGATTCTTGAAAACTGTAAAGCTTTCACTAACAAATAGCAATTGTCCAAACCAATTGCTATTTTTATTTATGATGTTTTTATGTATTGTATCCAGAGTAAAGCAAATTTACTGGGATATCAACTTGTAGGAACTGCTCTGCTGAAGAGGAGGTAGACTGTGATACATTTCTTCTGTTTGATTCAGGGGAAGGTGGGTTCAAGGGCCAAATTGTCCCATTTTATCTAGTGTGAAAGAAATACTTCAGGTTTGGACAGTTTCTATTGATGCAGGTTTCTAATTAGATTTGTGGGTCAAATACAGACTTTTCAGATATTACATGTCTGCTGGATGAAGGACAGATGAAGATGAGAGCCAGTATTGAGTTGGGATAAAACCAGTTTGTGTATTCCTTAAAGCAATGTACATTATGTTCCACATTTCTTTTCAATTGAAAGTCATCTGTGAATTCAGCCTGTTGTATGTAAGTGTTTTTTTGAAAACATAGCCTATTACTTAAAAATGCAATGTCTAGTGTATGATTTAATGAAGGATGCCTTAGCATTCTTTCTTGGCTTTTATTTTTTTAGGCTTGTGTATTGATTGAGTATTGATTGGTTCTTTTCCACCATCAAAGGGAGTCCTCTCTGAGTTATGTCACAGTCACTGGACATCTAGAAAAGGTGGAGACAGCAGCCACAGTTCTACAGTTAAGGACACAGGTTTAGGCCTTCCTAACATGTTGTCCATGTTAATTTGTAATTTCCGGGGGTGTAATTCTATGAAATTCATTAGTTCAGTGGTTGTAGTAAAACATAGGAACACTTAGACTGTTTTCCCTGCTACCACTTGTGTGTGAAAAATACTCTTTGCTCTTGTACTTTTTTCTTCATTTATCATAATGTTGTGTGGTCATATTTTTTGAATACTTAATATTTTTTCTGTTTCAGAGCTTTGTAGTTAAATGCTAAATCAAATTCTAAATCAATGTGTGCTTTGCTTCTCAGTAAGAATTACTAATAGCCTTAAGTTGAAAATGTTGTAGACTTATAAGGAATGCTTGTGATCAAATAATATCCCAATTTTTTATTAAATTGTTACAGAAAAATTTGTTAATCACCTATTCATAGAGTCGTAGAACCATTTGGGTTGATGAGCTGCTCTGAATTACTTCCAACTCCATGTGTTATATTTTTTACCAATTACTTGCAGTTGTGAATTTAGCTAAAAGATGTATAGCTGTGTGTTGTAAATGTTTAAAATAATCTTCATTTGTTCAGGGACTCATTTAAATAGTGTGGTTAGTTCTCATAATGCTTAGGAAAGGGGGCTTAAACTTGGCATTTGGCATCAGATGGAGTTTTGTTTCATTGTAAAGCAACACTGGACTGACATCTTGAAGCACAAGAATAGCCTTTGATTCTGGGGCCCAGAGGAACAGGTCCTACTTAGGTCATACCCACTGAATGGAATAATTTCTGTAAAAGAACTCTTTCTAGCATGGAGAATGTTACAGAATGACAGACCAGATCTTGAGGTCTGTTTCTCTACTCTTCTGCCATGAGGCAGAATAAATTGTCGTACTTATTTCTTTCTTAGTAATTTCTGATACATTTGTCTACTCTGTTCTTTGCTCCTTCTGCTCCCTTTAGTAATTAGCAGTGTAGAATTCACATAAAAATACTCCAGTAAATCACGGATATTGTCTCTTGTTAGGTATTGGATGGTTGTAGCATTGAACCGTAAAACTTTATTTAGGCATTTGCAGCCCAAAATATCCCAAATAGTTTTTAAAAAAGTAGCAAGAGAGAAATGTTTAAGAAGGATTAATGCCAAATAAAGGTAAACAGCTCTGTGCACATCTCAGATTTCTGCTAACTTTTTCCATGATCATTTTGCAGCATTTCATTGTAGGGCTTGTGGATGTGATGAGCCTGTATAGAGATACTAGGCATAGAGTCTGTATGTTTTCCTTATGACTGAGAACTTGGCTTTAGGGGGCACATCTTCAGTGGCAAGGAAGGATAAGGACAATTGGCAGGTGGTCTATTGAACACCCCTCCCTATGACTGCTGGAAGAACTGACTTGTAAAACTGTGTACTTCTAATCCAGAGCTGGACTGAATTCTCTGTGTGGGAACATGCAGGTGCCAGGTCTGAATCAGGTGAAAATTTTTTTTTTAAATCCATCAGACTATGTGCCATCTTGAAAACACTTTTATGGAAAGCATGGTCATAGCTTAATATTTGATACCCCAAGAGTGCTGGCTTCAGTGGAATAGATACCATGTAGTCTGTTAGGGACAGACCTGTCAAAATATTTCATCTGTGATTTAAACACTTCTGCTTTTGTCTTGAGCTGAGACTGACATCTGTCAGATTGTGGGGTATGGGGGAAATGTGCTTTAAAGGTTACAAGAGCAGATGGGATTCCAAATTTCAGAAGAAATTGAATCAGAAGGTCCTTAAACTAGTAAATTAATTAGATTTTTATTTCAGCCTACTGAGTAATGTTTATGGAGAGGAACAATCCTAAAAAGAAAGAGGAAATAAAAGGAAAAATATAGATGCATAAAATGCAGCAGTAACAGACTGATTAAACTGATGAATGCCATAGTCAGGATTTCTGTTTTACTGGTTCCCTGTATCTGCTTAGTACTTGGGAAACTTTATTATAATTTGATGTCAGTAATATTAAGCAGAGTTTCATCAAGGATTACTAGTACCAATATCTAATAACAGCACAGCAAAATCCATATTGTTATTGCAATCATTCATTTTCAATGTTGTAATTGAAGATTACTAAAAAAATTGTACTAGCTGATAGTATTTGTAAAAGAAATGGTTTTTCACATGAGGTTTGTAGTATTTAGCACCAAACTCTTAATATCATTTAGTATCCTGTCACCATGTTTCATAGAACACAATGTACATAGACAGTAAATGTCTTTTGTTGAAAAACAAAGTTTCATTCAGCATTGTACAAGTGAAAACCTTGTTATAATACTAAATGAAACACTTCTGGCAGTGCAATTTGAAAGACGAGAATTCAGTTGCGTTAGCAATGATGTATCTCTAAAATTAATGTCTGTGAGCAAGACAGGTTTGCTCATAAATGTTAAGATTCAGTGTACGGCCAGTGTGTGATCAGAGATTTGAGGAACAACTTTTTTTGCACTTTATTACTGATATATGTAGTTCATACATGCCTCCTGCAGATTTAGGGTTACTCACATTCTTGAAATCCAGACCTTAAGAAATAAAAGTATAAACTACTTGTACACTTAGGTTGCATGGACAAGTTAGGAGAAGTTCCTTGTTAGGCAAGACTTTGTGATTAACTTAGCATTATACACAACTACTGAGCTGTTCTGTGGCGTTCAGCACTACATGAGCTGTCTGCCTGGCTGACCTGCCAGTTGCTATCAGCTGTCTTTGTCCTCTTCAGCTCACAGAGGATGAGAATTTGAGCAGTGTTTGACAAGCAGAAATGCTCTTCTGGTGTTTCTGGTTTAAATAACTTTCTTTTTTCTGCTTTGATGAGCTGCTCTGCTCTCAACTGCTTCCAAAGGAAAACACACACCCCCATTACTGTATGAAGAAAGGGTAAAATGAGAAGAGTTCCCAAGGAGTTAACAATAGAGAATATGAAGTCTTACATTTTTTTGTGTTGCAAAGTGTTTACTCAACTGCTAGAAATACGGAATTTATTTCCAAGGCACTTGTTGGAGATCCTGGGGATGGGGTATCATTATAGCTTTGTTCTGTTACTGCTGTGTTGTGCTTGATGCTTCCTGTAACTACATTCAGACCTTGGGTAAGGTCTGCTGTATTCCTCTGGTTTTGGTTTGTTGGGGTGGGGTTTTGCTTTTTTTCCTCTGTACTTGTGTTCTGAATTATTTCTGAATGTAAAGACTGACTAAAGACTTGAACAAGTGTGAGCTATCTAATTGGAGAATATAAGGTCAAGTTTGGAACTACAGAAATTTCCCAGGCATCATAAAAGGAAACTTGTTTGACTACAGGAATTTTTTTGTACATTTAACGAGTGGTGTTTAATTTGGAAATATGTTAAGAAGGCCCAGTGAGGGATAAATCAATATTCTGTAGTATGGATTTTAAGGAGTTTAAGCAGATTCAGCAGGATTTGCCTTCCAAACAGAAACTGCAATGTGAGGTTTTAGTCTTCCTTTTGCAGAGGTAGTTTTGCTGGAATCTCATTTCTGAAAAATATGTTGTTTACACCTCCAGTTTTTCGTCTTCTGTCCATATACCAGCTGTCAGGAAAACACCAAGACCACAAATTGCTGATTAGTCACACAGCACAAGGAACTCAAGCTGTTCCCATTTGGAAAGCTCAGCACTCTTTTCAAAGAGTTTGCCTCATTTGAGCCATACCAGTTTTACTTTCACTAGTGCTATTTTGTATGGCTTGTTTGGCAGTGTGGAGCTGATCATAAATTTCTCCTTTGTTCAGTTGTGAAATCAGGTTATAAAATGTAATTACTGTTACTTGTCATCAGAGGTCATGTTTTTCAATAGAGAAAGAGCTGCAATGCCTTTTAAATAGTTTCTTGATGAAAATTTGTATCAGCTGCCCATAAGAAGCAGCAGTGTGATGGTGCTGTCTCAAATACAGCTTTTCATCAAAGATTAGGAATAATCTTGATCATTAAAGAAACAGTGAATTTGCAAAGATGACAGGTCACGTTATCTTTAACATCTGTTTGCCAATGTACTTGGATGTTGGTTTTGTTTTGGTGCTGTTTTTTTCCCATTGCTAGCCCCAGCTTTCAGGCAGAAGCATCTGCTTTCTGGAAGAGGAAACAGAGTACTGTGTCAGGAAATCCTTTGTAAGTATTTTTATAGATGATGCATTTTTCATATTATGCAGAGTAGTCTCTGTCAGCCAAAGCTTCAAAATGGGGAGCCTGTAGCCCAAACCTATCATTTGGCACCTCTGTGTGTAAGACATTCCCAAATTTAAAAGTTAGTTTCCTCAAAACCTCTTTCACTCTTTTTTTTTTTTTCTTTTTTTTTTTTTTTTTTTGGGGTGGAAGAAAGTTTGACAAGTTTTGATATTTGCAAGATTAGATTGTGGTTAGTATGGCTGGTATGAATGATGGTTATGTTTAATCATTTTACAGATAAGGGGAAAACTGGGGAGGCAGGGAAGGATGAAGTATTTGTGCAATCCTGAGTCTTTGCTTCTCTTTGCTTCTCTAAATAAAGTAACAAAAAGGGAGAATGCAGAGGTTGTGGATATGTGGGTAACTAGCAAGGTCCATGACACAGGTAACTAACTTTATTATGTAATATGCTTAGCTTAGATCCTGAGCATTTTTATAATTAATGCAGCAATTTAACCACATAGGCAAAAATAGAGACTGTATAAGGTATTTGTTTTTGCTTGGTGTTCCCAAAATTTTACTTCCTATTGACCAAGAAATCCTTTCCTACATTGTATCTGACAGTAAAAATATCACTTATTTTGTATCTGAAATTCTTCCATATAAGTTAAACTTACTTTCAGCCAACACATAAAATATGTTGGTTTGTCTAATTTGCAGTAGTCTTAAAATTTAAGAATCTATTCCTGCTCCTAGAAGTTATTTACAACAATTGATGAAGCTCTTAGTGCTAGCATTTAGATTAAAAGTACTTTGAGTTATGTTTGTCTTGGCCTATTTTTTTTTTTTTAAAGTTGAGCAGTGAATGCAGGTTTTCAAGACAAATTACATGAGGAAGTAAGTAGTCAGGAACTGAAAGGGAAAAATGTTCCAGAGTGAATTCTGCTGTTCCTTATTTTACCCAACTGCAGTAGCAGTGTGTATACTTGGGTAGTGCTACCATAAAATACAGGTAAATACCAGCATTTTGCATAATGAATCTTGATGTGTATGAAGTAAATGAAGCATGTACAGGATGTCCTGCCTAAACAGACTAGAAACTCAGTTCAGATTTAAATGGTATCTTTGCCAACACTATTTTTTATCAAGATGGTTGTATAAGAAAGGAAAACAGTGTTGTGCTTCCCCCTTCTCCCCTTCTGCACTGTTAGTGCTTTAACAGAGTAATAGATGGTAATTGACTTGCCAAATACAGAAATTCAGCTTGCTGTGAAGCATTTGCTTGAGAGCTGAAAATCAATAAGGAAACGAGAAAGTTGCCATTTCTAGTACTCCATTAACTGCTGTGTAATAAGATCTCATCAAATAAATCTTATTAGCACATGTGCATTTAAACCCGGGAAAATGTCATGAATTATGGGTGTTAAGTCTGCAGTTTAGTGGGGTCTCATGTATCAAAGCTTAACCACTGCTGAATGAAACAGTCCTTAAGTTAAGCACCAGTGACTGAGTAGGTTACTATTGCTTCTGGTGGAGTTTAGGTCAGGTTTCAGTAGCCAGAAATATCACAATTGGTCAGCTGAAAGTGATGATGTAGACTGTATTTTCTCATTCATTTTCCTAACGGGTAGAGGGAGGGAGAACATAGAGGAAAGATGAAAAAAGCAGGATGGAGCAAGGCTTAGAATTTCTAATATGGTGTTTTTGATGTATCACTCAAATAAGGGTGATTTCTTGTATTAGTGTAGGACAAACAGAAGAAGTGATTTACTTCACTCATTAATAGAATCTGTGTTTATTAGAAGAATATAAGATGGTATAATAAGCCTTAACAAAGGAGTTAAGTGAGGAGAATCATAAATCCATAGTTGTCATATTATTTGTGTAGTGTTGAACTTTACTGTAGGAATGGAGTTCTGCAAATAGTTATCACCCAATTCCTGATTCTTTTCCTTACACAGATAATTGACTGGTTAGCTGTAACTGGTGGTTAAATGGTGATTAACTGATTGTCAAATGCTGTTAATTTTTCCCAGATAGTCGTCTTTTTTTCCTCTTATGTTTTTTTCCCTACCTCTCCTAGTTGTACAGAGCAATCCTTATTTTTTTTTGCTGACAATTGTTTTAAATACTCATTTAGAAAGCTTAATAACTCGTGTAAGATGACTCCTAACTTCATCCTGTATTTGCAATACCGGAAATACAGGATGCATATTCCTTGCAGTAGAGATTAGGGTCAGCAAAGTTTACTCTTGCTTCTACTGATCTCAGTGGGGTTATTCTGTGAGTATATGTGGAATTGCTGACAAATAATTTATTAGAGATTAACATAATTTATTTAAAGGTCAATCTAAATCACGTTGTTTGGGAGACTGACATTTGCCATGTTAGATAATTAATAAAATAATGGATGTTAAGTAGAATATTGTTTTGCCATCAGGTTGCTCATGCTGTTTTTCCCTGTTATTTGTTTTCTGTCGAAGTACTTCATAATTGAGTTTCAACTAATTTTATTATTCATAGCATTTTAATTATATGGGCTTCCCTCCTGGCATGCATTAATGTGGCAGCACCTACAAATCTAATGAAATATCCATTCTGATAATAAATTTCAGTTGCTGCTGGATTGAAAATATTCTACATCAGTCAGAATATCATTCAGATTTGTTTTTTAGGAGATGGAAGTCTCAAGCTTTAGATTAGGTGTGAAATCTAATGCAACTTGAACTGGAGAAACAGTCCTGGAAGTAGGAATGCTAACTTATTAAGTTGGGTGGAATGAGTCTTATACCCAGCCTTCAGGGTTACAGGGCCTGCTATTGGCTGTGGTGGGAAAGATGGAGTATGTTTTTCCACCTGGTTTCTGGGCAATAGATGGCTGGCACTGAGTGGTGGGTGATTTAGGTTTGGAAAAGTGTCAGGTACAGGAAAATGCTTCATCTCTCTGGGGTCACCTCTGCTGTTGAGGTGTACTTCCAAATTTAGATGTATTAAAACCATGTTCTATGTCAGGAACCAGTTGCCTCAAATGAAACATCAGCACTGTGCTATGAGCTGAATAGCTGAGCGTACTGGAGAATCACATATTATATGGCTAGTCTTATCTTTGTAAATGGGGGTATTTGCACATGTGCAGTAGCTGTATCTTATTTCAAGTCAGTCTGATGGTTGTGACCTTTGGAGATATAGTGGACATGAATTTTTGGTGCTGATGACTTCATCTAAATTCTCTAAGCTTTGTACATATGTACAGACCTAAATGATGCTGGTGAGGTTGTAAGAAGAGTTTCTCTCCTCTATTCTTAGTGATTTCTTTCAGATTTCTCAGTTTCTAAGTACAGTTTGTCATATATTTGTGGGTTTAATTAAAATGAACAGAAAATTAATATGAAGGAAAAATCAAGCTGATATATTAAGGAAAGGTGGAAGCACTTTTCCTGTCTTTGTCAATCTAAAGCTATGTGAAATGTGTTCTATCTTTACAACTCTTCTGAGATTCATTATATTCAGGGAATACAGTTTACTGAGAAACAGAAGAATAAAGTTTTAATTTGTTTTTTCTTACAAGCAAAACTGCAGTTTGCTGTGCTAATTAGAGCAGCTGGATTACAGAGCCTGCCTTAAATCCCAGAGGAAATCAGGAAAAGAGGCTGGATTTAAGTATTTCTTACAGTCTCCAAGGTTTTAAATTAAAACCTCTTTTTGGTTAATGAGAAAAGCTTCCAAACTCAGTTTTTATTTGGGGGGAGAGGTGACAGGGAATTCTTCCCTGTTCATATTTCACTCAGAGCACAGCCTTTTGATTTAGAAAAACTATCACAGTTGAACAGTGGCCAAGAGTAATTTTAAAGTTCTTGAAGTCGGAGGTCTCAGAGATGCCTGGACATGGAGGAGAGTGGAGTATAGAGAAGGTCTTCGAACAATAAAAGACATGTGGGTTCTCCCTCAGGCCTGTTAACAGCGATATAATTTTTGCTCAGGCGGTCCTGTGGAGTAATGGTTAGCACTCTGGACTCAATCCCAAGGGCCCGAGTTGGAGTTCTCAGTGGGACTGTCCCCTGGGCAGTTAAATGCCCTCCCTGCCATCTGATTCCCTCAGATCTCAGATGCTCAGCAGGGCCAGCCCCGGTTGTTAGTACTGGGCGCTGTTACACAGTCCCGAAGATTTCACTGTCACTGTCCAGGCTTGCTCAGCAGTGGCAAATGGACCTTAGGACTTAAACGGTGGGGCCAGTTCTGTGCACGCTGTGCCTCACCTAAAAATTCCACTGTGCAGATCTTCTCCTCCAGGTCTTCATTCATGAAGTCTGGCCATTATAATTTTTACTCAAGGTAACTAATACATTAGAATAGCCCATTTTGGCAGATGCATTTGGGTGTCTTGACTGATGCGAAATGTACTAGACCTGTTGTTTATTTGCATTCTTTTCCAGTCTAACTTCAAATCATAACTACTTGGTTTCTTCCTCCTCATCTTTTTAAATCTGCTTGTGGAAGTCTAGCTTAGTCATAAAAAAATACACTGTCACTGCTTCTGAGGGTTGATTTGCAACTTAATATTATGAATAGTTTGATTGCAATGTAAATGTCTGGATACTAATACTTTTCAACCTTGAATACCAGAAAACCTTTAATGTGCTGACATAAACATGGACTAAAAACAGCCTTTGAAATCTTGTGAAAAGAATTTACTTAACTAGTGAACAGAATAATGTCAGTTTGTCTTGAATCATGAAAATGAAAATTAATGAGTTGCTACATATGTAAATGTATTGCTTCAGAGAATTGTGGCAGAGATCTGTGCTCTTCATCTGCAGTGAGGAGAAAAAAACCCCAATGAATCTGTTTTAGTGAATCATTAGGGAGGCATATCTAATGGAAATTCATGGGTAGAATAGGAAGAATAATTTTTAAGTTAAGGCAAAATCTACCTTCATCAGCCAGGATTTTCTGGCTTGTAACCTATTCCAATATACAAGGCTTAACTATACAAGTAAAATTAACTTAGCTAGCAGCAGTGCTATAACTAATCAAATTAGCTATGTGCCTTAAGAATAACTGACTTTACAATTTAAACCCCTGTATTCCACTGCTTGGATATCAATACCCATCCCTAGTAAATAGGATGTTAATACAATATGTGAATCTTGCTTTAGCCAATTTTTTTTTTTTTTATTCACTGGATTTCTCATTGCTTGTAATCTTGTGGCTCTGATTACTGAGTCTGAGATTGAATTTCAGTTGCAGCAAAGTGCTAAGTTCATGACAGAAAGATCATATTCAGCTTAAAAGTAGCTGCAGCTTTGAAAAAAATCAAAATGTGCTAATTGCTTTAAGCACCTACAGATTTTCTAACATGTAATGAAAGCTTAAGTCGAATTATTCCAAAGTAATGTAAGCAAATCACTTTGATTTCATGATGAACCCATGGTATTGTCACTTTGAGGTGCAATATTAAAACTACTTGTAGCTGTGTGTTTATCAGGTTGCAGGTAGACCTACTGACACTGACCAAGGTTGCACAAAACACCAGAGCAGAGGTGCTGCTGCCTTAAGGGCCCTCTCCACCCTTCACAAACAGGGATTATTACCAGTGCTGCATCATGTTATAACTGTTGGTTCTGCAGACAGGATGTATGCTGTTCTCTGCTCTAATTAGATTATTATTAGATTACTATTTCTAGTCTAAAATCTCCACAGTGGGAATCCTTCTGAAAGATAACATAGCTGATGTTTAAGACATGATAACATAAGGTCTTTTAGAGAGCCATGAAGGATCTTGGCTTATTTGAGTGGAAGGAGGACCTCACCCTTAAGCTGTCCTTAGAGATCTGGCCATGAACTCTGCAAAATGTTATCTCTTAATTGGTTCAATTTTCTTTTGAAAATGGGAAGAACCATGTTGAATATTGTGAAACTCTGAACAGCACAGAAGCACAAAATGGTTGGGGTGGGAAGGGACTTGTGGAGATGATCTGGTCCAACCGGCCTGCTATAAAGCAGGGTCACACAGAGCAGGTTGCACAGGATCACATCCAGACAGGTTTTGAATATCTGCAGAGAAGGGGCTTCCACATCTGGAATTTAAATTTGAAATGGGAATTCACTGCCTTAAAAAAAAAGTCATTATAACAAACAGTTACGAACTGATGAATGAACAGAAATACTTCTGTGCTCAGTGTGCAGAGAAAAAAAATCTGAATTTAAAAACCACCACCTGGAACACTTCACCAACAACCCAGTATTAAATGGAGCAGGCATACATTGAAAATATTAGTATAAAACTAATTTTTTTGCAATTCACTGATACCCAGTATTGTTAGCATTAAAAATTCTTCAAGAGTAAAGATCTACATTAGTAAAAAAATGTTGACATTTATACTCATGTATAGAATTCAATGAAATATTGAGTATTATGCTTCAGGTTATAATCTACAAGCCAGATGAGGTCCAGAGAAATTTTTTTCCCTGTTATAGAATCCCAGTGATTTTTATAGCCTCATTATACTATAAATATTCAATATAATTCTGTGTTAATAATAAAATTGTAACTTGATAAGCCATTGGGATAATGTGCAATTAAAGTTCTTAATGTGTTGAAGATCCACACACTCATCAAGGAGATTAAAGAAACACCAACTGTAGTTTGCCACAAGTGTGAAATTAAGGATCTTCATTGCCACGAACATGGAGAACTGCAGAGTTCAACAACCATTGCGCCTCAAGGTAAGTGAGTATGTAATGTGCAGGCCAGTGATGAATCACATTGAAAACACATTTGACTATTTCAGTCACTGAAATGAGCCTAGTGCGAGGTTAAGGCTCATCATTCTACATCATTGGTTTAAGGGCTGTAAGGAATCAAAGACAGAGCTTTAAACAAATTATCACTAAATTGGCCTAGTTTGGAAACTTTTTTCATAGTTTTGTAAGTCATAAAAGAAAACAGAATTTTACCAGTACTTGTAAAGAAACCTCTTGTTGGCTGCCTGCCAGAGACAGGCTGGTGATCAAATACAGCAGCAGCTTTGCATTTCTGTCAAACAAAGCTAGAAGACTTAAATCATTAGGAAGTGATTACAGAAAAACAATGAAAGAAGTTGGTAAAAATAACCATTATTCCAGCAGCTGAGGTTTCTGAAAGGTGATAGTTCTTATTCCCAGAATATCCTACATACAGGGAAACCACTATTAGTGAAACATGAGCTTCTGCAGTGGAATATACTATGGAAGTGCTTTGATTTATAATTAATACAGTGCAAGTGCAGTGGCATGCAAATCCTTTCAGACTGCTTTTACAGAGCGAGTGAACTATAGAAGATAGTGAATTAAATCTTGGAAGAGCTGAACCATTTTCATTACAGTTGGAGATTAGTGGATGTAGATTACAATTTTTTCATTTTTTTGCTTTACCCTGTAATTTAGACTTGTGCTTATATCAGCTGATGGAAGCAGTCACACGTTGACAAGCAGTTTTTCTAAAGGCTTGCTGCAGACAGTGTGGTTGTTTTAAAGATGCAGAAGGAAACATATAGGCCATGTCACTTAATTTGTTCTAGGAGGGTTTCTCATTTGAAGTATTGGGATATTTCTGCTGGTGCAGCGTTACTGTACTCTTGTCTATCTCAAGATGGGCAGAGACAAAATGGAAGGCTTGCAATTTTAGATGTTGACACTTTGAGTTTAAAATCAGAAGTTACCATTTAGGAGTAAAAGTTTGAAAGGTTTGGGACTTGAATTCCAGATTTTTTCAGCACATCTAGAATCAGTCATGAATTATCAATTATTAATAACCAATGCTAGGGACAGTTGACCTATCTCAAAGGAATGGCAGATAAATACTGGTTTAAAGCTTTGGTTAGTGAGAACTAATTCAGGTGTTGCAAATTCAGAGAAAGCAAGTCTGAATGTTTCTATTCATTGTGTTGTTGCTTAGTCTTTTAGAATGATATCAAAACTTCCTGTGTGATTTTCTCACTAGTCCTATCAAAAAGGCTACTGATGTCCAGGAAACTTATGCATTGTTTAATATGTTTGCAAATGCTGGCCTTCAGCACTTAGAAAACAGTACATTTAGCACTTTCCCCTGTTTTGTGGTGCTATTCTAGTTATGATTCTACTCCGAGACATGAATATCTCAGTGCTATTAAACATGTATTAATTGGTTCAGTTTTCACACTTAGTCCCCAGTCAGTGTTTGTAAGGCAGAGGCCATGATATACATAATAATTATATCCAAAGCTCTTGCAGTCTACTCAAGCTGAATTTATTCCTAAAAAGCTGGAGTACAAAATACCTGGAACATGTACAGTGAGACATGAGTGGCTACTTGTTAGGCAATTCCTTATTTTTATTCTTTTCATGCCATTTGAACTGCTTCCAGGCTACCTAAAACGTTGTGCACAGACCTATATTATTATTTTACATGGTTTTTGTTCAGACCCACTGTGACAACTTTAAACTTCAAAAAATTTGCTTCTTCTAAGGCAAAATAGTTCCCTTCAGAGAAATTTTGGGTTTACTTTTTGTTCAGTGTCACATGCACACACACAAATACAGCCATGATGAAGTGTATTCAAAATAATTATTCCTCACAAAAATGCAATTGATGTATTACTTGAAAGTCTGTGCCTTCAGTTTTCACTGCTTTGAAAATCAGGTGCTTTTCAGAATGTTATCTGTAAAGTTGAAATTTCAATGTGTAATTAACAGTTGCAGGATACTGAGTAGGCTTTCAATTTTTGTATTCTAAAGGAACTCTTAATTTATATGATAATTATATGTATGTGTAAAATTTGGTATAGAATTATATTTGATTATACTCAGGTTTTAAAATTTGTAATTACAAAGCAGTAAATGAGTAAATACTTATAATGCTGGATTTTAAAACGTGGCATTATTAATCTTGTAGTGTCTCATGTACTCTCATGCAGGATTGTTAAACATGTAGTGCCATCCTCACACTCAAAAATGTCAAATTTCTCCCTGCCTCCTCCTCAACCCAGTTTTAATCAATTGTCTGTGCTGGGAAGATCTGGGAAGTGCAGGGACAGACATAAATGCACCTAGCCAGGTGTTATCAGACTGCTCTGAATAGTAAGTGCTGCCTAGTAGGCAGTCACTAGGGATTATTAGGTGCACAAACACACTTGTTAATCTGGTTGTTATGTAGCGACCAGGTGTACACACTGAAATTTTTACGACTATTTTCCTTTGCATTGAACTGTAACTTAATTCTAGTTAAATCACATATCAAATAGTTTTGGGTTTTTTTCCTGTTTGTTTGTTCAGTTTTTTTAGGTAAAATGGTAGAATCAGTCGCATTGTCATAAATGTAAAAAAGTGCAGTGCTTCTCTGCACTGATTGGATGTTGATTGAAGAGAGGAGTGACCAGGAAGGTTCTGCCCCTAGAGATGGGGTGAGATTAACAATGTCCAGGGGATAATGGCACTTGACCAGGAGAGAAGGGAGTGAGCAGGTTGCTCCTCATGAGGAGGTGTCATGGATGAGATATCCAGGTACATGAGCCCTAATGTCTTAGTCCAAGAGAGAGTACTCCAGGTGTAGTTTCAGTCTGTAATTCTGCCTTGAGGTTGTGTGGCCAATGTCTATTTTGAGGATTTGAGATGACAGCTGGGAAAGAAATCTCATGCTGAAATTACATTTGGGATTATTTTCCTCTTTCTGTAATCTTTCTCACTTAATTAAAAACCTAATGTTCTTCTGTGCTGGAATTGAATTATATGTTTTCACCTTTAATCTGCTGGAGGTTGAGTGAATTCAACTGGAGCTGGCAAACACAAACAGATTACACCTCCTGAGGATAAAGGAACTAATTGTATTTCTCTGAACCTCTGAAGCTGCACCTGAAACCTGGTCATGGGTCATCTTGTACCCAATAAAAGAAAAATAAAATTTAGCTTGTTTTGGTGCCTAATCTCAAAGCAAGTTTTGTTTTGGAGGTGACATTAGTACAATATATACATGTCTAGAAGTTGGATGGAATGAATAGAAGTTCTCAGGTAATTTGATTTGTGCTGATTGACTGATCTGAATGTGCATTATTAGTGCATATTTTGGTGCTGAGAAGTCCTCAGTATTTACAGCAACACTAGGTCATATAGTCCAGAAGGACTTGGGATATAGCACCAAAGCTTTTGGTATGAGAGAGAATCCTCAGGGAAGAACACTTGGTAACACACTGAAGAAGGGCATCTTGTGTATTTAGGCCTTGTTCTTGCTGTTCTTTTTCTGTCTGCCTCATCTGGCTTGCATCCCATATCACAGGCAATGTTCTTAATGTACAAAAGTAATTATAACATAAAGTCCAAACCAAGTGTTTGACATTTTCTGTTATTTATTGTTGAGGTGGTTTAGCTTTCTGATTTGTTTATCAATTTTTATATATAAGTAAAAGGTTAAAGTAGAACCTCTCACAGAAATACATGATAGCTGGTCTCAAAGACTTTATTTGGACTTTTGGAGAGCAAGCTAACTTCTGAACTTCTTGATGGGTCACAATATTTTAATAATTATTTTTTTTCAGCTATACATTACTAAAAAATAGGTTTTTATTTTTTTTAAGTCTTTTCTTTCAGACTTACTATTACCAGCAGTGTAAAATGCATTGCTCTGATATGTCACTTCTGAATGGATTTGGGTATCCATGCAAAAACTGACAGTGCAAAGGTGCATTAAAGATTTTCTAAGTATGGATAAACTAGTTACCCTTCAAGCTATGCTACCTTGGTTATATCAACTGTAATTTATAAAGCAGAGAGATCTAGCTGCTTTGTCTTTATGTAATCCTGAGTCGTCTTATCCATAAGTAAAGCATTTCTGATTGAAATATTTTATAGCACCATGAGACAGTAAAATTAGCCCTGAGATCTTGCTCTGAATTTCATTGATTAGGAAATATGAGTGTTTCAATAGTGAAAATAGTTGAGATCAGCTAAAAGCATACATGAAAATCTCGGTTCCCCTAAAAAAGAAATAATTCAGCATTTAGTGGGCTAGTCTGCTACTGAAGTGACAGTACTTTCACACATTGACCCATTCAGAGTGTGAGAACCACTGTGTTTGTAATTAAGCCAACATATTCTCTGACTTAGGGGTTGCTTTGATATCTGAAGAACTGACTGATAACTGCAGTTATCTTTTCCACTATGGCCCGGAGTTCTTTGTCAATCTCCAGTCCTTGGGTTGTGTAACAGAATGTTGAAACCTTCCCACTCTACTACCAAACTTGTGTAATTTTCAAAGAACACAGATGGGAAGGTAAAAATAATTAACAACCTTCCTGCTTTGGCCTTGTGATGATCAAAATTTTCGAGGTAATAAGATAAAAAGTAACCACAGCAAGAAAATGCTACTGTAATCCGTCCAATTAATGTACTGTTAATTATGACACAACTGTCTCTTAGCCCTTTTTTTCACCTCTTATGCATCTTAATTCTCTTCTTGTCTGATAATCAATACTGGAAGGATCTGGCTAAATAATGAATGCCACTTACCACTAAGAAAGTAAACTGTACCATACAAGATTTTAGAGCCACATTTGACAGACAACTCAAGTGTCCTTTTATACTTCTGTACTTGGTTTCTCTCCCTACAAATCTACATCTCTACCTTGTCTCAGTTCAATCAGTGCTTTGTGTCAGTAGAAAGACCTTATTTACTTCAAAAATACTACTTTTGTTTCTAGGGACAGAATGGAAAAGATGGGCAAAACAAACCATATTTGTCCTTGAGATCTGAATCTTACACTAAATTGGAAATGCATATTTATGATTTCTGAGAAATTCTGTATGACTCAGGCTCTAGGGTAAAAATAAAACAGAAAAATCAGTTGTACTGAAATTATTACAGGATTGATTGAATGTCAATAAAAATCTAATAGAATAACACATAGCTTTTAAAGATAGACCAGAGAAAAGTATAAATTACTGTAATAGTCCAAGGTGACATCTAATTTTTAATCTTACAACTTATTTTGTTCAAAAGGAATAATATTTAATTTTACTCTCTCATTTTGATGCTTGTCCTTTTCTAACTGCAAGGCATCAATGAAAGTATATCTAATTAGATGACTTTTCCTTAAGGTGTTGTCAGTCAAGTTGGTTATTGTGGCACTATTCAATGTGTCCAGTAGTTTTTACTACAAAAGAACTTTTATTGAAATGGAGTGAACTAGAATGTCAAACTATATTGTGGAGTTCCTCATTAAAGGGATAGAAAAGCTAATGGTCCCCACTGACTCACTTTTATTTCAGATACAGTACAGTGAGTACTTGGATAATAAACTATTTCTGAAACTTAAGGAAATTTTTATCTTTTAAATAATTTCATGTTCGATGTTCTTTTGCGTGCATGCAGATTTTGAGTAGTGCTATATTATGTGAATAAGGCTTCTGTCTGATTGCAAGTCTTCAGGTGGTGAGGCTCTGAAAAGTCAATATTAGTAATGTCTTCTGATAAAAAACCTGAGAAGGACTACCAAGTTCTTCAGTAATCCTTGTTGTGCTCAACTAAGACAGTTTCTGTGGAGTGGGAAGGAATCTACTTCTTTTCCTTAAGAGCTAAGAAAGTGGGTGAAAAGCCAGGGCACCTTTTAAGGGATTTCTCTTCCACATCTACCTTGTGTGACTTCAGGACAAAATGATGTCATAGAATCTTTCTAATTTCAGTATCAAAATAAATGGCAGATTATACTAATCTTTCACTAAACATGCAGAGTAGAAAAGTCAATATTAGTCATACCACATCTGTCCTTTTAAAAGGCAGTGGTTATGTTTAACTTCTTGGTCTTAAATGGTTCTAAAATGAACAACCTTGTATTATTTTTAACTATGTCCTTAAGCAGAGCTCACTGAAGCCAAGCAAACCACTTTTTATGACTTCAGAGTGCTTTGGATCCATCAGTTATCTAAATGACATTTTTATTATTATAAATCAATAAATCTGTTGCTCTGGTGCATTTTCAAATATTGCCCTTGAAATAGTTGCTTATTCACTGAATGGCTGATTTTATAGTAAACACAGTGTTGCCAAATTGCTTTAGGTCTACTTTGCATTGGTAAGTCCCAATTTCATAAATGTAATAGATCTTTAAAATTGAGTTTATCTTCCTGGCTGGATGGTCAGACTCCCAGAATTGGTCAATGGCTCAATGTCTAAGTGGAGAACAGTGACGAGTGGTATTGTTACCGTTGGTGTTGGGACTGGTGCTGTTTAACATCTTTCTTAGGGGACAGTGGGATTGAGGGCACCCCCAACAAGTTTTCCAGCAACACCAAGGTCTGTGGTGTGGTCAACACTGAAGGGCAGGGATGCCATCCAGAGGGACCTTGAAGGCCTTGAGATGTGGGTCTGTGAGAACCTCATACAGTTCCCCAAACCCTGGGTTTGGCAGGAAAGGAAGACTTTACAGTAGAAGTGGGCAGCCTAGACCCACTTGTGAAATTCTGGGTTCATATACTTAGTGAAATTCCATGAAGAGTTTAATGAGCTGTAACTTCAGTGGGAGTTGAGTTGATAGAGGTTTGCTAGCTTTGATTATGATGGTTTTAGTAAAGACTGTTTACATGTCTGTTTCTCTTTAAAAGTCTAACCTGAAAAGTGTGGCTGTGTGAGAAATTACTTTCAGGCAATCAAGAGTTTCACTTTCCCTTACCTCAAAGTAGGTCAAATTCTGACTTGTCCATATTTTCACTTGTGAGATGACAAGCAGGATGTAAGATGCTCAGTCCCTGTTGGGGCTACTGCTTCAATGGAGCATGCAAACCAAGGCCAAAACTGCTCTTGCTGATGTAGAACATGTGCTTTGACATCCATTAGCTAAAATAAGGGACAAGAAATGCAGGCAAGTTACATATCAAATAAGAAGATAGATCCAGTTTAACTGAGGGTTAGAAATGTAGTGTGTTGGGTTTTGGTTTAGTTTTTTTGGTTGTTGGGTTGTTATTTGTGCGTTTTTGTAGGGTTTTTTGGTTTGTTTTCCCTTGGGAGATTTGTCTCCACTGGAAAGAAAAATTGAAAGCTGTTAGAACAAGTTTCATGGGGAAAAGGCAGTTTTGGGTTTCTCCAGAAATTTCCTAGTAGATTCCTGCTGATACCTTCTTCCATTTTTTTGATTACTTTGTGTTTTACATTTGTTACTGGTGGGCTCTCTACAGAAATTATGGGTAGTAATGAAAGGATGTGAGGTTTCTAGCAGCTGGGAAGACACAACACTGGTCTGTCAGAGGCCAGCCTGATTAAAGTGGACCACCTTCTCTCCAAGACAGAAAATCTCACTCCCACTGAATTTTACTAAGCTTGAAACAGGTTGCTTGAGACATCTCAGCAGGTTGATTCAGCACCTGTCTCTAAACTAAACCAGAGGGCATGATTAGCAATGTACAGTAAGAGAAAATGAGCAATTTAGGAAGCATTTCTTATTTGCTTCACTTGTGAATGCAGTGAACTTTATCTACTGTTCAACAACATCAAGCTTCTAGGCCTCTGCTACAGTTCAATGTAATAATATTTATATCTGTTATCAATAAGTTAAAAAAATAGACTTAAATGTTTTATTATGTATTTCATTCGCTTTGGTTTTTTGGTTCAATATTTTTTCCTGATAAGTTTTTGTAGGAATAAATTTAAGGATAGAATGTCTGCTATAATTAATGCATGAGGGAAATCTGAAGTGATGAATTGTACAATGGAAAAAGGAGGGTAATGGGAGTTATATCAGGACGCGAGAAGGAAAGCATTAGACACAAGACTAGAACTTATTGAGCAGTTCTGAAGTCTTGTAATAGTGAGCAATGAAGTGTATTCAACTTGCTACTGAGCAACTACTCGTTAATTCTGTATCATTTTCTGGAAATGCAAGGTGTCCTTTGGAATGATGTAAAGGAATAAGAAGTCAAAGGAGACAATACTGTAGCACAGTCTTGAACTATGTAAGAACAAGCAGTAGTGTGAAGTTAGCACAAGATTCAGATGTCCCTGCTCCTGTTGTACACATGGTTCTGTGGCTAGTTATGGAACTAAATAGCCCTAGAAAACATTCAATTTTGTTCTGTGGAAGTGAATTTTTAAATTTTTTTAATAGATCACTGTTTTGTTTAAAACGCAATACTCTAGCCAAAGCGAGATAAGATCTTGACCTTTTTTCTTTAATGTGTTTGGAAAATGATGAACTAAAAATTTCTCCCTCTGTGTAAGAAATATTTATTACTAAGAAAACCTGTTTCTGAAGCACATTGATGTATACACAACAAATAATTTCTGTAATAGGCTGAACTAGCTTTGCTTTGATGTAATATTTTCCCTTAAGGAAAATAATAAAGAGGCTAATGTATACATATTGAAAAACTATCTGAATATGTAGTTGGTGGGTTGCCTGTGCTTTAAAATAATCTAAAGCTCCCAGATTTGTATAGGAAAAGCAGATATTTCCTTCTGGTTAACACACCCTGTTTTCTTCAAGTGCAGGTGAATATATCCTGAGAGGTATTTTGCTGGGTGTTCAAGTATGTTTTAAAACAAGGCATCTCTAGGCTGACTGTTGATGTTGAGCAGGACTGGTAGGGATAAACTATTAAAACAAGTTGATGCTTCAGAGCAAGCAAACAGTTCTGTTTCATTTACTTTGAGTACCTTTGGTGTGTGTAACAAAGACTGTAGTCACCATATTTCAAATAAACATTGAAGAAGGATGTTTGAAGTTGTTGGGGTTTGTTTGTTGTGTGAGAGAAAAAGCAGATAGGCAGCAGTAGTAGTTTTACATAGTTCTTGATTTAGATCACTTTTGTGACAGGTTTCTTTTTTTGCAGTGGCTTAGTCTAAGATATGTATGTCCAGATTTTTAATGGTAATTAGGCACTCAGTGCTTTCAGGAATAGAGTGCTTAATATATTTTCCAAGTTCCATGTTCATTCTGTGCTTCAATTTCACTTTGTAAAACTGAGACAATATTATTTCTCTTCTTGAAGAGAGTATTTTGAGGTAAATGTGTTAAATGCTGCAATGGGTATGGAACTTAGATTATTCCTAGGTGTCTAGCACAATCTAGTAAACTAAGTACCTAAAGTGTCTAGCTGTTCTCATCTTGCAGAAATTGCTTAGCATAATATGAACCATCTTTGTAAATACGACGAGGGTTTTGGTGCTGATGCCAATACCAAAGACTCCAAATTACTTGAATCAACTTTGATTCAAATCCATTAAAATTTGTCATCAACAGTTTTCAACACACAGGTTTTGCAGATTAATATTAGTTATGGTTGTATATCTTGTTATGAATAATCTTGGGGTTTTTTAGCTAAGACTGTTAGGTGTTCATGAAGTTCCACAATATCTGAACTATTTGACTATGTTTTTTCTATGGAGCTCTAATGGGACCATTTTTGTTCAGGTCAAAGGAGTTTTAGTTTCTGAGGCAGTAAATATCACTACTATTCAAGGCAGTCCTTCTTTCCTTTAGAAGCTGTCAAGTGATATGACAGATAACTTGCTATTACCTTGTCTGTATTAGGAGAATCAGCAAATGTTTATTCCCTCCCAGGCTGCTTTGTTAACCCCTTTTACAAATTGCCTCTATCCTTTGCGCCTTGTCATGAACGGACACTTCACTTGTACAGTGAACCTTATTGACATAAAACAGTGAGTTAACAAAATTCAGTGGTAAATGCGACAGTGCTTTAACAAGATTTGGTGGCAAAGTACACTGGGTTATTTACTGCCTAGAGGGGAAGGTCAGAAAAATCTATCAGGGAGAGACCCTTCCATTGAGTCATGAGGTTCATGAAGGACCCCCTTGCTTTCTAAACATCTCAGACTGCAGCTGGATCCAGTTCTAGTCACAGACCTGATCAGTGGTTTATGTCTAAAGGATTATAAGTGCACAATCAATCCTTTGTATAACTTAGCTAAGATTTCCAAGTTTAGCATGCTATTGATCACTTACTGAGGATCTGTTCTCATCCTTGAGGAGTAACCTTGAGAGTTGTCCCCACTCAAGGGGAGATCCTGGCATGCAGCCCAGTGCCATGTGGGAGAGCTCAATGGGCCCTGGGCTGTCCACTATTTATAAAGCACGTTGATTGACTTATTGTGATATTTGCATGCTGGCAAGACGTCTGGGTTGCTGTTCCAGACAGCCCTTGGCTGCTCTGTGGTCCTCTGTCCCTCCAAGTCCCCAGGAAGCTGGATGCAGGCACCATAACCCCCACTGGTGCTTGTGGGAGGAAGGTGGGAAGCACAATGTCACACAACTAGCAAATTAAAAATACAGCCTGTTTAGAGAAAATACAGTGAGACTCCAGGGTACTGATGTGCTGTCCTTGCACGGTGTTCCTGGTCAAATTGATGTGGATCTCTGCTTGTAAACCCTGTGCAGTTTCACCAACATGTGCCATTTTGTACCACCACCACCTAATTTATCCACTGGAGTTCTCCATTTTTAGGTCTTGAAGCACTTCTAAAGGCCCTGCAGAGACCACTGTGATCATGTTTAGAGATCTCATTTTGGAAAGAGTATCTGTGTGAGCAAAATAATTTTCATTGAACTAAAATCTCTCACAGGAATTGGAAAGGAATCTTGCAAAATTTCATTGTGAAGTTGAGTCTTGAAGTACATGTTCAATAAATATTATACATGGTGTTTCAAGGGATAGTACTGAGAATTTTTGACAAATTGTAATTTTCTAAACTTTATTTTATAATTGAGTCTCTGTGATGATTCTTATGGCTCTGAGTGCCATAGCAATGAGCATAAATTGAGTCAGATTCTCATATATGCAAAACTAAGAATCCTAACCCCTCCAAATGAGTTGAAGTGATTTTTAAATATAGACAAAGAAAATTAATTCAGTAGTTTCATTATCAGTATTCCAGTAAGTACTGGAAATAATTTTATTTTCAAATTAAATCTATGGAAATGAACAAAGCTCATAAAATGAAGCAATATAATTCATATTTAAAGTGAATTTCTTTAGCTGTTCTTAGGGCAAGCAAGATAAAATGTCTCAGTGAGTTTAATCTTAGATATATCAAGGCCAATAAAATTAGGATTCTTTACATTATAATGTTAATACAGCCAAAATTTAAATAGATATCTTAAACATTTATTATGACTGCTGTATCTGTAAGATAAAAACCATTAATTTTAAGTGCTAGCAGGGTAAGATAAGGAAGTGTGGACACTTCTAGCTAAGGAAAACATTATTGTAAAATTCACTTAATCTTTGACTTGTAATTTGTAGAGGAAAGTGCAAATTAAATTTTGATCTGAAACATTAGTTAATACAACAATCTCCATTTTTATTCACCAATACCAAGTACATGGTATTAATTCCTCTTGAAATCTGAGGAAACAGAAGCTGAGGGAACTGAGGAGAGGTTGAGTTAACTGGGGTTGTTTAGCCTGGAGAAAGGGCTGCTCAGGGATACCATACCATTCTCTACAGCTACCTGAAAGGAGGTTGTACACAGGTGGGAGTTGGTCTTTCCTCCCAGGTAAAAGCAATAGGACATGAGAAAACAACCTCAATTTGTTCCAGGGCAGGTTTAGCTTGGATGTTAGGAAAAAACTGTTAACTAAGGTGGTTAAGCATTGCAACAGGATGCCAAGGAAGTGGTGGAATGACTTCTTTGACAAGGGTAGATGTGTTTAGGTACAAAAACGGTGTAGATGTGCTTAGGGATATGGTTTGGTGGTGGACATGGCAGTGTTGGGTTAATGGTTGGACTTGTTAACAACCTTCGATGTCTTTTCCAGCTGTAGCAATTCCATGATTCTATCATCTTTATCCTGCTGTCATTTTGAGTTACAACAGGCTACAGTTTATGCTGTTTATTGCATTCAATTGAAATTGTATTTTTAGTATGCTTAGCTTGTTTTGTTGTGATGTTCAATAATACAGTTCTTTTTCCAGAAATGTTTTAGGAATCATGTATGTTTGTTTTCAGTGGTGAGCCTTGTTGTACTGAAAAGAATGGAATAAAACTGAATTCCCAAGTAATCCAGAATTGTAAAATGCCCCCTCCTTAGACCTAACTCAGGTGTTCCTTTTACACAATTTTGACTTAACACAGTAGCTCACATCTGTAATAAATTCAGCTGGGAAGTCGTTTGGATAAGAGAACTGTTCTGGCTTTTGATTTTGACTGTGCGCTCAGACGTATTTTGTCCACACACACAGAACCTGAAATAAGAATGTGCCTGAACTGCTGGAGCTTAAATGTAGTCTGGGCAAGAATATTCATTGCTGTGTGGAGGCTTGTGATCCTGTCCAAGGAGCAGCCAATACACAAGGATGAGGTGCAACACTTCCTTTGTGGCACATCCAGTGTGATAATTTTCTATTTCTTGTCTCCTCTTGTGTTGGGTGTCTGATGATGCAAGCTTCATGTAAGCAGCAAAGCTAAAATAGAATAACAAAATACCTTCCATGGCTTCCCCTTCTTTTTGCCACTGTGTTTTGGTCCCAGGTGAAATCAAAGTTACCTTTTTAAGATAGCTATTAAACAAAAAGGTTAGAAAGTAACTCAAAGACTTCATAAGCTCTGTTTTGCTTGTTACTAGCAAAGTGTCCTTTCAATGTCTGTGGCTTCTAAATGGTGTGGCAGTGGAAATATGATGTCAGTGTTCTTCTACCACCAGTAATCACTGCTAATTAGAGCTGTGTTTTGCTTAGTCTCTCCTTAGGATACTAAGAGCTCTGCCGAATGGCTATTTGTACAGTCCATATTTTAATTCACTCTGAGGCAGAAGACTATTCAGAGTAAGGTTTGTATTTGTTTAAGAGTGCATTTGATTTCTTATCATCAAAAATCATCTCTTATTCTGTTAAGCAAAAATTACTTTTTCCCCAGAATAGCTTCAGTTGTCCACACCTACTAAATGGAAATAATAGTTTTCAGTTATGGTTAGTTGGGGGAATGCATTTTTTTTTTTTTAATTGGATGGCTTTGTCAATAGCAGTATTTTATGTCTGGTATTTTTACATAATGTTTTGATGGAAATTGTCTTTTCTGTAAAATGTAGTGGATGAAATAACAGCTAAACATAAATTGTGTGTTGTTAAACTGTACATTACGGTTCTTTCTGACACTTTGCTACTTTCCAAAAGCACTTTTTCTCTCTGCTTTATAGAGTTAAACATAGTAGCCTGACCCTTTCTGAGTAATACAATATTATTGATGGGTTATCATTTGTGTGCATGGCATTCCCAGGTATAGGATAGATATCTGAGCAGACTGGTAATTGGTCAAATGTTTCTGGCCAAGCCAGATCCATGGAATTATATGTGTTTAGCTTTACTTTCGGTGACAAGCAATTATTTGAGTACCAAAGAATTGAGTAGTAAAGCTCCCAAAGTCTCCATTGGGATCAGATTTTACCCACATGACATTCTTTGATGCTTTTCTGAAGAATGTGGCTGAACTTTACATGTGTGCTAGCATAACTTACCTGGTTGAATCAATCCTGTGGGATATGGAGATAAAATTATTAGACTGTTAGGACCGATGCTCCTTATTTTGCAGGTTTGTAGGATAATCCTTATTAGGACTGCCTTGCAGTATTGTAATGCAAATAAAATAATTAACATGACTTGGTAAGTATGAGGGTAAACAACCATAGCATTGAACTAAAATGTTTTGTTTCTAATGTTTAATATAACAGATAATAACATCTGTTATTCATGGATGTTTTTTCCTCAGCTGATAGCTTCCAGTTAAAAGGTTGCTGCTACTTGGATCTGTGTTCTTTAAAATTTCCCTTGATAATTAATGAAAACTCTCCTCCCATTCCTTTTGACTTAAAACCTTATAAAACTGATTTGTAACCCTGTTAATTTTTAAGTATAAGGACATGGTTTATATTGAACTTTTATTTGTTAAAAGACTCAGATTTGAAAGATACAGAAACGTGTGCTGAACTGGAGGAAAGGGAAAAATCAGCTAAAATTTATGATCAATAGGCAGGGTACATCTAGGCAGATCTTAGAATCTAAATAATGAAGTAGCTGTAAAATTGTTATAAAGTGCACTAGTTTTGAATTTGAGTTAGAAAAAAAAAATTGCATTGTAGTGTTTGAAATATGTTCCTTTTATGCGTTATATGAAGTGCTCCTTTGCAGTTCATTTATATATCCTAAAACTTCCCTCTCTCGTTGTTTCCCCATGTCTTTAACAGTCCTGACTTGGCAGCGTTAAAGCACTTCATTCAAATGCACTCTGTGGAAGAGGGGGCACAACCACGTGCACATTGAGACATGACACAGAATTTTAGGCAGTTTCTCTTTAATTTCAGTTTAAACTAATGCATTTTACAAGTTAGGCAGTTTTGTGGCCTTGTTGAAACAAACCAGCCTTCAGAGGATCTGATTTCCTCCTCCACTGCTTACACTTGCACAGAATGGAATTTGCCTTTCTTCTTTTGGTCAGGTGTTTTCTCACACAGGCTCTGGGATTGCCCTCTCCTGCAGCTAGCAGAGGATAGCTGCTCATGGATTTTGGAGTCTGCAACCAGGGATGTTGCAAAACTTCATCTATGCACAACCTCTGAGACACATCAGGGTGGAGCAAGAGGTAAATGAGGTTCTTGCACTCTGCAGACAGGTGTGTTGTCTTGAGGAAAGGAATCTGTTGTTGTTTCTGAATCTGGAGCATTTCCTTGACGTTGGAACTATCAAATGGCTGTGAAGCATAGAGCATTGCATACAGGATGATTCCCAGGCTCCACATGTCAGAAATCCTGGGGTTGCAAGGAACATGCTCTAGCAGTTCAGGGGCTGAGTACACAAGAGACCCACAGAAGGTGTTGCTGAGAACAGTTTTTCTGTTTATATCCCGAGACAAGGGTTTTGAAAAGCCAAAATCTGTCAGCTTGAAGTTGAGATCACGGTCAAGGAGGATGTTGTCACACTTCAGGTCCCTGTGGGCAAAGTCTGAGTCATGGCAATGCTTGACGGCAGAAGCCAACTGCTGGAACTTGAGGTGAGCAAAGTCCTCTTCCATTGGTCCCTTGATCCTGAGGTAGTTCAGGAGGCTTCCATTTCCCCCCAACTCCATCACGATGTACACTTTCCCAGCTGATGTCTCAAAAATCTCATAAGTTTCGATAATTGAGGGGTGATGCAAATGTTTCAAAGCCTCCATTTCCCTGGGGAGAAATTTTTCCAGGACGTTCTGAGAAATTTTCTTCTTGTCAATGATCTTGATGGCCACATTGCGTTTCAGGCTGTGGCTGTAGGCACATTTCATTTTGCCATAGGAGCCTTCTCCTAGGGTGTTGCTGAGGCAGTAGCCCTTCTTTCTAAGCACCACAGCATCCATGGTGGGAGACTGGCTGGGAGCTGCCCCAGTGGGAGGTGCTGGGTGTCATGGCCAGTGGGGGGCTGGTGTGGCAGGAGTGTGGGCTGGTCAGTGTGTGATCTCACCAACAGTCAGCCCTGCCCAGGTCAGTTGAAAGGACCTTTCTGGCATTTATTAGAGCTACTCTGTGACATCATGGAGGGCAGGACTTAACGCTGAGTCACGGCCTGCTCTGTGATGTCACAGATGGTTGCCCATGCATGTTGCAATCAGAAAACAGAGATAATTTCTTAAAGATATATTTGTGTTTTTAAGATTGCCAAAGTAGGAAGAAAATTAATATATCTTAATTACGTAATGTTGTTTTTTTGGTTGCTATATTACAGTATATCCTTCCTGTAAGTATAACGTATGACTTTTGTTGATTGGGGTGTGGGGGGTGGAAGAGTGGGCAATTCTAACAATCTGAGAACTGAGACTTTTTGGGGGTTTTATTGGTGGTATGATAGATCCTGCATCCTGGTTTGTTCATAAGTGCTATTCATTGAGTTTAGCTGCAATAACAGGTGACTGATCCAGGAAGTGCTACCAGCTCAAAGTACTATGTCAGTATTGTTATGAGCATTCAAGAAGTCTGTTCCTTATTTCAGAGGAAAATAACTTTATGGAAATCCAGAATTGTCACTGCCGATACTCCCTTTATACATGCAGTTTTCTCTCCTTGCTTGTAGCAGCTGGTGCTGGTCAACTTCCCAAGAAGTCCTAGAGGAAAGTTAATTTGTATCAGCCAGGATGCCATTGCAAACTGCAGTCACATGAGAAGAAGAAAGAATTGGAAGTCACAGAAAATTGCAATCACATTCCGTAATAATGATTTTCTAGTTGTGTTCTTTGGTATTAGGTGAAATACTCTGAGTTGCTTTCAAATTGATGCCATCTTTTCAACTGAAGTTAAGAATTAATGAGTCTCTAAGGTTACTATAAATGTGAAGAAAGCAGAAAGTTTAACTCTGTTTGGAGTGACAGTATTTCTCAGGGGACTAAAACTTTTTTCCCCACATATTAAGTGGTGCATGTTCTTACCGAGTCTTGTTTTGAGTTCGAGGATTTGCTGGGTATTTAGAAAGTGCTGTTCATCATATTTTTGTTGCAGTCTTTCTATAGCCGTATGGAAGGGAAAATACCTTCAGTTCTGGGGAAGGCGAAAAAAGCAACACTCTGATTTTGCAGAGAAAATGCATTTAAGAGCATGGACAGTTAAAATTTCAAATTATAGTTTTAACTATTGAGCATCGTACCTTTGTCTGTCCTGAAGCTGCAACCAGTATCTGAACTGTGAGAGGGAAGGTGTAAATTGTTGTGATGACATTGGGAAGAACAAAGAAGAAAAATCTTTAAAATAAATGCTCTAGTGCATAAAGATTTATGGTGGACTATTACTTGTGGATGTTCTCAGGCCATTAATTTAAGTGGTTCTTCTCAGGTGTAAATAGAAATGTGGCCTTGTATTAAATGCTGGATAGCCTCATATCATCTACTCATGCTTAAAACCATGCCAGTTTCTAGTGTAGATGGCTTATTTCATGTTAGCCTGTTAATTCTTTAGGAAATCTGTCTTGCATCTAGACACTTATATATTTGGTGCAAGGTACCTGAAATGTATAATGCACACTTTGCCTGTTGCTTGTGTATCTTGTCATAGTTATTCTTTTGAAATGCATATAAAGGGATGCAGGAAAATATCGATTTTTGGAGAAACTGTTAAGTAGTGATTGCCACCTGAGTTGTGTGGTGTCAAACAGAATATGACTACAGTCTTTTTCTTCTCACAACTTGTTTTAAGGGCAAGAACATATTTTTCTAGAAATAGTCTCATTTTTCCTATTAACATAAAGTCAGGGTTGTTTTTTTTGGGGGGGGTTTTTTTGTTTGTTTGGGTTTTTTTGTTTGTTTGTTTTGTACGACAAAATTGAGTGTCAGGTCCAAGTATATCAACTTACACATGATTGTTTTGAGTAATTGACTGCTGGCATTGTCCCAGGCAATGGATCTGGAGCATGGTAGGTATTGGTTCCCTGCTCTGTAAGATCAGTTATAATGCCACCATGGAACTGATGGATCAAGAAAGTCTATGTTCAGCAAAGTACTTAATTCCCCCAATGTTAAAGGTGGTTCAACTTAATCAGAATCTAAGTGAGAAGTCAGATTGATAATTAATGAAATGTGTTTTTGTGTCTTTTGCTGATAATGTAAGGTTTTGTTTAACTAAAGCAGCTTATTGATGTTTAAGTAGAATTTTGACTAACACTTGAAATCATCATATTAAAAAATGTACAAAAATTATACAGTTTAGTTTTTTCTGGTGTACATCTGTGTCAGTTGCAAATGTAATAGACTCAGGGCTTTAATGATGCAAATTAAATTTTCCAGTGAGAGAAATGCCAATATAGGCCAAGAATTAATTCTGAATCTAAAGGGGGAAGAGCCAACTATAATTCATTATGTCTGGCTGAAGCAATTTTGTAGTTTCCTATTGCTTTGGTATTTGGCCTTATGTATCAGAAGGATCAGTTTTTCCTTTATTTGTTGTGCACCATTTACAGTTACTGGACTCATCTCCCAAACAGACCTGGTTATATGTTGCTTTATTGTTCCTGCACTCCTCTCATCCTCTTCGTGTGGAGCTTTTAGGCCAGCTGAAATCTCCCCTTAGTTGCATCAGTGTAGGCCCAAGTGTACAAGTGGTCTCTTGAAAATCAGGTGCTTAACACTGGATCAGGGATTAGTACAACAGGAACCATACAGCACATTTATATACTGCAGAGAACAGCTAAATGGTAGAAACCTTTCAAGCTCTGGATCAGTATTTCCTTGCATGCTAAGTCTTTTGATAAACAATTATTTTGTAGTTGGATAGCACTGTTTTATAAAACAGGGATACCTGTAGCATAATTTTTCTGGAATAAAACTCATTATGCAAGGCAAAGGTCACCTCTACACTATCCTAAGTCCCCTTTTTAAAACTGCTTCTATTTTATTGTTTCAATTTTTTATATCAGAAAGCTACCTTTGAAGTTTATTGATTCTGCTGATAATACCTTTTTGATAGTGTTTGTGCTAGTTTTGGCTGGGTAGAGTTAATTCTTTTCAAGTAGGTAGTATAAGCCTATGTTTTGGATTCATGTTAGTAATTCAGGGCTGTTTTCCTTGCTGCTGAGCAGTTGCTTACACGGAGCTTCTGCTGCTCCTCACACACCGGTAAGGTGGCTGGGGGTGCACAAGGAGAAGGGAGGGGACACAGCTGGGACTGCTGACCCCCACTGACCCAACAGATATCCCAGACTTGTATGGGTCATGCTCAGCATATAGAGCTGTAGGAGAAGGAGCAAAGGGGGGGACATGTGGAGGGGATGGCATTTGTCTTCCCGAGTCACTGTTACCTGTGATGGAGCCCTGCTGTCCTGGGGGCGGCTGAAAACCTGCCTGCCCATGGGAAATGATGAACGAATTCCTTATTTTGCTTTAATTGCATGTGGGCTTTTTTGCTTTACCTATTAAACTGCTTTACCTCAATCCATGAGTTTTTACTCTAAATTTCTCCCCCATCCCACTGATGGGAAGTGAGTGAGCATCTGTGTGGGGCTGAGTTGCCATCTGGGATTTAACCATGAGAGTGTTGCAAGCATTTTCTGACCTTACCAGAATTAAGTATTGATTTTTAGTATTTCTGATTTCTTTTCACAGAGGTTGTACAATACATTTGTTCTGGCTTTCTAGTATGGAAGACATATCACACAATAAATTTTATGGATTTATTAGAGTATTGTCATGGGAAGTCCTGTGCTGGCATCAAATCCTTTCTTGGTAATTTCCTGTAATATTTATCAATGTCTGAAGGAATGGCAAAATAAGATTTATTTTTAGAAAACATATCTGGAGATAAAAAAATTCAGATTGGCTTTTAATTCCAACCTTGCACATGTGAGATGTTTATTCCTAATGTGGAAGATCTTACGTGAGTGCTAATGCAGAATTGCAGTGTGTGGTCTGAATTCTCCATGGCTTTCTGTTCTCCTTTGCAGTTCTACATTCTAGGAGAGCTGGAGTTGCTGATATTCATGTGGAAATGTTAACATCCTGTGATGGTAACTCTGCTAAACCTGTTCATGGTATTTTGGCTGAATCTGGAAAGAATAGGGAAACAAATACAAATTGCTGACCTCAGTGAGGGCACCCATTTTTTAGTGACCCAAAGGTGAGCCTTTGGTCAGATTTAGGGATGGGTTAAAATCTTTACTTTGCTGTCTTCCTTCATTCGTGGGACTTTGGTGTTGTGTGTGTCTATTCTCTGAATTGACCAGAGTTCATATTCTAAGACCTATCAAAGTAATTTTCCACAATAATTGGAAGTTCAGTGAATTAACACTTGAAAAACAAGGGGGGGGAACAAAACAAATTGTTGAAAATTTTTCAGCAATTTTTACAGAAACAGGTATTTAAGTTATTTTAGGAGTGTAAGAATGGTAGAAAAATCCTTTTTAAATTTTCTTAATATTTTGTTTATGAATACAGTACTTAGGATAAGTACTTGCTGTGGAAATCTTCTGTGAAAATAGTGTGGGTCTCATAAGCATGTTACATAGGAACAAAACGAGAACAGACAACTTCTGTGAAGTAGTCACAGGTATTGACCACTACTTGGGAAATATTTTCTTTGAGGTGTATTGGGGGTTTTCTTAGTCACCTACATTAAAAATAAATCCCATGTCCTGGATGAAGTACCTGGCTGCTTAGGTAGTAGTGCTTTTTGGTTATATTCTATACAGAGCTTGAGAAATCCTGATTTATGTGTCATGAAATGCTTTTGTGTAGGAGTCAACCTATGTGAGGAGATAAAGGGAAGGTATAACTGAGAGTACACAAAATGCTGGCTTAGGTAAAAATGCATACTCCTGATAACTCACTAAGTCTTCCTGGGTGTGCTAATCCTAATTTATGTTAAATTGTAATTAAGACAGTTTTGTTTATTGCTTGTAGCCATGAGCACCTGGAAGACTGACTAATCAGATCCACATGTTGGGGACAATCCAGCTGCTATTGTTGACGCTCAATGCAGAAAAAATTGTATTTGTGAGTTGTTTCCATTGCTGTTTTGTCAGGCATTGATAGAGGCCCTTTTTTCCCAATGTATCAGGAACTAGAATAGAAGAAATATCCAAAATAAAGTGGATGAAGGCATTTTTGGACCGCGAGGTGAAAGTCTAAATAGGCTAGCTGCTTTTCCAGCCAAACTAGAAACCAGAATATCTCTGGCACACCCATGCAAAAATGGGTTCATGACTTTTGTTGTAGCTGTGCTTCTCTTTGGTGTTGCAGATACAATTGGGCATAACTGCCAGATTTTCAGGCTTCTGAATGGGTTTTTTTTCAGAAGTCTGTAGGTGGCACCATAGAAGAGAAATGATAAATGATGAGAGAAAAGGGCAGCATAAAGTGAGTCTCAGGAGAAAAACACCGTAAGAACAGGGGACACCTAAGCTCACACTCTGCACAGTTTCAAGTTTTCAGTTGCATTGTCTTTCATATTATAAGCTAAGCTAATGTTCTTACAGCAATGTTGCTGTATATGTAAAGGGTTTGCACCTGTACCTAATACTTATTCACACAACCAGATCTCTCATATGTTGGGCCATTGGTTGACAAGAATTGTTTTCTGTTTCTGGTATAATATATCATCTTAAACCATAAGTAGGAGCACTCAGGTCAATATCAAGTCTTACTGTTAAGGAGTTTTCCCTTTGGGAAAAGTCCTTCTAGTAGGGAATATTCATTTAATGACTTAAAATGAACTATTTAAAAAATCATGCAAGAACAGGAGTGTTTTACATCTTTTATTGGTAAGTCTTTGA
>JAWWEU010000138.1:14518822-14536794 GCA_035583155.1 Acropternis orthonyx
TAATGACTTAAAATGAACTATTTAAAAAATCATGCAAGAACAGGAGTGTTTTACATCTTTTATTGGTAAGTCTTTGAGCTGTTTAGGGTTTTCCTATGCTTAAAAGTTTTCTGTTAATTTCCCAGTAGAAATCTCTCCTAATATTGTCTGCCTTGTCATGATGGAAAATATTCAAACTACTGTTAAGTGACAAGTACGTTCTTGGAACTCTTTTGTAGTCTGTCCACATAGAGATCATTTTCAGGATCTGGTGTGGAAATTTGGATGTAATTTTGCATTTGTTACATATAATGAAAAGTATTGTCAAACAAATTTTTTATCGGGTCATGATAAAACAGAGAATTAGGGACTAAACCACACAAGGTATCATATATAATAGTCTGTACAAAATTAAAGAGTGAGTGCAACTGCTTTGCATAACCTTCTGACTCTGCTCATGTTTATTAACTCTTGGTATTTGCAATTACATAGGTTTCTTGCCAGTTAAAATTAGAATTCATTATTTTAAGAAAGAAAACTAGAAATGAAAAAATTCCAAGTGAATATATGCATGTTATAGACCCCAAAATGAATGCCATATCTGTAGTAATTCCATGTGGATTCTTCTTACAGACAGCAGAGAGCAGCAGCGTGATGACCTGAATCAGAAGTAATGTTAAGGAATACTGAAACTAACTAAAAAGTTAAATATTTCCAAAAAACTGCTTTTTGCTTTGACACTGGTCTATTTTTGGGGTTTTTTTGAGATACTTTTGCAAAAGAAAGTAGAGGATCCTAAAAAAAAACCCAAAACATTAAAAATAACCATTATGAAAATCATTGTCCTGCAAGATATTTCCAGACAGTAAAAAAAGGTGGCAGCAGAAGGTGAATAACTAATTTTTAGGTGAAAATGAAGGATGGATTAATGTCTGAGCTGTGTTTTGAACTGTCCAAAATGATGATGTGGAGTAATTAAGAGAAGACGAACATTAGCTCACAGATTATAGTTTAATGAAAAAATTTACTTGACTTTTTACTTAATAGTCTTAAAGTTGATAAATTCAATAAAATTCATTTTGAGGAATCATTAAGTATGTCTGCAGCTAATTTGCAAGTCAGTATTTTTGTTCATTGTAGGAGTTCATAGGTACAGATCAAACTGCTCTAAATCATTCAGGGTAGAAGTTGGCATGTGCAGTATGAAATATTGTTTCTAAGGACTTAAAAATAGTTTCTTTCACGTATCCCACTTCTTCATTTGCTGTTTATTAACCCCAAATTTGCAGTTTTCTTTTTTTATCAGTAACTGTTTTCCCCTCCATTATTTCCTGTAGTAAAAGCAGGATGTAGACTCCTGTGGGTAATGAGCAGATATAAATACCTATGAGTCAGATAAATTATGCTGTATCCCTTCATTCCAGGGAAACTGCTACACTGAGGGATGTAAGCAGATGCTGTTGCCCTGGTGATTGCTTGTTGGAGTCTGGATTGCACTGGGTCTGTGTGCCTCACTCCCCCTGAGATGTTTGCATTTGTGTAGGCAACTCATAGGGATAAAGGCTACAAATTAAATGCAAAGAAATGAAATGGCACACATACAGCATGGGTGTGATGTGTGGAAAATGGCATATGGCTTATAAGGAGTCTAAGACCTAAATATAAGTACATGAGTAAGACATTTCAGTGGAATAGTCCCTTATAGCTGTTATAGGAAGTGTTAGAAATACATGAGTGGCACACAATGCTAGTTGGGTCATCTCTTCATAGAGTTTATCAGCTTAATATAGAACTAGACATAGATGCATGAAATTTTCAATTCTGCCAAAGTAATCGGAGGGCCTGACTTTGGGTGTCCCACCTGAGGTAGAAGAGAGAGCAAGTGGTATTTTCTGATGGTGGAATTTTTTTCTTTTTATTGTGTCTCTCTGCTGCTCTAGGCCACAAGATTGGATCTGAAGTGCACTGAATTAAAAGCTTTTACATTCCACAAATTATCCTCAGAACTAGGAAAAAATACTGGTAATCTCACAGTTTTTACTCCTGGAAATCTTTTTTGTATTTTTGAAATTGTGTTTTACAGAGATTTTGATAATACAGACTTTTTTGTGGTTTTGACTCTCATTTTTTATATTTGTGTACTACTTATAACATGTTTATAAAATCCTTTCTTCATAGAGTCTTGACATTTCTTGAGCCTGAGAAGCATGACTGAAATTCTAGAATAAGCTGTTATACAGAAAGTTGCTTTATGAACAGATCCAATCCTGAAATTTTTACTCTACTATTAGGTAATTTCATGCTTATATGCCAATTATTTGAACTTGCATCTTCCTCACATTAGTTGATAATACAGAGAACTTAAGCCATGTGTAGAAAATCTATAATTAAATCATTTTGGCTCTGCCTTTTTCACTCTCAGATCCTGCAATCATTGCATCAGCAGAGAATATTGAACATAATTCTTTCAGAGCATTCACTGCCCACGTATGTGAACACCTGCATCTACCAGCTGGCTGAAGTACGAATGGCTTCTGATAGAAATAGTAAATCTTATTTTATAAAAAGCTCTGTCTTTGTACAGCTGATTTGACTGAGAGGCTGAAGTGATTTAAGGTCAATAACAGTGTACTTTCTGAGCAGTTTGTTGTATGACACCTTTTGTGTTCAAATTCTTGTTGACTGAATTAAGGGGAGAAAAAATTGTTAATTGGTACTCGGTAATATAAATGATTCCATGTTCCCAAAAATACAGCAAGTTTTTATTGCAAGGAACAGTTAAGGGGATGCTGAACCTTCAATGTTCATTTCATGTGAAGAGTAGACAGACTTCTGTTTCTCCATTTATTTTGTCCTTTCTGAAGTTCCTCCTTGGACTTCTGTGCAGTTCAGTTCATTAATGAATTATGTTTGTACAAAATACAGGTTCCTCTGGTGCTCGTGAGACCTGTGGGGTCTATGGGGCCTCTGGGCTGGATTTCTACCTTATTTCTAGAAATTGTCTTAGCACATACACTTTCCAGTATTATCAACTAGATGTTCTCAGTGTGTTTTCCTTAGTTGTAGTCAACTCAGAAAAGACTCCTGGTGGTGCCACCACTCACAATTTAGACCCATTTTGATTTCAGTTTCTAGAACTGCCATCTTTGAATCATAATTCCATGTTTAAATCATAAGCTTCCAAATACTTGAAGGAACTAACACTGTCAATGTGATTTAAAGTGATGGGAAAAAATTGAACATCAGCTGGAACTGTACTTTTTTACCGGAATTTCTGTATGTCTTGTGATTTTCGTGAGGGGAAAAACAAAGTCTTGGTAAAATCCCATAGTATTTGCAATGGAGCTTGTATATTCTGAAGGTCTTTTACAATTTTTTTGCAGAGCAAAGGAACAGTACCCAAAAGCAAAACCCCCAGATCAAATTTGCTAAGTGGAAAACAAAATCCACACCAATGGGAAAGCCTCCTCCTGTCAATGGTTGTGTAATGTGAGGGAAGACCATGTTACCTTGTTGGCTGTTAGGAAGGCAACTCAAATCTCTCTGGGCAGAATTCAGCTGTGTGTCAGTGTATCTTAAATCAGGTGAGAATGTGGAAATAGTTATACCTAATTTGTCACAACTGTTATTTTAAGTGATTTTTCTATAGTAAATGTTGTCTACTATCAGCATTCTTTCTTGAATACAAGTTTTGTCATTTAACTCACAGGACAACTATTGCAATAAAACCATCAGTTGTGCAGATTTGGGACAGCATTATAATCATAAAGAAATCAAAATAGACTCTTCAAGTATTCTTAATTCCCTTTGAATCATAGTAAATGCTTAAACATTCAAGTCTGTAGATAGATTTTTGGTATGCATTTGTAGCTATGACATTTTCTAAATTAGAAGCACTTTCCTTCTGGTTGGTGGCACATTCCTGGTTCATCAAGTTCTCAAATTTTGTTTTATATTGGAATGTGTTGGTTGATTTTTCTCCAAAATCATCTCTGTGGTATGCGTTAGCCGATTGATTTTTAATTTTAAAAAGTTAAGCTCCTTTTCAGGAGACAGCTACCCATGAGGTTCTTTTATCTTGCACTACCAAGTACCAAGTGTGACAGGTAGCTGAGACTGGGTCTGGGGTGACAATGATGCTATTCTGACTTATTCTTTGCAAAGAACCAGAATTCATGATAGTTTTTGGTACCAGGTTTTTGACATAACACTGTAAGTACCCCAAAGTCACTTGGACATTCCCTAATGATCAAATGGTCTAGTTTGTGAGTAAACAATGCTGTGATTCTTAGTGAATATCTCCAGTATTACATACAAACAGCATAATAATTTAATCAGTAAAGACTGAATTAGAAAAAGCCTGTGTACTGTCACTGACATGCAAGATCTTCCTCATTTCTGTTGAGGTCTCACAGTGAAACTGTGCTGTGGGTAATCCAGAGAAGGCAGTGGAGGAACAATGACTTGTTAAGACAGGAACTGTGAAAATAACATAGTAGAAGCCAAGTCAAGTTAATGAGGTTTTTATTAAGACGTAAAGCTTATTGAACTCTTCCTACCACTTAGCTTTTAGGTGATACTAATTATCATGTTTTGGCTATTACAGGACCATTTTCCTCAGTGGACTCAAAAGTAGCTTTGGTGCATCAGAACTGATACTTTCTATTAAGTTTTCTGCTTTTACTTTCTACCTGCCTGCATGAGAGTGCACTTGCTTTGTAAAAGGAGAAGGTTATTAAAGGCAATGGGACCTTTGGCACCAGCATGGTTATTCTGACAGTTTATTGGTGTAATGCTTTAGGAAGGGTAAGGCACACAGAATCCCCAGAGCGAATTTGGGACCTATTCTGCCTTTTCTAATTGCGTGTGTATATGTAGGCTCCTCCTGAAATCATTGAGAAGTTTTAATGTAAATTCAGTGTGGTGGGAAACCTGTTTCTTAGTTGTGCTAAGGTATTCAGTCTTATCACTTTATCATGTTTGTCTCCTTTACTGCTAATGATGCTGCTGAACTGTAAACAAATATAAACTGGTTATCAGGAAGAATACATTAACATAAACATTTTAACATCGTGTTCTTTCCACCTCTTCAAATATGACTGCTATTTAAATGAAACGTTAACTCTTAGAAGTAAAATGTAAGTTTTATTGTCTTCTTTTAGTAGTATTATCCCACTATTAGACTTTACAATGTGTACTCTGCTGTGTTCAACCTTTGAAGAGCAAAGAACCCTAGTATTGATCAAACGTTTTTGTGTTAAAATAAGAACCAGTGGTTTGCAATTGGAAAAAACACAAAAAAAAAAACAAACAACAAACCCCCCCAAACAAACAAACAAAACCCCCCCAAACCAAAAAACCCTATATTCTTAGGCCTATCCAGAAGACATGGAAATTCAAAGTAACTTTTTATATCCTTATTGGGATACATGTGGATATAACTGAATAAAATGCAGTGAGTGGACATAAAAGACCAGCAAGGAAGTTGACTATCAAGCAGGAAATAGTATCTGGAAACAGAGCCTGGTAGAGCCTATTGAATTAATGGACAGCAATTAAACTCTCTAAAGAATATCTTCCTGTTGGATAGCATTTGTTACCTTAATTTTCCAAGCTCGCAATATTTTTCTATTCCTAAAAATAATGAGGATGTTTCTAGTGGAACACACTCACATAGGCCCAAACCTGATTTATTTTATAAATTTTTATTTGCCTTTTATTAAAACTTATTCTTAATCATATTTCATGGCAGTATAAAAAGCCATATTTTCTATTTCTTTCTGTCATCTGTGTGCTTTTCATCTTATAAGCATTAAAAGAGCCCTTTGGCTCAAATGGTAGGTGATCTTTATCCCTATTTCATTATATCTGTGAAAGAAAACAAACATTACTTGCAAAGTGTAATTGAACTTTTAAAAAAATAATCTAATTACCCCATGTAGTAAATGAGCATGGACCACTTAAATTTGAGTTTGAATGCATTATTTTATTATAAGACTATTTCAGGTACTGTAGGCTACAAAACAGATTAAGTTTTTCAAAACATGTTGGGGGGGGGGGTTTTATCCATTGTAGTTTTCACTATGTTGCAGGCCAAAATGAGTTCTATAGTTTTAAATTAGTTTTTTGGATATTAACAGCCTAATGGCTGTGCAATTTATATAAGGATCATGATAATTTTTTTTACTTTAGGCATGCCATAAATGCAATACAAAAAGCTGCTCAAATTATTAAAAATTAGGATTTTTTCTCACCAGCAGAGAAGTAACAGAATTAATGAGATTTCAGGAAATCAGAAGGTTTGCACCAGGTACAAAATATTCCAAAAAGCAGGTTGCATTCATTATGTATTTCATCAGTAAGCCCTGTTGGTTCTCTTCAGCATTTCAGTGCCAACTGAAGTTCAATGCCAATAGAAGGTCATGGGGGAATGAATGGATTCCAACACTACTATTACTCTATGAGCAATTGCTCATTTTACCACTTCAACATTGGGAAAGATAAATTTTATAATCCTGAAGTTATTTGAATTAGCTGCTTTAGAACCTTTTTGTAAATTATAATACTCCAAAGCACGATTTTTTTAAAATGTTTTTGCACTAAATGGAACTTATCAAACAAAAACACTGCGTACTGCACATGTGCCAGAGGGGCCCATGGGAGGTTTCAATACCTCTGAATGGCTTTGGGCCAGTGACATCTTGAGCTGATTGTGCTGACTTCAAGTAACAATCTAGAAACAGTTTTAAGATTAAAAAAATAAAATGTCTACTATATAAAACTCTTTCTATTTATAAGCAGAATAAAGGGAAGATATTTGAGATATTGAGATGATGAGATTGCTTAACTTTGTTGAGCTAATACAATGAAGGGATGACAAGGGTGATAAAAATTCAGTTGCACACACTTAGAACACTTCTTCCCTGGGCCAAGTTCCATCTTCTCTGGGTGGCTTTGTTTTGAAATAGGATTAATAATCTTGCCCAGTAGGGAAGGCACATGGGGATTGTTGGTGATGGGGTATTGTGTTAGCTGAGAGTTATAGAAACAATTTATTTACTGAAAGTAAAATTGATACTGCTGTAACTGTGTTATTTTGCATCCACTGTTCATAGGGTATCAATTAGGCCCAGTGGCACTGGTAGTGAGTCAATACATCCTGAAAATTATAAGTGCAGGATAAATGTTTTCAAGCAAAGGAAAAGGTGCTTTTTGAACTAGAAGCATTTAGACTCCAAATGGACTGCACAAAAGTTTCTGAATAATTTCTGTTGAAAATAAAGCTTGGAGCTCTACTGACTTCTCTCCAGTTGCCAACCAGTGGTGGTGCAAAATAAAAGATCTTCTAAGGCAATTTTTTCCTCTTACAAATTCAAACCATATCTTTGTAATTTTTACGATATTTTTCTAACTATAAATCTGTGGAACAATTCCAAAGAGCTACATCCCATCTTAGCTTTTCAAGCTTGGAGTTCCGTGGAGTTCTTTTGCATTGTCATAGACTTATTCTCATGGAAATATCGTCCTGTATGTATGGCAAGATCCCCATTAAAGGACAGAGGTGTAAAGTGTTTGACAGATACCGATTAGATGTGAATTACCCGGACACTGGAATTGCGATTGATCTCAGCTAAAGCTATTTCTGGCAGATGGATACAACTAAAAGAGCCACCTCCCAGGTCTCTGCGATGGACACCTGTCCATGAGCATACATTGCTCTCAGTGGATTTCACAGGGAGAAAAGCCCTCATTAGGAAGCACAATGATTTATCTGAAAGAAAATATGCACATGCTAAAAACAAGTTGCCCTGTTGTAGTACTACAAGATAAAGAGCACGGTCTCTATAAAGAGAATGCTGATGGTGAGTGTGAAGTGGACTCTTTTTTTATACTTTTTTAGCAATGTCAAATTGAGGCATTCAGAAAGCACCAATTAAAACCCCAGCTAATTAAATTTAAAACATTACACTTGTAGAACTTTATCCTTGATTTTGCGTGCTGGATGATTGGTGTCTTTCAAGCTTTTCTCTGTACTCAAAGTGTAGAGATGGCACTTTTTTGCTTAAAGAAAAAGGACATAACTTCTAGGCACCAGGATTTTTGAATGTGCAGGTAACAATTAAACCTCCTTATGGTAAAGTAGGATGGTCAGTTACCACCTGACAAATATTAGGAATTCTGGTGTGACACAGAAAACTAAACTGTCCTATGCCTGTGGAAGCTTCAGTGTTAGCAGACCTGATTAAACATGCAGGTTCACAGCAGGTGTAAGATGGTACTAAATGACTATGAGTTTGTTGTTAGAGAAGTACTAATTTGTTTTCTTTCAGATTTCAGTGGACTTGTACTGAAACAAAGGGACTGTGTTCTGTAGGATTATTAGCAAGGGAGAATTACATGAAAAATAGAGGAAATGGAAATGTGTTAAATAGTTCTCAATAGGTTATTCATTCAGTTCTTAAAGAATAATATTGCTTCTACTTACAACCTCGAAACAACAAAATAATGAAAAAAAACATCATGATTTTGAGGAAAGAAATTACCATCAAATGTGAAAACAAAGCTACTTCTGGCCCTATGTTGTGAGATTATGGACTTGAGATCACATGAAAAGAATCCAAACTGAGGGAAGTGAAGGGGCACTGGCAGTCATACCTCAGTCCAAGCAAGCAATATCTGCTTGTTCATTCCCTGCAATGACAAAGTAAGATTACTCTTCAGATGACAAGACTTGTCCATGACTTTCTGTAGAATTACCATTGCTAGATTTTTCTTTAAAGTAAATTCAATGGCATCGTGAAACTTGCGTGCTGGAATTGTGCATTTCCAACCTTAAAAAGGAGCAGTACATCTCCTTAAAACCTTAAGTACTTCCCCGTCATCTCAGCGTTATCCTTCTAGCTTGTTTAGAAGCTTTCCATTGAGTGTTGTCTCTTTGTGATTCACTTCTTTTTGTTTTATGGTGTCTCATGGTTCATGCATTTGTAAGGGTCTGTAAGTACCAGCTGATAGCACAATACCTAAATACCTACTATGTTTTCTGTATCTAGCCTCCCATGTCTTACTGCTGTACCTTTCAACACACATCTTGCATACTTTGGTCCTTTCTAAGGCAAAAGCCTTCATTAATGGTTTGTAGAATTTTGCTCTTTATTCTGTTATTTCTTGACAACTTGGAATTTGCACTAACCTCTGTTTGATCTTTCACATTCTTGACAATCTCAAACTGGAAGTTTATTAAAGGATGCCAACACACCTTGCATATTAATGTCTGTCTTAAGCTGAGGTTTTAAAAATAATTTCAATAGCATTTGGCACCAACTAACTTTTAAATGGTGACAATTCTATGCTATTATCATTGGAAATATAGCTTCTGACTGTATCAATAGGCATTTAATTTTGGCACTGTTTCCTGAATTCTCTCTGGAAAAGCTGCAGGTTCAATTATACCTGCATGTTAGATTTCAGGAGTATTTAATGAAGTTACACATTTCTCAGGAGTCATTTTTGGCTTATTTTGATCACATATACATTTTATTGGGCTATAGCTGAACACTATTAAATGTAATGGACAGAATGGTACAATGTTGACAACTTGTATGTCAGTGTTAGAGAGGAAGCTCCTTTTGGCTTACACCTGTTTGCTGTAAGCTGTCATGTGCTGCACAGGAAAGAAATATTCCTCCTTTTTATGGTCTAGTTTGATCTTGGCACAGGTTGAGTACAAAGGCCTACTGGCTTACTGCTTCACTTGTTTATTCCCCGGGATGTGGCCATGCCTAATTCCTGGGTGAGGGGACGGTACAGAAAAATAAATACAAAAGTTAGTTTCCTTTGAACACCTTATCACCTACTTCAGCCTTTGCAGCTGTAGGTAGCAACAGCACCATTCTTGACTTGGCAAAGTGCTCAGGCAGGGCGTGGACTCTCTGGGAGTATATTAGGGTTCAAAATGCTAATAGTTTAGCTGTGGCCAATTTTAAAGCTGAAGAATCATTTCAGATGAAAGATCCCTGCCTCCTATGCTGCTCTTTTCTCTAGAGGTGGTCATCACAGTCCTCAGATTCTTGCAAAATTTGAACTTGCTGTGTTTTTCTCAGACAAATTAGCAGTGATTACAACGGAGGAAAGACTGCAAGCTTATTCGAAGAGATAATTAAGAAGCAGAACAGAAAAATACTGCTGAAGGATGAAGACAGTCCAGCTGCATTGTAACCTAAAGTAAAAACGCTGAAATTCCCATCCACACGGGGAAGTATTTTTTGTGTTATGCTGCAGAAAATGGAGTCATCTCACCAAATGTCCATCTTTTTTTTTTTTTTTTTTCATCCCAGGAAGCTACAATTGTAAGAATCTGAGTCACAGGGGCTCCTGAGAGCTTGTGCTATTCCAACCATTCCATCATCTTTTCTTGCATTGGAATTGACTGTATCTAAAACTTTTGCTCTAGGGTTTCCCAACTTATTATTGAAAACTTGTGATGATGAATATCACATTGTCCCTGGGTGACTTGTACTAATGTTCGCTGCCCTAATTGTTAGAAAATGTTGCAAAGCCCAATATAAATCCCCCTTGCTGTACTTTAATTCCCTAATTTCTACTCTGAACTTAATGGACAGAGAACAGCTTATAGATTTTTTTTTTATTATTATTATTATTTCCAGGAGCAAGTATGGAAAATTATTTCTGTGTTTTCCTTCAATCTACTCCGGTATGAAGTTCATCCTTAAAAGAAGTGACCAATCCAAAGAGAAGCTAATTCGAAATGATGGAGAGTGTTGAGCCAGTTAACTTCAGGGTTTATTCTGATGCTGTTTGAAGTGATAGGGAAGTGATCTTGAATCACAGAAACTGCATTTTTACTACATCAAGTGCTACTGCCCTCATTCCTTCTGCAGCCAGACATGCAGATTGCTGGGCAGCACAGAGCTGGCTAAGCTTCTCAAACACATTACAGTGTTAGCTGTACCATGTCCCAGCCTGTTGCCAGCTGGATGGAGGGGATGGAACCTTTATGCCATCCAGGACACCCAGATGGTGTTCTTTACTTTTAATTCCCTGCGCCTTTGCTCTCTGCTAATGTGCTTTCATGGTCACGTTTGCCATCTATTTATCTGTGTAAGTAAAATTAAATTTCCTTGTTTTTTCCTCCCCTTTTATTTCTTCTGGTTGTTTTACATGGTGGCATCTGTGCAATGTTGTGAGTTGCATTACGTGTTTGATGTGTAAATTGAGGAGAAGGCCATGACAAACTTTAAAAAAAAAAAATCAAACAAGTCCTACAGATCTGTTAAAAATTCCTGCAGTTTGCTTTCCAGTTTGACAGGATCATTAGTGTTATTAGTATTGTTACATATTCTTAGAAAGAACAGCCCTATGCTTACACATAAAAATAAGAAAGCGATTTTAATATATAGGTGAATACAAGCAGTTTAGAATTCATTCATGCAGTACCTAATTCTGTCTTAGAAACTTTATATTATAATATTGAGTGTACTATTCAAGCCTAGAGGAGAGAAGCTAAGGTTATTTTAACACTATCTAGGATTTGTTTTTAATTTTTATTTTAAAGTTTATTTTGCAGTAACTTTCTTGTGTTGCCTCGTGTACTTTAGGAGACAGCAGGGGGTGGGATTTTAGAAATGTACAATCCGGTTTTGTGATCTAATTCTATCTGAATGGTTTAAAATGTAATGACAAGTTGCACATATGCTCAAAGCCTCTGAGTTATACATACTACAGTTACTGAAATTATCACTGTATTTCAGTTGTCTCAGGATTACTCTGGGGAGCTACTGATGACCTATTCCTCTCTAACAAAATTAACATGTGTCTCAAAAATGAAGGCTTTATTCCTATTCATGGCCATGTATATTCTCCAGTAGGCCTTCGTTTCTTCATGTCTATCTGTGTAGAATGAAACAGCAGCATCAGCCATATTTTATCAACATTATTTTGGGGTATCAATATATATGTATATGTGTGTATTTATGTACGTGCATAGTCATATATTGCAGCAGAGGAGAAGAAACATTTTGCTTTTTATTTCACTTGATAACCTAACCACAGAACTTGAAGAGCCCCTGCATATCATGGCCTGTGTGAGTGGAGGTGGCTACTCTGTGGCTTGTTACTGCTGCCTGAGTGTCACTTTAGTGCTGCATCCCACATCATGCTTTGCAAGCACTCCGATCTTAGCTGAAAGGCTGTTGATATCAGTGGGCCAGCTGGAGTGACTTTGTCACATTGCCTTCATTGCCCTTTAATACACTGTGTTCAGTACCTTACTTCAGTATTCCTTTGTAATGGTCTGCAAACTTCAGAGTATAGGCTTGTGTACACTGTAGGAAGCTGGCAGACAACAGCCTTCAAAGTTGTCAGAGAAATGGCATCCTGTAAATGGCTCTTGGGGTAGTTCTGCTAGCCTTTGTCTCCAGATAATCTTGGGTATTCAGGAAGCATGCATATCTATAAATATCCAGTCCTGATTTTCAGTTATTTTTATTTGCATTCACAGTTACTGGGCGACTACAAATTTTCCATGCTGGCACATCCTAGATTGACACTATCTCCATCCAAGAGGATTAGAAACCTCTATGTTGGCACACAGAAAATGGACCAGTGTGGTAGCAATATCACTTGCATAATTATGCTTCAGCTTATGCTGAAGAAAAAGCAGGCATTTCCAGCTTAATTGTTGCCCTTTTCTCTGGGAGGTATGTTTCTTCCAAATTCTTTTTCTCTTAAAAAATTTAGCTACAGTGTAGTTGTGAACACAGAAAAGCCAAGCAATGAAAATAGACATGTTGGTGAATATGCAGGCACCAAAAGTGCTTCATGAGGGTATGCAGCATGAAAACATTGTACTTCCACTCATGTGATCCAAATTCATGACTTCACTAGGACATCCTAGTGGTGTAGGTGTTTCTTGTACTACTTGATTAGAAAATGAAATCTAGAGTGTAAGGGAGTAACTCATTTACAGGTCATGAGTAAAGCTTCCTAGATATAGATATTTTATATAATGTGCTTCAGTAAACAGTAGAAAAATACCACTTTTACCTGTTTCTCAGTTATGGGACTTTGTCAAAGCCCAGGAAATGCAATAGAATATTAAATCCTATGTAAGGCTAGAAATATAATACACTGAATGTGTCTTATTTGTTATTAAAACATTGTTAGAAAATTTAAAAGGTGAAATCCTTTTTTCAGGCTGCTAGAGTAGTGTTGAAGTCCTTTAAGCGTTCAGGGGGTGCAGTAATTGCACACACCTGATGCCAGGAGTACAAAACTTTGTTGAAAGCTGTAGCTTTGTTTTTGCTATAGATACATTATGCTCATGCTGCAGTGAATCAAAACAAAGAATTTAGTAATAGCTTTCTATGTTATATTTACATCTAGTGCTCAGAGTCCAATGAATCATGTCAGCTTCAGAGCTAGTAAGTGAATTTGTATCTGAATAACCGTCCTTTTAAGTTTATAAGTGGTTCTCCTTTTTAAGAGCTGATAAGTATGCAACACTTGCCTGACTTCTTCATTAGGCTGATGAACTTCAAAGCAATTGGGGTTCCTTCCAAGTATGAAGGGAGGACACACAAAGCATTTCAACTGAAGCTAAGGGTAAAAAGTACAATTTTTTGGAACATAGTGTTCCAAATAATTAATTTTTTTCAACTAAGAGAATGTATAATTTTTCCTCTAGCAAGCCACTCTTTCCCCTTGCCATTTCTAATCTGTAAAATTAAGTTTTACTTGAGTGAAGGTCTTTATTAGCCTCATGTACCCAGATTTTCCTCTGTAGAGTTCAAAATAGGTACATAGCCTTTGAATGACTTCTGGCCACATTTTACTGCAGAGGGATATTTAGCAATATTTTCTCAGTTCTTTAATTTCCATGCTTCTAGGTTCTGTTTTGCTGTGGTTTAACTCTAGTCTGCCCAAGTCCTACTGGGTATGTGTAATTCAGATTGGATATATCTGTTTGGTTTTACTAGAGATAACATGTAGAAGGTTTTATAGTAAGCCTCTTATTTTATGTTTTAATAAATCTCATTCTGGAGACAGATTATTTTATTGATTTTTAGCATTAAGGAAAGAAAATTCTAATTGGAGTCTTGAGGCTAGCAATGAAGCTTAGTTCTTTGGTAAAAGGTGAACTGAGTGGGCTGCAATATAGTTGTCTCAAAATTATTTCAGGTTTCAGTCCAAATGCAGTGCAGGACCCAACAGATTATCTTTGCACATGGTAAAATTCTGCACTGTGGTGAAGACAACTTAATCTTTTCTTTTTAATGACTAATAAGTGGCTGAGAGAGTAAGATCTAAAGACAATGTTTGGAAGTGCAGCATTCCTTTTCTCATGTATTAGATCATGGAAAATATTGCATAACAAAAAGAGGTAGGAACAACAGCACACTCCAGGTGCTGCTGGTGATGGGGTCTCATGGAAGTTTCATAACATAACAGAGACCTCTAGCATGTATGTGTTGTTTTCCCTTCCGTTTCTATATGTTTCATGTGGGACCTGTATAAATAAAGGTGAAAGGGTTGGGTACTAACCTGCTCTGGGGGGATGGCTGATATGTTCTGCCTTGGAACAAGGACTACTTGCCAGTGAGGGCAGATGGCCTGAGGTCAGCTCCACACAGGCTGGGGCTGCTGTGCTTGTGCAGGGACCTGGACCTGTAGGCGGGTCCCTGAGGGTTCCTGTCCCTTATAATCTAAGCTGTGGGATGAGCTATTTTACCAGGTGTCCCTTCTAGTGCTTTAACATGAGCTGTGCCATATGTACAGAGGAAGGAGGAGGCCTGCAAATAAGTGTCACTGTGTAGTGCTTGCTATGTATTATAATGAAGACTGTTTGCTTAGAGGGATTGTGTTCTTATGGGATTTTCAGGTACTAAATGTTGCTCTGTTCTTATGAATTAGACTGTCAAACTCATAGGCTGGGCTTCCTATCTGAAAGAAACTACAGCTTTTGCAGGCAGGAGTTATGACATGACATTTACTTTGCATTTTTTGACTTTGGGTTACATGCTACTGTGCAATGTGATGTACTTGGGCATTACTTACCTCTGTGTGATAGGCGATCCTTACTCCAAGAACTGAAAAGATAACATGAATTGAAGTTGGAAAAAAGAAATTTTTGCCGGCTGTAGCTGGCATTTTTTGTTAACTTTTTTTTTTACCCCCAAGAAAGGAGAAACAGGAAAAATGTATTTCCTAAGTGTGCATGACTGCTTACAATTTTGGCAGCGGAGCACAGAGCCTACTATCCCTCAGGTAAAATAATTGGCTTTCTCTTTGCTTATGGACATAATAAAAATGTAGCATTTTGCAAGAAGGCAGTGCAACACTTACAGATGATATGCTATGTAGTTTGGTGAAATCATTTTATGGGATATGGTATGACTTTATAGAGTTCAATGGAGTATTAGCATTATATATATATATGCATAAGAGAATGTCAGTGACTTTAAGACAAGGAAGGAGTCATCCTCTATTGAGGTTGTAGCTATTTTAACCAATACACTATTTTTTATAGAAGTCAAGGTTTAGGTCTGCTTTTCTGAGGCGTGAAAAGGCCACAAAGCCAAGAGAAATGGTACCTGATGAGCTTATACCTGGGAAAGCCGGCAGGGTACAAGGAACTCAGTTTACTGCTACTTCTCCTTTCTTTTCTATTGCTTGTGCTCCAGTTTTTGTGAACTATTCCATGCTGAATGTGGCTCTGAATAGCATGAGTATTTCATAGATACAGAAACAAGAAGCAATCATTTCACAAAGTCTACTAGGAAGAAGTGGATCATGAAGAGTATTGCCCAAGTGCTGTGATGTGGGCATTATTGGTGAAGTTGTTACTCATATTTTCTGTGGGACAAGTGTTTAGGCTAAAAACAAGATTGAGCAATCAATACTGCTGGGATTAGTGCTGCTGTACAGAGATAGGAAATCACTGACAATTTGTTTCTTGTGCTGATCAAATTAGTTGTCATTCCAAAGAAAGGTTAAATATTTTTTACAGTTCGATACAATGTGTTGTGCTCAAACAGGAATCTGAGTTGAGACATTCTGGTCACCATCTTCCTGTTATTCCTAATTTTCTCAAATCAAGGAAGCTCTTTAGGGACTCTTTAATCTAGCAGAGCAAAACAATAAAAGATTGCATGTCTGGACAAATTCAAATAGGAAATAGGGATCAGATCTTTAACAGTGATTATTAACTACTTACTCAAGTTCTGGTTCACCTGAAATCATTACATCAAGGTGATCTTGCTAAAGCAGAGCTTACAGTTTGTCTTTATCTTTTGTATTATGCTGCTGATCCAATAATAAAGTTACAGTTGGTTCTATTTGGTCTCAGAGAATCAATTTTTTTTTTTTGTACTTTTCCCATTGGTAAGCAGACAGTCAAGCTGTTTGGGTCTTAATTTGCACAAAGCTGGTTTGGCAGTGCTTATTTGGATTTGTAGTTCTAGTGACTCTCCATGACTTACAGAATAAAGTAACATAATCTATTTTTTATTATTACTTCCATTTATGACTTTGACTACCTTGCTGTGACTGGAACTCCCTTCAATTCTTCTCTTTAGAGAAGTCTGATTTGTGACTTTCAGTCCTTCTTTCCCACTTTCTCCCACTCTATCCCAAATGAAAATGCTTTAGAGAATGGAGAAGAGCTTAGTTATAAAAGTCTTTTTATGATGTTAACACAGGTTACAATATGTTTGCCCTGCTAAGATGGCTTTGAGTTGCTGCTGTGAGACATACTCCATCTGGAAGGGTATGCCAAATCTTCAGAATAACTAGAAGGATCTGAAATCCCAGACTCTGCTAGTCCTGGTAACAGGAAGCAGATTTTTTCACAGAGGAAACAAAGCTGAGTGAGAGGCATACATCTTTCCTGTATGCATTACTTACAGTTTAAGTTGCAGGAAAATATGCCTAAGTAAGCACAGAAGGTCTGGGTTTGAAATTACATGAATGTATTAGTATTTGTCAAATTCCTCCCTTCTATCTGTGCTATCTATCCCCTGTGCTGTGCACGTGGTGGGAATCTTGAATGTGTCTGTAGATACCAGAAAGATGGCAGTGATACAAAGTTGGTGTAAGAGACTGAGATGGGGAAATTGGAATGAAATACCTGGATCAGTATAGTGCCCTATTTGATTCCTAAAACACTGCAGTGTTCAATTTTACCTTCTTTAGTTTTGTTAAAGGTTGATTTTAATTAACGAATTTAGCCATTATATAAACTGAAATGATGCATAGAGAAGAGAGGGCACCAATGTTCTCAGTTCGTGGGAGCATTCTCTGTATTACTTGCAGAACTGGAGCTTGTTATGTTGTTTACTTCTGGAAATCATCCTTTCTGTATTCTTTTTTCTCGAGTGACAGTTTCTCTATGACTGTGTTGACTGGAGTATTAAGATATGAAAAGGTAATCCCTGTAACAGTTGAGATTCAGTAGCTGTACAGCAAAAGGAGGGAAAAAAATCCTACTAGGCTCAGAAAAAAAGCCCAAGCCCTTTAATTAAGATAACATTTCATTTGACAACTGAGCAGGAGCCAGACCTTCAGTCTTTTTGGAGCTGGTATATTGCCACCAATTATTTTAAATCTCTTCAGTTGCCAGATATTGCTGCTCCTCTGCTGTTTGGCATGGCCCCAGTGATGCTGATCTATGATCCAACCAAATAGGAAGAATGAATTAACAGCAGTGTCACTGGTAACGTTCTCAATCCACCAGAATTAACCAGAAGTGCAAAAGAGACTGTCATAAGATAATGACTGTGTCTGCAGGGTAGACCATGTTTAAGGTGCTCTTTACTGAATGAGAATGTAGAAAGGTTCCATGACAATGAGACTCAACTGATTGCTTCTCATATTTTAAGAAAATATTTTAAAAAGTTATAAAATATGTACTTTATTCGTGCTATTAAGTGTATACTTTGAGTACTCCAACTCAGAGAACAAGTTTTTCTGACCAAATA
>JAWWEU010000138.1:14536894-14590736 GCA_035583155.1 Acropternis orthonyx
TCTAACCTGTTTGTCACCCAGGTGGTATTGGTGAGAGAAAGTAGAAGGGAGACTGAGAACCCTTCAAGTGGTTAGGTGAATTTCTGTTGTGTAGAATTTTCACTTCTAGATACTCATACTACTTGGTTTTGTTTTCTGTAGTTGCATTTGAAGTTGTTTGTTGAGTTACTTTTTTTTAATTTTTTTTTTTTAATTGATGTGATAAAATGTCATGATATATAATAATAGAAAAGCTTGAATTGGAAAGGGTGTTGTTTCAACCCCCCTGCTCTGGGCAGGGACTCATTCCACTAGACCAGAAATGCTGCATCCGCACCTCTGGACAGTCTGCCCTCTCTCAGGTGAGGCTGACAGGTCGGTAATTCCCAGGGTCTTCCTTCCTGCCCTGTTTTAAGATGGACACAGTGTTTCCCTTTGCGCAGTTACTTGGGATTTCACTTGATTGCCATGACCTGTCCTGTCCTTGTTTCCCTGCCTCTGTTTTTGTTTCTTTTCCTTTGGTTTGAATCAATGTCAAACCTTTCCTGTAATGGATTGCAGACTTATTTCATTGTCCATTGTTCTTTCTTAGCTAGTAACTAACATGGCACATAAGCAGTGAGCTGGTTGACTGTTTTCCTTTTAGTGAAACATAAGTATGATGTCTGTAATATTGAGCACATTTTGTCCTAATTTGTGAGGTTGTTTTTGAAAGAAAAATGAAGTGCAAATTTTAAAGTAACATAGCAATAAGACCAGATGGAAATCTTATCTTCAGAGTTCAAAAGGCAGCCCTTTGCAGGAATCTAATTGAATTCCATGTAAAAGAACCATGTTTTGGTTCTTTTATTTAAATTAAATGGTCTGGTATTCCCAGAACAAAACATTTCATTATGGTTTTGTCCTTTGCAGTTAAATAACTCCGCTCATTTGGGTTTTGTATATTTAGATAGTGTTCTGATTTTTATTTTTTTCCTGTTGGTTTTGGAGACACTGAGTCATTCTTTTGATAATAAATGTTCTTAGAAAAAAATGCCAGTACCTTATTTGAAAACTTAATTTTTTAAATATAGCAAATGTAATCTTCTTATTGATGGATGATGAGAAACTTGGTGTCATTGGGATTAAATATAGAGTGAAATCATGTACAGAAAGACTTGTTGCTTCAATGTACAATTGTGTTGTCTTTCCCTGCATCCTTATTTGAAGTGGCATTGCCTTTCAAGCTAAATACATAAAGTAGCACTAACAAGTTTTCACAGCTCTGCTTTAGGGTATTGGAAGGTTTTTTTTATATATCTCAAAGTCTTACATCTGAAGCTGGAGCCCTGCCATCTGTGGTTAACTGCACAGTAAGGGGATTGCTGCCAATACAAGTGTACAAGATGACAAGTATGATCAGTTGGATATTATCTGCTTAGAAATAAGATGGAAGCACATCTTGGTTATAACTAGAGCCTTGGATTAAAGAAAAGTGTTAAATTTCTGTGACTTAATGGTGGTTCTTCGATACTTTCCCACTTTAAACACTAGCTCTCAAGGGATGTTTCCCCACATGCTCTTTCCCCAGCTCCATAACTGCCAAACAAATGGAGCTTGGCTGTATTTTGGAGGGTTAGTTCACAGATGAAGCAGTGAAAAGAATACCTTCTAACACTGGACATATCCTGGCATGCAGAGAAGATAAATAATAGGGTTTTACATCACCCTGAAGGTCAGCAGCACCTGCACTCAAATCAAGGAGGTTGTGGCTGAAGGACTCAACTTGGCAAAGGTGCCAACACATTGCAAGTCTGTGGGCAGCTTTGCCAACAGACAGTTGTCTAATACAATTTCATGTAAAAGCACAATGTTTTGGGTTTTTTATTTTACTTAGATGAAAGGCTTTGGTATGCCCAGAAGAAAGCATTTCATTATGACTTTGTCCTTTGCATTCAAGTAACTCACCTTCTTTAGGTTTTGTGTATTGGGATAGTGTACTCTGCTATTTTTAACTCTACGAGAACATACAGGCCTCTCATTTCATTGAGACATGCAGAGCAGAGTGTCACCCTAGCACCTGGCTGAAACATGGATCATGACTTGTGTGCATGTCTCAGCACTGTTCATTGTGAAATTCTGGTGCAACACTGATGGCTAAGGCACTTTGACAGGCACTGAGGTTAGATATTTGCTGGTGCAGATCACAGCATTTCACTGAAGAGAAGATTTGCAATATATTAATATACATGTATGTAGACTAGGAAGGAATATGTTGGTTGTAGCTTTGTTTAAAAGTGCAGAAATGCTTTCAGATACTTAAACCCATTCTTCATATTCTACATATGGTAGCTGTTGTAGGGTTTTTTTTGGGTTTTTGTGTTTTCAGCAAAACCTCTGTGGCTGCTGGTGAAAATATCCTAAGTTAATAAAATTGATATGGAAAACAGAACACAAAAGGCCACTATCCTGATCTGACAGAAGTTGTTTTAACACAGTGTGTAGTTACCTAGCTTAAGTCATATGATTTTTGGGCTCAAATTAAACTTCAGTATACAGGTATGAGATCTAATTCCATGTAGTCATGAAATAAGGTGACTTGAGAAATCAAACAAAACATGAGTTATGGTTTCCACCAGTGCTGGTAGTTTTAGTATACATTCATTGTTTCTTGATTTCTTCCTCGTGGGTGATAGAAATATGCTGATAGAAACTAATAAGGCAGCAATACTCTGGTAACTTAAAGAAAAAAATAAATCTCTGAGCAAAATAAACTTGTAGCATGGGAGAATGAATATTCAAAGAAGTTCTGCACATTAAAATTAACTATAGCAATATGTCAAGCTACTAAATAGTGGTATTGATGGAGGACTGTACACATTGGGAAAGGAAAAAAGGTTTTGAGCTTAAACTGAAAAACTTGCTTTTGAACCAAAATTATGAACATTTTCTGTGTGGGAGGGATATGGGAGAAGATGTCTTAGTTTTGCTTGCAGATTAATTTTTTCAAATGAGAAAGGGCAAGTTTCATTAGAAACGATCTGCCTATGTTTCTGAAGATGAGGTAGAGGAAAATGCAATTTATGGTTGACATTCATTTAGGTTTGCTTTTCTTACGTGTGCAGCAGTCACTTAAGCAGAGTTCTGGGAACGTGTATGGAAAATATATTTGTTTGTGTCTCCCATGCATCGAATTACTGCATGACCTCTCCTTTACTTCACTGCCTTACTGCAGAAGATATTGAACATCTGAGGATTTCTTCTCCTACACCCCCCAATTTACATGTCAATAAACCAGTATTATACACAGAGGAAGAATGAAGGAATATAGAAGTTAATTAATCTTAAGATTACATAGGACTGAAATGTAATTTCAGAAACTGCCCTGAGTTTCCTGGGTAATTCTATTATCCTGGGGGGAACGAAGAAGTCCTAGTACTTCTGTTTTAAGGTGTCATATCAGTGAAGAGTAAGTTGATTCCTGTCTTTAAGCAGCCAAGTGCCAGCCATGCAGTCAAGCTGGCTCCTGGCAAAGGGCTGTGCTGCCTCTATTCCATACTGCCTGCCCTTAGTGACAAGGCACGGAGTAGTAGGACTTATTTCCTTCCTGCAATGGGCAGAGTTGCAGCCACAGTATCTTGGGAGGCATTGTTCTGTGCTGAAGCAGAAGTAAGGTTGATATGCTATGCTATGTGTTCTCCTGCTGTGCTATGGGGAATATGTGGTTTGTCTCCAAAGACCAGGACTATGGTGAACACTGAAAACAGAAAGGAGGAGTTATTTTAATACCTTGGTGAATGAATAATGACGGTATTCCCTGCTTAATCAAAGTGGCCTCTACCATTGCTGTGTACAGTGAAGCTGCTCTAGAGGGTGATTCAGAACAATCTTAATTTGTGCCTCCCAGTTACCCACAGGAGGGACTGGGCTCCTGGAGTCAGTTCCTTAAACTTGCATAGTAGAAAATGAAAAGTTGCGTATTTCCTCACTGGGAACTGAATGTGAGAATTGCCAAGTAAAATTGCTTCTTTGAGGTACAATCCTATTGTGTTCATGGCATTGGTTTAATTAGTAGTGAATTTCAGGTGTGCAGCTTGTGCAATACAAATACAAAGGCTCAACAAGACTGTTGAAAGAAGCTCTCCTTTTTATTGTGTATGATACAGGATGCCCCCTATTAAATCAGAGGCTTGTGAAGAGCATCCTGTGCATGATGGTGAACAAGGAGAAGAAATGAAGAATTGTTGCCAACTTGTTAGAGGCAAGCAGGCTAATGATAAATTATGCTAATTTCTTTTTTTTTAAACTGCATCTTTTAGAGGAAGAAATATAACCAAAAGCATGGGCTTGTCATATGGGAGGTGGTGTTTTCTTTTAGCTGAGAACTCCCATTTCCAAGGCTGTACATCAAGGGAGTTTTCAGTTCAAAGCTGTCTATGCTAAGGAATAGTAAAACCTAATGAAACTGATAGTTAAAACCTCAACTATCACATCATAAGCGGGTGATATAATAGTGCCTGCAACTATTGCATGTCGTCTTTGATTTGTTTCACTTTTGATCTTTACCACCTGCTGGACCAGCATAGCTTTGTTCACCCGTGCTGAGACTTTTTTTAAAATTAGCTAGTACATGGATAAAAATACATTAACAATGTCTCATTATCTTTACATGATCATTATTTGGGCTTAATAAGAAAGGAGATGAGTGAAAACTGATCAGCTGTCCAGCAAAATCAAAACTCATAGAGGAGAAAGAGATCAAGGCTACATTTTAAATAAAACAAATTCTTGTCCTTTAAATATTGCAATTAGTTATGTGCTATGTTGGCTATGCAACAAATTTCCTTGTACTGTGCTGAAGTTACATAGAAATTTGAAATGCGCTTGTTTTCTGGGTCTGGAAAGAGATTTTATAAGTATAAACTTAAAGTGATTATATGTTTTGGGCTTGCTTGAAGATTGGGGTTGAACATACAAATTTTGGGTATCTTCCATACTGGTACCTGTATTTCTTTTTAGCCAAGTATTATATTAGTTCAGTTTATTGTTTCAAATAATATCTGTGAATGGACAGAAACCTATCTTTTTTTCTAACCTAGTTAGAAATAAAAGGAAAAATCCAAAATTATCCTGATGATCTGAAGATTTTGCTGGCTTGTCACTTACTTTTTAAGAAAAACAATTTGTCTTCAGAAAAAGATATAAGATTTCTCACATCAACCCTTGCAAATGTCCTTCTAAATAATATTTTTTACATTTTATTCCCCTGCGTAGGAGAGGCACTCCTTTTTGCTCTTGATGTGATCTGTGTGGAGGAATACCTTTTACCACAGCGCACATGTGAATTATGAAAGGAAGGCTCATCTCCACAGTGATAAATTCCTAGGTCTGTGCTTCCAACTCAGCTGTCTTTTACCACAAGAGATTTGTCTTGTTGAGGAAAACAAGGCTTAGATTAAATTCTTGAATACTGACTTCTGAAGAGATTAACACGTATAGGTTTACAGTATTTTAACACATGTAACTTTACAGTATTTGCAAGTGTAAGAGGAGTCAACCAATATTTTGTTAGAAAGAAGCAATGTGTATCAATAGTTGTAGAACTGAAACCAGAGAGTGTTTTAAGTGAAATTATTTTACCTGTTTTTCCAAGACCCTGAATTTACTGTATTCCTGGAGATTTTGTGGCACTTGCATTTCCTCTTTTTTATTCCCATGTTCTCATCCCTAGTAAAATGCATATATTTGAGTCGTCTTAAAGAAAAACAAACAAAGAAAAAAACCCCAACAAGCAGAACCCAAAACAACCAAATCCTTGAGAATCATTTTGCAGAACTTTAGAACTGCATTGGTAGTCTTTATGCAAATTACATTATAATACTGGATTTACATAGAAATACCCAAAGTCCTTCAGGGTGAGAGTGTATTATGAACACATCTGCCATCAGAGACAGGCAGTAGATAAAGAAATGGGTTTGGCTTATGGAGCTACTGAAGATTAGCAGAGTCCCACCAGCTGAACTCAATGTGGCATATTTCACTACTTTTGACTTTATAAATCTTCAGGTGATAGGAAGAGATGAACCTGTTCTATACTGGGCTGCCTGTTTAGGAAGGCTGCAGTTGCAATGCATAAGCAGCCAAATCTCAGCTCAGGTTGGGGCTCAATCTATTCCCATCCAGCAGGAAGACTTTTATTTTCTTAGACCACTAGGGAAGGAGCTGCTAAGATGATTAAGGGTTGGGAGTACCTTCTATGCAGAAAGGCTGAGGGAGCTGGGACTGTTTATCCTGGAGAAGAGATGACTCAGGGATTTCTTGCATATATGGAAATAGCTGAAGGGAAGGTATATAGAAAATGAAGCAAATTCCTTTCAGTGATGATCAGTGACAGGACAAGAGGCAGTGGGCACAGTGTGAAACACAGGAATATAAAGCAATTTTTTTTTTTTTGTTGGAGAAGGCTGTGCTGAAGAATACTTGGATTAATCTGTTTAAAATACCACAGTGAGAGGAAAGTACTGTATTGTTAAGGCATTGAGGCAGTGTGCACTAGCAGCTTTTTTGATACTCCTGTGTTGCCATTACTCAGGGAACTCTACTTCCATGCCATGAAGCAGGACAGGGCATAGACATGATATTATCCAACCTGACTCAGGAACCATGCTGTCACTTGATCACAGGAGATGTGTAGCTACATCTGGTTGCTGATAAATAGATTTCCTGGCAGGGATGAGCAGACTGAAGAGAGCTTAGTTCATGGGTCTACACTGCAGGACTTATTTAAGATTCCCCAGATTTAAATAATGGAGAGCAGATATTTAGATGTTGCAGCTTGTGATAATATTGACTGCATTCAGTGGTCTATCTTTCTTTTAGATGTGCATTTCAATGTTCCACTGTTGTTCATAGTAGGTCTGGTCCAAGCTACTGAAAATGGATTAAAAAAAGACAGCTTCTCAACAACTTAATAATTTGATCTGATAGCTGCTGTCTGTACAAGAATCTGAGAAGTGAGTTGGCAGTTTGAGATCTAACTATTTTATAGCTATTTCATGGTTAAAAAAACTGTTTGAATTATATAGGGATACATTTAGTCAAATAGAAACTTCTTTAGAAAAACCACTGTTTACTATAAAGTTAATTTTCAGTTTGAAGAAACTTATGCTATTTTTCCAGAAGTGTGTATTGTTTCAGAAACAGATTAAAGGGAATCAGCTCATTGACTGTAAACACCTCATTTATTTGAAGTAATTATGTGAAAAAATTTATTCCTGGAAGAATATTTTGTATGAAATGAGTCAGTAGTATGTCCTAATGTTTCTGTATAAATGAGGCTTTGTCTCAATAAATTAAAGCCTATAAAACCATAATCTTAATAAACTTCACAAATTACTTTGCTCATGACTGTTAAACTGGAATTGTTATCCACTCTAGAGGGAAATAATTGTTTTCATAGTTGTTTATTTCTGACTATCACCATAATTGTAAAGCATTCTCTTTGATCTGTTATACAGTTGTATATAGAAAAAGATACAAGCCATTTTGTGTTATAATTGAATAACTTTGGAAACCAGATATTCAGTCTTCAAATATTACTAAATGAGTTCACTCAAACATTCAAACAATTCCAGAAAAAAGAGAATATAGTGTCGGGTTTTTGGTTTTTTTTAAGTTGTTTCCTACTAAACAAGGTTCTGGACTATTCCTGAACAGGAACTTTGTGTATGATCTGATGAAAGGAATGAGCCTCCATGGCCAGACTGCAAATCACTTATGCATTAGTGTAATACTGAGTTTATTACAGGCCTTTTTAGATGACCATGGTTAAGTGCAACTTTTGTTCTTTCCAATTATGGGAGCCAGAGCATTGTAAAGCAGATCAGAATTGTGATTTGGTGACTTTTGACTTCTATTCCTACTCAAGAGTTTTCTAATTCTGTATTACCCTAACTAGTTCCCCAGGTCTGCATTGCAAAACTCATCTGCTTCCCCTGTACGTCCTTCTGCAAGTTTTAGTTTTCTAGGCTTGTTTTCAAATTGACTGACCGGGGGAAGTTTTATAAATCAAGGTAAAAATGGGCTTAATTAAAAATAAAGGTTAATGTATAAGTTTGTAAATGCAATTGATTGTTTTCATAAATATGAAAAAGAATTCTATAACATATTTAAGGGTCAGTGAAGCATTTCCTGAGAGGATTTCAAGAGGTGCAAATTAAGTCTTTTAGTGTAAAGAAGTAGGAAAATTAATAATTGATTATGTTTCTGGTTAATTTCTGAAGGCATTCATGTGAAGCCTTGTATTATTTTTATCTATGACTTTTGGAGTAAGTGTAGGAAGACTGCTTATTAAATTTGCCATTTAGAGATGGTAAGAATTAAAATTATATTGGTTATAGCATAGTCATACAGTTTTCTGAATTGTAGGCAGAAGAGGACCCATTCAGAAACCTTTAGATCTGTGCCAGTGATCTAATAATTCAGGAAATATCTATCATGTGGAATGGATTATTCTGAAAACTGAAGAATCTGCAAGGTATTTTATGGCTATGGTGTGCAAGGAATTAATTGTGAGTTAAACTGTAGGATGATGTGCTAGAATGAAGTTGATGGAATTTTTGTTGAGGAACGGGAAGTGAACACTAAGCTTTCTGAGAGAAAAGTTTAGTATTTTTTCCTGTGTTTCTACTCGTGAAGGACTTGATAGCAAGTAAACAAAAGGGCCACAAAAATACTTGAAAAAGCAGAACTTGCATCCGAAAGATTTTCAGATCTCCATTTCTTAAGATTATCAGAAAACAGATTGAAATGAATCATTATTATGATGCATGAGAAACTTGATGAAAAGATGCTTAGCTCTAAAGGGCTTTTTAATTCTGTAAGGAAAGGTGCATTCAAATGGAAAACTTTACTTTTTAAATAGCTTTGAGGGTGATAAACACTTGAAACAAGCTAACAAAGGACAATTGGAGTCTTTGTTCCTTGCGGTATGTAAGAAAAAAAGTGAATGCTTTTCTGGAAGGTATCCTGAACCGAAGTTAAACATTTTGGCTGAAATGTAGAGATAGTTAAGCTTGTATTATCCTGGAATTCATTCTAAGTGTTCCAGTGGCTCCTGTGGATCTGAATTTCACAAGTCTATAATCTTCCCCTATTGTTCGTGAAAACTTAACTCCTCACAAGCACTTTGATTAGCAGAAACAAAAAGAAGAGATACCAGAAAGACAAGCAAGGATGGGACAGTGGAACAAAGGAAAATCTTAAGAATGATGTTTGTATCAGCACATGGAGATAGTAAGGAAGTAATTTTGGAATTACATAGTACTGTTTAGAATTTAACTGTAGTAGCTTCATGAAGAGAAAAAACAACAGCAATTTAATTCAGTCTTTTGCAAGGGCAATCTTGGTCTCTAAATTACTGCATGTTTTCTAGTTCTTTGTCTTGTTTTGTAATGGATATTAAAACGAAGTCGAGATAATCATTGGTACCTCACCTATCAGTGTCATTGGGCTGAAAATTACCCTTCAGTGGTGGGTCATTGTACTCTTAAATGGCGAGGCTTTGTATTAGAATGGAAGTTAATTATTAATAAGGCTGGGAGAGAATTGCTAGAGTAAATTTCTGAAATACCCTGAGCTGCAATTGAACATTTTCAAATGTCTCAATATTTCTGTGTGAAAGGGATCATTAATTCTCCATTTATAGGATAAGTGGACTGCTCAGGGCTGTGGAAAATCAAGAAGCTACCTGTGATGAGACATAATTTCACATTTTACCTCAAACTTTGCCTTTTCGGGCCAAGGATTTGGTGTATTGGGACCCTGAAAATTCTTTAAGCCATTGGTCTGGGACCAGAAAGTGACATGGAATCCTTTGAGTAGGTGAGTTTGCGTTAAATTCCTTGGATGTGTGAAATAAAGTAGCATGTTTGATCAGCATGACTAGTGGGAGGGGGTGCAGCCACAGTCTGTGAGGATAGGATTAGTCTTTTGCTTTTTGAGGTTGTTAGGCGATTCAGGCATATGCGATGATCATCTTTTAGAATATTAAACAGCTAGATAGTATTTTAAGTCCAAATTAGAACATTTTGCAAAGCTGTTGTGGCCTGCTGACTTAAGTGTTGTGTTGAATTTGTATGCTTTTTCTGATTCCTTAAATCTGCAGTTACAGGGCAAATATACCATGACCTGTTAGAAACTGATATTCTCTTATTATTACAACAAATATGGCATATAAAAATGTAAACTAAGAAAAATAATCGATAAGTGGAAAGATCCTTATTTAAGAACAACATTTTTCCTGCCAAATTCCTCTCTTATATTATCTCCAAAACCCAGCCCAGATAAAATACATAAGCCTACATTTTAGAAGATTTACCTAATCAAGAGTGCAAGTAATGAACTGTGAGGTGTTTTCAGGGGAGGTTGCAAATATACACTGGAACTAAACTTGAAAGAAGTATAAAGCAGATAAGATAAAAAGTTGCATGAACTTATCATTCAGCTTCCAGCTGTCATAAAGAAGTTGTAGTCCTGCTGTTTAAAAACAGTCTGTGTGACTACGGATTTGATATAAAAATGATTTAGCTTCAGTGGGTTTATTCAACCTTTCTTTTTTATTGAGCTCTTGCATCAGATCAACCTTATCTATTGACATTTTCTTTACTTCAGCTATCTTTTTATCTTTTTATAGATTTATTTTTTTTTAAACCTTAATCTATTAGCTTCCTTACATTGTGAATTTTTATGGATTGTGGTCATGCCTCATTTACAATTTTGAGAGTTGTCTTAAAAGCAAAACATTCTACGTGAAGATGTTGTGAATGTGAGTCTTAGAAGGCCTTGTCTCTGAATAGGATTGGGCCTGCAGATTGCATGAAAGCTAGCAACTTTTCAAGACTTTCAACATCATTTGAAAGTCAACAAAGCTGAAGGCAGGGAATTCCATTATTGCTGTACTTTATTCTTAAGCAGTGTTTGCCTTTACTATGAAGAGTGAAGTGAAAGGCTGAAGTCATGCTATTTGATTAAAAAAACACCCCCACTATTTTATCATAATGCATATAGGTAATTGTAAGGCCATACTGCATGTGTGTCATGTCTCTTCAGGTAAATAAGGAAACAGAAACAAAAGAGATATGAAAACTTCAACAGTTTGTGTTTCTTGTTTCTTTAGCACCCGAACAGGCAGACTCCTTTAAACGCCTGCAGAGTCAATGAACCCAGTTGCAGCTGTGGTTGTTTAATGGTTTATTATCCCCTCATGGAGGTTTGATACCAGTCTGAGTGCTCCTTCTCTTCTGCATTTCCAAGTCAGGCAGATCAGCTGCCTCCTCCACTGGCAATTTGTCTATACTGAGGCCACAGTCGCACACAGGACTTAAACTGCCCCATGGTACTAATTATTAGGAGTGTGAATTCCTTATGGGATTATGCGTATATTATGAAGGCATGTTTCCCCTGGATTTTGAACAGGAAAAATTTTTGCTGGGACTTCGGCATTGTATTCTCAAGAACAGATAATCAAGTGAGCATATCTTGAAGTAAAGTGGGATTCCCAAGTGGTCGTTGGATTTCCAGCCTGGCCATAAACTGGAGTAGGATTTCTCTGGAATTCCCAAACCTGGAATAGCTGACACCACAGTTATGGACTCCAGAGCACAGCACAAGCTAATGATAAATCAGTAAATGGTTGATCAAAATTTATTTTTTTTGGCCAATTACTTGGGTTTGGTTAATTAAACCCCCTCAAACATTCCAGTAAACTTTCCTGTCACACAGCTCCTGTCTTATCTCTGAACTTGAGGAAGTTTGGGAGTTTTAAAATATATTTTGGCATTTAGATTTTTACTATTTTTTTTCCACACTAGCTATATGGGTGATAAACTATTTAGGTTTTTTTCCACTGTGAAATTGTAGTTTGTAGTCCTCCAAAAGCTATGGTAAACCTACTAACAGGGGCCAGATTGGTTTCCACTGTTGTAGAGTGTGGTTAGGCACCCACTTTGCTTTTATAGCCAATGAAAAAAGACAAACACTTCTCACTTAAATCACAATTTTTAAATATTTGCTTGAAGCAATGAGACAGAGGTTTCCATATTCTGTCAAATTTTGAAACTAAGACTTAAACTGCCCATTTAATTAGGCGGGTACTTTGCCCCTTACTCTCTTGAAATCTTGTCCTTTGCACTTATGACAGGTACAAATACATTTATGACATTTAATTATAGGCAAAGAGACCATTTCCTGCTGTAGTCATAATGTCACAGAATAGTTGATGTGGAAATTAATGATAATGAGAGGTACTTTGTTTCTTGTTACTTTATTAGTATAGGAATGTATTACTTCAAAGATTGCTCTACACTTGAGATATATTCAGTGCAAAATGCTGAAGCAGTCATGGTATGCAAGTGAGAATGTGAAGATTTATCTTGGCATACGATGATAGAAAGAAGGCGATATGTTTTGACAAATATTGTAATTTGACAGTTAAAATAAATACACTGTCAGACAAAAATGGTATTGTTGATGAAATGTATGTGCTGTATTCTTTCCCTCTAGTTTCTCTGTTTGAATAACACACAAACATTGGTAATCCAGAACATCTGTAGACTCTTTGAGTGAAAACTGATGACATGGTTTCTCACATTACACATTGCATTTTTATTTCTAGAGAGAATAGCACAACATTTCACAGTAGAAACTTAGCAATGTGACTATTACTCACAAGTGAATCATGAAGGTTATCACAAATGACTCAAAAGACAGAACCACAGAGAGATCTTCCAGGTCCAAGAGCCAACAAAGTTGTTTGGTCCTTTGTTTTCTGGCCCTTTTGGTTACTGGAGGCCCCAGGAGGTCTGAAAGTGCTCAAACCTTCAGAACCACTTAATTATATCTGCAGCTGAGATGTCCTGAAAAGTGTCTCATCAGGGTCAAACCACCCCTACGCAGGTGGAGCGCTGTCAGAAATCCCGGTGTGCCTGCAGGAGCAGGGCTGCGTCTCTTCGAAGGAGAGCCAGGGGTCTGGGATCAGCATCGCGGGGAGGGCTAATGAGCCCCGGCGGCTGCTGAGCTGTACCGGGCAGAGCCTGAGCTGCCTTGAAGTCTTGGATCGGTACTTGCTTGGGTGTCCCTTTGCTGAGCTCTCTGTACTTGTCTTGGCATTCAGGAGCTTCACGGAGAAGTACCTTTGATATGGAGACATGATTATTAAATGGTACAAATTATTTCTTGGCTTTATGCAATGTGTTGATTTTTTCCAGACTGAGGATCTGACTCATAATATCTGTTTTTGTTCATCTCTGTTATTCTCTTGCATTTCTATTCCTATTATGTTAAAAAAAAAAAAAATCGGATTAGTTTGGAAGGAAACACAGAAAGACACATTTTTGTTAGATGTGACACTTTTTTTCCTTAGAGAAATTAGATATTGGTATGGGGACTGGCCAGATGCTACTGTACTTTGATGGTTACTTTGCTTTTCTGCCAGGAAAGATATCTGACTATATTAAACAATGTATTAAATGCAGCATAATTTCCTTCTTATTTATTTCGTTGTTGTACCATTATCAACATAAAGGTATTTGCTTCTTAAATCTGTTATTATAGCTATGAGATAAATGAGAAAAAAATCTGCTCGTCTCAAATTTAGATTTGACTAATTTTCTGTTACTAAATGTAATTAGAGTACATGTTTTGAAGGTTTCAGAGGATGTCTCTGTCAGTAACTGCCCCTCACTACCCAGTGCATGTCAGTATATTTTTTCATTATATCAGATAATTATCCTGAAGTTTAAAGAATCGTGGCTGTACTCTTTTCCAGACCTGAGTTTGATTTAGTTTCTTTTTGTGTGGGAGCTGTTCCATAACTTTGATCATCCTTTCCTGTTCTCTGTAGCTTTTCTGTTCTGACCTTTCCCTTCACTGAAGGAAGAGGGATGGAACCACCCACACAGTTTAGGTTGTGAGCTTATTACGGATTTATTGGGTTGCATGATAATGGTTTCATTAGTGACTTCAGTGGCATCACTGTCTCTGAGAACCTCTTAAAACGAAGTTTCTAGGAAGTTTTCAAATCAATCTTGAGGGTTCCGCCCTGCCCCAAATGTCATGCCAGATCTGTCCCTCCAAAACAAATTGGAAAAATTGTAATTTTCCATGGAATGAAAGATGTTAAAAGTCTTGGAAAAAAAAAATATGGCAAGGTTGCCAGAGTTTAGCAGTACTTACTGCAAATGAGTATCATCGCTTTAAGATGTCATGTTGCCTATTTCTTCTGCTTTTAATTACTGATCAGTGAAGGCCATGCTCTTGAACTGAAATGTAGAGGGGGAAAATCAACTGTGACTCAGAAAGTCTCTTGACTTTTCCAACCTCTTTAGTTTTCTTAGCTGGAATAGATAAAACTACTGCAATAGTCTCTTTTGAAAATCTTTTCATGTTGTGTTTTTGTCAGGGTCTTCTAGAAATCTGGACACAGATCAGCACCAACACAAGCTTAGATTTGTGTAGAATGTTTCATTTCAGTTGTATAAAAGTAATGTAAATATTAATTTTAAGAAGTGCATGATATCATGTGTACATGTTGTCTTTTGCATTGTGTTACATAAAAAGAAATTCTCTCTATTGCTGTTGCATTTGCAGAATGTGAATACAGAAGGCTCATTTTAATAAGAGACTGGCCAATGCAGTATTTGGCTAGGTTCATCACAGTTATTTCTATTTCTTGAATGTATTTGTAACTATATTAGAAAAACCCCAAACAACCAAAACAACACTGAGCCTGAACCAACCAGCCTAAACTCCATATCCCTGAGACTACCATTTTCTATTGGCCTATGTCATGGATGGAGTCATGGACTTCACTCATACTGTAATCTGAGTTTAACAGACAAATAGAAGATCAGCATTCATCTGGAAGGGATTCCTGCATCTGAAGGCTGTCACCTAGAACAGCCACCTCCTGCAAATGTCAGTGATATTATTTCTGCCTAAGACATGTCTGTAACATCTGGCCTAAAGAAAGCCTGTAAGATTATTTGCTGGTTCTGTCCAGCTGCTTTAGGCTTTTGAACCTGGGAGTTGCTTTTTTCTGGAAGTTGTCTTCCTTTTCTGCAGCCTTATGTTGTGCCATGTGCCATGGCTTAGCTTGCAAACAGCTTTGGGGTTTGTTTGACTCCATTTCCTTTGTTGTATCTGCTTTCTCTTGTAACAGGTCTGCAGCCAAACATCTGCAAATAGCTTGTTTGCTTGCTCATGGAAAGCAACCAGACAACTGAAATTCATCACACTATATGCAGAGCAGATAGTTTTCTGAGTGCATTCTTATTGTAGCTCTATATACATGTACCTTTTTGGGCACTTTTTTTAATGAGATATATTTAGTCCCATGTGCGTTAATTGTAAGCAGATGGCTTTTCTGAGCAAGCGGGATAGACAGTTCTTGTGGAAGCAGAATGGTGCCTTGATGCATTAAGATATGCAACGTAAATATCTCCTTGTCTGTCTCCAGATATGCAGAACACTGAGAGAAAAGAAAGAGCTGTTCACCAGCCATGTCGCAACAATAACTTTGTCATCTCGAGAAGATGAATCGTCTCCTCCTGGTGGGAACTAACTTGCCCGTTCTTTGTTTGGGTCTGTTTTTCATAAGCTTCTAATTTGAGTTGTCTTAAAGAGAACGGAGACCTTCTGAGAACACAGATTACCTTAAGCTGTGCCTTCACAGCGTTGTGCCTTCTTGGTGTGCTCTGCTGTTTGTGAGCACTTAGATCTTCCCAGCAGAGAAGAAGGTGGTGCTGGCTTTCCATGGCCTGGAACAAGGCCTTTACAGATAATCTTGAGAATAAAGTAGGTCCTCTCTCAGGGCTCCTTTCTGCTGTTTGTGCTTTCTGTGATAAAAGGAGGAAAGAGTTAGCCTTGCTTTTGGCTTTTATCCTTATGCAATCTGACAAAGACACTGGGATTCCAATGGGGTAACATGGTTTGCCAGCCCAAAATCATCTGTGCTGTGCTGCATCCTTGTGCCTAGTGGGCTGGATGTGCAAGAATATCATGCTTGGGCCACATGTAGAAGGAGGGATCAAGACAATTAGTGAAGTTTTTGATGTTGCTTTGTAGGCTTTTTGTGGACCACAGGTTGCTCACTGGAGGTCTCTTTTAATTTATGAGTTCTTCAATTATAGTCTGAACTGTTAAGCAAAAGGATGATACCTTTCATAATAACAATGACTTTAGGTTGTAGAAGACAGGGTGTGTTATCTCACTTTTTTAGGAAATCAGCAGAAAGAATGTTTTGCAGGCAAGACAGAAAACTGTTTACTTTGGTTTGAGAGAGATGATGAAGCAACTTAATCAGGGTTGAGGCTGGAGGACAGATTGAGAGTTTATATGCTGGAGAAAAGGTCGTGGTAAGTCTCTATTTCTGGAGACTCTGTCCTTTTACAGTGGAGAGCCTGTTAACCCTGTGGTCTCCTTGATGAGCCCTGAACAGCAGCTTCCTAACTGCACTATTCTGGATAGCCTGTGCTTTGCTGAATTAAGTCAGTGTCTTCTCTTTGACATACAGCTGCTGCTTCTCAGGGCACAGCAGGTGAGTCTTGATGGTAATATTTAACTGGCTGTTTTATTCCTACATATGGCATGTTGCTTAGAAACAGGACCTGCATGTGGGAGGAAGTGCATTCTGGTAGGAACTTAAAAGTTGGTCTCCTTTCAGAATACAATTACAGAAAAATATGCCTTGGCAATTTAGGAACATTTGCTTCGTCATAAGCTGTTCACTGAATGTCTGGTGCAGAGTTGTGATCTTGCTCAAAGGTTGATTTGTGTTCTGAAAGAAGAAATGCAGCTACAACAAACACTTAGTAATTCATATATTCCAAATAATTCTGAAAATTGTTTTTTGAGTGAATGATACCCAGACCTTATCTCTTCTGGTGTTTTTAATGTCTTCTGCTACGTTCCTTTTGCGGGATCAGCAAACTGTCACTTACTGTGAACCTTGAATGTTAGATCTCTAGTGCATTGTTTGGACAGACTAGAGGCCAAGTATGTTTTTGCTATCCTGAATCTACTGTACAGGGAATCTATCTTAGAGCAGACTGAAATTGTATATCTAACACTGGAAATGAGCTTTGTGGGACTTTGACACCACTTCACTCAGCTGTACAAATGTAAACAGCATCTTAAAGAGATCGATTTATAAAATTGAGCTTTTTGAGAGTCATCTGAATATGTAGCACCTGCTCAGAGTAAGGCTTGAAACCTGTTAACAGGCTGTTTCAGACTTGTTATATAGAGCATTCTTATTCTTAATATCTTAAACCATATAAATGTAGATCTGTAATAGAGAAGCTACAGTCATGTGATAAAAGCTGAGCTACTGGCCTTCTCTAAAACTCAATTGCCATTGAGCTCAGCTGTGCAGATCTAGCTTAGAAAAAATAATTTGCTGAGATCTGACTGTTTGATTTATGTGGGGAACCAGCTTTGAGTGAAGCAGCCCAAGGTTCTTGGGAAGTATATTGGGGTAGAGGGTATTTAAAGGGCAATTTGCCAAAGGAAGCCTGTATGTGAAAGGCATTTGGTGACACTATTCTTTGGGACTGGGCCATTTGCTCTGATGTGTTTGCAGTAAGCTGTCCAGCCTGTCACCTGCAGGCCCAGGAGCTTGCCCTGAGGTCACAACTCTCATTCCTTTCCTTTTGATCAGTGGAGGAATTGCTGCTTTTGCTGCTGCCAGATCCTGTTGGGCTGAACAGTTTGAGTGAAGTTTGAGGAAATAACCCTGGTGCCAGAGTAAAAGATGTTCTAGAGCTTGCTTCAGAGCCTCTGTCATCTCCTTTGCCATTTGCCTGGCATTGGTACAGTTGATGTGTCTAATGACCAATTGAAGGTGCTGCTTCTACCTGAATATCCTGCCCATGCTCTATATGCATCCACCTCTTTCCAAAGAAGTATGGCTTTCAGATGATCCAAATGTGACACAGACTCTGTGATTCAAGGAGTGCAATGGCAAGGAGAGTCATTTTGTGTCACAGGGAGCAAGGATGAAGGAGAGGGTTTAGTGGGTAGCTTCAGGTTTCAGAATAGAGCTTCATTTTATTATTGTGATTTTGTGATAGAGCCTTACTGATCTTAACCCTTGACAGTGTGAAGACCTTAGTTCTTAAAAAGAGATAAAATAAGAATTCTGTAGCTTCTTATGGATGGATACAGATGTCCTTTGGTAATTGCTGAAGGGGTGGTATTACAGAGAAAATACAACTCATTTGATAATGGAGCTTTTTCAGTATTTACTTCCAGCCATCATAATTCCATGTGCTTGTTTGTGATCTGCCTTTTGTAGAAAATGGTGGAGCAGCACTTCTCTGTGGCAAGAAGGTGAGCACAGCACTAGCTGGTCTTCTAGAATCCCACGGAACTTGTTCTCTGAGCTGAAACCAAAGTGTAGATGGTGGTGTGGAGGGTTGGCTGAGGAGGAGTGTGTGCACACATTTGGGGGAGAAGGGTGTGTGATCAAGCAGGGACTGTGCTAATCTTTCGTACAGCATGAGTGAGGTTTGAAAACTGAAGCTATGAGGAGTAGTAGTGAGCTGTGGGAAGACGAAGAAGAGGGAAGGATAAGCCTAGAGTTTGATCATGGGACAAGAATATGTAAAGCTAAGGGAAAGAGTGTGACAAAAGGGGAACTAGGCTATGAATCAGAGGGTGAGGTAAGGAGATCACAGTGATCTGAGTAGTGGGTTACAGTGTGAGCAAGAACATTGTGCAGAAGCAGGCAGAAGGTGGAAAAGTTTATGATGAGGCTTCTAATGTATTTGTTTTCTCGAGTTTTTTGTAGGTGGCTAAAATAAGATTTCAGTGACTACTCTTATTGCTGGGCACTACTAGGTTTGAGTCCATTTTATAGAATTAGATCCTGGAAAGAACTTGATCTGTGATTGCTGCCAAAGAAGTTGTCTCAATTCCCACTTGCACTCTTCTCCCTTACCCCCTTCCACCTCACCAAACCTAAAGTTAATTGACATGTACAGCAAAGATAAGAGGGTTCCTCTATTGGTTCCTAACCTGGCCCTGCTTTGCCTGCATCTATTTACACCAAAGGCACCTGAAAGCTGAAAAGACACCTGAAATTCACTTTCAGCTGAAAACTGTCCACCCTTTAGCAAGCATCTTTGATTCCAGAAGATTTTAATGTCATGCTTAATGCTGTGATTAAAACTGTTGCTGTCTGTGGCAATTGGCTGATGATTAAACTGAAAGATGGACAAAAGATAAATTTAAAAGCAGAGGGAGGGTAAAGTTTTGGGGGATATTGAGAGAATTAAGATAATAATTACGATTTCCCAGTCAAGTAGAGACTGATCATATGTGACTGCAGTAGGGGTGGAGTTTAATATGAAATTAGCAAAGTCAGCTGGGCTGGAGGTCGACTCTAAGCTTTGTAGGGTTTAGGGTGACCATGGAGCTACAGGCACACTCCAATATCTCTGTGGTGAGTACGTGCAGTTTTCTGTCTGCTGGTTATCCTGATCCAATGGGAAGACAGAGTTATGTTAGCTGGTACAGCTCCATCAGGTGAATGGGGCGAAAATTAGTAAGTAATGAGCCCAATTGTTGTGCAGATCGTGCCTGCAGCCATGGAGTTTGTTCATGCACCACAGCACAGCTTTGTTGCTGTGGTAACGACTGTGAGATTTTTTTTGAATATTTATGCTGTTAAAGGAGTTTGGGTAACCTAAAGATAGCATTGGATTACTCTATTGCATAAGAGTCGTGTTGGTGGGAGTTGACTTTGATTGCTCTGGAAAAACTTACCTGAATGCTGTCTTATTTGTCCTAAGACCAGTGAAAAATGATGAGAAAATGGCACTTGTATAGCCTGGGGAGTGGGATGAGGTAGTGGTGGTGTTTGGGGTTTGTCAAAAACTCGGCTCACAGTTCCACTTTGTTCCCTTCCCAATGCCTTTTTTGTTTGTGCATTATTTTAAGCTTTCAGTATCAATGTTCAGTCCTCATGGTACGATTCTTTTTAAGGCAGGGGATGCTGCCTGCTTCTGTTAAATCAAATTAGGTAGATGTGTAGATCACCATCATCACGCTGTTGTGGGTGGAACCTGGCTGGAGAAAACACGACAGGAGCTGTTAAGCCCTACGGGCATCACTCTGTGTTCTGGTAATGTTGGTTTCTTCTTTTGGTATTGCTTATTTGGTCACATTGCAGGAGCTTTGACAACACACACTTATAAAGGTTTCTGTTTTCCTGAGTGTAGTGAAGCTACTTCAGCAAATACCTCATACAGCTTCTTGTTCCCAGAAGCTCAGGGAATGGGAAGGCACTTGAGCATTTGCTGTTCTGTTCTCATCTCTGAAATGTTTCTCCTTCCTGCAGATCCCAGCTTCTTACTGCATCAGTCTCCTTCAGCACAGTAAGGAGCAATGAAGAGCAGCCGCTTTTCTCAGAGAGGCTAATTTGCAGGTTGAACTTCGTAACTTTCCTCTTACAGTTTTCTGAAGTTACGCAGCACAATCTGTTGGGTTCGGTTGTGTTGCACTGTTGCTGATTAGTTAAACTGATGCTTTAGCAGCAAAGCTTTGCTGCATCCAGCAGCGTATGTGAAAGTTTGTTGTTTTCCAGAGACAGGTATTAAGAAAACAGGAAGTTCTGTTGAATGTTTCTGAGGTTCTTTTTAAACAAAACAAACAAGAAAACCCCAAACCAAACCCCTGTTATTTCAAGATCAGAAATTTAAAGGTAGCAAGGGTTTAAATATGGGGAAAAGAATTTTCTTTTTCTTAGAGAAATCCCCTGAAAAATAGTTCTTTATGATTTGCAGTCTTTTACATGGCTTATATCACATGGACTCAGGACTCAGAAGTTTCTCATATCACTTTTGGACAAGATTGATATAATTGTTTAGGTTGGATAAAAACTTCTAAGAGCATCAGGTTCAGCCAAGGACACAGAAGCATACCTTTCAATGGTGCTTGTTACTTTAAGATACTCTTGGCCATGGCACAGATGCAGGCAGTTGGGGATTATGAGTTGCAACCTTTTGTTTTGTTGACAGGTGTTAACTCTGGGGGTTTGCCAGTCCTCTCTGAGTGAGATTTCCTTCTCCTGTGCTAAAATACTGGCAAGTTGCAGGAACTACTTTTACATTTTTTCAGGATGTTCAGGATCCCTCCTGAGCTCTGACTTACCCACTGCTGGGAGACTAGTCTGGTTAGCTGACATGTTATTGGTATTCATTTGATAACTGCAGTCTGTGCTGAGGGATTCTGGCCAGGAAGGCAGTGATGAGATCCAAATTATTTGGTGTTGTACATCTATTTCCTCAGCATAGCTGGGAACAATTTTGACACCTTAGACCTACTTGACCCCAAACCATGGCTGCTTGGACTCCTATAAGTTCAAATTCAGTAGGTCTCCAGTTCAAGGAGCTATTGGGCCAAAGTGTTCTTCTCTTTAATCTTTAAATGCTCTCTGAAATATACACTAAATAGTGTTGCAAAATCTAGTGCTTATAACTCAGCCAGAAATCTGGACAAATAGTCTTATTAGGACCCAGGGGAACTTTTATTTCTGCTCCAGTTCTGTCACCAAGTCACAGTGGTACTAGTCAACATGGAAGAATTTTGCAAGTACCTACTAATGGTGTCCTGATACTCACCTTTGAATGCTGAGGTCAGATGTGACTTCCTAAAGGGTCAAGATATTTGCAGGTCCTAGAAGGCATACAACTTCCTTCAAGGGAGCAGGCTTCAGGTATTTTAGGTTTTTGTTCCTTCAACTGGTTTCTTCTGAAACTGTGGTCCTTAGACTCCTTGCTGTACAGGACAGATCAAGTGTCTCAGTCACCTGGCATACCATGATCTCTCCAGCACAAGGATGTGGAGCTGATGGAATTGCCTGATGCTACAAACCATCTTTTTCCCACTTTGTTCCTAGGGGCAATCTGGGTCCCAGTGTAGGGTATGAAGGCACTGGCCTGTTGTGACTAGTTTGCCAGCAGTAGGAGTCTTTGCTAAAGCAACAGAAAAGCAAATCACACCCCAAAAAAGTGTACCAGGGCAGTCAGGTGGGGCTGCAGTCACGCTTGGGGCTGTCTGTGTGCACACAGGTGTCTGTGTCTCACTGTGTGTAGTGGCCACAGAGTCAGTCTGATCTCACTGTAGAGCACCAGGAGACATCAATCTTTTTGGCTTCTTTTCTAGACTAAGCTTTAAAGGGTGGTTTTGATATTAAAATGTGATGAAAACCACCAATCTTCAAGAAGTCATGCAACTCATTTACTAAAATAAAACCTTTTTTTTTTTTTTTCCAGTGAAGGTTAATTTCCTCCAGAGCAATAACATGATCAGTGTGTGCACAAAAGAGATTGCATGGATCTAAGCTGGCTTTAGCAAGGCTGTTTGGATTAAAGAAAGCCTGAGAACAAATTCTTGAATTGCTGTTGATGTGCCCCACTGTTCAAAGACTTCTGCTCAGTCATTTGTTTATTTCTGCTGTGCTTTCGTGCACTCCTATGGAATTACTTTCTCCAAGAATGCAATGCTCTGGAAATTATTGACAAAATCTGGAGGATAGGTTTTGTTTTTTGCTATGGGTTTTAGTAGAGTTGTTTTATTTTTTTAATTTATTTTTAATTTTATTCTTTTTTAAATAAGGAATTTAAACACAGCTTCAACATCAATAAATTATTATATTTTTTTATATTCTAATCAAACAGTAGGAATTGCACTGAACTCTGATAACAAGTGAAGTGCTCAATAAGAGATTAAAAGGTTGGTCACCCTTCAGTAGCATCCAAAAAGAAAGTGCACTTCAAAGTAGAGATTTATTGACAAACAGGTGCAACTTCTGCCATTCTCATGTGTTTAAGAGGTATTTGCAGAACAAATTTCTTTCTGAGGGTGTTTAATCATCAGTTTACCAATCTTTGACTTTTTCTGTACCTTTTACTTTAGTTTTTTTTTTTAATTTTTTTTTTAAATACCTTCATGTAGCTACAGATTAACAGTTTTATTTGCTGACTGTATTCACACAGATTCTTCTTCTACCAAAACACCATATTTCCCACTGGAGATAATAATGAAATAGAAGGAAGATTATGGCATATGCAAAACCTGTAAGATATGTAAATAAAACCAAGAATTCTTCTCCCATCATATATCTGGAGATGCCGAATAACAAAAGGCTCATGAGTTATAACATTTTACTCCAGACTGGACAGTAAACCAAAGACAATTTAGATACTCTGAAAGAACTGAATGCAGTTTATCTTCAACTATAGCAGGAAATCTGTCCCAAGCTAATATTTTAATTTAGGTAATTCTATTTTGCCTTTCCTATCTAAGGTGCCCTTGGTGTTCAGTTATTATTTCAAGGTATTCTTATGCAACTGCCTCTTCTCTAGGAGCTTTATTTTCCTAGTAAGTGAAATGATTCAGGTTTATCTACAGAAAATGTGAGTAACAGATAAGTGCACAGAATTACATGTTCAATTTGGGAACAGTTTCTCCATAACAAGTCAAGAGTTGCTTGATTGGACTTAGGATAATGCCACAAATGCTGCGTGGTGGGTTGTTGTGTTATTTGTTGGTTTGGTTTTTTTCATTAAGGTATTGTAATAGAGTGAATTTCTCCTTTTAGTGAATAATTTCCTTTAAAATGTACTACTTTTAAGTATAGAAAAACCAGCACCCACAATTTTAGAAGAGTAACTGGTTTGTGTTCTGTTTATGTGGCACTCCGTGGTACACAGATGTGTTAACGATGATATTTCTGGAGATATTCACACTGGGAAATATACTTAATTTCCTCCTTCCTCTTGCTTAACAGCAAACCAGCTAAAATGTTAAGCACTAGTGATATGTAATGAAACCTAAAGGAACTGCAAACCTCACATCACTTCTTCTTACTGCAGTATTTATAAAATAATTTACCAGAGTTAAGTGTCCAATTCCAGCTTCATGGAGAAAACAAGGTTTATCATAGGTAAACAGATGGTTTCCTGAAATTATTATCTTTTTCTCTGTTCAAAAGACCACGGTAATAGGATATCAGCAATCCCTAGTGAGGTTAGTCTGGGAGCATGAAGTTTATACACAGGAAATTCACAGGCTTTGCTCATCTTTACTAAAGAAGAGATTTCATCCCTACACTAGAAAAATAAATATAGAATTAAAGGGGGGTGAGATAATTTTTTCAGGTCTCTGGTTTGGGGTTTGAAGATGGAAAGCAGTAACTCAGTTTAAGAAACAAGACCCTGGTTTGAATTAATAATTTTCAGAGAATATTCATCGGCAGTTGAGCTTCTCAGATGAAATAAATTTTACAATTTGAATTAATTTCCCACCTGTAAATTCAATCATTGATCTTTTTTGGTACTTTTTTACTATGGCAAATTTTGTAATGCTGATAAATCTCTGCTGATTTTATGTCTCAGAAGTGAATGTGCACAATTATGAAGTGCAGGGTATGACTGTAGTAATGAGCCTTATTTACTTTTGTGGAATTGTAAAGATGCTAATGGAGTTTTAACATAAAATCTAGTGCATAATCTGGTTTAAATCCCAATTCAGCAGCTTTTGAAGCAGTTATTCCACTTTTTCATTCAGCAGCCTCTTGTAACTAAACTTTCTCTCTAAAAAATGTAGGCGAATGACTGGGGAATGAAAATTATAATCAAAATTAATAAAGTAGTTATGCATATCTGAGCTGTCATTTAGCTGTGGTTCTTTCTCCCAGGTGAATGTATGACAAGGACAATGGATTCAGTATGCCTGACTTCAGAAAAATGTAGCTGTAATTGCAGCTATATCTCAGATGGTTCTCTGGACTTTATTTGCAGTGGAGGCCCATTTTGACTTGCAATTCCTTTGGCCTGTTGCACTTAATAATACTTTGAATCATAGTTAGAAGTTTCTGCCATTTTATTAACCGTAAAGATGTCTGTGCTGCTGGCGTACAAGGGTTTTTTTGCAAACATTGAGCAGAGTAAATGGTTTGCAGTTTTTTTATTCTGAGTTTTTGGTTATGGATGGAATTTAATAGAGGACAAAGAAGAAAAATATCTCAGATTTTTTTTTTTTTTTAGATTTTCCTGGATCTTCTGCCCTGGATATTGTTCTGTTACTTGAAAACACTGCATTTCTGTAAATATTACAAGAAAATTATGAGAAGTGAGGGTAATATGTACACAAGGTACTTTTCTTCCTAACACTTCCACTTTTCATTACTATTTGTTTCCAGTATTTCATTAGATGTACTAATGCCTGGAGAACATCAGTGCCGTTGAACTGTGACAGCAATTTTGTTTCTATTGCGAGTTGGAGAGAGCCTGTATATTAAAACACTATGAAGAAATGGTATATGGGAACATATGAATTACAGAATGCTATAAAGGTCTCACGTGAATGGAAAGGTGTTAAAGGTATCACAGCTGATAATAAAGAATCTTCTGGCTCATTGGAGTATTTCACAATCAATAATGATCAGATAACTATGAATTAATGTGAGAACTGTTGGAAAATCAGAGGTTTGGTAAATGCTTTCAGCTTTTTTGCATTTAATTTCTGCTGTTAGTCTGATTGATTGCCTGTCAAGATGGATGAATTATTAGGCCAGGAATAACAAAGGAGTGCAGTAGTATCTGAAAAGGCATAGAATTCTCTTAATCTTATTACAGTGTGCCCAGCTTGGCCACTTGTCATAAGGCTTGGAGAAACCTGGAACCTCTATCCCTTGCATTTGGGTCTGCCCCTGTCTGTCGTAATAAATGCCTCTTTTCTGGTCATGTACCTTGCCCCTCCTGATCTTGCTGGATTTGTTTCATGTCCAGGGAATGATGATTAGTGAGCTGATAAATTAGGAGCACTGTCACCTGTGTAAAACCAGGTCTTTCCTAGTCTTTCTGTCATCTGCCTGGTTCTGTGCCCCAAACCTTGTCACGTGCTCCTATTTTCTGAGTCTGGTCCTCTTCGGGCTTGGGGTCTGACCCAGGAGGGAAGTAGTGCAAAGTCAATCCTTCAGCCTTGTGAACTCAAAATGTAAATCTCCAGAAGTCTGAGCTTAGTTACCATCTATTAACTTAAACTGGGGTGGTCCCATGGTGTAATGGTTAGCACTCTGGACTCAATCCCAAGGGCCCGAGTTTGAGTTCTCAGTGGGACTGTCCCCTGGGCAGTTCAATGCCTCCCTGCCATCCGATCCCCTCAGATCTCGGATGCTGAGCAGGGTCAGCCCCGGTTAGTACCGGGCGCTGTTACACAGTCCCGAGGATTTCACTGTCACTGTCCAAGCTCGCTCGGCCGTGGCAAATGGATCTTAGGACTTAAACGGTGGGGCCAGTTCTGTGCACGCTGTGCCTCACCCAAAAAATCCACTGCGCAGGCTGGAAGGGCACGCCCACGTGGGGATCTTCATTCACAAAGTCTGGCCATTGTTATTATTAACTTAAACCACCATGAAGCCATTATTAGGTACTCAGAGAAGTACCAACCTTTTGATGGTATTTATAAGCCAAATACTCAGATCATCTCCCAAATTCTGGATTTACTAGCTAAGCATAGCCTTTTTGTCAGCCTAGGTGCAGTCTGTGCGTTAGCTAACTCACAGATCCCTTGGTGCAGAGCCACTGAACATATCTGATAGTCAACAAACCATGAGTGAAGGCTTACCATTCCATTTTATTGGAATTAAAGCATTCTTTGGTTATAGAACCACGGGCAAAGGTAGATATGAGTGTAGGGGAAGATGGCCATACCACTTAGCTGCAAGGATTCTGTGACTCTTTAAATCTTTCTTTGTGAAGTCTATCTTTCTTGGGATGATTAAGTCACTATTGGTATTGAGTGAGAAAGTGTGCCTTTAGTTTATGGCTTTGAGGCTCTTCCTAAGAGAGGGAATACATCAATTTCTTTCAAAATATTTAAACATTTCCACGAATATGTGACTAGAACCTGTAACTGATGTCTCTCTGGTAAGGACTCTAACCATTAAGGTATTCAGTAATTCTCACTGATGTAATGACTAGGATATGTCCCACAGAGGATCAGTTACAGGAAGAGGGATCAGCAGATACCTGAGTGTTCCCAGCTGGCTGATACAGGTGATTCTTTGCTCAACAAGTTAACCTTTGTGAATATCAATGCTTACACAAGCTGAATATTTGCACCCTGAATTAGTGCTATTGTAGCAGGGTGCCTAAAAATCTCTTTGCTGAGTAAAGGAAGTTCATTCATTCCCTGGGCTTGATTTTGATTCTCTTTTGGTTATTCTACACTGGGCATTTAAGGTGATCAAAACTGTAGCTGATTATGTGCTGATGCTGTTTGCATGAGACACAAATGGAGTGAAAGTGCTCTCAATAGAAAGTACCTGAGGGGAGGGTGAAAGTCCTTAACATCTTACAAATATCTGAAGATACTGGTATTATTCCAGGAAAACTCTGCAGGATAAAATTCCTTGAATTTTTGTCTCCAGTTCTATTATCAAAAGTAGCCCTTTCATGAGTTATTTTCCAGTGTGTTTGATGAAAATTTTTGCTATCAAAAATGAGTGTTACTCTTTTTTCTTCTAGTACAAAGTTAATAATAGACTTGCTATACAACCTGAATACTGGAGTAGTGAACAACATAGGAAATAAACATAGGGGTATTATAAAAAACTGGAAAATGCACTTAGGAATGAATTAAATATTTGTTTTTATTTGAAATTAATAACCTTGGTGGGGGGAAAAAATTGTTTGATATTTCCACAGCTTTTATTAATTGGAGCCTTCTGCACTTTACTGTGAATCTCTCAGCTGTGGCTGTGCAGTGAACATACATTTCCTTATCCAGCTTGACGCTGCTGATAGCTCTTGTAATTCATTCTCTTGATTATGTTTGGCAACTCATAATTTGCTGTGAGCTGGCATATCAGAATGAGAGTTCCTGATGAACATTCACACGATTAAACCCTCATGACATGACTCAATTAGAGGGAATTACCTGAATGTTACCCCTGCTTGCTTTCCCTATAAGAGGAGTATGAGAAAAACTGAGTGTCCATTCTATCAAAACAGAAAAAGAAGCAAACAGGCTAAGGCTTGATGGATATGGAACTTGGAAAAAGAAGCTCTTATGCTGTTCTGTCTCTTAATGAGACAGGATAAAAATGAGGCTTATTGAGATATGACAGTAGAATGGTTTTGTACAATCTTACCTGTAACTTGATGAATACTTTATTTCTGCATGCAAGCAGAGATTATTTGCTTGCCGTTTTCTCATGCTTTGTCTCCTCATAAAAGCCTTTGTTATTCCTTCAGTTCACATACAAGGTCTGACATGTGCATGACAAAAATCTGTAACGTAAATAAGCATATGGTGAATTATAGCAGCTGAGAATTTGAACTGTGCAACCTCAGCCTGTGACTGAATGGTGCCACCTCTTCTGCCAGTTGGCAACCTCATGGAAGAAGCTCTTCACATTGTAAGTGAGACAATTCTAATCCAACAAAAACTCAAATTCAACCAAATAGAGAACCCCAATCTCCACCAAAACCTGAGGCCAACAGTGTATTCATAGTGTGGAGAACTGCAAAGATGAACTTAGGGTGGATTTCTAACAGAACAGTACACGAATGTGATCTTTTGCACTGTGCTGAGGATGGTGTGTGTGTGGTGGAAAAGAAGAATAGGCTAAGTAGTGAACTGAATAAAGCTGTCACCAGCTTTCATTTGCTTGAAGATATTTTTGCTAGACAATTTTTATCACACAGAATCTGCCTATTGTCAGCCTGCAATGTGGTACGGGATTCTGTCCAAGACACGTCGATGTTAATTGACTTCCTGTATTTGCTACACTATTTGATTAAAGTCAAGAGATTTTTGGGAACAGGAAGTACTATTATGAGAATTGTGCAGAGAACTTTTAGTATTACGAAGTATCATAGTTCAAATTCTGGATAACTTCTGGGAGGTATTTTTCTGAAGGGATAGATAGCTCTGTGTTTTGCTTAGGATTTCATGTTTGTGTTCATATGAGTATGGACTGCTTTATAATCTCAGCACAGAAAATCCTACAGTAAATAGCATTTCTCCAGTGTAGTGCAGAAATCTCTAGCAAAGAATTGCCCTATGAGGTGTTTGTGTACTGGACAAAAGGCAACCTCTGTCTTTGTTTCCTCATTTAGTGTATCTTTAGGTCTATAACCTACCTTTTTGGGTTAACAGAGCAAAAAAGTCTACAATGTCATATAACCTTGTTGACAACATCCTCTTACAACCCATACAGTTGACAGCAGTGAATCTGATAATCATTTAACCCTTGCTCTGTTCTTCCTCTTAAAGCTTTCACATGAATATTCATTTGTAGTTCACCAGTGACTAATGATTGAACAGAACCTATTGTTTATTTAAATCTGACCCTTCTTTGTAGATCCACAGAAATCTAGAAATAATTAATTAAATATTAATAATAGAATTGAGAGTAGCACTGCTTAGCATGATCATTCTAAGCCAGGAGATGGAAGTTTTCCTGGGTAACATAAAATCGAATACAAAAGCCAAAATTATGCTCATGAATAAACATGATTTCCTGAAAACATCATCATTTCCCCTGACCTTGTTGTATCATATTCCTTGTAAAATTTTTATTATTTTGTTTTCAGAAGCAGTGCTCAGATGCTTCTGGGCTGGTAATGGTAGAATTGCTAATGGCCCATGGCATGTGTTACCATGACGTCAGGATGTTTTAAAGGCTTTTTATAATCACAGTGCTTTCAAGTCCAATATATTTTTCTGAGATTACCTGGCAGTGATATAACCTAAACAGATTGTTTGCAAGTCTTGAAAATGTTGAGAAAAGGGTGCACTTTTATTTAAGCCATAGATCTTAGTAACAGGAAAATGATTGCAGCACATGTTGTGAAAAAGGTAATTCGCTTTTGACTAGACATTCAAATGAGCAGAGACTGTAATTGCCAGCTTAAAGTACTATAGGTGGGGGATTCTGTAGTTGCTTGTTTTAGTGATTAAAATGCAAAACCAGAAAGGACAAGAAATTCCCTGAGCAAGAGCAGAGCTGTCCTTCTCATGTGGATTCCTTGTACTCAGAGAAATTGCAGAAATTTTTTTTGAACATTGCCAAAATATGATTGTGGTATCTTTTGAATTTTATCTTTTTTAGAGTTCAAGCAATGTACACATTTGGTGAGGTATTTCAACCTAAAAGTAGAGAATTTTGATGTTTCTCATTTCAGTCTGTTCTTATTTTGGAATTAAATCATTGTTTACAGCATCAGGATTAATTGCAGGAGTAAATTTGATTTTTCTGGTCAACCATTTTAGATGGGCTTAAGCAGAACTTTGAGGCTCGGATGGTAACGTCTTGCTACTTTTTCTCTAAAATGTGTAAAAATGTCTTGATTTCACTTTCATTTGCTTAAAGTATCTATTTTCAGATGTTGATTGAACCACTGTTCCAATTATGGGTAACTCCTCCTCCTTTGGATCATTCCCAGTGTATATAACTCCTCATCAGGGTGCTTTCTTTTTTTCCTTTTTGATCTAAACAGCTTCTGTTGCTGACAGACTTTTCTACACGTCTGCAATACTTGATGAACAAGTAGCTGACAAACTGTAGCTTGTCACTATATTGTTTGGTTGCAGGAGACAGCTCTGAAAATTCTGTGAACTGCCTTAATACTCTTTTTAATTTTTTTTTAACTGTCTTTAACTAAAAAGATAACATCATATAGATGGTGCATTGTTAATGAGAAACTATGTTCTGCCGAGAAGGTGGGGACTTGGATGTGAGAAATATGAACTACCTTGTTCTGAAATTTCTTATATTTTCAAAATCAGGGGATCACTGAATGCCACTAGAGGAAAACTTCGGTATTCTCAGAGAGCTCTAGGATGAAGGGTGCTGTGTCTGTCACCGAGCCATAAATGAGTTGCTTATGATCAGGAGTAGAATTTATCAGGCATTTGTTGACAAAACAGGGGTTGTTTTGTTAGATGTTAGAGATGTCATCTGAGTGAGCCAGGAAGTTTTAATTTTTAGCATAGCACTTTGATGAGGTGAGTATTTCTAGGCAGGGATAAAATACTGACAACTTCAAACCATGTAATGCAGTGCCTGTCAGTATCCCTGGTATTGAGAGTGTTTGCAGAGAGATTCCTTAAGCTTGTCAAGAACCCGTCTGGGAAGGATCAATAGGTAACTACTGGGCGTCCTTTCAGAACCGCCTGAAAAACAGTGTGACAGTTTAAAACAAAGGAAAACAACCAACAAGACACAAACAAACATTTGCAGTGTTACTTTACTGGATTTTTCAACCATATAATGGTCACAGTGATCTTCTTGGTTTTTACATTGCTTAGAAGCCACAGTGATAGAAGGAAAACCAGCCTCGCACAAAGCTTCTCTGCCAGGGGGGTAGGGTTTGGGGATTGTCTGAGATATTTTTTTTCCTGCATATATGTGGTTCTGGGTAACATAAAGCTTCACAAATGTGATCTATTTGTGTGTAAATAATAAATCCACTAAATGACTGTAAGATTTGTAATAAATCAAATAATTTAAATGCAATATAATTAGCGAATAACTGGAATGAAGAACCCTTGGTATGTGCTTTGTCTCACCTTTTGCTTAAAGCACAGCCAACATTGAAGTTTACTCAAACTTTTAGATTGCTTAGGGTTATGAGAAGCTGTGTTTTTACTGTCTCTAGAGATGAAGATTGCATGACATCTCTAACAGACCTGTTTTACCATGGAAAGTTTTTTCCTAATATCCTATCAAAATATTGCTGGTTGAACTTGTGTCTGTTCTCACCTTTTGTTTCAGCTTTGCACCTCTAAAATAACTCCTTATACTTGTCTTAAATGCATCCAGTAATGTTGACTCAACAATTTCCCTGAGTAGCCTGTTGAAATGTTTGATAACCCTTCCAGTGAAGAAATTTTTCCTAAGATCCAGTCTAAACCTTCCATGGCGCAGCCATGAGCAGCCAATTTCTCTAGGAGAATGCTGTGGGAAAAGGTATCAAACGCTTTACTGAAGTCCAGGCAGACACATCCACAGCCTTTCCTGCATCCACTAGGTGGGTCACACTGTCATAAAAGGAGATCAGGCTGGTCAGGTAGAACCCGCCTTTCACAAACCCATGCTGGCTCGACCTGATCCCCTGGCTGTCCTGCATGTGCCATGTGATGGCACTCAAGATGATCAGCTCCATGACCTTCCCCAGCACCGAGGCCAGCCTGACAGACCTGTAGTTGCCTGGATCCGCCTTCTGGCCTTTTTTGTAGATCATGTCACATTTGCTGACCTCCAGTCAATTGGGACCTGCCCAGTCAGCCAGGAATGCTGGTAAATGATGGAAAGTGGCTCAGTGAGCTCTTCCACTGGTTCCCTCAGTGTCCTTTTCTTGCTAGGTTTTCTGCAGGTAATAACAACAGAAATTATTATGGAATAGCCAGATATAACACATACCTTTGCATTGTGCATGTTTTCTCTAAAAATAAAACTACTACAGCTTATGTTTGTGTATATGTGTATGTACAAAATAATAAAAAAAATAATTGTTTTGTGATACAGGAACTTATTTAAGGTTTGAAAGAAATATCTATACTGCACTTAGCCTTGCATCTTGTTTTATTTGTGAGTTAACAGGTGTTACCTGTTGTGATGCCATCACATACAGTATTTTATTACTATATTGTCACAGTTAAAAATAAGCTATAGTTTACTGTATCCACTACATTCCCACTGTGATTTCCTTACATTTTTTAGTTTTCTGACCACCTATTATTTCTGTTGTGTTACCATTACTGGCAGCCTTGTTTACCTTTTTTTTTGTTGAAATACAATGTGCATATCTGGTTGAGTTTATGGTCTGTGTAAACCAGACATGCAAAATACAGCAGTTATATTTTCTTTTAACACATATTGAGGTTCTTGTAGGAAGTAATTTTGTGTTAATGCCTACTTGGCTCTGACTAATAACCTATAGATTCTGTCATTTCCTTTGCTTTTCTCTGTTCCATATGTCAGTTCATCACTGCTGAGGTTAGTTGTTTTATTTTTGACATCTCTAATAAATTGACCCTCTATAGCTACAAATAAATTGGGTGTAAATGCACAGGTAGTGCTCCACTGGCTAATTCCTCTTACTCGGATTAAATTGGAATGCCTTTATAAAGTTCACAAGGTATTTAAAGATGTACAATCTTTTCATTGCAGTTTATCACACTTTACAGTTAAGCTAACAAACATTTAGGTAACAGATGATTAAATACATAGCAAACATCTTATTTTTTTAGGATTAAATGAGATTTTTATTACTTTAATTATAAGATCTCTAAACAGGTATAAAGGGACTCTGCAGCTGTGTTACTGATACATAGCTCCATAACTTGTTTTAGTCTTATTTCTGCTTGATTGCTCTGAGCAGAAAAACCCACAAAGCACTGTGAATCACAACAGTTCCAAAGAGAAGCCCTATCAAGTTTAATGGTTGGATCTGATGGGGAAATACGAGAAGGGAAGGAGTTGCTAGAGTGTGCTTGTAGGTGCAGAATTTGGAATAATTCTTTCTTTTTTTTTTCCTGCTGTATTTGAGCAGCCTACCCTGACCACTGCAACTGTTTAACTTTAAATTGCTAAAATATTTGAACAAGTTAATGCTCATCTGCCCTGTAATTAGCAGTTAATTGACAATGGTAATGTGAGTTTACCTTTTGCATCAACCCTGTTACATGAGTGGGTCCTGTGCTGAAACACTGCAAGCATCTGGTTTTTTAGTTTATGGAGTATAGCTGGCATTCTGCTGAGGTTTATTTTGAGATCAGGTGTGACACATTGCATTCATAGACTGCAAAACTTTTCTTGCTGCTCATAATTTTTAATATATTGCTTTCTAATAAAGTCTGTGTTCTGCAACTGTTCTATTTTGCTGGGTACCATAAAGAAGTGCTTCCAGTTCCTGACAATAGCTGAACTACAAGTTCAAGAACCTTGCAAAATCATTTCTGCTGATGGTTGTGCAGGAGCTGGATTCTGTCAGGTGTCAGATCAGTAGTCAATACTTGGAATAATGCAGGCAGTGTACCAGAAGACAGAGTGACTCATGATAGTACAATTGTCCTTAATTCCTTCCAACAGGGAGAAAGCATCATTCTTGTATATGCATTATATCCTACAACATTAACTCCTGGTCTCCATGTGAATGATGTTAAAATAGCCTTTCTACCTGACCCTGAGCATCAAGTTTAACTTCATTAAGTGATACCTTTTTAATAAAATATTTTAAATAAAGTATTCATAGGGAAATCTTTGACAGTTTAGCAAGAAAAGGCAGGTGTAAAACCTTTTTTTGTAGTACACAGTCATGACTGACAGAGGCATGTGGGTGTCTTGACATGCTGTTCTTGTCACTGTTCCCTGGTGTGTTTTAGGGATGTTTTATGGCCTCTGGATACAAGGTATGTAGCTTACATCACTAAATGTTAGAGATGAGGTAATTCTGATTAATTTTCAGTGGATCTGATTGTTCAAACAAATCCTTTTGGATCCATATATAGGATCATATATCACTTTCTGTCTCTGGATTATTAAAAGTGGCTCTCTGAGGCCTGACAGAGCCTTTAACTGAAGAGACTAAGTTAATTTCTGTAATGATTTAAAACAGAAACTTAGAAGACTGTATAGTATTTTAGCCAAAACACAGATTTTATAGTAGTTTAATATTTTTTTGTAATACCCCATACCAAATAGTTATTTTTATGCAGTACCACAGTTAGGTAAAGTTACTGATGTTTTGTGCGAAGAAGAATTGAATCTGGTACTTTTTTTGCTTGTTCCTTTTATGTAACTAGTAACCAGCTACATATTTAAATTGACCTTTTAACAAAAAAAAAAAAAAAAACAGCAAATTTAAGAATTTCCAGATCTCTTACTCTAGAGATATGATAGCTGTGTTACTCTGATAATTCTGAAATATTAACACATACTTCCTTGTATTATGAAATAGTTATAGTTGTCCCCATGATATTTTTAATTTGGAAAGTTAGTGTAATACAATAATATTTTGAGTATCTGTGATATCTGGGGCCATGCATAGCAATTTATGATATGTATTATTGAGCAATATCCTCATAATTTTATTTAAGGATGATGTTATGTGACTTTTTACTTTCTTTTGGTTGGAAAGTTATGTTTTTCAAAGTCCATCCCAAAATCCTGCATTCTCAGAGGCTTTGAGGTACTACGCTGTATAGTAAAAGTTTCTGATTCTGCTGCTGTTTCATTAAAAACTCCCGTCTGGCTCCTGTGTTACTCTGCAGCGTGCCACTATAAATCGTAGAATGATAGAATGGTTTGGGTTGGAAGGGACTTTAAAGATCTTCTAGTGGAAGGTCTCCCTGCCCATGGCAGGGTGTTGGAACTGGAAATAAAATTGCCTTCTGAAGACTCTGCACAGGTATGGAAAGAACAGGATCAGGTGTTCCGATTTGGAACGACCTAAGGTCCTAATCCGCACATCAATTAGGAATCAGTGTTACACCGTGATGCTCTGTTAGAACACAAAGAAACTCCTCCTCAAACCAGTCACCAAATCCAGTACAGTTGGCTTCTGTATGTGACCAGGCTAAGTGTAACTTTCACGGCAGTGTGTCCTTGCTTAGATACTGCTCTGGGAATGTATTCTGGCCTCAGAGCTCAACAAAAGGTGGCCAAAAAGACCATTTGGTGTGTTAACGATCACTTTGTCTTGTAAATGGTCAGGGACCTCTGTGGGTTTTGTGGGTTTCCAGGTTGTTGTACCGTTGGGTTTTTTTTTTGTTTTGTTTTTTTTTTTTTTTTTTTTTTTAACTTTACTTGGGCATAAAAATTAGACTGTGGGGAAGAACAGATCTTTTTGAGATTTAAATGAATGTCAATAGGGTGAGAAGGGGACCAAACTGAATCATGACTTACTGTGTGTGTTCAGGTTTGCTCAACCATAATTAAGAGATTCTAATTGGTTTGCATTAGTTTTGGATGCAAGGCAGAAACTGCACATCTCTTCCACACTATTTGTAGTGTAGTGATGCCAATAATGTATGTATTTAATTCAGCTTTCATTTGGATATAATCCAAGGCCATGCTGGAGAACAATTAGAGGAAGGACTTGTATGAATAAACTAGATTGCTGTTAAGGCTTATATTATTACTTTCTGAAAGGTTTGCAATTACTTCATCTCCTTCATTCAAGCTACTTTTGTAAAGGTCAAAAAAAAAAAAAAAACAGTGTTTTTGGGGGGAGGAAGGTCGTCTTTCGGGCTTTTTTTGGACAGGAATTTGATCCTAATGAAGTATGGTTCTTTGCTGATAGGAAGGGAAAAAAAAAAAAGAATTAATGGTTCAATTAGGGATGAACAAATTCTTACCGAAAGAAAATCAGAACTAGTCCAATTTTGATGCTGTATATTGTCAGAGTAGAATGTCAGTGATTGATTCTGTGCTTGTTAATGCTAAATTCCATGCTTAAGTTTCTTTAACCTCCAGTGGGATATTTTGGCTTCACTGGCCTTCATTCAGCACTGAGGATTGAATTCTCTCTGAGCCTTTAGGGTTTTGGATTTGTTAGGCACCTTTCCTATATTTAAGTTCATTATTGTTCCAGAGTCCATTGGATTTGATCCTAGTTGACTTGCTCTATTTATTTATTTTTTTTTGTGAGGCAAGAGACCTTCAGAATCCAGTGTCTTTGTCAATAAAATATGGGAAATGCCAAAGAGATCTGGGACACTTGCCTTTACTTTCCACACTGAATTATGCTGTCCATGTTCATTTACTTAGAAAGTAACAGCAGTTTCATACCTGTAGCTCTCTATATATACCTTGACTTTGACAGATTAGATGGAGTACCAGACTGAGATTGCTTTCAGCCTTTATTATTGTGTTGTTGGTGGGTGTTTGTTTGTTTGGGTTTTTTTTTTTTTTTTTTTTTGTTAGATGAGTAGTGGGGAATTTTCCTGATACTGTCCCTTCTTGACAGTATAGAATGGAAATTGAAATGAAGGCCATCTCTCACACTCAGAGTATTAGCATATCCAGTCACAGTGCCTATGGCCAGAGAACCAATAACAGCAAAATTAGGTTTAAATGAGGAGTAGTTTTGAATGTTTACCCAAGTGTGAAGTTGGTTTTGAATTGGCCAATTGATGTCAAGTTGTGTAGTCCCTGGGAATGCATGTTTTAGGCCAAGGTTTTCAAACAATCAGAGATTTTCTGAATTGTACAGTAAATTCTGTTGACGTAATTTATCTATATTGCCATCAAAATGTCTAATCTAGGCAATTTGCTTAGGCTTCCTTTAAGTCAGTAAAAAGCTGTGAGGAAGTGATCAATCCCTTTTTAAGACTTGTGAATTCACTGTCTTTAGAAGTGGCCATTTGCCTTCCGGGACTGCAGAAGAGAAAGTGAGTGACCATTTTTGACTAGACCTTGAGGCAGGTAGAGTGGGTGCTCTGCTATGTGATGGGGACCTCTGCTTAAGTTTGTCTGTGATACTAAATGCTGTTTTAATGTTTATCTTCTGCTTTAGTGTTAGCATGACCTAGATGTTTTGATAATTTCCTTGATAATAAAACACTATCTTAGTACACGTTTTAGGAAAACAATGTTATATGTGTTCAGACTATTTGCTTGTGGGGTTTTGGGCTCTTTCAGCTCAATTCACAGTTCAGGATAAACCTGCTAAAGATTTCCTTATATTTCAGTGGTCCTTAAAAGCTGAAAGAAAGGCTTTCCATAATAATGGTTATTACTCGACTTAAGAATTTGAAGAACCTTTCTGTTAAATAAAGTTCTAGTGTGTAATATGTTTTGCAGAATTGAATTTTGCATAAAGATAGAATGGAAGAATTCTGTTGTTGAGTAGTGTTGAAATATGGATTTCGTTTTTCTTCCTGCTGTACCTGTAAAATACCATACACTGAAAATGTCAAGTCTGCTGAACGATTGCTACTTTTGGTCTTCCAAATAGGCATGAAGTTAGAATAAGATATTCATAATTTGTTGTGTAAATAGCAATGTTTTATTAAATAGCTTCTATTTATCATTATTTGACCATAAAAGCATGAACTACTTACCAAAATAACTTACAAATTTAGCATTATTGTATATATTTGCAGTATCCCATAGGTATAAGTTAAAAGTGCCCAAAGATGAAATATGGAATTGAAAATATGGATTTATGTATCACTTCCATGCCTTGTCCATATTTCAGAAATTCTGTACAGTCTCCATAAATTGTCATGGATATGTAGGCTATTAAGGCAAAGAAATTACCACCCACAAATGGTAAAAAACATGGTGTAGATGTCACCATGCTTCTGGACTCCACCAAATATTAGCAGACAAGACCATCAGTTGATGTACGGGGTATTTGAAAATTTATGCCGACAATCTGGCTTATGAAGTAAAATATTAGCCCACAATCCAGTGGTTGTGACTGATCATAAATTATAGTGGTGTAAAACTAAATCCTATGAGAATATGCCTTCAGCACTTTTGCTTTATGATGTGATCCCATCCACTCTCATTAGCTAAGGAAGCCTAAACCAGCTCCCCAGGAGTAGATCCTCCAAGCTCCACTCCTGTTCTTAGTGCAGGGAGCACACACTGGCTAGAAAATACCTCTTTGTCTTTTTGGGACATCGTGAGAAACCAGGAGAAATAAAACAGAAAACCAAACAATTTAACCCACAATTTGTCTCCTTTGCAGCCTTCAGAAAGTACAATATCAATTTCAATTTTTGATGTAAAAATTTCAAGTCATATTTAGGAAGGATAATGATCTTCCTGACATTGTTTTCAGTGTGACTAGAGAGGCCCCCATCATTATTTATATTTTACCTAATTTAGTTACTTTAGACAGACCTGAGAGGTTATCCAACAGTATTAACCAGCTGGGGAGGCTTATAGAGGCAGCTGAGTCATTTTGCTGTGTTCCTACAGCAGTAAGACACTGCTGCCACTTCATTTTTCTGTGTAAAGGACACCATTCTGAGGCTTTTTTCCGTCCATGTATGGTTATAGGACTAGTAATATGGGTTTATTAAGAATGCAGAGATCCTAGCTTATGATCCTCTTTTGAGTTATCACCAAGCTTAGCCTTTCTTGTCAGTCATCTGTAAAGAGATGTGGGGATTAACCACTTTATCTAATTAGACTCCTTGGTTAGTTTTAAGGTTTGAGGTTGTACCTGTCTCTTTGTGCTAAAGTCTGTGTTCTTGCGAGTCTGTTAATGGCATTCAAGTTACCCAGGTCAAATCTAGTCCGGATGTCTGCACATGCTGCAGAGAGATCCATTTGCAAAGCGTTGCCCTAAGTTATGTCAGTCTCTTACAGCTCTTTGTGGGCTATGCTGCTGCTGCACACAACGGGAATTTTTCAAGCTCTCTCTCATTCAGTCTTTGTCTCTCTCTACCTTATTAGTGTGAGAGTAACCCCAAGCTGGAGGCCAACTTTAGATGTTCCAAACTACCCTTAGGGGAGCCTGGAGAGTTGGATTTCCCTTGGCTGGAGTTGACCTTTATGAACCTAATCTCAGTGCATAAAATTTGGCAAAATATATTCAGTATCAACTTATATTGCACTTACTTCTACAAAAGTAGCTGACTTATTTAATGTTCATACACAAGGCTCTACTTGCAAGGAGTTAATTTCAGTTTAAAAGATTCAGTCTTTCCAGGAATTCAGATATCCTTCATTTGAAGTCCCTTCTAGGAATTTTTAAACAATTGAATCATTCCCATTGTTCTGGGCCAAAAAATCTGTCTTATTTTTCTGTCCTTTATTTCCCTAGGAACTCTTCAAATAAGGACTGTTCACCTTAGTTCCTGAGCAGGACAAGAAATGTATTAAAATAAACAACTGTCACATATATTATTGAAGGGTTGAGGTGAAGTAAGACACATATAGTACCTATGTCTTCACAGACTGTCCACTTCTACCTCCTTATGACAATTTATTGCCTGAAAAACTCAGTTGTCTGACTGAGTTACATGAAGAAGACACCCCCTCAACTGCTCACTACTGAGCCTTTCTCTTAGATTTGCTATGTTAAATTAGTTATAACCTCTCCTGAAGAAGGTTCTCATGAAGTGATTCAAGTTATTTATATGGTTGTAATTCTATCCTCCAAATTAAATGACTTTTTGAACCACATTGAAGAGCAATTACCCGTTTGTGGACAGTAACCTCTCCTGATGGCAGCATGATATCAAGATGAGAGTAGGAACCTTCCTATCCTTGTTTTTTGTAGGTAGGACAGCCCACAGCTTCATTTTATAAACACTTAAATTTGAATGACTGTATACCAGATATTTCTAAACATATTTATTGTACCCATGTATTTTGGATCAATATTGTTTCTGTCATGCTCTCCTGTTTTATTCATGCTGGTTAAGTGTAAAGCCAGTTAGAAAAAAATGAATTATTCCCTTTTAAACTTAATTCTCAAAGTATTTCTTTTTAGTAAGGAGGTGGTGTAAAAGTGTACTTTGGCAGTTGCTGGGGAGGGAAAGAGTTGAATTTACAAATACTGGAAATCATTGTGTAGTCAAAGAAAAACTGTTACTATTCTTTAACTGGGATACTGATCGTGTCCTTGGCAGAAGAGCAGATATCTGGGGCAAACATCAGATGATCAATATCTATGCACTGACCTCGGCTGGCTGCTCTAATCCATTAGTTTGATGTCTTTTTCTGTTGTGGTGGGTTGACCCTGGCTAATTACACACAATTTCACTAGCATCAGGGAGGATGTATAGATGAAAACATCCAGACCTAAAGGTTGTGCTGCCCAGATTCAAAAGGGGGTCAAAGAGACTTTCCTTTGACTATAAAATGATTCCCAGTATTCATATTATGACCTTGAGTTTTTTTATTTCCACACCAAAATTAGCGTAGCCAATGTTCAAACTCAGGATGGGGAAATAAAATTTCCCAGAATGTTTTCCTTTAATATGTAGGGTTTTGATCAACAAAACTCCAGGGTACTATGCTGCATATTAAACTATATCTTAACAACCCAAAATACTAGAAGGACTGAAATCAGAGTTAGATACACAAAACCTGCTATTGAAAAGGAGTGGAGGCTAGCTGACAAAAGCTCTGTAAATATTTGCGTCCTCTCACCTCTTAAACTTTAAAATTATGACTAGTCTTCCATTCTGCAATTATTTTTCTTTTTATTTACTCTTATATTGATTTATTTAGTCTCTACTACAGCTAGATTTTTTTTTAGCCTTTTGTAGTTGGTGTAGTGGGAATTGAATATGATGAATGAAACAGGTAAGAAATAAGTATTGATTTAGTGTTGTGTTTTCTGTCTGTTTGGCATTCTCTGGAAACATATTACATTATTCTGAGTTAATAATCAATTAGTAATGAGATTTCTATAATCCAGTAATAGCTGCAATAAAGGACAATTTGAGGAGCTGGATATTGTTGGCTATAATAGCACATCTAGCATTGTTTTCAGCAACCATCAAATGTTCCCTGGAATTTGTCTTGTTGGTAGAGTAATGAAAACAGTATTGACTACCTCTAGTAAATATTGCTGCATAAAAATCAACAGCCATCCTGCTTTAAAATAAACTGGTAACAAATTGAATTCAATTAGTTTTTTTTCTTTCCTCTTGGTATTAGAAGCTTCAGTAAAATATAATTGTAGGTAGGCTGAAAAACAGGCTCTGGAAAACTTTCTGAGAGTGGGGCAACTTACGTTTGCATGGGTAGAGTAGAAAATTCTGCACTATGATGAGGTGGAGTTTTATGATGCCAAGACATGAAAGGCAGAGGAAAATAAAGTTATATTCATCTTCAAGACTTTGCTAGTAAATTTCTCTCTCGGTCAAGATGATTTAGGCATTCATCTCTCAGGCAAACATTCTAACCCACAGGCTTTCTCCTCCCCATTCCTTTTGAAATGTTCAGAATTACAGAAGGGAGTTCAAAATGTATTGAATATAAAAGTAGTTCTTTTGAGGCAGTTTCCACATTTCACAAAATCTAGCAGTTACAATTGAGGTGCGACTAGATTGTGATATTTTTTTTTTCCTCTGTAAGACATTTATTTAAGAATATCCAATGTCTCTTGTTCTACAAGGTTAAATATAATTTTATCACTCCTTAGGCATCTATAGACTGTGATTTAATTATTAGAAATAACAGACTCTTCAATAATCTCAGATGTGCAATGAAGTTGATTTCTTATTGAAATGCAGTTTTTCACTCAAAATTATTGTAATTTTTATGTCTCTTAATCTTTCACATGCTTAATTAGAGGGACTCTGGACTTTCTGATGCCCATACGTGTGATAGGCATCCACATGTGGTAGACAATTTGAATTTTAGGAAGAGATTCTTTACACTTCTCTGTACTGTTCTGTTAAATTGTAACTTTGGATGTTGTAACTAGAAATCTTTTTCCCCTTTTCTATTTCTCTGTAAGAGAATTACTAGACCTGTGTCTTGAACCTCTCCTGTTCAGCCCCAGTGAGTTCTGTCATTATTCCAGCACTGAATGAGGTCTTGAAACTAAAGCATTCTGACACTTTGTCCTGCTTTTTTGTATAGCTATTTCATGTCCTCACAGCACATGTTTCAAACTATTGCACTGCAGTATGCTTAATGTTTTTTCTTCCCAGAAGAACTTACATTTTATTGTTGAGGGGACGTTTTTGTATATGGTCGATTAAATGTTTGAAAGCTGTTTATAACTTTACAAGGATTTATTAGGAGATGCAATACAAGCGAGACGTGCTTGATTTTCCTTACATAGCGTAAGATCTTTGTCAAGCACATTTTACAGATATTTAGTGCTTCACTTGACCTGGAAACAAATCAGAAACACATTCTGTGTAGTTAAGGTTTATATTTCTTTCCATCCATTAGTTATTCCTGGGGAAATCTGAATAGGCTGATAGTTAAGTAGAATTCTTGTGTTCAAGGTGAAAGTTATTGAGGCCACCAACAGAAACTTACTTCCTTCTTGTAAAAATATATAGATTATGAAGTTACTAATCCTCCGGTGTTCTTTCCTGAGCTGAGGTGCTGCAATAACACTGCACTTGACCATAGTCAAAATGCCAAGTGATCTGGCCAGGTGCTTCTTCACTACAGTAGTGAGAAGTAAAATATGGGCAGTCATGGTGCTGTGGGGGCTGCTCATGTTCTTCTAGATGGCTTAGGAATGAATACACATTCTATGTTCTGGGAACAATATTTTTCCTTCTCCTCTTCTAAAAATGTTTGGTTTCACAGAAATTAGTGGTGTTCCCCAAAAGTGTAGGTGCAGGCATTATTTATAATGGATTATTTTGGTGACTAGTTTGCTACATGAATTCACAACATGAGGAGAGGAGAGGAGAGGAGGACTGTGGTGTGGTGGTGGTAAATGGTGACTAGTGATTGGATGTCAAGTTGGACTTGTCAAAGCAAACGTGCAGAGAACAGTGATCCTGTAGCACAGTGCTAAAAGGCTGAGCCCTGAAATCTTCAATTATAAGATTATTAACACTGTAGTGTTTTTAAATGGCTGCAAAGCTAACCTATTTGTTGTATCATTTCAGTATTGGTAAATATAAGTCAGCAGCATGAAGAATTTACTGAAATTGCATCAGATCTGTTTTCTCTGGAATTTTTTTCCCAGTAAATTGGTTTAAAGGACTTTCCAAATGGTACCATTTTGATTTTTAGTAATTATCTAACTTAGAAATCCTCATTGCATATGTGGTAATGGACCTGAATACACTTGTAATTGCTGGACATTATCACAGCTATCAGTTCAGTCTGTGCAGTCCCAGTGGATGTCACACTTTTTTTGCTGCTGGTGCTTTTGATGTTGGTGAATGCACATTTAAGCACTGACCATTAACAGGGTTATTAGTGTAGCCGACATTCTCCCACCAGAGAACACCAGCAGTTGCTGAAGGACATGGTAGAGGCTTAAGCATCCTTCCCTTGCTCAAAATGAGCCTTTTGCAATGGCCAGATGCCCACTGCTAACTTTCTGAACTCAGCTCTGTGTGTGTGTGCGCGCCCTTGAGAGGAGCAGGAACTACTCAGTTAAGGAAGGACTGCACAGAACCAAGAGCAATCCATTCCTGAAGAGCACCTGAACTGACCACCAAAGGACAAAAGAGCAAGTGCAGGGATGTGACTGAAGCTCAAAGGATGCATTTTCTTTTTAAAAGAGTCAGACCTAATTTCCTTGGCTTTTTTGACCTTCCTCATAAGCAGCAATGTTTAGGATTTGGGAATTTGCCAGTAAAACTCAATAATACGGAGCACCTGCCCCCTCCCAGTGATGAGCTCTGGGAGCTGTTTCACCACCAGAGGAGTGAGAAGAAAGGAATACATTACAGCTGATGCACCACTTGCGAAAACTTACTTTGGGTTTAGATAGCTTTCTGTTTCCAGCTTAAGTAACTGACTGGGCCTTCCTTTTCCCATGCTGTCTTTTCTCTCTTGTCTGATTTGACACAATGTTGGCTGAGACCTTTAGTTATGTTGGCCTATTTATCAGAAAATTAATTTGCCTTAACATCTTTGAATGTGCTTGAGATAAAGACCTAGTTAATCTAAACCTGGCAGCCAAGTGTAGTGCTAAGGCAAATGGAAAATCTGTGTTTAGGAGTATTGCCTCCTTTGCCTATTATTGCAATGCATTTCTAATTTACATTTAAAAAACTGTGAATTGATGCTTTGGCCTATTTGTATGCAAATCTATTTTAATTGTTTCCTCATGATTTACACTTGGAATTTGTATGGAATGTGCTGTAGGTGGAATTCAGTAGAACTAATTGATATTTTTTCTTCATAAAATTAACTCCACTATTTTCAAGAGTGCTAAATACTGTGACTGCTCTCCTTTTCATATGAGGCTGTGGACTTGTTCTAAATAGGAGCCACATAATGTATTTAAAAATACACAGGATTTGTTTCCTAAGGAAAGTTGACTATATTAAAATGGTAGATGTTTTGTTTATCTGGGTACCTCCCCTCTAGGTTTCTGAAGAATTGTGATTACTCATAAGGCTTATCAATTTATGGAACTGAAATGTCAGAAATTAATTTTTATAGCAGTCCAGCTATGTTCCCTTAAATAAAATCCATTGGATAACACTCTGGAGGCTTCCAGTGTTTCCTATTCATCGGACCATTATAATCTAGGCTCAGGAAAACGTAACATTCTGTTAATGAAAATAAGCCTGTGTACTAGTCCTTTTCTAGATGCAAAATCACTTCAACATATGGATAAATTCTTTACTAATATTACAGCTTTTATCAGTAGTTTAAAGTGCTGGCAAACTGAAACATATTATGAAGCATCTGGCTTGCAAGGGCCTGAATGCAAACTGTATCTTTACAATGGCAGAACTTGGAGGATTTAAGACTCTGTACCCTTCTGATTGTCTTATCTGATTTTTAGTTTTATAAGTGGAACATGTAAACATTTTCTTCCCACTGGGATGTTTGTAATCCTATTTCTAATAATCAGGAAAAAAAAAATTAAGCTGCCTACTTTGAATGCCCTGTTGATAAGCATTTCAGCAGAATGATTCAACACTTACACTGGGCTGGATTATCTGCGGTAGATTTCCTTGTCACAGAAACATTTTGCTTATGAGAAGTTTTTTCTGTGCTGCTATACCATTGAAATATTTTTTAAATATTTTTGTGTCTGACAGTGTACTCCTGCATATGCCATAACATCCATCATGTAAGAAATTACTTTTTTCCATTTTCTCTGCCTTACAATTTCTTAACTTACAATGTGTTCAAAGCTGCATAGTTATGATACAATAGGAGAAGAATTACTTTAGTACAAATGATCTTTTCAACAGTGTACCATTGCCCTACATTTATTGAATGGCTGTTAAAAATTATATGCTGCATGTTTCAGAGAAGCAGGGGAGAAAAAGGACATACTTGATCTTTACCAATACTTCTCGCTTTTACAAAAAGTCTTCAGAGATTCAAGATGTATGATTATCTAAAATTGTCTTTTCTTGATGGCTCATTCAAGAACATATTCCTATATTTATGCAAAATACATGGAATTCAAAATTGTGATGGATGCAGCCTTTTAGCTGAGTCCAATAACCAGCATTTAGATCTATATCTTCTGTGTTAGTCAAACTGTTTCAAGTTTAGACATAAAATTCAAAACATTGAAAATCAAATCCTTGAGGGACAAAAACCATTGCATCCTTCAGTTTGTAATCATTACAACTGCTTATTTCTTGAAATGGTAAGGCCTGGTTTGACAGGAATTTTTCTAAATAACTGCCAATGCAAACTTGATCCATAACGCCTGAATTTTTTCAGGAACAAAATTAAAGGATTAAGTGTCTTCTGAATTGGCACGCTGAAATTTTGGTTTTACTTCATTGTTCTCTGGAAAGAGGAGGATACTTGGCTGTGATAGAGGTGGCTGAGCAGGTGCCTCCTGATCCAGAATTGCTGTTCCAGCTGAGGAGCTCTGTCATGCACTTGGCAGGAAGGCCATGGGGAAGGAGCTGGCAGCTGGAACAAGAGCAGAGACAGGTGATCTATTCAGTCCTATCAAGGAGACTTTGGTGTAGGAGATGGGGGAAGTCCCTGAAAGATTTGAAGGGAGATGGCAGTAGAAGAATGTCATTAATCTAGGGTGACAGAGAAGGAGAGGAGAACAGTATGGGGCAAACTCAGAAAGTAACCTGACTGGATGATGATTTTTCTGGCTGTTTGAAGAGGAGGCAGGTTTTTCCAGAAAATGCATAAGTTTCTGTAAAGGACCTGAAACATCTAAAATTACTTATCTATGCATGTTTCTCAATTAATACAGAATAAATCACATTATCTTGTTTATCTTCTTTCCCTCTGTTCTCATGTTACTGAGTAAGAATTCTCTGTCAACAGCTTGGAAATCTCTTTTTCGCAGGAGGGAGAAAACCCCACTGAATCCTGTGTTATCTCAGCATTTGGTTTATGAAACCTTCTCTTTAAAAAGCACAGTTTTTAAAAAGATCTACATTATATGTATGATAATATAGTAATGTTATTACTTGAAATGTGTGATTTGAAAAGATGCCCCAACATATTTTTATATAAGTTGTTTTAAATATATTCCAATACAATGACTTACTATATAAAAGCCTAACACAAATTAAAAGTAAAAAAACCCGGGATTGTTGCTTTGAAAATTTAATTTCTATTCTTATTTGAAAGGTGCAACAACAGAGGATTCTTAAGCCTGTAAGTGCCAGTACAGACATTGGTATTAAATTCTAAATCTAGTTTAAAATTGTTTTTTGAGTAATTTAAGTCTTCACAATTGAAAGAACGGTGCTTAACTGGCATACACACAACAGCACACTCAAGCAGCAAATCTGAAGACATCATTATTACTGGTTAGTGTCCTAGTTGTGGTACATAAATAAATGGTTCTATGCCTAATAAAAAGAGTTTACAGGAAGGAGATACTGTAATTCCTTTAGCAGTTAATTATTAACAAGTCAAAATTTTTAAGCTCCACTGAATAAGGGTAAGAAAGTTGCCAAGGAAAATATGGTGAATTGTCTGGAACTGCAGCAGTCAGTAAAATGATAGTAAAAAGTACACTAAGGTCAATGAAATATCTCTGATGAGGTAGGTCTCATTTCTTTTGTATTTTTCAGGTTTTCTCCAGTTATGGGTTTTGGCTTTGTTTTTGTGTTTTTTTTTTTTTTTTTTTTTATTATTTTTTATTTTTTAATGGTAATCATACAAAGATGAAATGGAACCTTCTCTTTTCCTCCTGATATCGAGGCCCAGGCTCTTTCTAAATACTACAAAACACATTTATGGTAGAAGAAAAAGAGTGCTGTACTCTATAGAAATAAGTACCCACAGGAGACTACAATCAAAGGACAGTATGAACTTGATCAGAAACAAAGAAAAAGAAAGGGACTGTGATTCAGTGGTGGGGTTTTGTTCTCCCCCCCCGCCCTTGGTTGGAAGAATTCAGGAGCAAGTCACTCTGTTAGCATCAAGAGCAGCAGTGCCCTTGCTGAATAAGGGTCTTGGATAAAAAAAGTATTGAGTACTCCGTTTCCAACAAAGAATGGAGATGGATAGCAGAAGAGACAGAGAATATTTACCCTACCAGGCATTAAAAGTGCTGGTAAATGCAGCTCACAAAGTTCAGTGCTTCCATTTCCTTTGATGTCCAAAGAACTAAGAATCTGTGCTTTGACTGAATTGCTGGTGTGTTTTTGGCAGCATTGAGAAGCACCATCGAGCAAAGTCTGAGAGACTTGGAGCAATCAACACCGAGGCCCCCCAGTGTGATGCAGCCATTGGCTCTCAGGTAGACTGAAAGACTAATATTAATCTGATCTAAACTGGACTCTGCTTATGCTTTCTACTTCTATTTTGCTGTCATATGTGGTTTAAATTAATAAGTTCAGAAGTTGGAGTAATTAGACTAAATAGCAGGCTCTTCACAACAGTGAAATACATGGCAAGAGCACAGGGCAGTGCAAGATGGGGGAGATAACAGAACTAAGGAAAATACAGCTTTTATGCTGGGAAATTTAATTTACTTCATCTTGAGTGGGACCAGGCATGAAAATACATTTCTCAAGGATATGAACTGATTGTGCATCTTATTACTAAATTCCTGACATCAAATTGATTTCATAATTTATTTTTCTTTAATAATAGATTTTTAGAGGTGATTGGTTTTTAACTTCACTCTGCTTTGTCTTGAACAAGACACTTGTAGAAATGATGCAGTTACTCTTTTCCTACATTTGCCTCAAGTAATGTTGGAAACTCTCTATCCTAAACCAAATATTTGGGATAGGTATCAAGCTTAAGGTTGCAGCTTTGCATGAAGGACAACTTCATGTCATGGAGTGTGATCCTGTGGCTAAAGAATTTAGGACTCTCTGCTTCTATGGAATAATCTTAGTTTCTATTTATTGAGATCCTCTGTATTCATATACTTGAGAATCTTGTTCCTTTTTGCTGTCTTTTGGGACTTCTGACTTGCTGGCATCAGGAATGGTACAGGATGTCCTTCCACTAGGGGAATATACCTTACTGCTAAAGGCACGTTTCTGGGAAGTGGGAGACAAGGGCTAGAATTTTTGGACCTGGAGACAGAAATTTAAAAGCAGCTCTTTGTGTAAATGTTACTGGAAGGTTATCATAGCAGCACTCGTGACCTATGTTTGTAAATGGAAGTGATTGTGAGTCATAGCAAAGTTCTATATAATTCTGCTGCTTTTTGTGTGTTGCCAAAACAGTGATGATAGTTTGTCTCTATCAAAGTTAAGGTCTATTTGCTCAACCATTCAAAAAAAAAAAAAAAAAAAAAAGACAACTCTTTGTAAATTATGAAAACTTTTTATTTTATGTCAATATACATCTATATCTTAAATTTTTGCTGTGATATCCATTCTTTCTGCTTGCCCAAGCTGATGTTTTCAGGACTGAAGGAAATAGAATTATATAATAAAACAAATTTTATAGTGTTCTATGAATTGTTCTGTGATGACTGTACTTCAGGGTATGACGGATGACAGTCCTGAAATCAGTATATACTTGCCTAATCTCTTTCAGAAACTGCAAGATAACCTTACTTTTGACAAAACCAAGATCAGAGCTGGTCAATCTTTCCTTATTTTCTTTTTAAAATTTTTCTGAATATCATGTCTGTGTGTAGGTTCTGTTGATTTATCAGTCTGACTGTTCTTGAATGTAAACTAAAATTACCTCATTAGTGCTCATTAATGTAACTGCAATTGGCAGTACTTGTGGATAGCAGATTTTTTAATTGTTCGAGTCTTTTACTGAAAACATTCCAAGTGTGTGTGTGTTATATATATATACACACACACACATTTAAATCACAGAACTATTTTAGTTGCAAAAGACCTCTAAGATCATGGAGTTCAACCACTGCCAAGTCCACCACTAAACCATGTCCCCAAGTGCCACATCTGCATATTTTTTAAATAACTCCAGGGTGACTGAATGACTTCCCTGGACAGCCTTTCCTGTGCTTGACCATCCTTCTGTGAAGAGATTTTTACCAATATCTAATCTAAACCTCCCAGGGGGCAACCTAAGGCCTCTTCCTCCAGTAGTCTCGCTTGTTACTTGGAAGAAGAGACTGACTCCCACCTGGCTACAACCTCCTTTCTGGTAGTTGTAGAGAGTGATCCTCCTTTTCTCCAGGATAAACAGCCTCAGATTTGTCTGTGACAATTTTTAAAGTTGTCTCAATGTTATGACATTATACAAGGAACCTGACTTAACATACACAAAATGTAGGAAGAAAATGACAAAACACTTTTTTTTTTTTTTGTCGGGGGCAAAGCAATATTAACAATAAACTACGTAGTGTATGCAGGGGAGCAAAAATAACATCAGGATTACTGCTGAACATTATTCATGTTTATGAATCATGTTGTGCAAAAAGATTCCTGTATGGAATTTTACACAGCCTACATTTTAAACAGGTTATGAAACCTAGTCTGGATATACTTTTCTCACAGGAAGATTCCTCATTTTTTTCACTTTCTCATGTAACAGCTCAACAGAGCAGAACATCATGTAATTAAAATACATTAAATTTTAGTCTCCAAGCACTGAGTTTTGCTAAACAGTGAAATTCAAGTAGAGCAGAGTAGTGAAACAGTCTATAAACACTGTTCAATATTACAGTGTTTTGGGTAGTCAGGTTTGTATATCTTGTGTATGACAGTGTCATGAATGATGATGGTTATTATTATTATGAACTGATAAGTGGTTTGACATCACGTAGACTTTTTCAAGAACTTTGGGAGAAAAAGGTCACGAGAACTGATGACTGAAATATATTTTATAATCATCCTTTTATGAAAACGTGAGTGTGTAATGCAGGTACTGAGTAGCAGAGGCTGAGGTTTGCAACTTGTGCTTATCCATTACTTCTAATTGGCTGGCCCTTTCTTGGGAGTGTGGGGATCCTTTTCAACTGAAATCTCTCTCTCAGGTTTATATAGGCCATAGAAAAACTGAGATTTCAAAATGGTCCGATTTTGTTCTGATGACTAGGTTTCCTGCTCTAGTGTTGTTTTTGTATGAAGAGAAGGTCTGCCTGTTTTGTTATTTTATCATTGCACTTCAGATGTGAGGGGTCTGGTTCAAGATTATTCATTAGTGGCTTTAGGAGACTAAAGCTGACACTTAGCTTTCTTCCTTTCTCTAAGCTGGCCTCAGGCATGAATAAAAATAGAGGTAGTTTGGTCTTGATTTGGGAAGAGCTGTTCTGAGCAGAAGTGGTTTTAGAGAAATGGATGCAGCTTTTGTGTACAAGGTCCAAACATTTATTTTTTTATCTGTGCGTATGAACTGGATCCCACTATTTTGTTAGAAAACATATTTCAGAACTTACCTGTCTTCACTATTACTGTTTTGTCATATTGGTGCAAAATCAAATAGCTTAAAAGGGTTTTTAATACTGGTTTAGATTTTAGATTTAAGATTTCTTCTTGGCAAATAATACAGTTTCTGTGTGTAAGGTATATGTGAGCTTTTCTGTATTTGCATGTAAACTTTCCATAGTTTTAGTGGTATTTCACATGCTGAGTCCTAAGTTCATAAACATTATGTGGCCTTATTGTACTGTAATGCCTCTCACTTGCTCACATGTGGTTTGGATCAATATAATCTTTTCAGAAAGAAGCATATACAAAGGACTTACAGTGGTCAAGAGTTGTGGAAAAGTGGTAGATGATTAAAAATAAGGATATGAAAAATAGTTGTGAGGTGGAAGAATGATGAACGGAGGAAGGAAGGGGAGACTTAGCAAGTCATGAGAAAAGTCATGTTGCAGGACCATTTTCTCTTTGCCAACTGTTCTAAACCTAGAGTGTTAAAACCCTTCTAGCTGTGCCTTTAATAAAAAATGGGCAGTTCATGACTGAGCTGCACCCTTTAAATTTGAATTCTGTTTTTTTATGGGTAGCTACAGAAACTAAAAGATTGCCTCCCTGGCCAATTTGGATAGTCCACTAACAGTTCAGAGTACAAAGGCCCTGCTCAGACGGGAGGGCTGGGAATCATTTGCTGTAGAGTTTATGGGTAGGTACTTCTTAGTGAGGGAGGACACCCACAGGTCCCTGCTGGGCTTCATGGTTCACTGACACTTGAACTCTGGTCATGTTCAGCAGTGCGCTTGACCATTCTGAGGGGCCTGTTGACTGAAGAATAACTTTGCATTAAATTCTTCCACTTTCAGAGGTGAAATCCAAAATTAAAGGCAAAGCTTACTCTTCAGCCCCAAGTGTCGTTTTTAGCTGCTTGCTGTCAAACAATATGGCTGACACAAGAAATGCATCAAATCCTCAATTTAGCATCTCTATCAGTGTTGTGTAAGATTTATTAATCCCTGGAGCAAATAAAAATGCAGGGTTTTAGTTTGAATGCTGACCCTATCTTTTGTGACTGGGATGAGCAGAGTCAGGAAACTGAGTTGTGTACACGTACATGTGGCAGGTCAAAAAGCCCCTGTGTCAGAGTTAATGCTATAGATGCTTTCCATAAATGTAAAGGATTCATTTTGATAGGCATCCTAAGTCAAAGAAATGAAAATTAATTTCATGTTTATTACAGATTTTTATGTTAAAATGCACCTTTGGCACTTGCAGCAAAATTGTGACAGGTGGTTAAAATGGTTGAGTAATTTTGTACAAATAGCTCTGACTATTGCCATTTAATCTCACTGCAAAAACATGCAAATATGCCAAAAAGTATAATCCTTGAAAAGAAGCCTGTTGAAGTCACAAGAAAAGATAGCCCTGTAACCAGGTGTCACCTGGGGTCACAGAAGGTCTGTGTTGTCTTTGAGCTCCGTGTCTGTTGTGAGAGTGACCTTTTTGGGAACATTCTGTAGTCCTTGTACCACTGTTCTTCACTTAAGGCTTCATTTAGTGAGTATCCTGTGAACAGCTGTGGAATTTCTATAGCATGACAATTGAAAATTAGGGTCAGAATGCAGAGCTGCAAGATGGACCACAGGGAACTGAGAGCAGCAATTCATTGCCCTGTTTCTTCTCCTGTTCTTCCAGTGCTGTGACTGAGTTCACTTTGCTCCTGTACTCTGCTCTTAGGCCATGGATGTCCATATTTTACCATGCTGCATTTTCAGGGGCATGTTGACATCTGGTCTCCAACAGTGTTGAACCTAAATGGAGAGTCAAGACATTCCTCCTGATACTGTTTATAGTTCTGCAAATAAGCCTGTCTGCAATAGAGTTGTGCAATCTGCAACTGCTACTGCTTGCTTAGAAACTGAGTTCTCAGCCTTAGCAACTTCTTTGCAATATGTGGTTGAGAAGCTATTGCATGGAGCTAATTACTGATTTAAAACAGAGATAGTGGGGTGTTTGTGCATTGCTAAGGTAAGCAACAATTTACTTATATGAAGATTATCAGATTATGTTGTGGTTTTTGAATTGTGTTTTGAAGGGTGATAGAGAAGGTTGGTTGTGTGTTCAAGAACAATTTGTATTAGCTTTTATTTGGTGAACAGTCTAGTTTAATTACTCAGATTGTAATTTGATTGCTTTCCTTGGATTCAGGAAGCACGACTTTGAATTTGATTCCTCAGTCCTAGGAGTGACATATAGTTGAGTTTGTTATTTCCTAGAAGAGTTCCCCTCTTGAGTGATGGGAAGAATTCCATACTTTGGCAGAAGGGTAGCTTTTCAAAGGCTTGCTTTCTTTTGCTCTGTTTTTCATTTGGAATGATATCGTGTTCTCAGAACTAAAAAAAAAAAAAAAGGGGGGGGGGGGGGGGGGGGG
>JAWWEU010000138.1:14598786-14678474 GCA_035583155.1 Acropternis orthonyx
CCAGCTTGTAGCCTGAGGGGTCAGGTGTGCCCCGGCAAGCTGCTGCAAATGATCCATTGTTAGCAGTTCATGAGGGGCCAGGTGGAAGGAACTCTTTTCTATGGGGCATGCAGTCTCTTTCCAGGTTCCACGGTTGAAAAGGAGAGAGACAGGTGATCTCTCTGAGGTGCAGGGTTGGTAGATGAAAGAAAAATTCCAAGATTTTAAATCCATAACGAAGTCCAACCATTAACTTAACACTGCCAGATCCATCACTAATCCATATTTCTCTGCACCACATCTGCATGTTTTTTGAACATTTTCAGGGATGGTGATTCCAATGATATCTCAGTTATAGAGAACTATACAAGATGTCACTGCTCTGGCACACAGTAATTCTACCAGTGGTCACTCTGTAGAGAAAAGTCTTTTTTTTGCCTAGTCAGATTTCTGACACTCTTAAAGCATTCACCAGCAAGTCACAACTTTGATGTCTTTGCTTTATAGTTTGGAATCATTCAGCAGTGTATCAAAGTAAATGAGCAGTAACAAAGACTATAATTTGCAGCATTTTTTCTTTTTTTTTCCCTTTGTTTTTTTTTCTTTTTTTTTCCTGTGCCTCTTAATATGTTCTTTAATGTTCATTTCTGGATTGTTGTGATCTACTCAAGGCATAGAAAATCAGAATTTGTTTAAAGCACAGCAGGAATTCTGTTATTTTCAGGACTAGATAGAATTGGTTCAGGGAAACTAAATTCTTAGCTTTTTTTTTTTAGTTAAGCTTGTGGAAGTAGGGCTGATGTTTGAAACAGTTAAAATACTAATAGACAGCAATTGAAATAATAATTCTCAGTGCATATCACAGACCTTTGTGGTTAGTGCTGACATGCTTTCCTTCTGCCCGATGTTTCAAATTGGTGCACTGTGGGGAAGAAGCAGCAAGTCTTTGGGAAAAACCAGGTCCTTTTGTTGCAGTCAATAATAAATCACAGTTGCCTCTGATCAGGTTGGGATTTTGGCAGTTGTGTCTGATAATTGAAGATTTGAGAGACTCTTCAGCCCAGTGTTAATCATCAGCTTAGCTGCTCAGCAAACACAGATCTTTATGATCTCAGTCCTTTGGGCTCCCCCAGTTTAAGATCTCTGCCCATCTCTCCCCAAGTTACCTGCGGGACTGGCATCAGCAAACAGATTCAACTGCTGTGGGCCAGACGCGTCCAGTGACAGCAGATTTTCCCTGTAGAAATGAAACTGCTAAGTGACTGATTTTTCAGAAGTATGGGATACAAAGCCTGTATGGGAATTTCGTTTAGTTACTAAGTAGTGTCTTGTGAGACAAGTATCCATGGGGTTCTCTGTAGTTATTTCCTTTTGAAATCCATGAAAAATACACTTAAATTTAGCATTTTCTCAGTTTTTTTTTTTTTTATTCTGTTGGTGGGGGTATATCCACTCTTGAAGATTCATGTTCTGTAATTTCTTTGAAGTGCTAAAAATATTATAAATACTGGGTTTGAATAAATTATTTTTCTTTTAAGGAAAAATACTTTAAAAAGAGAGAAGAAATTTATTCCATAAAGATTTCAAAATACCAAGGAGGCATCTGATTTTTTTTTTTTTTTAAAGACATGAACCCATCTATGTTTAGAATAAAATGTGTAAATTTTCTTTAGGTTGTTTTTGCCTCAAACCATATGGAGGGATATGACCTTTGAACCTGAATTAGGTAATATATGTAATAAAGCATGGATCAGGAAATGGTTGCCAACAAAAAGAGCCTTTATTCTGCTTCCTGGTCAACTGTTTGGGCTTTTGTCCTTGTTATCACAGGCAAAATAATGGTAAAATCTGAAATGAAAGGAATAGCAAAATGGGAGTGGGGGGTGTCCAAAGGCAACTTTGTGAACTGTGGAGCACTTGACTGACAAAGTCACTGTCCTCCTACAGCCACTTTCCTTACGAAACACTGACAGTCCATAACTGGCACCAATGAAAAATCACTTAAAACTGCAAAACAATAGCAAGGCTAAATGCCAAACTGTGGCAGAATTTTACACATGTTGTGAGCTCAGAAATCAATAAAATTGATCAAAGAGATTTCTTCTCCTTGCAGAACTGTAGCAAACTTAGAATTGGGCTGTTTGGGGCACCTCAGCATGAGATTGCCCTTTAGTATCAGCATTTGCTGTCAATTTGCGAGGGAAACCTCTGTACAAGTCATGTCATTTTTTCTCTCTTTCTTTCAAAGGCAGCACTGAAAATACTAAAATTTGCTGGCTTTGAATTCAAAGAGAAATTTTCCAATATGAATTCATCCCAATAAATTAGGAGCTGTGACAATGGTTTGTTGTCATGCAGTAGGAAATGTGCTGTGTTGATGAAGGATTGCAAAGAAAACCTTTACACTCTACTTACCCCCTTTGTAATGGAATCACACAGCTCTTCATGCTTTAAATGGAAAATTGTGTGACCTTATGCAGGCCACATGAGAATTCTTCTTTTCCAATTGTTCTGTCTTCTCATGAACTGTCCATGTTTATTTTCATGAAAAATCCCATTCAGATTCTTGATTCCTCCACCTGAGTGCATATTTTTTTTGTGCAGGGATGATTAATTTTTGCAAATTGATGTATGTCTGTGGATCTTTGGGTAATTTTGTGGAAGTCAGCTTGAAGCACCAAGAAATAGCTATGAATGAATTTTTCTGCTTTTTGAGAAGGTGTTTTGGCTGAAGCAGTAGCAAGACTAAGACTAACTGATATAAGGGTGTGGTTTGCCCTTTTTTTTATTTAATGGTATACGTGGTTGTGATGAGGTGACTGACACTTTTCTTCTCTGTTGTAAAGGATTGCAAGAATGCAATCTTTACAAGTAGACTTAAATGAAAAAGCCCTTTTTTAACACCATGCAAAAACGACTACATATACACAAAACAGGTCTCTATAAGGTGTTTTATCTGAGCAAGTCTTTAGGTTAAAAAAGAAAAGGACAAGAAACGTCTCTTCTTTGCTAAAATATTTATAGAAATCTACAGCAAACTTCCAGAGGTTTTTGAAGATCAAGAATATGTCTTATCTACCTCTTTAGACCAAGGGATCAAAACTTAACTTTTGTATTAGTCCCTAAGAAAAAGAACTTTTTTCAATGTGGGGGTAAAGAAAAGAAATTGTTTCATCTATATCGGCTGCCTGACATACATCCGCCTCTGAAAATCACCTGCCTAAAGCCCATGTAACTGAATTTTCTGAGGCTTCGGGGAGGGGAATTCTGATCCTCCTTCAGTAGAAGGCCAGATCTTGTGACACTGGTGCAACTGAGACAGGAGCTCACTGCCACAAAATTAACATAAATATCCTCTCAGGTGTTGAAGTGATTCGGTGCTGTAATAATTGACTATTTCCTTGATGTATCTGATATCATTACTTGCACAGCACACCTATTAGGCAGGCATGTTAATTGCCAGTGAATGGCTTGTTTCCTTGAAGAATTTGGGCTCAAATGAGTGATAAATGCAAACTCCATCAGGAATTAGGAGTTCTGTTGTTCGTTTTCTACTGCAATGAATGGCCACTCCACCTTTACTTTTCTGACCTGTCGAAAAATTTCCCCCAAACTTGACAAGAATTTCAAATCTATCCTATAAATTAGATGGATTGGCAGAGAAGCAGAGTTTGTGAGTCATGGGTTCACATTATATTGTTTTCTAGATTATCAAGAGAAGGAACACCCAATTTAAGAAAGCATCACTTCAGTTTTGCTCTGTGTTAGACCCAGAAGAATCTAATTGTGGCATATGAGCCCATAAGAAGCCAGTTTTCACTAGCACTGTTGCTTGTGAAACTGCTTTATTTGTGCCATTTCAAGTATACTCTGAAGTAATTTCCTAGTTATGCTGGGTCTAGCTAATATGGAATGATGTCTTTCAAAATAAATTAATAGTTTAACACTGTGTTTAGTGATAGCTCTGAAATAGGATGCCAGAGAGTAATAGTAATAGTCCTCTGAAGAAGAGTTCAGGGATTTCTTTTCCCTCACATCACTCTTGCTTAACACTTTTATGTGGTGTTTGCACATTCAGTCACAAATTGCAATGTACTACTGCATAAAAAAATTCTTTAAGGAATTAATAATTTATCTGAATGAGGGAAAAAATCCTATTTATTTGCAGAAGAAAAAAAGACTACCAATTTAACTCCAATAGCTTTAGTAAACTGTGTGAATTAAGTACTGACAATTAACAAAGTATGTATTACCTTGTGGAGTGTAAATATGCCTACTTATAATGAAATTTCTTTTACTGTAACAGCCCAGTTTGTTAAATTTTTTATGAGTTTCTTTTGTTATAAATGATTATGTCTGTTCATGATAGAAAGGAAGTAAATTCTCTAATTAACTCTACCTTGAGGGTAACCTACTGATGAATTTAAGTCACAATGTAGTAAAAAGCCTCAGGATTAACTGCCCAGAAATAAATAACCTTGTTATCTCTGGGCTGTTGAGCTGTATGGGTGACATTATTTTTTCTGCTTGTATGATGATGTGACTGTCACCTTTTCCAACATACGCTTAACTTGTGCACTCCATCGTTGCGTCGCTTTGTTCATGAAGGTTAAGGAGCTGAGTGCTTGAAATATCCCAACTTTGTGTGCCAAGTGGATCAACTACAGGACAACATTTCTTAAAACAAGACAAGACAAACTTATATCAGTTACTCTTGGAGAAAATACCAGAGTTTTTTTTGCAGTTAGCTGTATGATGCAGTTTACATAATGCTAGCTGCAGGAGGCTAAATACCTTGTTGATATTAAGATAAATAAAGATAGAAGCTAAAATTTGCTCTGAAACCTGTGGCCTATTTAGGCATTAGTGAAAAACTTACTTGAGGAATTCAAAAGTTCCTCTTAAAAAATCTTCTTTCCAGGTAAATTTCCTTGAAATACAGTAACTTCAAGCTAAAGTCATTTTACATTTTTGTGTCTAAGTAACAGGCCAAAGATGGGAAACTGTATTGCTTTGGTAAGTTATGTAGTCATCTCTTTGGACATCCTACTTTTTTTTTTTTTTTCTTTCTGTAGAATCTATAAAACTACTCTTAAGTAAAATCCCTAAGAATCACTTTGTTCTTGTAAAGAACAATTTGCTTGTGTCTTCTCTATCTGTTTTGTAACTGTGGCTTGTAACATTGTAAACCTTGAGTTTATTCATATCTTTGGGCTAATCCAGAGCTGTTAATTCTGGTATTCATTACTGATTCAAAGCCATTTGACTTGGGGCAGAAAAAGGAGATGACAACTCACATTTGTCCTTCAGGGTTTCAAAATCAGACAATAGATATGAATATATGTAAGACAGCTATTTTTATTCTCATGTGTCTATTACAGTCATGCGTGTAGTAGAGACATTCACCAACTTCATAGCTAAATACATAGCCAAAAGCTGATCTGTCACCTTGCTGGATCAGATCTGTGTGAAATGGCTGGGCTTCGTCTTGCAATAAACCAGTGAAGCACACAGTTCTTTGGGTGGTGGCTATTGTCAAAACAACTGATTTGTCTCAGAGTACTTTCTGTTTATGTTATCAGCAAGGATTACATTCTATCCTTGTCTTTTCTTGTGATCATTTGTTCTCTCTAGTCAGCCATAAATGTATACCTGCCTTGATGTGAGCTTATGACTCATTTGATTTGCCTTCAAAAACACTTAGCAGGGAAGCAAAACCAGGAACCTATTCTTGAGCAAAACCAGCTTTCAAATGGTGAACTCATCACCTGGCTCAAACTGCAAAACGTGTCCCATAAAGGATGGAGCCAGATGAAATGTATTCTTCCCTACGTGCTACATCTGAAATTCATTGTCTGTTCTGCCTCTTACTGCCTCGTGGTTGGGTCATGACTTCCAGTTTTGCAAGCAGGAAAAGGAATTGTTATGTGGGTTCTTGTAGGACAAGGAAAAGGGCCCCCACTCCCCCTCCTTGCTTTGCACATCCCTGGCCTTGTGTAAGCACTGAGTGGTGGGGTAAATGTCAGCAAACCCTGTCGTAGTCAAAACTGCCATTGCATGGTAAATTTTAACAACAGAATTTTGGCATCCATCCACTCCTGAGTGTTCTGGTTCATTTTGGCTGACAAAACCAAATGACTCCTTTTAAATAAATGAGGCGAAAATTTCTGCCTGGAAAATCAGAAGTTCCTCATGGCTGGAAGTGAACAGGTTTAGCCAAACGACTTGAATATCAACACAATAATCTACAACAGCAGCATAAGGTACCACTTCCCAATACATATGCACAGAAACGTTGTCCTGTTTGTCTCTGCCTGTGGCAGGAGAGTTGGGATTATATAATGTGTAAGGTCCCTTCTAACCCAAATCATTCTATGTTTCTATGGAAAATGCTTTTGACCACAAAAATATCTCAAAAACATAGGTCTTTGTCACATTAGTTGTTATTTTCTTTTTGCAAAGCATTCTCCAGTGTGACACAAATAGACCTGCAAATAAAAATCAAACATAAAAATCATCATGATTTTTAGAGGAAAAAATCATGTGCTCCTGATCCAAATTGTCTACCTTTGCTCCTAGATACCATGTGACAATAACAACATTATTTTTCAAGTTGAATTACTGAGTAGCAAAACTTGAGGGAAAATTTATGTAATTTACTTGTAAAACTGGAAACTGTTCTTTGGCCAGCTTGAAGTTTCAGTCTGTTGCAAGCTCTGCATTTCAATATCTTAAGGCTGAAACATCTTTGGAAGGGGTGAAGTTGTGCTTGTGGGTGGGTGACTTGGAGCTCATCTCTCCCAGACTGTGGACTGACAGACCTGATCATATTTTTCATAACCACCATTTGCTGGATCCTGGCACTACAGTGCTACTGTGACTGATGAAAAGCTTGTGATTTCTCTAGTAAATATTTCCTTGCTACCAAAGGCTAAAAATCCAGCAATATGAAGCATTGAAAATGATATCTGCTGGAAGGTAACCTCTAGCCAACCAACAAATCTATCAATATTAAACACTAGAACCCACAAGACATCTGTTTTTTTAAACTGTACACCAAATTCCTGAGGTAGAAGGAACTGACAAGTGCAGGGGATACTTTTGACCATATTTTTTTTGTTTTTATATTAGGATTTGTGGGAGGCATTTTTCAATGTAAAAATGCCAATTTATAAACATCTCATACACTCCCCCACACTCCAAAAATAAAAGTTGGGAATGCAAAACTGGGTGAAAAATCTGGCCTGAATTTCTCCCAAGTTTGCCATCAAAATTAGTATGTGGCTTATTAAGAAGCATTCAATTTGTGTATTGTAGGACTAGAAGGAGAGCCATGCAGTCTCCAAATCCATCTGGGTTTCTCAGTCAGTGGTCCATAACAGAAGGTACCTAAAAAACAAATGGGAAAACAAAATAGAGGTAGAGAATGCATTATATTCAGTATTATATTTAATATATAAAATTGCAGAAAATTAAGCAAAACTACTTCATTTTCAGGAGTTTGTACAATATTTGTCAAAACAAAAAAAATATTTTTGATTAGGGTATACAGGGAAGCTGTGTTTGACTTCGTCTCCCACAATGTGCTAAAGCTTTTTTTTTTTTTTTTTTTGCATTAAAAAAGCTTGAGAAATATGATTTTACTCCAGAGCCTACTAATTTTTCTTTAGCATCTAATTGCTACGATCCACTAACTTTCACTCCAGTAAAGGGTCAAGTGCCACATCTCTAAGTGACTTCTTTCCATTTACACCACAGATCTGAGGCCCACTGATGCTCTAGAAGAGTGGATATTAGCTGACCAATTCCAAAAACCTGTACTGCTGATGCTGCCTCACAATGTCATTTGTGTCACCACCATCCCTTTCTGCGGTGGCACCAGCAGCAAAGGCCGTGCCATGACTGATGTTTTCTGGCCCAAGTGCTGGGATCATGCTGCTTGGAAATTAGAAAACAAAATTTATTGCTTAAAACTATTTAATCCTGAGAGAGAGCCTCTGATTCATGCACTCCGAGGTGGTAGCCAGGCAGGGCAGTGTAACCCACAGCAGCCTGCACAGATGCTGCTGCCAGCAACAGATCGTGCTTCCATCAGCCCACTGCTCTCCTCCGCTTTGAAGTGAGAGAAATCTTGACTGTGGCTTGGGGCCATTTCTGCTCTGGCTCCCCCAGATCCTCATGCATTTGCCTCTACTTCTCCTTTGGTGAATGTTTTCAGTTTTGATCTGTAATTTTATAAAAGCATGGCTCTCCACATGCTTTTTGTTTAACGTGATGCTGCCAGGCTCAGATGCAGAGATGTTAGGATTTGTCTCAGTGCCTGACCTGCTATAACCAAACTAGGATCAAAAAGATGTATCTCCTGATTTTTCCTCATGGTTTCTAAGACATCCCCATGTCTTGGAGAATATCCCTGTGGATCACATTCATCAAACCTGTAATGCACTTGCCACTTCGGTTGATGGGACAGTTCTTTACCAATTTAGTAAAACTGCCCATCCTTTCAAGATGGATTTGAGAAAGTAAGGTAGATCCTGTGAGCTCCAGACCCTGTGCCTCTGATCTGACCATTGAGTCAGGTGTCCATCTGGCCCATAGAAGCAGCAGCTTCACTGAGGATTTGGGACAGTCCATCTCATCTGAGATAGTCCTGCTTGCTCTTGTGAAACTGTAGAAAGACAGTTGTTAATGCATTATCCAACTACCGTGAATGATAAAATTTTACATAGATTGAAAGTAGGCTGCCGAAGTTCATAGATAAGAAATCCCCCAAAATAAAAAGATACAACTGAGTCTTCATCTAGACACTTCCAGAACAAATCACACTTCATCCTTCCATACTGTAAATGAATAGCACCGATGTTATAATTTCCTTTTTTTTAGGCTTGAAAATGTTTATTTAAGGGTCTGAAGTTTTAAGTAAGTTGTAGGGTTTTTAACGCAGGGATTCTGAGGCTTTATCTTGCATTTTGTTCGTACTCAATCTCTGTATGAGAGACTAACATTAGGAACTGATGTGCAAGTTTACAGTGATTTTTTTTTCTTTTTTTTCCCCCAGTATGCTTGAACTGGATTAGGTGAATATGCCAATGCAATTTTCCACATGCCTTGTCACCCATATTTGTTTTCTCTGCTTTAGAGGAATTACCAGTCAGTGATGTGTGTGTGTCTTCTTACTTACGTGTGAGAGAGAAGTTTAGTGTGAATGCCTGAAATGGAGCAGCTCCTCTGAACTTGGTGATACACTGTCCTACCTACCTACTTAAGAGAGACACTTTTTAAGGTCTGACTTTGTAGAACATTGTGGGCTTAATGCACCTCTCCCACATACATCAACTGAATGAGGGTGGCATGTGAATTAATTAAAAATAAATCTTGTTCTATATTTTATTTTTAATCCTGTATTTTATCTTTGGTTCATATCTATTGTAAACTCCTTATCTTGATCAGTCTCAATGAGAGGATTATTAGTGATGTTATCTTTCTAAGCAGCATGTGTTGGGTTTTTTGTTTGTTTGTTTATGGGTCTGCAAAGTAACGTAAATATCTTTTATGGCTACTCTAACAAAGTAAAATGGTTGATGCAGAATAAAACAGTTTTGTAGTGAAAGAAAATCTACCTATCTCAGCATTTTGAATGCTGGATCCATGGTATTAATTTTAAATTTTCAGCTTCATTAAAATATCCACCCCATTTATGATGTGCACTCCTTCCTCCCATCCCTGCACTCCAGCCTGTCAACAAAAGCCACCTGGAGTTTAATCCATAGGTTACTCCCCCTGTATTCCCCTGCCTAGGTATCAGTGATGTCCGTTGTGTCCTTTCTCCTATAATCTTCTCCTTATTGCTGTTGTCAAGGTATAAAAGTTTTTCTCTGTATTTTGCATGATTCTCCATTTGAGGTTTGGTGAGCTGTACCTACATGTCACGAGTAATGAGTGTGTTCCTTCAGTCTGTCTGTCTCTCCCTGTTTCCCTAAGGCATACAGTTTTCTTAATTTACTCTCTAATGGAAAGATTTTAGATGTTTAATTTGAAGCATCTCTTCCTCATTCTACTTAATATTTTGGACATATAAGAGGGAATATAAAAAGCCTGTGTTGTCAGTTCCTTTCTCTGCAATATTTTCCCTGTTATTTTTGTACTGAACTTTATATCTATTTGTGATAGCTGAGTTTATATTTGGTAAGACTTCAACTGCGTTGTATGTTGTTGTGACTGTGTATTTTGCTGTGATGAAGTGAAGCTCCCACAATGAAATCTGTGGTATTTGGCTTGTTATGATTTTATTACTAGGTTTTTCCTGCAAGAAAAATATAGTGTCTTTATGACTAGAATGACTATTTTTAGATTTAGTTGTTTGAAATGGGGTTTTAGAGAATCTTCTTCTGCACTTGGGAGAAAAATGGGTAAAATCACTTTCAGAGAGAACAGTTGAAGTCCAGATGCTCCCCCACTGAAGCTGGTCAGAAAAGTAAGTGCTTTTTGCATCTGTTCACTTATCCAGGTGAAAAGATTTTTGATAAAAAACCCAATTTTACTTCAAAGCAAAATGCATGGGAGAGGCACATAGCTATGTAAAAATTTACTAAATTATGTACTTTCAGTGTATCTTATCAATCTGATTTTGAATCATGAGACTTATGTTAACTACAAACTGGTGCTGAGATGATTCTTTTTACAGAAGTTATGCTTAAAATAGAATTGAGTGGGTTTTCATTTTTTTTACAGAATATGATTTCTTCCTCTCTCCCTATTCCTTCCCACCCTGTTCAACAAAAGTAAGCCCATGGGACAACCTACATTCAAATTTCTTCTTTTTCTTTTATTATGTAAGAAGATAAAACTGATCAAATACCTCTGGGAATGCCAAATAACTGTGCTATGACATTATTTTACAAGACAACTTGTCAAACTTACAACTCAGGTAAGCTGCCATAGGTAAACTGTCATGTCTTCAGCCAAGTAATTCTGTTCTGTCACCTCCTCTGGGGGAAGACTCATAAACCTCAGCAGTGTCATATGGCAAAGTTCTGTTCAGTGTAGTACGATTTTTAGTTTCCATAGAAAATTCAGCTTTTACTTTTGTTTAAGCTGCAATATTTGACTTGATCCCTTTACACAAGCAGAAGGAGTAATAAGTCTTGGCAACTAGAAGCATCCCAGTCCTTTATTACATCCATTCATGGTTTGAAAATTTCTTAAGAAGATTTATTTCAAAAAGGATAATTCCTTTCCAAGGCTTTAATTTTTGCAGTTTTTTTTTTCCTTTCTGAGCTTGCCATAACTGTTTGATTCCTTTCCTGCCCTTTCTATACCATGGCTTTTGCAACAATTTAGTTGATTATCTGAAAATTAAGCTTCCATTGCCTTAAACTGAGAACTCCATACACTTGGGCACTCTTAAAAATGTTCTTACTCTCCTATCACTCCTTACCAAAGTAGCAAGGAAGAACAGTCATTATTTTTTTTTTTTACTGAGGTGCTGCAAGAGTGATCATTTACTGCTTAGACACTTCTTGGAGGGTAAAAATGCTCCACTTCTATTGATCCTCCCATTTTTAAGGTCTAAGATACAAAAGAATAGTGTGCCACAAATGAATACGTATTGTTATCACCTGGATTTTTTCAGGAAGAAGTAGATATCCCATGAGGAAGATGACTCCTTTCACAGGGTTAGTGTGCTGCTGAGTGGTATTAAAACAGCTTTTTGGGTTTAGAGAGCTGTCATAAGTGTTGCTATTTATGAGGAACAAATAGGAAAGTGTGTTGGGAGTAAACACTAGCAGATGCCTTTTCAGTCAGGTCTGTTGTGGTGGGAAATGTGCAGACAGAATGGAGCAGATCCTTTCTCCTGAATGCGTCTGTTCACGGTGTGCACAGCTCATTTTTCATTTATGCGTTGCCTCCCCCCTTAGGTGGAAAAATACACAGGTCTAACAACCCAGTGTTCCTAAAAATCTTGGTGGTAAGGAAGAACCTTTTCTTTGCTTCATAAATGCAGAAATCATGTGTTTTCTAGTGTTTCAAAGTGCATCAGAACAGTAAAGACCCAGTGAATGAGGGAAATGCTTTCCAAATGGTCCATGCAGCAAAGGTGCCTGCACCACAGGCTGGCTGGACAGCAAGCATCTTTAATTCTGTTTTTTATTTTTTTAAAGCAGGTTTTTTTTTTCCACAGTAGACAACCTGCTTGTTCAAACTGAAAACATGAAAGCATTTCACCATTTTTGTGCTATGATTGCACTTACACTGACTTCTGGGAAGTCTGCCCTCCTGCTGTTAAATCCTTCAAGACCAGAGAAAGGCAACGTTCAGTACAGCTTTTGTTGACCCACGATTTCTTTCTTTCAAACTAAGCCACGACTTTAATTGTATATCTGAAAATAGAAGAAAATATAAGTGAAATTTTGCTGGTTTTAATGCTAGCAGTTTGGTTAAATCATTAAAACTAATTCTTTCAAGGTTTTAGTCAATAATACCTGCATGCTACAGATCATCCAGAAATTCTTTTTCACCAGAATTTAAAATCTTACAGAAATCTCAATCACTTTAGCAGCCCATTTTCTGCTTCCTCCTACTTCCTGTATGATCACAACAACAACAAGCAGGTCCCATGACTGTTATTTGCAGCAATTTTCTTTAAAGTCTTCATTGTTGCAAGACTGTGGACATTTCCTAATCCCTTGATAGGACAGGACTGTGAGTTGCAGCAGAGACTGGGTAATACCTCCTTGGCAGCTGCTTTGGCCTTAGAAATTGAACCTCTTTTGTAGATGCTTTAGTATAAAGAATAAATAATAAATCTAACCAGCTAAATAAGAGTCTAACCAGCTGTCTGTCTGAATGCACTATCAGTACTATAATGAGCTGTTGACTTTACTGCATCATAGGTTTTTGTTTCTTTTCTGTACTTTAACCACATGACTTTTGAAGGTCCAAACCTTGGATGACAGAGAAAAGCCAGAAGTGATCAGTCTTCACATTACGCAGGGTATAAACATTGTAACATTCAAACTTTTTAATTTGACTTGAATTTTGTTTAATATACAAAATTAGGAAAGAAATTCAGGGAAAAAATGGAAGTTTTTGGGAAACCTGATCCCAGGTATAGGTTTACTACTTTGATGTTAAGTACAGGGTTGTTCCCAATAGGAAAATAAATAGCAGGACTTCACTTTGAGAATTAGCTCAAAATGCATAGCGATAACTCTGTTTATGATGTCTGGCTGCAGGAAAACTATTGGTGGCAGTGGGTTGGTTTTAACTAGGTCAGGAATAAGTGACAGAACAGTCTAAAAATCCCTTATGTGTTATTTCAGCATGCAAAAAAAAAAAAGATCTGTAAAAATTCCTTCTGTTGGAAGGGAAAATTCTGTATGCATCCAATTTCAGTTTTAGATTCCAAATTTCTTGGATCTTATCATCTTTTTTTGGCTGTGTTAATAAGGGGTCTACTGTCAGAGACCATCCTCATGTTAGTACTTTAGACTATGAGCACTTCCCCTACTGACTTTCTTTCATGAATTAACTAATTTAATCTCCTTTCCATGTAGTAATTCCATATTTTTGAACATGCTCTTTGCTGTTCCAGACCTTTCAGCCACTCTAAGTTGTTTGGTCTTTTTGTTCCTTGCAATAACAGTCTTAGGATCATAATTTTCTGTTTCAGTTATTCCTATTAAAGAATACTTATGAAGAGTAGCTGAAGAAAAAAAAGGCAACAAAGATGATGTTTGAAGGAAAAATCTGAGAAAAAGCTGAGCCATTAGAATGTCAGTGATTTGGAAATAAGTAGGAGTGCACTCCAACTAACAATATGAGCAATATTATCTTACCCAGATACTGGCTTCTTTGTACTGGTTTCACTTTCTGCCATTTGGTTTGGGGCAAGAGTACTTTTCTCTGTCTCTAAATAGTTACATGGGTTAATTTGTTAGCATTTGCATGATGCTGCAAGTATGAAATTTTCTATTGATGCTAGGAATTATGATTTTTATCATGACTTTACTATTCTTAATTAGAGGACTTAGAGCATGAGTAAATAGTTCCAGTACATGTAAAGTCTTCTGTGATGGCACAGATTAAACACTTTGCATTTAGCATGCAAACAACATGTGAGTGGCTTTCAGAGGGATGTTTTCCTTTCTGACATTTGAGCTAACTAAATTACAGTTATTCCTCCATAGCACAGAGAGAAAACTTAATTTAGAAACAGAGTCCCTGTGACTCCAGGTGAGACAGTTTGTAATTCACCGTTCCTCAAACAAGGAAAATGATCCCACTGTGGAAAGGAATTTAGCTGGTTATATGTAGCTGAACAATTGTAATGTTTTTCCTTACAACCACTGTTGACATTGGAGTCTGGCTGAGTTAGCCTTGCTGCTATATTTAGTCCTTTTGTTCAGCACTTGGGACAGCAGTACAACATCTCTGGTGCTGTGCAGTGCACAGAAGCAGCTCGGGTAACTGGCAGCTGTTTTGTTCCCTGCCAACAGGCTCTGAAGTTGTGGTGGGGAGACAGGAACTGTAATCCAGCCAGGAATTCTAAAGCCATCATTTCGGGGCAGATCGTTGATGAATGAGGTTACATTATTTACTTAGGTGCACAAGTAAATAAGGATCTGTGCATCCTTGATGGCATTTGAATTGAAATTACCAATTAGCTCATCCAACACCCACTTGAATAACAGTAGTCGGGCAAGGAGAAAATAAACATTAACTCACTGCAACCTTCTTCTCATTACCTTAATCATGATTCTGCACCTTAAAATGTGGACGGTGTATGTGAGGCTTCTCTTGGAACAAAGGAAATGCCTCAGGAAAATTATGGAGCAGTTGAGATGTGTGCTTGTGCCTAAATATGCCCCTTGAGACATGGAGTAGCTGATATTGCTTCAGTTTCTAGATAAGTAGGATTTAGTTTAATCCATATATATAGTTATGTATTGGTTTTTCCTCAAGATCACAATTACACTGATGCTTATAGAAGACAGCAGCTAATCTCCTGGCCTCCTGCAGACAAAAAGCACGCTGTTTTCTGTACTTCTCCTTGATCATTCTGCAGCAGCTGGGAATCTGAGGCTCAGGGCAAAGGGCCACTGCTCAAGGGAAAGTGCATCATCCTCCTGTGTTGTTGTACTTGCCTTTTTGTGAAGCCTTGTAGTGCTGCCTTATGCAGGCCTTGAACAAAGAGATGTCAGAAGTTGGGATTCTGCAGAATATTAAAGAGATTCCCATCATTTCCCTTGAGAGTGTTGGTGTTAAAAGTTGAACCATCAGATACAAGGGAGTGAGAAGAAATGTACTAGTCGTGGAGCTGTTGTCACTTTTCCACAGCCTTGTCTTTGAGACAGCTTGGAAGGGGAGGGACTGATCTCTGTCACAAAGAAGTGACTATAAATTATCAATGTTGTGGCCTACCCTCTGGATAAGAGAAATGTATTTTGCCACCCAAGTGGGTATATTAATCAGCTCCCTGGTACATGTTGGGTCTGGCTGTCCATAAGCTAGATGAGATGCTCTTCTCCAGTCTGCAGGGTGTTGACATTTCCATTATGAAGTGAGAAGAAACCAAGATCTACATTTTTCATGAGGATGAGGGGAAAAGCTATGCTTTAAGAAAGAAGAAAACCTGTGTAGGGAGTTTACAATCCCTAAACAAGCAGAAATTTGAATCTGGATTCCTCTTCTCTCAGGTCCAAGGGATGAGCATATTGATTATTTTAGCTGGGGGGTGGAGGAGGGTTGGGGGTTTATTTCATTTATTTATTTATTTTTTTCCCCTTTCCATGTGGCAACCTGTCTGCTGACAGAGACTTTCTTACCAAAAAACCCCCACCAACTAAAAACTTCATCAGAACTGGCTTGTGTCTGGAAAAAGTATATTTCTTATGAATTCTTTGAAAAAAACTTCATCTTTCTTTATGAAGTTCCCAAGCTATTCCACTCCTTTTTGCTTTACAAATACAGGGATAATTGTTGACAAGATAAATGTCTTTTACTTAGAAAACTAGACCCTTAAGTTTGTTTCTCCTTTTTCAAAGATGATGGCCTCCTTCTCATTTAACGGTGTTTCTACACATCATCCCTTTTATCAGTTAGTTTGGAATGAGCCAAGTAGGGTTAGAGAGCAAATGAGACAAAAGTAGAACTGCAGTGCCAAGAAGTGCTTGTTTTGGTCTCTTTTTTCTCCGGTTCCTCCCTAAGCATACTGCAATTAGGACAGGAAAATGTCTGGTCGAGCTGTCATGGAAGTCTTATTTATAAGTACAGTTTTGAAAATGAATATATTATGCTTTTTATAGCTACTGTCAACATATACCAGGACAGAACAACTTGTGCAGCTGGTGTGGGAAGTCAGTGTAGAAGCTCAATTTAAGAAAAAAAAAAATCTGTTTTCTTGGGCCACTGTCAGAGGTAACAACTGAATTTGGCTATGATTTTATCTTTCATTTCCGCATTCACAGAGAAACAACTGTCTAGTTGGAACACAGGTGGAGAAAACAGATGAGCAAAAGCAAAAAAAAAGAGCAGCAGCACTGTGAGTTTTGTTCATGACACCATCAATGAGAGGCAGCATGCTCTGCTTGGGGTGTTTCAGCTGATAGGTTGGCATTTCAACTCAAGCCAGTTGAGAGGATAGTTTGGTAGAAAATGGTTTTCTTGACTCTTGAGATAGTCGAGGCTTCAAACATTTTTATTTTCTCTAAGGGAAGTATGAGACATTTCACCTTAAAAGAGCAAAACTGACAACACAGGAAGTGTGTATCGATGCAAATATACCCAAATGACTGGGGCATACAGTGAAGATGTAGAAATTACCATTTGTAATCATGTCTCCATATTTTAACTAAATGTTTTGGATGTTCTGTGTGTGAGAAAATAAAGATGCTGTAGTAGTTTTTTATGTGTTGAGGTAACTTTTTCATTAGAGGAAAGGTATTATCTGTACTCTACAAAAGTATTTGGTTACCCTGGCAGAGCATACAAAAAACCTGTAATAGTATTGTTAGTCATACAGATATATACTTTTCTATAATAATTATGAATGGGATGTAATACATGACATTTTCAAAGAGGATGTTCCAGGTGGAAAAGGTGGGAAGTGCTGGCCTTTGGGTGGGCTGGCACAGAGTGTGGAGAAACCGTGTGCCATGGAGTCTCTCCTCGGTGTAATCACAGCCCTATGTGTGCTGGTAATCCCACCTGCTCATTTGCCAGATACAGTGCATGTGTATTGTCAGCACTGGTTTCAAGTGAATGTGAGGGTGACAACAGCCCTCAGCTTGAGGCACCACTTTTTTTACCACAATAAATACATTTCAATTGCTAATAAAGGGCCTAAGAGGCAAAGATAGAGGATTTTATTAAATACAGCTTATAGCAGAAAGCTTTTCATCTGTTAGCAGGCAAGCAAATTACTGTCATCAGTGATGTGTGAGTAGATTGACAATGTACCACTTTGGAGTGGAAAAGGCAGGAACACAGCCAAAATTACCATTACAGAGCAAAGTTGTTATATAGGCATGTCAGGCCTCCTCTTTGACCCATAGATTTTCAAAAAGAGAATCATTACTTTTATCATGGATTTTTCTGACCTACAGTTCATACTAGAAAAGCACCTCATTAGATTGTTAGCAGCATGTGCTCAAAGCATGGGAAAAATATTGTCAAAAGCACTTCACCTGTCTGCCCTCTCCTTTGAAGTATATGAGGAACTTAACTTACATTCTAAAAGTAATTATCCTTTTATTTTAGCATCCTAAAATAATAACTATGACCATATAAAAGCTTTTCTATTAATTTCCCCCCCTTTATACCCCAAACATTTTAAAGAATATTTTGAATCAGTAGACATTTGATATATCCTAAAGCAAGATTTATTCTAAGTAGTCTGACTCCAAAAATAAAATTGTAGCTAATACTTTCTTCTGATTTTTCCATGCTGATTTAAAATAGTATATGCACTGAAAACTTTTTTGTTTTGCTGAAAGCTTCAAATGTCCCGAGTCTAGTGGATATTTCCCTTAATTTCAGTCATTCCAGGTTATTCAACCACCTGAACATACATGAATTTCAAAAGCCCTGATCCTGAAGTGGTCATACATGACCTCTATGCCCATGTGATCAAACAAGTGGAATTGAAACTTGCACCTTGAGAATATTCAAGGGAAAAAAATAAATAGGTGAATGTTCTAAAACATGGAAAATAGATTTTATGTTTAATTATGCTGCAAAACTAGTGTTTTCTCAAAAGGGAGATACTGGAAAAAACCCTCAAGTTTTAAACAACACAGAGGGTTTTTTGACATGATGCTCAATTGACATAAAATGTAAAGGTCAACATTTCAGAAGAAAATGCCTTAAACTAGTCAAGATATAACTGTCAGCCTGTGTTTTAACACTTTGCCATGAAAACAGACAGAATCCTATGAAATGTTTCTATAGCATTCTTTCAACCAGCTTGAGAAAGCACCAAAATACATCTGATTTAATTTCATAAATTCAGAAATATCCCTTTCTCTTATTTACTTAAGGAATACTTAGTGGCTGCTTGTCAAACTAATCCCTATATGATTACATTAGCTCTTCTCGCCAGATACAAATCTGATTTTTTCCAATGATTTTGATTTACTCTGGACAACTAGTAGGTTACTGTAACCTTTATCACTCAACACTAGTTTTGCTTTTAATCCCTGGCTCTTTCACTACTGTATTGTGCTATCACCAGTTTTTGGTATATTTGCTAGGTTGTGGCCCCCATACCAGGCTAATTAATTGTCTCCCCTAGAAATATAAATAGCCTTGTGAATTCAAAATTCTGTAGCTTAATGATTAAGTGCACTAAGACAGCCTTCAGCCCTGGGCTTGGCCTTGGGCAAAGCTGTTAACTATTCATCTGCCTATTCATTGTGATCACAGTGGGTTCAGTATCTGAGGTTCTCAGTTCTTTTAGTTTCACACTAAACCCTTTACAGCAGCCTGTAAAAGAATGATATACTAAAGACACATTCACAAATAATGTCTATGCTAGCAGAAAAGTATATGGATTTGTTCTCAGGTCATTACTGCAATGTAAATAATAAATAAGGTAACAATTTATCCATCTGTATTTGACTATGGGAAGCAAGGTGAAGCAGATGGACACTCACAATCATTAGCATTTTGGATTTTGTATGAAGGCAATGTGCAGCTCCCCATTTTCATCACAGTGTGTGTGAAATATCTGCATTAAAAGTGACAAGTAAAGTAACACTTGCAGTTGTATGCTGTCATATTAGCTGGCCACAGACATTGGTATGACACCTGCCTATGCAGCATCCCATATGTACTTGTTCAGCCTCTTCCACAGTACTGCAGTTGCTGTGTTATCCATTGGCACCTTGGCTTTTCTGGAGAAGGATTGCAAACAAAAGGAAATGTTCAGCTGGTTTGTGGAGGCTTTGAAGAGCTGTTTTGACTAGAATCCTTGAAATAGTTGCCTTACCCTATTTAGGTAGTTTGGAATTGGAAATGATGATTCGTGTTTTTGTTAAGCTTTTGTGTTGCCAGTTCTGCTTTTCGTGTTTACTATTACAGTAGCAGCTGCAAAGTCCTCCCACAAGCAGAGTCACACTGTTTAAATATGACACTCCTTGCCCTGAGGAATTGAAAGTCAAAAGGCTGGGACAAATTGAAGGGAAAGAAAAGTACCCTCTGAGCTGAGGAAGAGCAGCTTTTTAAAACCGTGCAGGGCTGTAGCCAGTATGTCAGTCTGGGACACTTTGAGGTTTGTACACGTGGAAGTTACTGCACCATCAGTCAGGATGTGAATTTACAGGGCACTAGCTGCTCTGCACTGACCTCCCAGGTGGGCACTAACTGTGAAGGTTTTTATTCCCCTGGAGCAGCTACCGAGGAGTGTGCTGTAAATGACTCTGTGAAAGCTGCTTCTGGCAGAGGTTACAGCATCCTTGAGGCTGCTGTAAAATGACCTAATTCTGTGCCTACCCTGCCTGTCCCACTGCGAGGAGGGATCACCTGGGCACACAACTTTAGCCCATTTTGCTCTGCAGCTCTGAGCCATAACAGAGACGCTCTCCTTTGGGGCAGATCGGGAGGTTATGGTTCCTGCAGCTTGCCCTTACCCAGCTGCATAAACAGCAAAGGAATTTCTGCAAGAGCTGCTCGTACAGGTGGAGGCTTCAAAGTAACTTGTTTACCTCAAAGCGCTGGGCTGTGCTTTCTCCTCAGCTGTCTAAGGCTGGGATTATATCTGGAGGCCATAACCATATCAATCATCTTGACTGGGAATCAGAACTTCAAACTTGGCATTGGAATATTTTTCTCTAGTAATAGCTTTCTGCAAGTCTAGTCTCCAACAATCCCTTGAAAGCAGCATATAGCAATCAGAACATTGGCTTTTTAAATTGGACAGAACAGTTCTTTAGCAAATAGAAACATACGTTCTGCAATCAAAAATACATGGTAATTTTGAAATTATTTTTTTATATTGTCTTTTCCCATTTATCTGAGAGCTGTTTTCAGGAGTTTTGGCTATTTAGAGTACAGTAATACAATTTTTTTTTCTCTGAAGAGTATATGAGCATTTGGGAGGAGCACCAAGAGATGAAAATGGTGTTTATGAATGTGCACATTAAGAAGCAAAAGAATTACTTTGGTCAAATTCTGGGATAAGCTACAAGACTCATGCAGTTGAAATCTGTCACTCAGCTGTGCAGAAGGACAAAACCTGCTGTGTTCCCTATGCCTCCCTGTCCAGTGCCAAATGTCTGTGGGACCTGGCTGCTGAAGGAAGGAGAGGGAAGCATTTGAGCATACAGCTCTTGCCAGAAAATGCTGAGCTACTGTTCTGAAGGATGGGTATTTGCAAACCACTGGTATCCTCTCCTCATTATTGCTATCCGATTGCCTGGGTGACCGGAGGGATTTACTGTCAGACCTGTAATGATTTTGCATGGATCGAAGACTTTTTATTCTGGCCTTGATTCCTTTTCCTCTGTCCAGCTCTGGGATAATTTGTGTGGACCAGATGTTGCTTGGCTATCTGTGCCTGACTTTGAAGTTAGATGGTCTTTATCTGTCATTGTATATTGATTATATAAAGAACATCTCAACTTTCTGCACAAGCTATGTCAAAATTGTTGCAAGAGGAGGTGATAGTACATTTTGTTGTCTAAGGAGGTACTTGGTGTTTTTCCAGCTTTTTCCCCTGTATGTCCTCTTTGCATTTATCATCCTTTATGTGTTGTCTGGTATAGTACTTCCCCAACTAGCATCCAAACTTTCAGCTGGATGAATCAGCACAAATGTTTTGGCACAATTTCTTTTGTAAATTCCAACTGCAGGACTGAATTGCTGTTTTAAGTTAAACATTGTAACACTCTTAAATTTTACATTTGGAGTGAGCTTTGTCAAACAAAATCTTTGGGAGGGAGAGCTGCCATTTATGATTTCAGAATCATAACTGATAATTATGATGTGATTTTCTTAATGTGAGCAGCAAATGCAGTTGAGGGAAAGCTCTTTCTGAGCAGATAACGGCTGTCAGCAAAATTACCTCAGATTGGCTGTTGTGAGAGTATGCTCTGCCTGCACTGCTGCTTTCCTTTTCTTCATCCCAAGACAGAATGCTGCATGCATTTCTTATCCCTCATTTACCTAACAGTGAACAGAATCTGAGCCCGAGGTTTAATTAAAAGTAACAGTGCATATAATCTCTATTCTAGGAATGGACAGCTGCTGTATCTCACAGGATGAAAATCATACCAACCCCACTTGGTGCAGCTCCAAAGCACTGCAGAAGTCTCTGCAGCACTAAAAATGGCAGAGTTACACTTAATTCTGTGCTGCTTCTGGGCTGATGCATTCAGGCAATGCATGATGCAATGCACTAGTGAGGGGTTCTGCTTCAAAGCTTGATGCATATTTGTCTGGGTGTGTCTGTGCCCAGCATGAACACAGGTAATGTTTTCTTTCTAGAAGAGTTACTTGGAATTCCTGAAAGGCAATACTTAATAAACAATAATAATTACATTAATTACTTAAATACTGCTATTAATAAGAGTAGTGACAAAGGATTGTACTGTTTGATAGAATCCTATTTTCAATTGTGGGGTTCATAGTTCATTTAATTACTTAATTTATTTACTAACTGAGCAAACTGTCTTTACTACCTTAAAAAAATAAAAGGCATGAGTTTGACTATTCTATTTAGCCACAGGTATTTTAAAATTACTTTAATTTTCAAGGGTGGTTACATTGCATTTCATCGCTCTCATCCTCTCTGCAGAAAATCTGCTGGAAACAAATCCCCCAGTGTACCATTTAGTCACTTCCCCAGGTAGATATAATTTCCTTCAAGGAAAGGAAACACTGGGATTTTAGATTTACCTGCTACCATTCCAGTCTCTATTGTAGTTCTTAATATTTGTCATCAAGTATGCTAATACAATAAGTAAGTCAAATCATCAAGTAAGTTAATAACTTTGGTTTGTACATTGCCACACTCTTAATACTTTCCTAACAAGACATAGAAGTAATAGTTAAATTCCAGTGCATTTAATAAAAGCTTCCTGTTATTGCAAACGGAGAAAACAAAAACCCTGCTACTTTTCTGAGTTATTAGCTTCCTGATGGAAACAACTTTGTCATGTATTTGTCATTTTAAATGGGAATATAAAAGGAAAATAGGTTCTTTGTTGCACTTACAACAGAGGAATGAGCTGGCCATAGTTCCAGTACACGTGTGAACTTCCAAGAATGAAATAAATTTATCAGGATATTTGCACCTTAACTGGAACCAGACACAGTAGTTGCTTCAGGTCCTACATGCTGAATTGAGTGCCTGATGGCATTGCTGTGACTACCAGTGAGGATGGGCAGCACCAAATATTATGATATTTGCGTAAGTACCTACCTGAGAGTAAGCAAAGCACAATTTTGCTACCACCGCTTTGCTGAAGGCAGGAGTGCACCTTTGAGAAGCTGGGTCAGCTGAAGGGGGGGTTGTTCAGATGGTCAGGAGCAATTCCAGGGGAAGTGAGCAGGTTCACAGGGAGCTGTGCTGGGAAAGGGACTGGTGCCAAACCAGCTCTCCCTGAGCCAGTTGCAGGAGCTCAGTGCAGGCAGTGTAGGCTGGAGGTAGGCAGTGGCTGCCCCTCTGCAGATCTCTAGCAAGAGATATTTCCTTTTAAAGCACTCTCATTCCAGACCCTCTCTTAAACCCTGGGTTAGTTTACATTTTAGTACAACTCTCCTTGCAACAGTCTCCCACCTCCCAGTGTGGCCAGGGCTCTCACTGGTTTCCAGTTGCTAATGAAGTTGCAAGCCTGCATTAGAAGGATTTATCTGAAATCTGCTTTGGACATGGCTCAGTGCTGTTTCATTTTACAAATCAAGGGAAACATCATTCTGTGGTATGCGAAGAAAGGCATAATTCTCCAAAGTTCCTCAATTTGGAGTGAGAGAAGCCTGTCCACAGCATTTCTTTACTGAATTAAAAGCTGCCTATTGATCTTTCAGCATTTTTTCTGTACAAGCATCCACTTTAGTCACTGGCATGCAGGGCATCAGCAGTTGTTTCAGCTGCTATGATCATTTAAGAATATCCCAGGAGAATTTCAGAAAAACAGGTTTTTACAGGAGTTTTACTTTTTTTTCCCTCTTATCTATCTCATGTTGTTTTTATTGGGAGTTTTGGCAGAATTATAAATGTCGTGTCATGTCAAGCAGCAAAATAATAGCACTGAATTTATGTTTCACCCTACCATTTTGGGTATTTAATTCCAAATTTTTATAGCGTTTCACCAGGTAGGTACTGAATACAGAACTGATAGCAATGACATTTTTTTCTTGCTTGTTTGTTTTGGTGTTTTGTTTTGTTTGGGGCTTTTTTTAATCCCTGAAAAACACTACTCCCATGCTGGTGAAAAAAATACACATCCCAGATACACATATAAAATTCTCACAGTAAATATGATCAGGTGGATTGTGAAATATTTACACATACTCAGTGCTATAGGATGAATGTGAATAAGGGATGCTGGCCATTGTTCTTGTATTGAAACATGTCTCTGACCAAATTTGGGCCCTTAAGAAAGGAATTTTAAACATCTATTTAATTTCCTGCATATCTCTAGCATACCTGCTGTAATCCAAAATTATATCTGAAAGCGTTTCAACTGCAGAGTAAGTTGTTAAGCAACTATTTTTAAAAGCACTTAACCTTTGTCTGTCATTATATTTGTCAAGAAAGGAATGACTCCTGCTCTCACCTGACTCTGGTCAGGTATACTGTGTGATTTATAACTTCATTAGGGGGGATATCTAATGGAAATTTCTGTTTTATGGGGCATTTGTACTAATTTCATTCATAGGATATAATTTTCACATCTGCTCATATCCTATCTGCAAGTAAATGTTTTCATTTACCCTAGATTTCATTAAAACCCAATTGTTTTCTGGTCAGATTCCCAGACAGTTTAGCCACACCCAGAAAACCACCTCACTTTTAGGATTTTTCTGAAATTGCTACACTTCTGTCTTAGTACCAATCTTAGAGCTGTGTAGGCAAAGTGCAAGCTCATAATAAAGTGTTTCTAAATGCAGTTTATACTGCATCTGTCTTGACTTTTATCAGGAACAAAGCAATGTAAGTGGATATTTTATGCTGTACCTTGAGTGAATCCTAAAGAGAAGATTTTTGTTGCCTGTGCATTTTCCCAAAGCTTTGTGCAATGTCTTTCCCTGATTCCCACCTCCCCCTCTCTCATCTCTACAGTGAAAATGTGAACACTCTGATCTGTAAATCAGCACTCTCACCTAGTTTAATGCAGGTACTGGATGTAGAATTTGTAGACTGAAATAAGTGTTTGTTTATGTTATTTTCATATGAATTAAGCAGTTATTTGGATTTCGATGGGCTTTGGCTACATCCCTTTTCACTGCAGTGGGGAGGGACACAACAAGGGACAGTGCATAAGTTCTTGTCTCTGTAGTGGGAAGAACAGTTAATGAAATAGTCAAATTTTTTAATTCTGTTGTACAGTCATGTATGCATGAGGAACAAGATGTTTACAAATGAATTTTCATTAAAAAATAATGAAAAAAAGAGTAAAAATTAAAAGAGCCAAATTAAGGGGTAAGAGTTCAAATTAGTTAACATACTGAAGGAGATCAGTGTTGAGCAGACAGGTAAACCAGTTTATTCCATGAGTTCACTCTGCTGTTGTTTGACAGTGTTAATGACAAGTTGTTGCTTTGGACTGGTTTTGCTTGCAACTATAATTTTGAAAAAAAAAAAAAGAAAAATATAGATTTATGAACTTCATGATTATTTAACTATTTTTTTCTTATACAATTTTAATAGTGCCTTTCATCCCTGATAGGTCACAATGTGCACAGTCTCATATCAATTGTGACTCGATTACAGTGAGTTAAATATAAAAACACACTATCTTGTTTAACATCATCATCACAATGTCTGAAATACATAAAATAGAATGAAGACATGTTAGAGAGTTCTGATACGGTGAAGAACTCCTTTATAAATATTGTGTCTTTGGAAAGTCTCAGAAAGAGAATCAAATAAGGAAAAAAAAAAAATTTGTCCTTAGTGCAATAACTAAGATATGTCACCTATCACCTTTGAATCACCACATGAATCATCCATGTGAAGATAAAAGCATTCACTGAGACACTTCCAACTTACACATAGTTTTAAAGGACTAAAAGACTGTGAACCCAGTCATCAGAGAATTAAAAAAACCCCCTGCAACAAGTTCCTCAATCTTTTCAAGTTGCAGTGTGTATTGTTTTCTTGGCAAACACTTAATCCCAGATATAACTGGCTGGAATTTTTAATGAATATTTTGTTACATCAGAAATAATATTTCTGTGAAATACTGTTGAGAAACTTGTTCTTGTAATCTTGATTATGTCAATAGAACTTTTCTCCTCAAATACATAAGACTAAAAGATTTATATATATTTATGCAATAACAAATCCCTATTTTAATGTTTTACTTTGACATTAAGATTTGACACTCTTCATACATTGATCAGTGACTTTTAAGTGAACATTGGCAAAGCTATGTGAGCAAAATGTCCAAATAAGAGAGCAGACTGGCCATGTGATTTGCCTCCCTTTCTGTGATGCAGACCCACACTTGCTGTTTCAGGCTCGCTTGCCTATCCCAGCATTTTGACTCCTGACTGTCCGTCCATCGGCTGCTGTCAGCTGTGGAAGCTGAGTGGGGAGTAGTGGATGGCAGTCCCCCAGGATCAGCAGTTGGACAGAATACTTAAAGTCTATGAAATACTTTTTTTAAAAATTGGCATTTTAAAGTAGTCAAAAAAAAGAATTACCCATTGGGGATTTTTTTTACCCGAATAGGACAGTATTGTTCCACATAAATGAATTCAGGGATATTCCTTCCTAAGTCAAATCAGAATGAGAAAGATTTGGAAACCAACAGACTTTTCTAATTTTTTTTTTTCCTGTGGAAATAATAGTGGAGTCAAGTGGAAATGGACCATTTTTAAATTATTTAAACCATGCAACATTGATATGAATTATTGATTATAGCAGAGTTAACATTTCTTTTTCTTCTTTCTTCTTTTTTCTTCGCTGTGCAGCGAGGCACGCTGTGCAAAGAAAAAGATGAACATTTACGGAAACAAAAATACAGCAAAGTCGAGCTAATTGCTACCTCAAAACATGTTAAAATAAGGGTTTCAAAGTCCTGTATAAAATTTTAAGATGTTGGTATGGTCTAGCCTTGGTGCCTTGTGTGCCGTGCACAGCCCAGCTGGATCACTTTGTGTGTGTGACAAGTGTTTCTGTGAACAGCAGGACAGGGTCTGGTCACCTGTAGCTTTGTGTCTCCTGCTTAGATGGTCTCAAGTCTAACACTTTGGAAACTGAAGCTTTTCTTTCATTTGGAGCACTCATACTGTTTGTCGATCATGTCGATTTGCTAGGGCTCTATATTTTACCTGAGATCATATTTCAGACTTTCCCTTACGGACATATAAATCTGAGCCCATTTCTTTTTCCCAGCACCTCTGCTTTGATATTGTTCAGAACTTAGTATTTTCCAAGACTGTATCTTTCTGTCAGACCTGTTTTAAAAAATACTGGCATGTAGTCAGACATCCTCACAACCACTCCACTTAAATTGCTTACAAAAGACACAAAATTTGGAGTCTCTACCCTGTTGTATATGCATGTCAAATAAATTGTTCTCTTGTTGTTGTTGTTCACTTCAATTTTAAATAGTTGACATCAATAGCTATACTGTGCTTCTGTTTAATATATCTTTGCCACTGGGACATTGAGTTTTACTTGCCAAATGCTCTCATGATCTTGGATCTGTTTCACCAACAATTCTTGTTGTCTGCAGCATTTGCATACCTGTAGACAGATGTTTGCTTCTGTTTTCAGCAATACTAATCAGTAATCTTGAAATAGAAAGAAAGAAAAGTTTGTTCTAAATTTGAGATTTAAAAATCAGGTAGCTGATTGGATCTTACGGGAAGGAATTTCCAGGAAGTGGAAAAAAACCACTCAAAAACCCCAAACACAAACCCAACAAAAGAAACAACACACACAACTCACATACAAAACCCACAAAAAAACTTCAAGAAAAATAACATGGAAAAAGCCCCTAAACCATCAATTGGTAAGCTGCCTGCCTGGTAAATGTTTTTTAATCTTCTTTTTTGCCTGCAGAAGAAAAGGATCAGATATCATTCAGAATTTCTCAAAACAGAATGAAATATTCTGGCTAAAGCTAAATCAGTCCTTTAAATTTCTATTTTGTGAAAAAGGCATTTCTGCAGGGAATCATTGTAATGAGAAATTCCTGACTCACTTTATTCGGGGTCTAGACAGGCCCATAACACTGTAATTTGAGCTGTGCCCCTTAACACTGAACTGTGCAATCTGTATTCAGACAACTCAGAAGGGAAAGGATCAGTACTACAACAAGGATTCTCACTCCTATCATCTGTGCTCTTAAATTCCCCATGTGTATTGTCACAGTCACAGGTGACACAGATGGTCCATAGAAAGAGGCATATGTGACCATAGCAATGCAAGGTTTTACTGCTTAGCAGGTTGCACAGAGACTCCAGAAACCTCCAGATTGAGTCCCTGCTTCTTGCTCTGTAGGTATTTAAGAAAATGTAGTAATTTGGGGGTAATTTCCCACCTGTAAAATAATACTTAATAACTTGCCTCAAAGAAACAATGGGAAAGGTACATTAAAAAAGAAGAGAAAGAAGAAGAAAAAAACCTCCATAAGTCTCTTCTGGTAATGGGAGCAGCTGGGGTTGTTTAAGAAAGCAAACCATGTCAGGGGGATAATCTTAGCAGCAGAGTCTTTCCCCGACCTCTATTTTAGCGATTCCCAAGCTGAATCTAATTCTTTTTCTCAGCTGTGTTTCCTTTCTGATCAACTCCTTTTGATCTGAATATTTTTGAAGAGGCAAAATTCCATTTTTTTCACAGGCAAAATAAATGCAGAGCACCAATTGCTTCTTGGCCACCTACCTACTGAATATATGAAGTGACCAAACAGATTTCTGTAGCACTCCACACAGGGTTGTTTCTCCGTTGCTCTATCCTTCACCAGCTTGCTGTACTGCTGTTATTGCTCCGTGTTTGCTTCCATTATCTCTGCTGCATTCAAGTCATCCTGGATTTATATTGCCAAGTAACATTCTGTGGCAAGCTGTGGGAAGTGTGCTCCAGCAGTACATACACCATTGCATTCATTGCTTTGTCTGTTGCACCAAATTTTCTTATTCTGTTTTTTAAGGGAAAAAAGGTCATCCTTTTGGGTGTGATTTCATGTCCATGAGCCAAACCTATGAACTAGATTTTGCATGCTGCAAATTTCCTGTTTGTTGTTGCCTTGTGTTATCTTCCTGAAAAAGATGTAGAAAGGGACCAGGGACCACTGTGCATCACCGTGGCTGTGAATGTCATTTAGTATTAATGGCAGTAAAACGCAGTCCCCTTGTAACTATACATTACTGTTACAACATCCTGTGGGCCATGGAAAGCATCACAAAAGCAGATTTCCTAGGAAAATAAAACTAATTTAAATGTTAAATAAAAATCTGATTTTTTTTTTCCTGGGTGAGACAGGCTGAACTCAGTCTCAGGTTTTACAGGACACTCCAACCCTGTGGGAAACATAAATGAGGTCTCAAAGGTGACTGAGGAGGTCTCTCTGAGTTCAGACCTTTAAGTTCCTGTGCCTCATAACATCACAGGGGTTTGGGCAACTTGCTCCAGCTTTTTGGCTTTCTCACCCCAGGGATTAATCCTGGACTTGCAGGGATTTAGCCTTGGCAAGTACATGGGCTGCTTGGCTTTCAGGCACTCCTCTGCACCTTTCAGTGTTCAAAGAGGGTAAAGGTATAAGTGAAATCATTCTTATTTTCCATCATGTTGTTTACAAGGCTCTGTACTTTACTGAGAGCCCAGTTCTTTGTTATCCCTCTTGTAGATCATGAAGTAGAAGAGGTTTCTCTGCTCTGAAAGATAATGTCTTTACCTATTTGAGGTAAAACAAATGAGCCCCTGGAATTGTATGCCTTTGGTTTTGTTATTTACACTGGCTGCAGCACGTATGGAATTAATTTTGATCAAGATCTTGACCTTGTTACCCAAAAAGTTTTTAATCACAGGAATTTCAAAATACTGTGTCTTTGTAAGTGAAACACAGTAGAAGTTTCGACTGACTTCAAATCAAAAGACTTTTTTTGGTCATTGATCTGTATTGAAAAAGTTTTCCTTATTTAAAACAGAAAATGGTTCAGTTTCTGTAATGCACTGTAGGGAAGTATAAAATTTATGTTAACCAGAGAGAAGCAGTTCAGTTTAGTGAGGAGTTGGGGGGAACAGGGTCTATCTGTATTTCTGATACCCCATGAGTATGAATTAGTGTCTGTGACTATTGCTTCAGACTGCAAGGGTGAGGCAAAAGTGTCTGAGTATATGCTCAGATCTTGATTCCTTTGCCTAAGAAGGGAGAACTTGGGGGTTTAGCTTCTGTTCACAAAGAAATGAAATGCATGTGATTCTCCTCAGTGTGAATGTGGCTGTCTGTATTCTAATAAGTCTTTGACCTCTTGGCTGACTTCTTGCAAGCTGTTGAATGCTCTTAAAGATATTAAATACCCACATGTCATACAAATTAGTTGACCACCAGAGTATAACTTCTGTATTCTAATTGAGTAATGTGATAGCCCATTTGTCAGAGGGTCTACAAATTGTCATTGAGAGGAGGACTGCAATGTGAGGTCACCCTATTTGTTGATGATCAGAAAATCAGAATGGGAGAGAGACAGAACATACACCTCAACTTTCGGAAAAGTCTTAGCATAGGTTTATAAGTTATTTGAGGTCAGGAACATAATTCTCAAAATCTCCAGACTAGAGACTGCACTAGAGACTACTTGAGTCTCTTCAACACACCTCTTTGGGTTTTCTGTATTCACCAGTTTTGAAGATAGATGCTACATTGACTCTGTTATGGTCCTTTTACTCTGTAAACCCTTCACAATTTTTTAAAGACAGTGTTGTCAGCTCTTTAAACACTTTGGGATGGAGTTTTTCAGATGCTTTGAAAACTTTACAAAGAAAAAGACTGAGTAGAAGTATGCCTGCTTCTCTTCATGTACAACATATCATTTATTTCTGAAGAGGGAGGTGAAATGTTAGTGGACATTAGGAAATCCACTTCTTAAAATATGGGATTTCAGCTGAAAAGTATTCCTATGGGAATTGTCAAGTTAAGCTGACTAATCTTTGAGGCTTCAATTGTTTTTTTGCCACTTGTTATAACTGGAGAAGTTTTGGGCAGCTTTTCTAAAGATAGAAGCTTAAGATTTGTAGGTTCTGTCAGTCTCTGCAGACTAAAAGGTGAATGCAGTGTTACTGAGGTAGCAAGGCATTCATGGATTCATAATGCCTGGGAGGAAAGAGAATTAAACTCCTGGGATTGTTTAAGTTTCATCCAAAATTTTGGAGTTGCACAGATGTGAAGCATAGCACACGGAGTTCTCAAAATTCAGACCAGTTAATTTTGCTTTTAGTGGAAGTGTTTAGGTTCTGCTGAAACCTTAAGGGGAATAAATGGAGCTCATTTTGCTTGCCTTGTAGAGAGCTACTAATCCCTGTTTGTAAAAATCTGTTTCACCGTTCAAACTAAAGTGAGCTATAGGTGAATGTTGAAAACACTTCAGTAATGAAGTTATTAAGATTTTTAAATCTTCCAAGGGATAGTCATTTGTGCTGACACTGAAAAGTTCAAGTAGTGTGCCACAGAATGCAGCATATATTCTGAATTGCCAGAATGAAGTATAAGTGCTGCTGCATGTGGTTATAAAGTCAGAATTTAAATTTTAAGCTCAGGCCAGGGTGCAAAGGGAATTATGCTTAATACAAAGGTAAGATATAAGAGCAAAATAATTCTGAGTGAATTCCATATTTGGCATATGTATAACTGGTGTTGTACATGGCAGAAAATTTGCAATCAAAATATTTTTATTTAAAACATGAAAAGATTTCTGTCAATATTGTGTCATTTTGGTCTTCTACACCCAGGGAGCACAGAATGCAGTTTTAAGCAAAATTGGTTATAATACATGCAAAGCATCCGAGAAAGAATGTGTTTTCCACTGCAAATAAAATTACATTTTGGGAATATTAAGATGATAATATTTGAAAACCTCCTTGAAGGAGTGAAAATTATATTCTCAAATGCTTTTCACTTGTGCCTTGCTATTCAGTGGGGAGGTTGGCAGAGGAACCATAAGTGGTCATTGGTGGCAGTGATCGCCTTGAGGACCGGTATGGACTCTTGCTCCCCAGCAAAGGTACCTGAGTGATGGGTAATGGGTAAATTTTAACAGATTGTGCTTCTTGGGATGATCATACAGTTGCAATACCTCCTGTTATCACTAAGTCAGAAAAATGTAAGATATGTGGAAGTGCAGTAGGTTGCTAAAAAAGAAAACATTCAGTAACTTTTTCAGAATTAATTCTAGTTTTATTTTTAAAGGGAAATAGGAAGACCATTTTGAGAAGAGAGCTGGACTTCCCAAAGAAAGAGGTGATATTAGCTTCCTGGTCAGACAAATCATGAGATCGAGAGGCATTATTTAAAGCAAGAGTCTGAAGGTGCTAGGAACAATCGGGTCAGATAATGGCACATTGATGATGTCAGTAACAGAAAGCTGGAGCTGTACCTCAAAGCTGGACTTAGATCTCACTGGGAGAGCTAGGAGGGTTTTAATCCTCCCCCGTAAGTCTCTTCTGTTCTTCTCCTGCCCACAGTGCTGGCAACTCCCAGGATCTTGGCTGCCGCCCAGCAGTACTGCTCGTCTCAAGCTGCAGAAATGTTTGACACTGCAGAGCCCTCAGGCCAAAAAAGGGGTTTCCTTGGCTTCCGTCCCATGCTGTGGCCCACCTGCACCTCCTGGTGCAGCTTGGAGGCAGCAGAGCAGGGAGAGGGTGTCTGTGCAAATCCCTCTCCCTTTTCCTCCAGACATTGGGGCCATGCCTGCTGGAGGTAAGCCAAGCTTGAAGAGCAGCAGATGGAGTTTAGAAACAATCTCTGGGAAGGACACTGTTGCAAATAGCTCTGTGTCTACCAATGAAACTTAAACCCACAGCTTTTCCTGCAGAAAGTTTAGCTTTGACAGAAAGCAAAGCAAAGCCAAAGAAAACACAAAAGGTGGTTTAACACTTGGAAGCTGTTTGGTTTGAGGTCTGTCAATAACTGCTGTAAAATCTTCATGGAGAAGATCCTTCATTGTGCATAGGCTGCTAAAACATCATCTGCCACATGGTTGCCTGGGGGATCTCCTACCTGTAACCTGTCTTAGTTACAGCCAGCAGTGGCACACTGGAAGAAATGGCACAGAGCTGTGAGATCTAGTTTAGCTGTTCTTAAATTTCACCAAATGTATAGCTGTGTCTGCAATTTGGTTAATGAGCAACACAAGGCAAAGGATGCCCTTGCCTTGCCTTAGAGATACCATGGGGTTTTCCAAGGAGAGCACAGAGCACTTTTTCCCAAGTGGTCAATTACCTAATTTCAGTAAATTGCCTCCTTTCCAAGCTGTACCAGCAAGTTTCTTTTATAGCTCTACAAGGAGATACTGCCAGGTGCTACACACAGTGTAGAAAATACATTATGGTGCCAGTTGCTCACAGACTAAAAAAAACCTTGACATTTTTCTCTTTTAAAACAAGTAGTTTAATTAATATTTTTCTAAGCCAATGAGCAAACAAAGAATATCTCCCTGCATACAGGTTTTAGGCACAGTAGTAACTTCATATAGAAATATTAACAGCAGTTTTTATTATTCATGTTTTTCATCTACTTTGTGTAGACAGAACAGCACTAATCAGTTGATCTGACTTCCTCTGAAGTAGTTATTGTAAAGCTTATTTGGGAAGAAGATAAGAAACATGAGATGTCTTTGCTCTGGAAAGGGAGACAAAAGAAAGGGTTGTATTACTCTTTTCTGTATTCTGTGGGTTGTTTGGTTTTTTCTTTTTACTCTTATTTTTTGGGGGAGGAGGAGTGATTGTGTCAGTTAACGAGAAAGAGGTGTAGGCTCAATTTCATTCATGTGCACAAAATGCAGGGGAAGCGATATTCTAGGTATGTGTTCATACCTAATGGTCATACCCTTTTCAAATGTAGGTGGTTGTTACAAGCGTTGTATGTAGAGAAAATGCTTTCAACTAGTAGATAATCTCAGGAAAATGTAGGACTGCATAATTTGTAGGCTCAGGCTCTGTAAGGCAGCACTTACTGGTCTAAGTCTCCTAAATACAATCTGCATGATTTTACCTCTTCCTGCAAAACTGTTAAATATACAGTTTTAAAGGTGAGGTTTTTAATGTGAGATGGCCATGGAATTCTATAGGAATCTGATCTGGACTCAAAGCTGTCTTAGCTTTATAAGACATTCATCACATAGTCTGTGTATTTTTGACATTCTTGTGATTTTGCTCTTTTATTGCGCTTCTGTAATTTTCCACTTTTGTTTGATGGGACAGTTAAGTGCTATTGCTTGTGAGAAAAATAATTAATGGTTTCCGAAGCATAAATAAGTCTGTAGCCATACTATGTGAAGACAATGTTTTATGCAGCTTTGTTTTAATTCATGCTTTGTTACCTTTATTATCCCTGATTGCTGTTTTATAACAAATCCACAGTTTGGAATCAGAATAGATGTGCTTTAGTTTAGACTGAGTTGGAGCCTGGTGCTAACAGTGTTTTTGTTGTTTTTGTCCTTTCCCGAAATGCAACTCTGCAAAAGGCTTCTGTACTATTAATTCATTCATATGTGTGAACAGGAGATATTTTGCAGATATTGTCTTGAAAGTATTAAGTAAAATGAGTACCTGAAGAACTGCATAACTATTAATATGTACAGAAATCTTCCCTATGAGTAAATAAGATCTGCAGATCTCTGGAGATGATTTATTTCAATCTAGCTTGAATGTAATATTTCCATTTTGCAAACAAATTTGATCAAATACAATAAGCAATGCTGGAATCCTAATGTAATCCTATTACCTCTAAGTCCATACAGAAAACAGCAATGCAGATGCCTAACAAAAGGCAGAGTAGCTTCTTCACTTGCTGATAGATATTAGTGTAAGTCATGTAATTCTAGTAATCAAGCAGAAGAATATGAAAAAGTAATATCCCTAGTCTTGTCAAAACATAAACGGAAAGTAGATGAAAGTTGATGCTTTGAGGAAAAATGCATGCTAGATTTAATGTAAGGAATACTGATGTAGAGCTGAAATTCAAAAACTGATAAAAATATCCTTTGATATCCTAGTATACAGGGAAATGCAAACCACTCTGAAATAAAGATCAGACAGGATCGACCTGCCATTTGTTTTTTGTTTGCTTTTTTTCTGTTTTACCATACCTATTTTTAAGCAAGCTGGGAGTTGGAGGGTACCTGGGGTCTTTGAGTACCATTGTGACAACTATTGAGACACTGAATCTCCAGGCTGAGGAGAATTTTATTTTTTTTCCTACTGATCTTTCACCTTGGGTTTAATCATGGAACTGTAAAACTTTTAATCTCTAAAATGGCAATACTGTTAGGTAGCTTGTAAAAGTGTTGGAAGAGAGAAGAATTTTATCACAGCTCTAAAGTTACCAAATGCTTTTATTTCTGCAGAGTGCAGTTGGTGGCACAGCTTGTTAACCAGCACAGTGTAGGTAACACATGCTGATGATTCTGAAGAGAAGCCAAGACAGCGAAGGTAAGACTGTAGTATCAATCCTGGGTTGTGTTTGCCATTGAGGGGGCCCAAAGAAGTCTGGCAGGTATGCAATGAAAGAATATTACAATAAATAAATGAGTGTGTATGTGTAACATTTAGTTAAAAATCCCCACCCAGCCTGTGAAAGGAAACTGAGTCCATTGTGTCTTCTGTTTCATTGATGGGATTACAACATTTCTAGATTTTGTTTAGAAGAAAATTACATACTTTTCCTGTCTGTCAACTACACACTATTTTTGCTAATGCATCAATACTCACTAGTAGGAACCATTGAGACCGAAGCTATTTTGCAAAAACCTATTAAAAAAACCAGAACACCAAAACCATTAATTTTGTTTAACAAAAAATTAAACACCCCCATCTTAAAGGAACAATCTCAAATGAACAGGATGACAGCAATTACTATCACAGTGGAAATTCCTGTCGTCTTCACTGACAGGAGTCCCACCCATTGTGAAACCAAAGGAGTAATCATATCAAGAGAGATTACATTTCCACCACATCATGTTGATAGAAGAGCTCCAATCTGCTTGAAGGAAATATAAATGAATAGAACCTTTTTCTCTTCTCCACCCCTCTTATCATGCACAGCTTCTGAGCTTTGAGAGCTCTTGCTGGCTGTCTCTGTCCAGGGTGCTCAAAGTAATTTCATGTTTATATTCTTCCTGAAAGGAGGTTTAGTAATATACTGGAATGAAAGGAAGCAGCATGAGTCTGAAAAGGCTGCTGCTGGATCTTATTGCAACTTAAAGGCTATTATTCTCTATTATCTTTCTGCGTTCCAACATACTCCAGCCAAGGCCTAACTTGTCAGTGCCATGTGCCTCAGCAGCACAGTCATTATCTCCTCTAAATGTGTGTAACTACATGTTTGTATTCTGTTGTATACACAACACTAAAAAAGGAATCATCAGCTGCAGAACTGCTATATATGACAATATTGTTCACTTTTGTAGAAATTTTTCTTTCATGATGTGTCCGTGCTGTTTTCTTTGAAAATTTGACCCTTTTTTTTTTGGCTCAGTAAATACCCTTCTGTTCTCTAATCATCTTGGTTCTAGCTTTGGAGAAACTCCATGCTGTCAGTAACTAATTTGGTATGTTGTCACTCAAATATTTTCAGTTGAGTGCTGCATGGTAAAGTGCACTGTTTGCTTTTCAAGTGAGATCTTGAGGGATGATCCACCTGTGATAGAACTCCAGATTTAAGGACATGAGAGAATACAGCAGCATATCCAGGTGTTCTGCAATCTATCCAGAACAATAACTTCTGTCATTGTGCAAATCCTCAAACTGTGCACTTAGGATAGACTGAAATTTGATGCCAGATCTAGGACCCTCTCCTTAGTCAAGGTCATGATGTGGGAAGGTCCAGTAAGACCAAATGTACAACCCAGAATGTACAAAGTGTATTATGTATGGGTGTGTGTGTAGAAATGTAGGATTGAGTATGGATAGATCTTGGTGGTGGGTTATGTTGAACTCCTCTGAGTGTAATGGAATGGATTCCAGAATACAGAGTGCTACAAAAAAACCAAATAAACAAAAACCCAAACCAAACCAAGTATATTGCTAAGGAAAATATTCAAGAGGATTGCTTCCTGTCCTCAAGTATCTAGCCAAATATCCTCCTTAATGAAACAAATTTCCTGCTCTTGCTATTTCCAGAAAGTAAAATACAGCTTTTCATAACAGCTTTAGAAAATGGAGGAGCACAAGTCCACATTTCAGAGAAGCATGTGATTATGGAATTTAATGTGAGCAGGCCAAACCTCTCAGGAAGATTGCATCTGACTCTGTAAGACTTGGCAAACCTCCAAGTCCAGAGAAATGTTTCTGCTTTTTCTGTTAAAAGCAGAAATACTCTTCCATTTTTCTGTTGGCTGAGAAAATTAATCTAATTTCTAGTCAGAGAAAAATGAAAGAATAGCCTGACCTAAAAAAGATTGGGGTGGTGTGTTATATTTTATATCAGTGATGTATTTTATATCAAAAAAATGAAGGACCTGAGAAGGTTTGTCTGTAACTCACCTTTTCCATTTTAGCCTTCCCATTGACAAGTTTACCTGAAAATCAATATTTTACATTGAAAAAAATACATTCTGTGTCAGTAATATTCTCAAGCAATATAGATCTTAAAGAAACATGCCAACACTTGCCAGGTAAATATTTGTAATGAATAATCTGCCTGAACCCCAGGGAAACTGCAGGTCTGGAAGCAATGGCCAGTTTGTAGAGTGTTCTTCTCCTTTGGTGTTTTAGTCCACAGTGTTTACCACGGGACTGCATCGTTACTCTTCCCTTGGCAGCGCTGACTTTTCTTCTTGCAAATGTCAACCCTCAGCAAAAAAGCATCTCTTAAGCAGTAATTACACAGGCTGCCCTGCAGGAATAAGGCACTTAGTACGGAGAAAATCATGCCAGCTACTCTGGGAGCTTTGTGTTGGTCCCAGTTTGTCCTGTTCAGATAGAAGGAGGGGGTGGGGTTTTGGCTGAGCAGAGTGAGCCTTCACAGAGCTGTGCATGTGAGAGACAGACAATTGTTTCTCATCTCTTCTCATTTTTTATGGGGTATGTGTCACCTAAACTCTCTGTGTTTCAAGCCCTTATGTGAAATGAAGGTGTTCATACCTGCCTGTGTCTTGTAAAAGAACGAAATGTACAGTTTTCTTGATCTCATATTCTGAGGAGGCAGTGAACTGAAGATTGGATTCTTTGCAGTCTTGAATAGGAAATCTGAAGGATTTAATCTTAAATAACTCATCAGTTCTTCTCACTGTGAACCTTGATTGTCTCTTCCAGGGAACTGGTACAGGAACGAAATCCATAATTATTGTATTCTGCATCCATACAAGTAGTCTAGATCTGAAAATATCCCATTGTTACAGAGTAATCTCTCTAGAGGTAGACTGCCCAGCACTTCCCAATATTTCAGCCCTGCATAAACCCTGATTTGATGTTAAAGTCACTAAAGTTATTATGAAGACAAAGTGAAATGATTCTCCCATGTCATGGTGGCAGATTGGAAAGTGGAAATGGGTTTTATTTTTAAAATTGCCATATTCTCCCTCTGTACTTAAAATCAAGTGCATTTTACTCTATATGTAAAGCAAAACAAAAGGTTTAATCTTCTGGAAAACCCTTGACAGCTGTCCTTGGAGAACATAAGTCAGAATCTATGTTAGTAGGGAGCTTTGCTGCAGGTGCTTGGAGGTTCCAGCCAGATTTTATGAAGAGAAATGTCTTATTCTGAAGAAAATGTAGAAAAGACAGAACCCCAACCTCTCATCAGAGTGCGGAAAAGCATTCAGGTTACATATTGAATGTAAATGAAGTGTTTTGATTATTCTTGCAATTTTATGAAGATTAGAGCTTTTCTGTGAAGTGTACAGCTAGAGACTGATCTTTTGCATAACAGTCAGAAGGCAAATGTTCAAACACTAAGAACTTCAAAACAGATCATCCCTACTTCTTTATCTATATGTATGTATACATATACATGTATGTCTAATTTTAAGGGAATCTGTTTTTATTGAGAATGAATATTTTTTCCCCAGACTAGTTAAATTGCTGTTGCACTCCTCAAATCCTTTTGGGATATGGATCATCTTTTGTAGTGTAAGTATACACTCCAGTGCAATACAGCCCTTATTATTACTGGTGACCATAGGGCTACCTCAGCTTGAAGAATGATAATCAGGGGCCTTTTGGAATACTTAAATAGCAGAAAAAATAGGGGAGATCTTTTCTGTGTGTCTGGTTTGTTTAGCGTTTTACACAACAATGAAATTATGAGAAGAGGCCATATGTTCTTTCATTCCCCAGTTATTCTTGTCCCTCTGCTCCCTTGATGCAATGCTGCCAATAGGCCACCCCAGCCTAATTTCATAATTTCAGCCCTCCAGTTGCAGCTGCTGACTCTGTGCTGGCTCTGTGGATGAGCAGGAGAAAATGTGCCAGTGCCACCACACAGCATCAGCCTTGAAAGTGGGTGCTTACTCTTAGCTATAATTCCTCATCCTACCCCTGCCCTTCACACTGCCCAGTGCAAGCACATGTCTCTGTCATCGACTGGAAACAGTCAGAAAGGGACAAGCCCTCTCTGGGTCATGTGGAACAGCCACAGTTTGCTGTGTAACTCACTGTTCCCCTCCCTCCTTTCTCAGGATCTTGATCTGCTCCTATCTTTGTGTGAGGATCTGATCATTGACTTCCACTTCATTAGACAACCGGTTTATAAAGAATTCCCTTGCTTTGCAAAAATTCAATGTGAATCATGAGACAAACTGAAAACTAAACAAAACTGCTTCACAGTTTATCACAGGCTTACTAGAAAGCAGATTTTAAACTGTAAAACAAGTTTGGAGCAGAAGTTGCATGTTTTCCCAAGGAGAGAAAGAGATGGAAAGAGAGAGAGTTTCTCTGAATCATTATATGCACTTCATGATCCTACTTTTGGTAAGTGAATGTTATGAGACATTGTGGAAATTTACAGCTGTAATTGCTTGGCCAATAGAACAAGAAGTCTAGAATAACAAAGAAAAACAAATACATTTTACAAAATTAATATGATATTGTGTTTATGCTCTGTAATGTTAATGTGCAGCACATCCCAACTCTGGATCTAGGGCTCAATGTCCAGTGTAGTGACAATCTTATGGTCCATTTTAGGAACAGTTCAGATTTTCGCACAGACAAGAGAGGCTCTGAGTTTGCTGGTGATGCTTTTGCCTGAGTCTCCTTGTGAGGAATAAAAGAGATTTACTTGTCTTTAAGAAAACTCATTTTACTTTGTGTAGCACACTTACATTACTGCATAGTTTACTATTTTCTTCAGTTTACTTTAGCACATGTTTTTCTTCTACTTTTGGAAGCTGAATCCTTGTTCTAAAGAATTTAGAACCAGATTGTTTTCCAAGCAGGGACTAAATAATTTAGAAGAACATAGCATACAGGAGCAAGTTTAGACACACACTCAGTGTTGTGCAGTATTTCTCCTAAGGCAGTAGAGAAGACCACCCACACTGAAAGTCCAAGTAGAGTGCCCAAAACTCATAAGTTGTCTTTAGGTTTTTGTGTACTTCTCACAGTGTATTTTCATGTGTCTGTGACACCGTGGCTGCCTGTCAGGTACCTGGCACTTTATGGTTTAAACTGCAGCTGTGAGAAGCTGTGAAAATAATATGTATTGCCAGCAGAGCAGGTAAAAATTATTTTTCAGTCTGGTTAGAAAGAATTAATGTATGGTGGCAAGCCACTGAAGTGAAATGGTCCAGAACCAAAGGACTGGAAGGGATTTAACAAAGCGGTGGAGTAGGTTTCCAAAGCACATGCTTTCATCCTGACAAGGCAGGAGATGACATGGGAGCAAAGAGAATCGTCTTCCAAGAGTATTGCAGGAAGATTCTTGAGGACTGCAGACCTCTAGACTTTACTTCAGCAGGTCATTTCGTCGAAGCTATGACTGAAATTGGCAAGTCTGTAAAACTGAATCTTGTGATTTCAAGGGATATACATGTGTGTATGTATATCTACATACATGTGCATGTAATGAATCCAGGCGGATTTAACTGACCATGCTTTATCTAGTACAGGAATTGTTTTCTCGCCTCCGTATTTCACAAGTTCTACAAACAGCATTCCTATAACTAAAGCAAGGGAGGAGTTGCTCTTTTTTGTTTTAAAGGGACTTGTGTCATGAATGACTTCACCTTTTGTTACAAAGAGAAAAGAAAGATAACAATAAAGGAGACTATGGGCATTGATGCACAGAGAACATAACAAGAATGTTTCCTGAGAAAATCCCCTGAAATTCAGCAATCTATGTGCCAGAAGGATTTTTCAAAGCAAAATAAACAGTAAAACCCACAAAGCATTGTTAATAGGTAGCACAATCCCTTTCTTTAGCTGTGTAATTCTTTTTTCTGGCATAGATTTGAAAATATTTGTTTCAGCAGGAGTATGAGGCCCCTGTGCTTTCTATATAAGCCTCACACAGGTAGTTTCCAATTACTGAAGCCCAGTGCTTTCTTCAAGAAAGGGCTTGGACACTTGTAGGAAGAGCAAAATAGAATTGTGCAGCCATAAAAGTTGGATTTTTTAATAAAAGAATGTGTGGTTCAAAATTTAAAAAGTGCTATAACAAACCAGGGTTCAACTAATTTGTGTGAGAGGAGACTACCTGCAGACATACAACTTTATTGTATAGGTTTTATCCTGATTTTATAAGCTTTATTACTGACTGATGCTCAGTAAAATCTATGACTGTTGGCTTAATACAACAGATCATCTCCTATAATTCTTTCTTCTTAATTTTTCATATATATCAAGCTTTTCATTTGGTCAGCTGCAGTTCACACTAAAGAGCCCTCATAGTGTTGGATTGAAGGTGCTTTGTTTAATTTTGTTGGATGAATAGCTATCTCTATCACCAGGCACAACTAACCAAATATTTTGTCATCTTTCTGGTTAGGTTGTCAACATGTGGTTCATAGCAGCTGCTCTGAATTAATAATTTTTGAATAGGAAATTAGTAAATGCATAAACCAACATATAATTGCAGAGAAAATAACTTTCTTGTTCTCTCAGTAAGAACTACAAGGTGGTGTCTTTGGGGGGTGTGTGTTTTTGTTTGGTTTAGTTTTGGTTTTTGTTTTTTTTCTATTTTTTAACAATGTATTAGTTTGGTTGTAAAAAAGAAAATAAAGTTCTTGTAGTCCAGAGCTGAAGAGCAGACATTTTGCTTAAATTGATAAAATGTCATTATTTTCAATACATTTTTATCTTTCTCTGGCAAAGAAAACCCTGTGGTTAGCATAGAAATCCTTCTCAGTGTGCAATCTCCAAGTGGACTCTATCCAAAATCTCCTGAAGTCAATAGAGAAATGCTCATGCTCTTCATTTGAAACTGGATCAAGTGTTATTTTTAGCTCTGACCAAGATTACTTTCACAATTCTGGCCTGTTTCTGGGAAGTATAAATTTTTATGTAAATCTGTACCTGCTAAAATATTTGAAGTAAGTAAATAAGTGCTTATGAGGTGAAGTTTTCCCTAACTGAAGCAAAATTCCCACTAACTTCCAGAAAGCCAGTATTTCATTTTTGCTTTGGTTAGTTGTGGGTCGGGCGGGATGGGGTGTCTTTTTTTTTTTATCTTTTTTAGGTTTGTCCTTTTTCTCCTCGTGAACTGACAAAATGAGCTACATTTATATTACTATGTATAGGGAATTAAGGCACAGAGTTTCCATTAAGAATGATCTGTTACTTCCAAAAAATGTTAATGTTCCTCTTTCTGTTTTATTATTCTTCATTACATAGTTAATAGAAATGGAGTTGGATGCCTAATTGTACCCTAATGAAAACTTGTCCTTTTATCTATGATTGGGAACAGATCCATGGACACAGTGTTAGGAGGAAAAGAACTTCCAAATGAATGGTTAGATCTCTTCCTGAGAGAGCTCAAAGGAGAGAAAACCAGAAAATCTAGTTGTTTACCTCAACTTGTCTTTAGTATCCTTCTCTCGAGTGACTTACAGATCAAAGTTAAGTTTCACAGCTTGCATTTAATGACCTAATTTGGATTGGGACTTATATCAAAATGCTGAACAGAACATTTTCTGTTTTCTATTTCTATTTTAGTCTTTCTGTATTGAAACCATCCGGTAAACTTTAGATTGTGTTAATTGCATGCTGATTCTCAGCTCTGTATGCAGAACAGAACTATATGTTCTTCATCCATACTCACAGGACTGTCTTTGACGCCAATGTAATAACAAAAGGCTAAGAGACCTGTCATTTATTTTACAGCAATTACAGATAAAGGTCTCTTGTGGTGATAAAGTATTGCAGGATGGAGAGAGAAAAACAAGTTACATTCTTAAGAGGAAAGATGAATATTTGCTTATAAGGTTTGTAAGGACCAGGGAACAGATGCTGCTGCTACTCTTGTGAAATAAAAAATTCTAGAGACTGGTAGTGATCTGGGTGAACCTGGAGAATCAGTGTGATGGGGGGACCTTTTACTGTGTTGCATGAAAGATGCGAAGATGAAAGGTGTTCATTCTGTATTTGTGAGGTTTCCTCTGTATTATTCTGTGACTGCCTGTGGACTTTTAAACAGCAAACCTGTTATGTACATTCAGAGAGGTTCTGAATATTCTTCCATACAAGCAGCTATAGGAAAGCTATATGTATTTCAGTAAGGACTGTGAAATGCTGTCCACAGTGAATGCTTCTCTGCCAGAGAAAATTGATTATTCCACTCTGTATATTTTCTTAAGCCATTTAAGTGGATCAGATAGTTATAGGTATTTGACATGCTAAGTGATGGTCTGGCTAGAGTAGCACTTGTGTGAGGTAAGTGAATTGTTTCCAGTAAACTTGACATATCTGTATTGTTAATATGCTCCCACTTACCTTAAAAATGGTCAGTCAGTTTGTTGCATGACATTTTTGGATTAAGTGGGCTGTATGGATTCGTTGTGTTCATTCTAAATATGTCATTGAGTTTTTTCTATGTGACTTGCTCTATTTTATTTTTTTTTTTTGCTTCTTCATAATTGATTTACAGTGTATAAAGCACTTACTGTTTAATGCTTATTGAAAAATAAAATGATAAAAAGCAATAGATAGATTTTTTGCAGTCTGTCCTTCCTCATTATAGGTCTTACAAACAGTTGTGCTTTATCTGAAACAGTGATTATTGCCAAACTATGTAGGAAGCCAGAAATAAGGACAACTTTTATTTCCATGGTAAATTCATTAATTAGCATTTTCAAAGCTTTAGTGGGAGATCACTAAATCACCTGGTGAACTTCCTGATGAATAGGTGATTTCATTCTCAATGTATGCAGTAAGCATAGGGGAAAAGTTAAGAAGAGCTAAGGTTTTGACATGAATTTTTGTTTGAACTGTTGATTATGTTGCTCCATTGCTCTTGTTCTCATTATAGTTCTCTTAGTTGAAAAATATGCTAGAGACATACTGTCACTGCAGCAGATAGTGGTGAGAAAAGAGTGACTTAGAAAGCTGGAAATACTTCAGCCTCTCTGTCAGGGACCAAAGATAGCTTGACAGAATTGTGTTTCTGCTTGGTCTGAGGGATAAGTCACAATTTCAAAATATATCAGAAGCAGCCAGGACAAAGTACTAGGGTTTGATATTCCTGATTTAAACCTAAAGCCTCTCAAGTCAGGTGAATGTTTCTTTGTTTAATAGCTAAGTGACAGGAGATTTGGGTTATCTTTTCAAAAGCTGAGAGAATATCTGCGAGGTATAACTGTGTGTTCAGTCTGATTCTTGAAAGAAAATTTGTTATGTTTGAAGTGACCTAGTATTTCTTTTTTAGTTTTACACTAGTTTCTTAGCTTTTGCCTTGTCTTGTTCTCTCCTATATCGAATTAGATTTGAGGTCCCAAGTTTACATGAGCAAGCAATCTCTTGATTGATCCATATTAATTTTGCTGTCAGGAAGACATTAGGGTTTGTGGGAGAATAGCTTCATGTTGAAGGTCTAAAATCATTAGTGCTGAAGTCCATTATTTGGCAACACGAGTTGCTGATTCAGTATAGAAATAGTAAAAGTATTTATGACCTGATCTTGGGCATGTCCATCTGACTCATCCTGCTTTTCAATGATATTTCAGAACAGAAAACTCCAGTTTCTCAAACAGGTAACATTTTGTCCTGCTGCTCTAGTCCTTTAAAAAAAGGACTGAAGAGATATTCTTATTTTATTCAGATAACGGGAAGTTACTCTATCTTATGACATCTTTAAAAAACCAACCATACTTATAATTGCTTAATTAATCACAGCATGAAATGGGCACAGTCTTCAAGGACATTTGCTTTTTTTTCCTTGCAGACAAAGTTTAGTTGGCTGCTTTTTTATCAAAGCTACTTGTTTGGTAATAGAGAATATAGCTAAAACAGTTGATCAAACAAAGACAAGATCATCATTGACACTCTTTAGTGTAAGATGACTGGCCTATAAAGCCCAGCTAGATATTTCTAGTCCACTGGTGTGGACGAAAGCCTATGATCTCCACTCCAACCTTCAGAATATGCCCTTCTGTTTCAGCCAAACACAGACTAAAAAAAATCCCACAAACCTAAAATATAACAGAAAGCCTAAATGCAGAGATGGGCATCTTGCCAAACAGGGGAGTGCCTAATTTGAGAACAGCCAAGATCCAAGTTCTCTGTGCTGGTCAATGAACTCATTACTTCTCACCACTGAGAAACATGCAGCTTTCTTTGTCACACAACTTGTCTCATCTCATTAGCACAATGACTTGAACATGTTGACAGCATGTAATGGTTTTCACTGCATATGCTAAGAAGTGGTTTTAAACCAATTTGCAGCTTTCTTTGTAGGCAGAGTGTGACTGCTGATTGCTGCTAAGGCCCCTGAAAAGTTATTCATTTTGCCACAATTCCTATAGGTAAAATATGAAGCTGTGAAACAGACGATACAGTGCACCGGCGTGCCTGCTTCTTTCTCTGTATGTTAATGAACTCCCACTCATTCCCGACTGGACGCTGGTGCGTTGAGGTGAATGCATTCAGACTGAATCAACGCTCAGGGACTCAACAGACAGCTCCTACATTGGCTCTTTGTTTCCCTGAATGCTATTAAAGCATAGCTAATTCTCAGAGCTGAAAGTTTAAGATTTTCTGAGTGCATTGTCTGCATTTGATAAACATATTTAAATGTTAGACCTTGTTCTTATCATTAAGTGCCACCGACCTTACTTGATCACATTTAAATTTTTTTTCCCCATGGCATTAATGGAGTGACCAAAGCTTTCAAGAAATGTCCTACCTGTCCATTCTATTTATTATTATTAAAAAGAAGCTCATCACATAGCAATTGAACAATAATGAACTCTGTATTTAGTGGTGACCTAATGTTTGAGTGTTAACCTACACTCAGGGAAGAAATGTTAAAAAGGAAATGTGAAAACATTTTTAAATTGTCTCATCTCTGATAGTGAATTGCCTGTAATGAGCTCCATTAAGCAACAGTGGGATGAGGTTTTTTCTTCACATTATTGCAGCTAGATTTAACCTTCTGTCCCCTTTCTAGACTCTGCATCTAATGTGAGATTGGCACATACTAGAAAGCTGTTAAGATTCTCAAGTCCTGTGGTAATACTCTGGCTCATTGATGCTGGGTGATGTTTTTTGCACTGTTGCTGTAAGAAGACATCACATGACCAAAGTTAAGCATCGTTTTCAGGCAAGACTATGAATACTTCGGTTCTGCTTGACTTAACATAATTGATTGGGGAACTGCTTGTATTTTACTTTTTCTCCACATAACACCCCAAAAAAGTTCCTATATCAGTGTCCTGATAAAAATGAACTCTCTGTCTATTGATAACTACCACAAAAAAATAAATCTGAAAGTGTTCTCATGAAAATGTCATGAAGAATTTTTCAAGGGAAAGGAGAAACCAGTTGTAACTTTATGTTCATTTCTGCTGAGAAAGGAATTCTTTTTACAGTTCATAAGACCTTATTGAGGCCAATGAATTCCATCTTAGTCATTACAAGATACCTCAGGTTATTGCTGTAGTTATTTTTGAGAAAGGGATTGAAGTGTTCTCCTAACATCTGTATTTGAAATATTTTAGTTATTCCTCTGAAGTATCCAGAGACAGTCTGAATTTTACTTTCACTATATTTCCTAATAAATAAACCTAAGTGATTAACTGGCAAGTAACAGTTAAGAGGTAGTACTTGAAAGGTTGAATGTTCATTCTGACAAGTGACACATCTTGTTTTATTTCTATAAACATTTGTGTATAAAATTCGACCTTTTATATCTCTGATTTGTTTTCCCTTCACTTAATATTTTTTTTTTTAATTATGTTCTCATCTGAGGTTGGCAAAAGTACCAAGTTTGGAAAGGTAGTGTTTGTTGACTTACCTGGCAGATTGTTGAGTTCCAAGGGCAGAAAACAAATCTCCCATTTGGATATACAGGCTCACATCTCTCTCCTGTTCACTGAATTTGCTGGAATCACAAGCAGCTGTACAGCATGAGTGGAGTCTCCTATGCAGTGCCTGATTGCATTGGATTGATTGGTATTCAGTCTTCAAATATGTATTTCAGTCTTCTGCTTAGTGCTAGTTTGAAAGCTTTCAACCTTGGGTCACAAACAGGGTTTGTCATGTGCGGGGACTCTGACCTGGAGTGCCACTGGCTGTGTTTTATTGTGCTGCTTCAACATTTTTTGATTCAGTTTCCTCCTGTTATATCTAGCTCAGCTGGTAGCCTGTGGCTCCAAGCTGCTGTCATTTGATTTAACCACTCACAAATCAGATAAGTCAAAATTAATTAATGAATTCCTGTTTTCTTCGTCATGACCTCTCCTAAATAATTCGTCTTTAATTTACTCAAAGTACTAAAACATTTGTGTTGACATTATTTGTCCAAGGTGACTATGAAAATGGAAATGCTCAAAAAGCCATTTGGAGAATGGTACTTTTCAGATGCTTACATAGTTGTTTTTAAATGCCTGACTTTATTGTAGACAAGGGGGAAAATATCACTCTTGCTTTCAGAAGTGGTGGAAGTTGAATAGGAAATAAATATGGTGTAATATCTCTTTTCCCATATGGTGAAATGGCTCTTGGGAGAAAAAAAAAAGGTCAATATTAGAAGTTGGACCTTATTGACTCTTCTGGAATAAAGAACACACTCAGTAGAAACTCATCACAGCTGAAGCCTCTCACTCTCGTTTTTCGCTTCTGTGACACACCTTAAGGAGAGAAGGGAGATATTACATCATCATAAGAAGCCAGTAATTGTAGAGTCATTACAAATTTTATTTTGCTTTTATACAGTAACGTTTCTTTAAAGGAGAACAGAAGAAAGACATGCACAGCAGCAGGGGAGCCTGTAGCTTCTTGCATCCTGAGTTTTGTAAAATGAACTTGACCTTTCAACAGTGCCAGGATGATTCCTGTGACAAGCCAACAGCAGAGGAAGAAATCAAGAAATGTTAAAGGAGCTTTCAACAATTAGTGAATATGAGCTTAGAGTTGTACTTGGCCCCTATTGATTTATTTTCATTTAAGTAGTGCCTTTATCACAGTTGGTAACTGTAATTTTTCAAAGACAATTAATAACTAAAGTTACTGAAAAATGAGTCAGAGTTCCTGGGCATTTGACATCAACAGATTTTTTGAGGCAAAGATTGCTAATTCAAGTGAGATCAGCACAGCGAAAGTCTGTGCAGGTTTTGTTCTGCTTTGATTCTTGTCTCACAGTTTGCATTTTGAGTTAGCTGGAGATATTGACCAACTTTTTGATTCTCATGATAGAGTGAAGGAAATGAGTGCAAAACATACTTGATGATGAACATTATTTCATAATACTTATGCTAAAGCGTATTTTTGTACCTCTCCCTAGTGCTTTAAAGAACTCTGCATAAAGTTTCAGCCAGTGGAGGTGTAAATACTTGCTCCAAAGTTTTTAAAGCACCATTTCTATAGCATAAGAGAGCAGATCTGTCTTCTGCAGAAGTGGTGTCTGTTTGACAGCATTTGTAAAGAATGTCTTGCTGAGTAGTGAGGCTGTATGTAAATAGAGTACAACATCTGCAGAGAGGCATTTGCATTTGTTTCATTTTATTTTGTTTGTTTTACATGTACAAAGGGTAAAGATATTCAGATAGATGTTCAGAAGGAACAGCTTTCACTGCTTCATAGATACTCTATGACTCTTCCCCCTGAAAAAGATGAGGCTGTTTTTTTTCCTGAATTGAGTTAAGCCACTGTTGATGTCATTTTTGGTAAGCCAAAAGGGAGGAAGCTAAGCTGTTCCTATTGCACAATCCCATTGTGAGGCATTTATCAGCAATAAAGAGCAGGTATGTCTAACATGTTTGCTTTCTCAAACGCTGCTGCCCAGCCCTTGAACGAGCAGACTGGCACAGAGACCATGAAGAGAAGCCAGGCCTATGTAGAAACAGTTCATCCCTCTGTAGCTACTCTAATATCCGTATGATTTCCCCCTGGAAAACAGAACATCTGTTCATTTGAAAGGCTGTAACTCTACAAATTGCCCTCTAGCCAAAGATGTTATAAATGGCAGTTGCTTTGTAGGAAATTTCAAAAGATTTCTATTTTGTTGGTGTACTGAAAGAAGAAAATTATGACAAAACAATTTTCAGTTGGTTTGGATTTTTTTGCTTGCTGTGGACATACAAATATTGTGTTTCTTGGGTGTTTTGCAAATAGCTTTTAACAAAAATAATGAATTTTTCTCCGTAGTTTTTGTTATTCTGAAACCTTTAAAAATCCTATTTTTTTTGAACTAGGGGTTCAAAAAGAAGGAAAATTCCATCAACATTTTGTCTTCAAAAGCCTAGAATGTCATAAAGAACCTCTGATCAGTTATCTGCAACCATTTTTCTTCAGTTTTAGTTGGTCTGAGTCAATAGTAATTTATTCTCCATTTCTGCTCTAGAACTGGAGTTAAAAGATAGAGAATCTGAGCTCTGGAGCTGTCCTGAAATTGTGCTGCTTTTTTTCCATGTGGTTAAGATGAGTGCCGTGTCCTTCTGTGTGGCTTCCACTCCCAACAGGCCACACGTGTGTTTAGGTTGCTCCATATGCCCAACTTAGCTGAGAGGGGACAGTGCCAATTCCCAACCCTCTTCCCCAGCTGTTACACTTCCTTAGTGTAAAATGTTTTAAATTCAGTTACTTTTCCTTGTTCTACCTGGAGTTGCCTGCACAACTCTTTCCCTTTCTTGGTCCTTGCTTTCATTCCTAAAGGAATCACCTCTTGGTCTTACTACCTGACCAGTAAAGTGGTCTGTCTTTATTCAAGAGATACTATTTTACTGTGCGTTGTCATTTTTTAGAGTGGCTGCATATAAATATTTTAAAAGCATAATGGCAGTAATTGCTTGTGCTATTTCTATTTTTGAAGTAAAAATAATTAAAACTTTTACTAGGAATAGTCCTTAAATAAATATTTGTATTAATAATTAATTACTCAATGGAAACTAATTGCCTGTCACAGTGATGTGCAGTGTGAGCCACTGCTTTGAGTGTTATAAATAGCAGGCTGTTCCCATAAACATATGTTGAAATCAGAGGCACTGAGTAATGAAAATCATGCATCATAAAGAGGACAGTATGGTAGAAGTTTTGCAAAATAACCTTCATGTAGCACAGATTCTGCCAAACCCAATTTGTTTTGTTGTCTTTCACTTCTCTGACCCTATCTTGACTAGCTCCTGCCTTCAGTTTGTGCTTTGGACTGTAGCATTGTGAGGCAAAGGCTGTCATTACAAAGAGAGTCTGAGAATAGTTTTCCCAGGTTTGGCCATTATAGAAACCAAAAAAATGTTATTTTGCTGGGTTTACATTGAGATTAAAAGTCTATACTGTCTTGATTAAAATGTGCTGAGAACATTTAGATAAGGAAATAAAAAACCCAAATGAAACTAAACCTTCTATATGTAAGGCTGTGACTGAAGCCAGACAAAATTTTCATTCACTTTGGAAGACAAAAAAAATTCCATGCTGCATTTACATCTTGTGTGGTGACAGTTTTCTCTCCTGTAAATGTTGCAGCACACATTAACTTACACGGGTTCCTTTTGTATTACACTGGAAAGGACTTTATCTCCCTTCTTCACACCCCATTGGTAACTAGGGGATATGTGGGAATGTTACAGATTAGTCTGCATTCTGTAGGACTTTGAAATAGTTCACTTTTTCCTCCTTTCTCCTCTGGACTCTTGAAAGCCTAAAAAGAATTAATTTTTTTCCCCAAATTTAGACATGGTGACTTAAGGAATGAACTACTGATATGGGTCTTCTTTAAAACAAATAGCCAGGGTTTTTTTAATTATTATTTAGAGGATTCTAAGTGCTTGTATTATTAAGATTTCCCTGTAATTACTGAGTACTGGATATTCCTGAGAAGAAGCCGAGTGATAAAACTTTGTATTAGTGACTCTTATTTAAACCAGAGCTCCAAAAGAACAAAAATATCATGTGTCAGTATTCTGTCAAGTATCAAAATTACAAGGGTAATCAATCCCAATGCTTCAGAAGCATTAGAGATATCATGCAATGTAACTTAGTGCAAGTCCTAGATAAACTATTCTTCCCTTCTGATCATTTGAAGTTTAAGTGCAGGCCATGACCACAGGTAGGCTCCTGGATCTGATTCAGTAATCTTTTTCTAGAAAAGTAGTTTCTAGACTCTTGAACACTAAAATTTTTATCAGATTATTAAAAAACCAAAACAAAGCAAAAAAAAAAAACCAAAAAACAGAAAAACAACAAAAAAAACCCCAAAAACCCAAACAACCTAGCAACAGCAAAAGGAACAACAACAAAAAGATATTTTTAAGTTCTGTTCTGTAAAGTAGTTTTAATTTTGAATTTTCACTTCTGTAAACATTATGGGTTTATGCTTCAACAGTAAAAGATCTGTCTGTTTTGTGGAAAATGGTGACAAAACTTTCTGTGTGTGAGTTATAGTCAGAGCACAGTGGGCAGAGGCCTCTGACTCTGGCCTTTGGAAGTCAGGATGTATGGGGTTGTTTCAGTTCAGACTATTTGCATCAAGTTTCTACGAAAAAGGCTTCCACTCGGGAGTGAATGTGGTTTGGGAGTCACATTGCCTGTTAAAGATGTGTAGAAACAGTCATTAGTGAGCTCCCCACAAAATCCTGGTAGGAATTAACGTGAGTGGTGTTCATTAGCTAGATATATCTCTGGTGATGTTGGCCAGAAATGACTGCTGCGAGCCCGGGGCAGAGCAGGAGCTAAACAGGGGACAAGGAACACTCCAGAAGGGTCTGGCTGGGTCTCAGCCCTGCTGGTTGCCATGACTTTGGTCACTGACCAGGCCGGAGGGGTGGCAGTGATGGAAATCAGTGGCTATAGAGAGGCTATAGCAGCTGGAAAGCTTTGAATGGAAAGAGACTACTATCTCAGCTAAACTTGATTATTTTAGAGGTCTTTTCTAGGCTTGGAGTCTATAATTATATGATTCTGTAATGAGAAAGGAGAGGAGCTGCTAAAAAAGAGGGAAACCTCATTTGTGTGGAAAGGCTACAGCAGGAAAATGCCCAGGCATACCCCAGAAGTTCTACCCTATAACATATCTACATGTAGAGATACAGGCACACAGTTCTGTATACACCCTGTAATCCTGAATCATTTCATTGGAGACTCGTTCATAAATGATATTTACTTCATCCTGTTCCCTTCCATGTGCACGTATACCCAGTTTGTACATATTGGGATCTCTGACCCCCTGCAGGAGGATAAAGCTCTGCATGACTCATCTTTCTTTAGTGCATTTAAACAACTTCTACAACCCTTCCTGCCCCACTGGGGAAGAATTCTCTGCTTTCTTTTCCCAGCCATGAAAACAAAGTAGTTAAGAAATGCAGAGTGAATATGCTCAGTGAATATTAAGAACTGTTGCCAATCTGTGACTTTGATGTTAACCAATAGTATAACGGAATTAGTACTCAGATAAAACAGTGTGCTGCAAGCCTTGTGTCCCTCAATTTTGCTTATAATTTAGTTTTGTTTTCTGAATTTGTTGTACACAGTGTTGATTTCAAGTTTCAAGTTTATTAAGATTCTCTTTTTAAGTTCTTTTTTGAAAAGCTGATGATAAAAAATGTAGTTACTACAGGGGATATTTTCTTTTAATTGTGAATTTGTAAAACAGTATGAGGTCATAAATGGGATTATGACACAACAGAAGATTTTGCAATTTGACAGTTAATCTCTGGGGAGTTCTCATGTGCTTCCATTAAACTCATTGGAAATGGTTGCTTGTGCCTCAGTGAAGAAAAAGATCCTTACTGTGAGTTCATTCTAATATTCTACAGATTTTAGCACAATTACAACTTTTCACAGAATATTCCAGTTTTGTTATTAAGGTTGAAGATTTTTATTTCCTCAGCAGACACCCTTCATAAACTTTTTTTCCATTGCAGCCATATGTAAAAAGAGATCTGTTTGAACTTCAGCAGGATCAGAAAGGAGTGGTTAAACATTTTTAGTTCTAATTCTCTAAATCCACGGTTGTTGGAATTCTCTTCTCTTTCTAGATATGTTATTATAATAATTCACTTTTTGAACTAAATAGTAAATTTAAAGGGGATTATTTTTAGTTTATTTTAAGACACTGTAGTTGCATTTCCCTTATGGTTTTATTGCATTAAAGTAGACTTTTGAAATACATAGATTTAGATTATACGAAAGAGCATGTTATGGACCCTTCTTACTGCCCTTGTCAGCGTGAAGCACCCTCCGAAGTCTGAACAATTTCTTGGGAAGGTCTCTCACTAGTTTCAGAAACTGAGAATGCTCTTGTGTTCTTGGGCTTTTTCAGCAGCCTCTTCTGCTCCAGTATTTTGTTCTAAGTATCTGACTCACATTCACAGAGTTGGAATGTTCAAAGTTCAAATGGGTTACAGGGTGCTTACTCCACTACTTAATTGTCAGTAGGTCCAGAAGTTACAATCCCAAATGAAAAAACTCGTCAGGCTTAATACTTGGAACAAACCTTGCGCTATGTTCCTAAATATCTCTTCTACAGAAAAATGGTAAGGGCTTTCCTTAAAAAAACCCCCAACAAAACAAAAAGCAAAATGACAGAAGCAAAACAAAACTAAAACCCAAACAACTACTTGATATATTAAAAAATGTCCTTTATTCTTTCTGTTGAGCAGTATCCTTCTAAACGGAGCTCCAGAGTTTACCTGTGCATTCCCCATCAGAACGTCTTAGAGGGAACATTAAGTTCCTTGCTCTTGCAGTGTTGTTAAGTTTGTTTAGCCTTGTTTAATCTTTTATGTAAAAGTATGTTGAAGCTTGATATTGAGCTAACACATGTAAGAATATAACCTTGTAATGATGCGTAATAATAGACTCTAATGGAAATACACATCTCTACTTTTCAAAGATACATTGTTGATGGGTGGTATAAGCTGGCCTATTTAACTGTTCTGTCAGATAACAGATTTAGAATTATAGAGAAATAACCCTTTAGGACAATCTTCTCAAATCCGTATGGGTAAAATATTCTGAAAAACTGAGGCTTTGCAAGAATATGGCCTTAATTTTCCCATAGGTCTGTATTTTCTGACTAATGTCTGACAGGTGTTTAGATCATCTCCTGAAAATTCCTCCTTTTTACATCAGTGTATATTGCCCTTAACTACTGTGGTCTATCTTTTGTCATGCTGTGTCTCACAATAACTGTTTACATTATAAATGGGGATAGAGCAGGAACAGTATAATGGGAATTTTCTTTTTCTTTTCAGCTGGGCAGCCTAAATAATAATGCTACCCTACCTTTAAAAAGTTTATACGTGACAACCAGTGAGATTATAGATTTACAGGGCAGTAGATCTTGGCAGAATAATTTAAAACCTAGTTAGGTTGATTTGTATTGTGTTGTAGGATTGTAGTAGATTAAAGATATCTCCTATTTCCAGTGATATACCTGAGTTAAGATTTAAAGGTTGGCCAAAGAAATCTTTTTTTTTTTTTCTCAGATAGGATGCTTGATCCAAATAGCAAAAACCTTTTTATCTATATTTTCAGCACTATGTCAATCACAGGAATGAAGTGCATCGATTGTAAAATGAGCCACAGTCTGCACTGTGGTTATCCTGTAATCTGTCCTAGTGTGCACTTGCTAATACTACTCTATTCAAATATTTCTCCTAGGTCCTGGTTGTACAGTATGTATCTAATTCAATTTCCTTTACAATCAAAACTGTATATTTGACCTTGTATCACATCCCCCCACTGGTGGAAGTTTACACAACTCCATTGAAATGAAAATAAAAGGACTAAGACGATGTAAGTATATATAGAAAAAGAATTCTGGCATTCCATTAAAAAACCCCACTAAATAATTCCTCAGTTACATTCAGAAAGTGTAATTCATAGTAATGAAGAGTACTTTCCTTTGATTAATGTGCACAGAAGTTTTCATGAGGATTCTCTTTGCAATAAATGATAGTATTTATTTACCACAAATTTTCTTTGATTTTTTTTTTTCCCCCCACTGTATTTTTTACCACTGAATTATTGGCTGAATCCATGAAGTGCTGTTTATGAAGCAATAAATTGTAAGTCACACAAGCACTGATGGCACATGGTAGCAGTTTGTTCAGTGGTGTTGGGAACTCAGTAAGACAGAAAGAGTCAAGGCAGTGTTTGATACATAATAACACGTGTAATCCATAAATGAAATACCATAAGCTGTGTGAATAGCCATATAATGGGAAAGAGAGGGATTCTCTGTCATCATCTCCACATTTGGGTATATAAACACTGCACAAGTGCAGAAATATGATTAAACCTACTGGGCTTCCTGCCAGTACATTTACTATTTCGCTTTATGTGGTCTTGTACACCTTATTACTCTGCCAGAACTCCCACTGTCATGTGTGTCATTGATACATGCTTGTGAAGGCAAGGAATATACCATCAGGAAGGATAATTATGGTTAATACTCCGTGGTTTTTCAGTAATACCTTTTTAGTATTCTTTTTTTCATGAGGCAGATCACAGTCCTATAAAATTTTTTCACCCTTCATCATCTGAGCTTAGAAGTTGCTTGGGAAAGCTTGTGTGGGTTTGAACTATGGAACGTAAAAGTGGAGGTGTACCTGTGTATTTTGTGCTGTTCTCTAGAACTTACCACTTTCTGATCAATTTGTCACAAAGTGTAGTCACAAAATGCAAATGAATAGAATAATAAACCATCAAGAATACATGATATACCACTAATGATATGAGGCTGAAAGGAGAAAAATGTGTAGTTTTTTTCACTCTGCTTTTTCAGTCCTGCTGGAGTAAAGTATTAGGAACTCCCTGAAACTGAATGTTTGTAAAGATATAGCTTTGGCACATTCATATCAATAACAAAGGCAGTAATTTCCTTTCTTCTAAAGTGTGCAGACCATGACAAAGCCAGAAGGTTGCTGAGAAATACCTTGGGAGTGCAGAAGGTGTAGGAAACTATCTCTACTATATTCCAGGCTGAATTAAAATGTATTACAATCATATCAGATACAGTCTATCAGGCACACCTCCAGTAGATTTTGTGTTTTGTACCCTATTCAAAATAATAAAGCAGAAGCAATATGGCATCTAACTGGGAGAGGAATTGCCTTGGTTTTTAAAAAATTGTTTTGACTTACCAGGACTTGGGTTTTTATTCAAATCTGCACCTGATGTGTTGAAAGACTAGTCCTGATTTCCTTGGTGTGTAGAGAAAAGCCTTAGAGATTTTTCTGTAGCTGTGAGGTAGAACTGTGTGTAGACAAACAGAACTGACAATGCTTTAGTCACAGATTACCACTTCATACAAGTGCCAGTGTAAAGTCACTGTCCTTTATGCCAGGAGAGGGGTGAAGGGAATCTCTAGAGAGCTGCTGATGACCTTCAGTGTGAAATCATTCCTCTGTCAGCTTATGGAAAATTGGCTGATAAAAGTTCTAAGATGCCCCTTTCAGGTCCCACAGAAACCTTGTACAAAACCTTGTTTTGTATTGTTCTTGACAATAACTTAATTTTATGTTTTAATGCTGTAGGATGAAATATAATTTGGAATTAACAGTTTAGCTGACCACTTTCTGCCAGAGCTCAGATATAATGGCAACTTCTGAGCCTACATAGCCAGAATTCACACCAAATAAATAAATAGTGCAAATGTTTTTTTGAGTAATACATAGGAAGACTAACAACATTACTTTCATGTGTTTCACACCCTTTTAAAGCAATATTTTTATCTGTGCTGTGATTCAAATAGTTGATATTAAGTTTACATTGGGAAAATAATTATGAAGGATAGAAATGTGTCAGAAATCCTTGATGATATGTTGGATGTACAGAGGCTCGTAAATGGGTGTCGAGTTGCATTCTATAGCCCTGCATTATGAATAGCCCAATTGTAACTAATCCAAATTTCAAAGCACGGGCTGGCCTGAGGAGGTGTATACAAGTGATTAGAATTTCAAAGACCTCAGAATAAACACCAGCTCTTTGATGGGATAATTTATGCATGAAGTGGCAGGAAGAACTGTCTGAGTTGTTCTTGGAAAGTTCACATGGAGCAGCATTAAGGCCTTAAAAATTAATTTTGATATTCGATTACTGGAATGTGAATGCAGTGTAAGAATTTACAGAATTAAGATATTGACAAAGGTTCCCCTATGAAAAATATACTGAAGACTGTCGATACTTTGAGATTTGTACAAAAAGAAGAGGACAAGTGGTACCAAAAAAAAAAAAGAATGCATCATTAGTTCAGTAAAATTTAAGTATGATGATGCCCACTGAGGAAGAAATCTTTTGTGCATTACTAAAATATTAGCTGTAAAAAGTAATTTCTGTTTTTCTATTTGAATGGTGAGGAAAAAAGTTTGGGGTGCTCTGTTCATCAGGCTACTTTTGGGCTGTCTCCTGGTTTCTGTTCATTTTCTGTCCCTATGTAAAGCTACACTTGAGATCTGAGGATACAAAAGAGTATGTCTGGAGTTTCAAAGCACTGGATAACGTCTTTTCAGCGGTTCAGTGTCTGTCTGGTCTCACCCATGTTTTTACAATGTTGAATGTTATCTTGGAAAATAAGTGCTCAGAAATCAAAGTGTTGTACAGAATGTAGAACTTCAGTGACTTTGATCTCAAATTTTTGGTCAGTTTGGGACCACATTCCACCAGGAGGTGAATGAGTTTTAGACAGGGTGTATAGTGCTTTTACAGGCTTTGATATCAAATTTCATGCGTCATCTCCCAGGAATACCAGTGATTGATACAGGTTTGAGAGGTGAATACACTGAGTGATGTTCACATCTTCCTTTTAAACTCTGGGGAGCAGGAATTGTCAATGCTAATTCTACCAAAATAATGGGTTACTGCAATACTGTATCTTCAGTACTAAGGTAAAAGCTGCCCATTTTTTTCCTGAAACTCATATACAAAACCAGTGTAAAGTAATAATAATAGAATTTATATTGTTTATTTATTTATTTGCTTATTGAGCAACATTTGCACAAATAATCTATCAAGCCCAAGCAGTGATTAAATGATAACAGATTCAGTAATTTAAACTGTTCTTAGAACTAGTGTGTTTCTGCCTCAAAGGTATATCTTTCCTCTTGTTAGACAATACAAATGCATTTGGAATCATTATATCTTTGCAACTTGTAACTCTCAAAACAGTTTTATATTATTGCTGTGGAACTGCTGCCCATCCAACAGAGAATCTGTAGCCCTGTAGGAATGGATTCAAAACCTTTGCCAAAGAAAGGGCAGAAAACCCATGCTCAGAGTGACATTCAGTCCCTGGGAGTTAGTCAGTGATCCACTCCTGTATCCCAGAAGCTTCACAAGATGAACAAATGCAGTGAGATCTTTGTGCTCCCTCAATATGGTTCCTACTACAACTTTGGTTTTCTGCTCTCTAATGAGATTCATATATAGAATGTCCATAAACACAGGTAGTGGATGCAAGGTAACAAATACAGGACTAAACCAGCCAGGGTGGTTGTGACTGCTCTGCCAAAACCCAGGAAGGATTCTGTAGCCTTTTAGGACACCTCTATTTGAGAAAGCAATTGTTGAAGCGTTGCTTTACTGCAGTATCCAAGTGTAGTTACCAATGTCTCCTCCCATAGGCATTTCTGAAAGAGGAATGAATTCCAAAATACATTCTGCTTATACTTGATTTTGTTATTTGTTACTTTAACAAAATTTTCTGAACTTTAAAATCTCTTATCACCATTCTGAACTTCAGGTTTCAACCCAGAATAGAAGATAAATGTAATTTTTTCTTTGGAGGAAGCTTCTTTTGTGTCAGCAAAAGCATAAAGAAAGATTATCATTTTAGAAGGCAGACTAAAATAATTGATTAATACACTTACTGAATGGTAAGAACATTTTAGTATTTGTGGACAAGACTTTGCCAGAATGTGAAAAAGAGCATCCATAGAAAACTAACAAACAAGTTAAAATCTTTTCAGCTATGGAACTCACTGCTACATGATAGTATCCAAGTGAACTATTTAACATCCACAGGCACACGTTAAACCCTAAACAATCAGAGCAAGTAAAAGATATTTTCCCACTTTTGTCTGTTGTAGTAATCTTTGTGAGTGGTGATTTGTGAGCATGTCAGTCAATAATTTTCCAGTGTAGAATCCTTTCTCTTTGCCTTTATGTTTTAAGAATCAAATAATGGGACAATGGCCAAATAAGACTAGTGATCTGATGCAAAAAGACATCTGTATTCCTACATCAGAAGTAGGAATTTCCCTTACAGGGAAGACCAAACCTTTGAAGGCAAATTTACCATGGATATTAATCCACTCAGTGAACCTGAGATATGCGTGCTTACTTACATAATTTGACCTTCAAATTTCATATTTAGATTACTTTGCTTTCAGGCCAATGTGTAGGAGTATTAAATGCATAAAGCTGAAGAGATGACTAAGGTAGGTGTCTTGGGTTTTTTAATTAATCAACATTTTAATCTAAATGTTATGCATAGACATACATCAGAGGAATTCCAGGACACTCTTCTCTTCACAAAGCAAGCCCTGTGTCTTTGATGGAGATGAGCCAACATGTGTTTTTGTCCTAATGAAATTCTTTTTGTCAGCTCACTAACTGATGAATAATTTAGGCCTTGAAGAATACAAGTCAAATGATTTCTGTTAACTGATTCAGAAAAGGGGAAACAACCACCCCTTCAGAGACTGACCCTAACCAGGTGTGGGTACAAGGGGAAGCCATTTCAAAGACAGAGGCTGACATGCCTTTAAATGACAGGTCGGTGGGTTTTGCATCAACACAGGAATTGTGTTGCATGTGGATTTTGAAACATAGTTGGCTGGGTTTAAGGTTTTACACGTGTTATTTCTATCTTCCCTTGCATCCCATTTTCTTGCAGAATGTCATTTATTAGAAGACTGTCCAGTAAGAGAACAGATGACTTTGTTTCATCAGCTTGACCTTGCACACAGTTCTTTTCTTTCATAATAGCCTATGATTCTATCTGTTCCATTTATTCATTCCTCCACAGGCAGAATCCATCAACTTTGTAGCATAAGCACATGTGCCTTGTATGCTGTCCTGACACAACCTTTTCATGTAGCTTTCTAAACTACATTGGGGCTTATGAAAAAGAGTTGAGATCTGCAAAAATTTTCCCATGTCAAAAGAGTTCAGAACCAAATTCATAATCCATTCAGTTGCTACTGAATTCTGTTTGAAGCTGCTAAATACTTTTGCTGTTCTGTGAGTAAAACAATTTCAGGTGGATAAATACATATATACACATATGCAAATAAAATCTGCAAGAGTGAGTAGAAATGAAAGAACTTTCCCTGGAAATGTTATGGACAAGCTGAGAAGAAAGGATTGAAATAGAGGCATCTGAACAGAAAGCTTAGAGTGTGGATTTGAATGCCTGCATTAGTAGGTGGGTATTTTCAGTTATTGTTGATGGATTTCACTTTTACAATGACAATAAGAGAAGAGAACAATGTTCAGCACTTGTGGGATTGGTACCTAAGTGTTCAAAAGTTCGTTTAAGCATCTTGATGTCTCATTAACAGGCTCTTGTTGCATACATTATGATTCCCTCACCAAGTACAATATTCCTCTGAGGTGTCCTACTCTCCTGCTCTCTCTATGAAGGTTCATCAGGCAAATGGCTTTCTTGAAACTCTTGAGAGGTTTGATAGAAATGGGAGAATAAATGCCATGCTCAGTGACTATTGAAAGTTACAGACCAAAAGTATTGTGAGGTGAAGTGGGAGGATGAAGATATATTGTCCTTACCAAGTGTGCTGCATGACTTGTAACTGTGACACCCTCAGCTGTGAGGTCTGAAAATGAGCTCTGAAGTTATCTTATAAATGAAAGTGGCAGGGGCATTTCTTGGTTTGTTGGGGGGTTTTTTTGTTTGTTTGTTTGCTTTTTTTTTTTTATTTTAGTTTTAGGGCAAGAAATCATTCATAAGTTGATATTATGGAAATACCTACTTTCTATATGGAGCTATTACAACTGCGTGTTCAAAGTAGATATTTAATCATCTGACCTTTTAAAACCAAACCCTGAAAGTTATATGCATTGAGAATCAGGCACTAAAGAGAAAATCCTGGATATTACAACCACTAGTGTCTGTCTTTGCTATTATAGTTTCTCTTTAGAGAAAGAAATGTGAGCCTGGTAATGGTCATGTAATGACTGACTGTGATTTTCACTGTGGTTCAAGATGGTGGAAATTATTCACTGATCTGAATCTGGAATGATGTAAGACATTACTGTAAAATACACAGCAAGTAAGGTTTTATTTTTATCATGAAGTAGGCAGGAAAATTTAAAAGCTTTTGGTTTATTAAAATCAACAGCTTTTCTAACTCTTTTGGGTGAGGTAGGGTAAATATTTTACAGCAGCATAAAAGTATTGAATACTTTTTAGTAGCCAGAATTGTGTTCAATAGAAGAGAAGTATCATGATCAATTTACTGTTTGACAGAAGGAAGGAGTTGTCGCAGAGACCCTTTTACACATCTGATAGCTCAACAATAAAAAATATAACCATCTAATTTAGAAACTCAGATTGTTGACATTGATCTTATTTCGTAATCTTTAGCAGACATTTCCAAATTTTATTTGACTTATATTCCCACACCTGCAGACACTTTTGCTCAAATAATTGCATCATTACCAGCCTACAACATCTGTATATATTGCCAAATACTAAATTAAAATCACAGCTTTTTTAATATTCTCTTTCCATGTTACCATTGCATTTAATACTGACACTCGTTTTAAAAGACAATAACACATGAAACTGCAAGGTTCAGCTACAATTTTATACTTAACACAACAGTATTAATTGTGGTTTAGACTGTGGTACAAAGTGTAATGACTAGAAAGTTCTATTGTATAGCAGCTAATCCTGTAAATGTGATAACAAGTCTATATCCCCTTGCATTCAATACACTCATTTTTCCTTGATACTGCAGCAAAGAAAGCAATTAACAGATGATTTTTATTAATGGCCCATAATTAAACCTGTGCAGTGCCAAATTAATATTTCAAGTAATTGCCTCGATACATTAGATTATTTATAAGAAAAGACATTTGTTTTTTTGAGAATTATCATAGTAATACTGAACTATAGCAAATAAATGCCTTTACCATGTGTACTAAACTAGATCAATTAATAGTAAAAGTGGGTAATATCTTTTTTAAAACGTTTTTCTTTCCCAAAGCTTCATTATAAACAGATGTTAGGATGACCTTCTCTCATGGTAGAAAAATACATGATGCCTAATTGCACTCCTGAGTATTGAGAACAAATGGCTCCTGAATTGGTGACAGCATTATCTTAATAGCAATTTCTGTTTTCTACTTTCATTCAGTGAGGTGTTCCAGAATCTGGGAAACTTTGCCACAGGATGTAGGTTGTTTGAAGTCCTCACCTGTCATAACAGTAGACTTAAAAATCAGTGTAGATGCAGGATGGAGGTGAACTAGACGTGTCTCAAATTCTGCCTGGGGTGAAACTTTCTGGTAGGTTTGATTGCCATGTTCTCATCACAGAAAAAGTTCAAACTGAGAATAATTATTTACTTTTTTCCCTAAGGTCAGGGTGGAGCCACACTTGTGCTACTTCCATGTCTGTTATAAAACCAGAAAAGTCAGGAATTGTTTTCTACACAAGCCTTAAGGGTAGGCAGAATGCTAATCTTTCCATACCTGTTATGAGACCTTATACACATGCACACCCTCTGCCTGTCATATTAGCAATGCCAGATACTGACTTGCAGTCTAGTATTGTGTCCATACAGGAACCAGCATTAACTTGAACTAATGTTCAGCAGTTTGCAGCTTAAAAAAAAAATCCCTTAATTTATGGGTGGGGTGTGGGAGGACATGAATTTCAAAATTTGAGACAAAACTTAGCTGAAAGTGTCTTAAAACTTATACAAGGAGTGTTTGCATTACCTTCACAAGCTGTTTGTCATGCCATGACTAATAAATTATGTTATTCAACTTAATAAATCCTGGCATTAATTTTCCTATTTAGAAAGATGTTTCTAACATTAGAACTAATAAATTTGTTAGGAACTACTCTTAACAGAGTGATTTGACATTATTCAACAAATAAAATATATAAATCTTGCTCTTTATGGCAGTTAGTTGAGTAAGGCACTGCAACATCCTTTTCTACACAGAATGTGATGTACTTCTAAGCATCTTTCTAAGGAAAAGCAATTTTCTTTTCACTATTTTCTCTAAAAAAATATAAAATGGCATAACCTGAGTAATATTTCTTGGGTTTTTTTCCATGTGCTTAGCTATGAAAAGCCCATAGCAGTATGAATTAGAATCACTTGATGGTTCTTCAAGGGGACAGTAGACTGTAATCTTCACTTTAAATAATTATGGAATTTCTCAAATGAAGCCAGTTCCAGCACTAGAAATAGCAATCAGTAACCTATCCTAATCTGTTCTCCCCTTTTCAGTAGTCTTTTTCCCTGTTCTGTCAAAATGTGTCATCTACTCTTGTCTGGTCTCACAGACATGCTCTGAATTTTGCCTGCCTATGGACAATGCAGCTAACAAGTCACTGCATTAATGCTGTGAATTCACAACACATTTTGGAAAAAAAATTGGGTTAAAAAGAAATAAAATCTGTTCCACACAGTCTTTCTTTATTGTAGATAGTCAATAAGTAATTCTGCTACCACTGCAGGTCTGCGTAATTTGATGTACACAAAGCACTGGTTTTTTTCTTTATGTAGAAATAGGTCCAGTCCTAGTGATACGAGCAAAAAGGAAGATTGAGAGGACACAGTAGTATTTGATAAATAAAATATGTCTTTGAGCAACTGCTGTAGTGGAAAGGATTAGTAATTCAGAAGATGGTATTTCAGGCTTTAAGAAGGATAAAGAATAACATAACAAGGAAATATTTTATCTCCTTGGCATAGTTGACAATCTGGAGAATCACCACAGATCAAACATAAAAATAATTGGCCTTCCAGAGTATGCTGAAGGGTCTGACTTTATAAAATGCATTCAGTGTTTTCTTAAAGATCTGTCTGCAAGACACACTTCATTACAGAAAAAAACTCACCAACCCTGGAAATGGTAAGAATGCAAGATCACTTAATGAAAAATGTTTTAGTTATTGAGGTGGGATATATGGAATAAAAATAGCCTCTGGGTGAAGGGAAATTCTATGAGGAAAAATACGGAGACAAGGCTAAAAATCATCTGTTGAAATGTCTAGAGGGTAAAGAATCCTTAGGTCCATAAAAGTTGAGTACTCTGACATACCTGGTAATACCTGCCTACATTGCTAATGGATTATGATGGTCTGGGGGTTCTTTCATTTACCCGAAATACAAATGAACTGAAGGCTAACGAAGGACTTATTATTTAAAGCTGGATTTATCCCCCTTTTAAACTCTGTGGACAAATTCTATGCATATGAAAAAACAGAGGATCCCCTCAGAGAGTTTATTCTAGAGTTTGTTTTGCTTTATATCTATTTTTCAGAACAGATTATACTATAATGTGTTGTATTAAAGCAATAACACCTATTTCTGTAACTTTATCTAACCTCCATAGAGACGAGTAGTAATTTAACTGGTTGGCTATTGTCTTTCTAGGAAACAAAAGTAGTAGCTCTTCTTGTACTCCAAAAGTCATGAGGGGAGGGGTCTTGAATTTTTGAATTAATGAGAAATAATCTGCATTCTGATGTTGTACAGCAGGTAGGGCTGGGAGTCAATTCAGCAAATAGCACAGGCACAATTCTCCTAACTAAGTATGAAATTTTGCATGAACATAATGTCCTCATTAGCATTGGACCATCTAGCATACAGATGCTAATCCTAAAATATCTTTCACAGAGTTTGCCTCATTTATGAATTCTGGTAAACAGTAAATCCAATGAATTCTTTGGTTTTATGCAGTGGAGGTTTTAAGATTCAGTATATCCAATTACCAAAGAGAATGCAGTTGGGAAAACATTCTATTAAAAAAAAAATAAAAGACTGTTATATTATCTTATTTCGTGTCTTGCCACCATCACAGGATTCCATGCAAAGAAACCCTTCTCAAACCACATTAGTAGCTTGGCTTACCCATGTCTGTGCTCAGAAAGCCAAGAACCAAGAATGTCTCTGATGAAGCTGCCTTATGTCTACTTAACTGTGGATAAAAAATGAGTTTCTGTTATTGACAGTTCTATACAAACTTGAGGAAAATTGGCAAGAGTGTTCAGATTATCTCAACAGAAATAAAGAAAGGAATATGTGGAATGAGATGGTCACTTAGCAAGCGACTAGCCATACTGTGGCTGTGTGAAAACTGACATTTTGAAATACAGCCAGAAGGGAAAAAATGGAAGAAGACTGTGTGGGTAACAAATATATGATCTTTGCAGAAGATGCTCTTTGGAAAGCATGTGTCTACATTGCCTTTTAGTTGAAAGGCTTCAGTAATCTTTTTTTTTTCCCTGTTTGTTTGGTGGTTTGTTTTTGTGTGTGTGGTTTTTGTTTGGTTTTTTTTGTTGTTGTTTTTTTTGTTGTTGTTTGTTTGTTTTTTGTGGGTTATATTTTAGGTGTCAGGAGGCAGCAAACTGGGAGATTTAGTTATGCAGTTGTAATATGACTGTTTTCCAAGAGCAACAATCCTCATAATCTGTCTCAAATGAGAAGAGTTACTTTGCTACAATTGTCACTTAGAATAAAAGAGCAGAGAGCAAACCATGCTCTGTTTGTGGAAGCAGACATACACAGCAATTAAAGAGTGCACCTCTGGTTGTTTATACTACATTTGTAACACTTCTTGTTTTAAGTAAAAGGTTTACAGCAATTATGAGAGTATGAGAAATACTGTCTTCTTAATGAAGCTTTGTGTGATGTTTTTCCCATGAAGATTTATAGTCTTGGATCTGGGAGACTTGGAGGATGTGTTGAAATAAAAACTTGGCTGTATTCTTAGTAAAAATCAAGTGGCTGGAGCCTCTCTGTGAATGGCAGGGCCGTGGCTTTGCAGCCATGCTCAGATATGTGACTCCATGGCAGATACCACCATGTCAGATATTTGCAACTAGGATGGGCCAAACAAATTAAATATAACTGGACAGTCTATCACACACCTCTGCCTTGCAGTTTCTGGAATAGCTGTAAAATGGAGTATATGGGGTATTGGAAAAAGAGAACAGAGGGCCAAGTCAGATGTAAATATAATTTATGATGTAGGCTTTTATTTTCATGCATACCAATCACGTAATTGCTGTAAAAAACCTCAACACAACAGCTTTCTACTTTTATTGTCTTTGGGATTGAAAAATCCTTCTCTTTTGCTCATTTATAGCCTTACTTTTCATCTAGAATGCAATAATTTTCAAATCACAATTCCTTTCTGTGGTATTTTTATGAAACTGGAATGCTGTATTGTTCTTTGTTCTGACAGGTAATCTTTCAGGCTATAAATTGTTGTTCTCTTTCAGCCTAGGTGCCATTCTCTCATGTGATCTCACATAATGACTAATTTAGTAAGAGAGTACTTGGAAGGTTTCTCACCTTGAAACTGGTAGTCTAAAAAGAAATCTCTTATTTGGTTTCTCCCCTGTTGATCATCCTGTGGTATTTCCATTTTGTAGCAAAAGTTATTCCACTTTGATTATTTTGACAGTATATAAATATTTTCTGCTTAAATTGAACTAAGGAGGTTGCAAATGCAAAGGTTCAGTATATATTTTATTCTCTTTTTTTATATCACAAAGTAATCTTCTACTCCCTGCATAATTCTGTACAGTCAATGAGTAAGATAACAATCCACGTCAGGAAGTTTATCGGATTGTGGTTTAAGTGTATCAAGGATATTTTTTCAATTCAAAATTCTTTAACAGCAGAAGTTACTATTTCCCTACTGCATTGTAATTTCTGTGCATAATTACTTTTTTTTTTTCCCCCTCCCTTGTAAAAACTCTGTGCAGGTTTTTATGGAGATAAAGTTTATTTCTGTAGTAGTTGGTGTAAGACTGTGGTTTGGATTTGTGCTGGAGACAGTGCTGATAAGTCAGGGATGTTTTCATTATTGCGGAGCAGTGCTAATGTGGAGCCAGGGCTCCTCACCCCACACACCAGAGAGAGGCTGGGGATGCACAAGGAGCTGGGAGGGGCCACAACTGGGACAGCTGAGCCCAACTGACCCGAGGGATATCCCAGCCCCATTGCATCATGCTCAGCATATAAATCTGGGGAGCTGGAGGAAATGGGGATGTTTATAGTGATGGTGTTTGTCTTCCCAAGTCACTGTTACATGTGATGGGGCCCTGCTGTCCCGGGTATGGCTGAACATCTGCCCACCCTTGGGAAGTGGGGAACGAATTCTTCGGTTTGCTTTACCCATTATTGCCTTTATCTCATACAATGAGTTTTTTACTTTTACCCCCAATAAGGAGTGAGTGAGCGGCTGTGTGGGGCTGAGTTGCCAGCTGGGGTTAAACCACCACAGACCCACACACACTTCAAGTACTAATGCTTTGTCATATATGAGGCAATATTTTTGATGCAGTTTGTTATTTGTGCTATTCTGAGGCAGCTACTCTTTCAATGTACAAATTTCTGCAGAGATGTTTTTCTTTATTGCAGTAATTAGTTGAGAAATAGTGAACCCTCAGAGGGGGAAAGACGTTGGAACAGCTCATGGAGACCACTGCCAAGTGAAGAATTGGGAAGAAAGTAGGGAAAGACAGGTGGACAGGCCTGATAACATGTTGAATGGGCACTGGAGGGGCAGGGAGAAAGAGATACTGTTTCATTACAAAGACAGCATATCTGGGAGATCAAACCTCTAGGACAGTTCCTGTATTATTAAAACCAGGCTTATAATTATAAAAAATGTGAGGGGGGGAAGTGCTAAAATAAAGGCCCCCATTACAGTTCATTAGAAAATGCTTTACCAAAGTTTGGGCATTCCAGTCTTTTTAGTACCTTTATTGAACATAATGTTTCCTGAATTATAAAAATCTGAGTAATTGGCTAAAAGCATTAATGAGTTCATGAGGAACTCTTGAATATGAAAGATGAAAATGAAGCTCAAGAAAATCTGTTTCTGAAACTTTACTAGTGAAAATAACCCTGCTTCTGTGAACTCCCTCAGGCTTTACGAACTGTCAGGGCTTGAGGAATGACCTCTTGGTCTTTCTCATATAAACACCATACAATAGATTTTAAATGAAGTGGATTCTGTCATGAAAGTAAAGAAAAGTTTGAAGAACATTAGAAAAGGGTTCTACAGTATGCAGACCGTTGCTGAGATGGATCCAAAACCATCTCCTATCCCACCTACCAGAACTTTGCAGGATGGGGGAAATTGCAGGGTTTATGAATGGCCTTTTTAGCCAGTATTTTCCACATTGCTGGGATAGCAAGTTCATGACTATGTTTCCTCTGTGTGTTCATGTCCACAGAGCATATGAATCCCTAAATAAGAATTGTAGTAGGAAAGGCTAGAAAATCGATTTGTGACTTGGAAGGCCAAGTTTCTGTGGTAGAGGGGAGCTTTTGGGATAGAATTCCTCTTTTGCTTCCCTCTGGCATTCTGAAGCATGAGCATGGTTAGCTGAGCTGGAGTGGGAGCCACAGCATCCAGGCCAGAGGGAGAAATCAGAATGCTGACTTTGCTAAATAAGCCATAGGAGGGCTGGAAAAAGGAGCCGCACTTCAGGAGGTGACTAATGTGTTTTTCCTGTGAATCTGACAGGATTGACTGTTCTGTCCTCTTGCTGTTTTGGTTTCTTTAAAAATTAACAACTATGAATAGAAATAGTTGAAAGACTGTAGGAAGCAGTTTCCTAGTTTCAAATGGGCAGATTCATGGGTATGTTTTTATTTCTCTGCAGCTGAGGAAATATTGCTGAATCCCTTTAGACATAAATTTCTTTAAGTTATATTTGTGGACCCAAAAGGGGGCTTTTATTTTTATTTAGGCTCCCAGATAGTGTTTACTCTGTGTATGGATGTCAAAATAAATTTTGTGAAAAATCAAGTTTGTGGGGATCAGCACCTGGCTTTATTTGATCACTGAATGATAGATGACCTGGCAAACATGAAGTAGAGAGGTCTAGAAGAGCTCATGGAGACATAAAACTGCTGTGAAAATAAGACATTCTGGAGATTTGGTGTAATATCAGGACCATGCTTTTTGCCATCTATTCTTTACAGCAACTAGTGCAGTGGTAAGGCCTGATAAGTATTTTGGTCAAGCAAACAGTACTAGTGAAATAAAAGCCTTTTCAGATCTGGGAGGATGCCTCTTCACTGTCTTTCCAGAGATGCTCCGAAAGAAGGGACAACACTTGCAGAGTCTCACAGCTTCTTAGTGAGATGGGGCACAAGAATGTAGAACTCCCCTAAAGATCTGATGAACACATTATGAGAATTCCTCTGTTTTGCCAGATGTTTTTCAGTTTTTTAGTTTAAAAGACCTTGAATGGTCTATGAGGATCCTGGAGGGCTTTCATTACATGCTCCTGTATAGTATAATCAATATCATAGATCCAAATTGGATCCTGAGAAAGCTATTTCACTTCTTATGTGTCCTTTAAAGGCCAAGGGGAGAAAATTATCTTAATCTTTATTCTCTTGTGCATTATCTTCCAGGGTTTCCTATTCAAAATATGGTGCTTTTGAAGTGTTTGTCTCCCCACAGAGGACATTATTCTTTTTATTATGATATGAACATAGTTAAAAATTACATGTCATTTGACAGAATTCCTAGCATATTTCTAACAACACAGAAGACAGAGTTGCTTTGGAGAAAGAAGACAGGAGTGTTTGTTTTCTCTGTATGTTTGCATGTAAATATTTGTTTTTAAATTCAAATGTTTGTATTCAGCAGCTGGCTTTCTGAGTCTCTGCAATGATGCACTGTGAATTGCAATGAAGGAATTGCAAAACTGAATGAATCTTTGGGTCACAAGTACAAAAGTAATGACCTTTTTAGGTCATTATATGTGCCACTCAAGTTGCAGAATATGAGTTAATACGAGTGAGGAAGTAAATGCTCGTTCCTCGAGCAATCATCTTGGGTTTCTCAGTCAACAGAACTGGTAGAGACCCAGACCATGATTTTGGCATTACTTAAATCTGACATAAATTCAGTCCTGTCTTGCCAATTGCCACGGCTATGTGATCTCCCTGACTCCACTGTGATCCCACCAGCACTTCTGTGGCCACTTGGGGAGCTGCTCCAGTCCTCCCAGGGGATGGGAACGGGATGCTCCTCTTCAGCAGCATTCTGGGATGCTGCCAGATTAAAATGGATATGTAACCGTGGCATCATGTTTTTAGGGCCACGGATCTGTAAGTCAATTACCAAATAAGCCATTTCAGAGTTCATTTTGCAAACATAAGAAAAATCTTCAGCCAAATGGAATTTCCTGTTTTAATCAGGTTTCCATGGAGTTGTAGTCCTGAATGCATCTCTGTAGTAACCAGTTTGAACACCAAAATCAGCTATACTGACCTTGGCAAGGCTCAGCTATTTACTGTTTAAATGTTTTGTTCTTGTTTGGTTGGGGTTTTTGTTAGTTTGGTTTATGTTTTTGGGTTTTGGGTTTTTTTTTTTTTCCCAGATATTTGCAAATCTGTTAAATTCAATTGGTGGGCTAGGTGAAATTTTTTTTTGCCTATTCAGCTGCTAAACTTCAGCTCCTCTGTTTGTCCTGCAAAATTATTTAAATTATTCATAGCTTCATAGATCTGAAAATCAGAAGGGACCATTACAATCTTGTAGTCTGACCTTCTGTATGACACAGGCCAGATTTCCCCCAGTAGTTCTAATATTGTCCCTGCAAAAAAAGCAGTGTAGGAAGATATTCTGATTCTGTTTGCATTTGTATTTTCAGTATTTGAAGAGCATGTCTAAAGTCAAACGGTGCTGGATAAATGATTTCCTGCCTCATCCTTTTAAACTGCCAACTACATATCTGGAACTTTTTTAGTTCTGTTTGGCTTTCGTTTGTTTTTCTTGTCATACACCATGTCTTTGAATGGTAAGGAGAGTTGCACGTGATTTTAGGTTCCTTATTTCCATCAAAACTGAAGATTGGTAGCTATATTATACATTTGTAGGTCAGAGCCTACTTATTTTGTCACTCAGAAACACAGAGTTGCTAAAATAGTGCTTAGCCTGGGAAAAAATATGTTCATGCTCAGTTTTACCTCTGACTCTGAGTGTCAGGTTGACACCACGGGATTCTACTCCAAGAGTGGCTCAAAGAAGAACTTACAGTCTAAGCTATTGTCTCAGGAGTCAGTAACTTCCCTGTAACTTAATTTCCTCAGTGGTTAGAAAGAAACATGAACTTTTGGCTAATCTAGTTGTATCTGAGTGTCTTAGTTTGTAAGGGCTATAGTAATCTGACATTGCTTTTATCAGTGATTTAAATAACGAGCAATTATCTGTTTTTCAGAAGAAAAATATTAAGCTGGTTTTTATGGAACTACAATCTTTTACATTGACCTGGTTTGTCCTTTTTTAATGAAAAATCATAACTTGTGCTGATAGTGCTACTTGGTTTATATGTGTGCTAGAAATGGGGCAGGGATTTAGTGGGAGAATAGAAAACACACTTTGAGTTGTTTAGATGATGTCATAATTCGGAAGACATTTCAGTGTCATTGAAACTGGCAGAGAAATTCAATGTTTTATCTGCAAAGTGGATTATAATTCACTGGAGACAAAAATTCAGAAGACCGGTCTTAACATCAGTCATCCAGCAGCCACTGAAATGGCAAACCAGCCCATCATTAATTCTTTGAGTGCTGCCTGTCACAGGATATCAGAGGGACAGCAATAAATAAGTACTGTATTAAGCTTAAAAGAAACTGTGAGGGCAAAGCATGTTGAAAAGATGAAATAAACTCACACCTCAATATTTTAAAGAATGACAATTAAGATAACAGCTGCACCTGTAATTCATCTTAGATATATTATGAGCTTTGGACTCTAAGGTGACATCATGCAGAAGAGTATAGTAGAACTGACTTATTTTTCTTCTGGGTATTGATGCAAGTAGTACAAAACATAATCTCAACCTGTCTATTAATCTGAATTAGTGGGTAAGAAAGAAATAAATATCATTTACTTGACAGGTAACAGAATTATTAGTGAAATTTTGGAAGAATTTTTCATTAGGTCAAAACTGTTCAGTATTTTCTTTGGAAAACTATAGCACAAAGCATGAAGTATTAAAGCTCCAGTGAGCACAGAGTTGGAAATCACGTGTAGGGGAAGATCTGTTGTTTTGTAAAAAGTCCTGTATAACTTTGAAGAACAGAGTGATGTATTATATTAAAATGCAGTAATGTATGAGCATCACGTACATGGGAAGTAATGGCTGTTTCTTCTAGGGAAAGCTTTTCAATTGTCAGTGTTTTAGTAGATCAAAGAGAAAATGTTGATGACAGAATGACTACAGTTGTCAGTAGGGTATACTTGTTGGAATACTACACATAATTTTGGCATGTTCTAAGGAAGCTGTTTCCAGGTGAAATGGGAAAGTATAAATGTTGTTGCTTAAGAGCCTGCTAGGATTTCAATATTCAAGTTATATTCACTTTCAAAAAAGAACTAGTGTTGGAATGGGTCCAGGGAAGAGCTGGACTGACAGAGGAGAGTAGAAAAGAGGAGGAACCTGAAAGAGGAAACTTGTAGTAGGACAGAGAGGGCTCATACATCTTGCATTGGATGGATGAAGCATGATAGAAGGGCTGTATGATTTTGAGATTAGCTAAATGTCCAGAAATTCCAGGAACATGTGAGATCAACGTGTGTAAGTAAAATTTAAAATTTCAAAAGTAGTCTGCTGTGTTTTGATCTGTCTGTGTGAAATGAGGGGTTGCTGATTTGTGCCATTCAGCATATTTACATACCCTAAGGGAGATTCTACACAGGAATGTGACAATCCTGCTTTTCCCCAAAGCAGCCTTTGCTGATCTTAGTGAAGTTGGTTTCGGGTTTTTTTAAGTTTTATTTTTTCCTCACTTTTTATCAAAGTAGCTACAAACTGTGCAAGAACAAATTATAGCTTGATATTACCTTCAAGAAGAAAAATATAAAAAAAGAAACCTGATATGAATGGAAAATGGATCTTTTCAAGTGAACCTTTGTATTACACCCCACCGTTATCTTTCTTTATCATCAAAGCAAAAAAAAAAGAAAAAACCCTCCACTTTCTTCTTGTATTTTCTCTATCAGTAGGATATCAAATTATAGATCTGTTTGGGGAAAAAAGTATCAGAGCATCTAATTTTGACAAGCTTTAAGATATATACATTTCTTTTTTTGGTGTATGATATAGGTTAAGGCATTTTGGCATTTCATTGGTAAAGATGTCCTTTTAGTATAAATTAGTCACTATTTAGTCTACTGACAACAGCTATATTCTTTGCTGTTAATACTGTATGTTCACTATATAACCCATACCTCCAGTAACGTGCACCTCAGAAATACCTGGGGTTTGAAGATGAGTTCACTGACAAGCCATGCCACGTTGCAATGAGAAGTAAATAACAGAAAACTGGGATAAATTTGTCTTTTTAGACTGCATACAGAAGCATTTTATATGCTGCTAAATTACATATAACTTCTGAAACTCTCTCAAATGTAATGCTTTATCTCAATATATAGTATGGATTTTCATTCATCACAATGTGCTGCAAATACAGACATCAGTCATGTAATCATACACAATTTTTCAAATAATTTTTTTTTTTTTTTGAGCACTGTTGATGTAAAATGAAGCCCATGGATATTTAAGCTCTTCTGTTCAACTTAAACTTCAGCATTTGGAAGCTCATCATCATTGTAGAAAGGAATGAGTCAAGGTTCAGTCTGAGCAAATTGTATTGTCACCTATGCATAGTGTGACATCTCTCCCCAATCTCTTTAATGCTGTTTCATTGTTTGCAGTAATTTTAATGGGTTTTTTTATGGTATTTTGAGTGATGTATTTTGTTGAGGTAGATCTGAAATTCAACTGATCTGTGTGCAAATTTGTAGCTACTTATTCATAAGGACAGTGTCTTTTCATAGGTGAAAATTATGTCTCATAGCTTTGAAGCTACTCTCTTAAAGAAGCTCAGTTAAGAATAAAGAGTTCTGGTTCATATTTTAAAACACTTTACTGGAAACAATTCTATAAAACACAGAAAACAAGATGTATCTTCAAAATAACAGTGCTCAAAATTGCTCTTCCACATAATCTGTTGTTTATAAGCATTTACAACAGTAATTTCAGTTAGTAAATATTAAATTTAATAGTAAATACAAACCCATTTGGATATGATATTCATCTCAGTTTAATGCAATTTCTATTGATGACCTGATTGCTACACTATAAAAATATATCCATGGGTGTGATTTTGCATAATCTGGTGATTAGTAGTATATTTTTCTTTTTTAATGTGGCAAAATTCTCTTCAGTCTAAGTCAGCGTCAGAATTTATAGAAACTAAACTAAATTCTTATGATGTCAGTGACTTGAGTTAATGCAATAAGCCCATAGATGCCGTGCTGCATTAGGGCACAAGATGCTCCTAAGTAGGCTTTTAATGAAAAAAAAAGAATTCTTATGATAGCATTTTCATGACTAAATTTCATGGATATTTTTTTACCTCAAACACATCTACAAATATTTGACTATATATTAAAGTGATACTTATAGGGCATCTGCATTGCATTCTTGCTGCTGGGTAAAGTGCACCACTACCAGAGGCTACTGAGATTTATTTCCTCCTGAAAAGGACAAAACATCAAATTTGGGACATAATCTGAAAGTTTATGAATTGATGTACTATAATGGAGTATACTCTCAGGAAAACTTGTCCACTGAGAGTGTTTCTTGCTTTTCTTTTTATGTGTTTTTTCCCTATGGCAGACACTCTTAAAGATTTCTTAAAGTGTTGCCTTTTTACATTTAACCAAATATATTTCCTTGTTATGGTAGATCTTATTTACCATATCTTATTGACTCAGTCATGATATATGCTGTGATAGCTCTTATTTATTTTGATTTTGAGGGCTAAAAGTAAAATTTTGTTTGTTTTGGTTTCAAGTATAATACCAAAGTCAGCATCCTGATATCTCCTTCCATAATGTAATTTGTGAGAAACTTGCTTGTTGAGTCTTTAGAGAATTTTGCATTTTCATTTACCAAGTCATTTTTCTTGATGGCAACTGCACTGCTCTTTCTCACTGTATCTGTACAGAAGACTAGAGCTTACCTGTTAAAAGCTGTTCCTGCTGTTTCCTTCCTTCCCGAGTGAAACTGGAATAACAACACTACCCTACGTAGTTGACACATGATTTCCAATTACGTCTTCTGTGACCTTTATTCTTTCTACTTCTACCAGTGGACCTGTGTCTCTCAGAGCAAACAAGAATCTGTTATTTTAAGTGAAGCCTTATTTGTTGGTTAAAAGAGTGAGGGATATTTGTGTTGAAAAAAATACCTTTAGCCAAGTAAAGCTAATGACAGGAGACATAAGGAAGTTAGCTTTTAGCAAGCTAATGGGTGAGTGCTTACCCCCATTTCAGTTCCTATTTATATCCCACTCTCCTTGACTTTGGGCATTTTGCCTGACCTCCCTTTGCTGCAGTCTCTGATGTGTGACAGGAGAAACATACAGTATCTGCCAGGCTCTTCCTGGGCTTGTGTAAGCCTTCTACCCACTTAGGTCAGAATTGAAGTCAGGATTGGAAGAGCCACTGAATTCAGACATTATTCAAATATTTACAGAAACAGCTTTACGCTTTCTCAGAATCTCCAAACAGATCAAAACAAGCTGGTTTTTGTTTGCTTCTGCCTTCATCTATGCTGCAGGTTAGCAACTTCATTGCAAACGTTGGAGGTGCATTATTTCATGTAAACTCATAAATGCCTCACTGTTTATTTTCACACACAAGCTCCCCAGGCAACAAAAGCACAGACATTTGAGAGAGAGCATTGACACAGAGTGAGACCAGCCATCCCTCTCCCACAGCTTGCAGTGAGTGGCGAGAGTTCCAAGCCCGTAGCATAGATGCTCTGAATAACCCTTTACTCTGGATCATTCCGCCAATTACTATAGAGGAATTTCGACTCCCAGGCACCAAAATTCACAGACAGAAGTTGACCTCTCGCTCTCCAAGTCTTGGTTTGTAATTTTGCTGAACTTTACTGAAGTATTTTAAAAAGTTCTATGTGGAATGTCAGTGCATTACCAGATGCACATAATAAGAGGAAACTGCCCATATTTAAATTGATTCATTAAGCAGAGACTGAATCATTCCAATTCCAGGGATCCCCAGAAAAAAAGCTTTTGGGTCAGAAATATGCTGAGAATGAACTGTGTTTGATGAACATTAGTCATTATACACTGCTTCTGTTTGTGCCTGGTGTCTCTGCCTTTGCTGTCTGCTGTACGTCTGCTGGCCTGCCTTGTGGATACTCTTTAACATAATCCAACAGTTTTGCTTTTCTTCCTGTTCTGTAAGCAATTTTTTAAAGATCTTCAACAGTCACAATATACTCAATACTTTTAGTTTTATCAGTTCAGGAGGATGAGCAATTTCTAGACCACTAGTAAATGACTCTTTTTTTTAATTTTCTTTTTTTTTTTTTTCATTAGTAGTCTTCCAGATGCATTGAATCACGTTCAAAACAAGGCTTGTCTCCAGTTAACAAAGTTAAATTCATTGAAGCACTTCCTGTTATTAGGAGAAATAAAATTACTGAATCTGAGCTAGATGCCTGATATCATTGATGGGATAAAATCCTAGTTCCTTGTTGCAAATATTTATTACCCAAGGTTTAATCTTTTTATACTTCAAGAATTGCTGGTTTGCTCTAAGTAGCAATGTAAGTGTTATTATTAATAATGAAGTAGTAACTGAAGTTGCAGTCCTGATGTGCCATTTTTTATTTTTAGTAAACATAAAGGAAATTCTTGCAAAACTGTTCACAACAGCTGAACAAAAATATAGCTGAATGAATTTCACTTTATGGGTTCTTTATCCCACAGATTTGGTAGTTTGTAAGACTAGTATTTCAATTATTTAATAAAAATGTGTGTCCTGCAACACCCATAACCCAATACTGTTTTTCTGTGCCTTAGGGATCTTTTGAAACCTTCAATACCTTGATTATGTTTTTTCTGAACTTTTTGACTGCTGCCAAAAAATTTTAGCCTTCACTAGGAATCATTTTTTTATAAGAACTTTAAAAATAGCAATGTAGAAATATTCTTTGTTCCAAAGAATTGTCTCTCAGAGGCAGGAAAATACAATTAGACTGTTTTTGGCTCTAGAGTTAATTGGAGGTCTCTATCGTGTATCCCAGCATCTGTGGAGATCTGCCCTTTCAAGTAGAGCTGTGCTTGGTTTTATATCTATACTGTCTTTTCCAACCTCTGTCATTTTGTGGTTGGACTCAATGATCTTAAGGTCTTTTCCAACCTAAATAATTCTATGATTCTCCGACCTCATGAGGCTAATTAAAATTGCTGGGTTTCATTATAATAAGCATTATGTATCTATGGCAACAAAAAGAAATATACACTTTCCTAAAGAAAAGGAGAGAGAAAATCCAGACTGAATTGTCCTTTTCTGTGTACAGTTTCAAGAGCAGAGGAGTGTGGTTAAGGAACTGATTTGTAAGTCCTTGTTTCTGCCCTGTCAGTTCTCTGCATGAGCCACAATTGCCAAAGAAGAGACACACATGTGGAGAACAGGCTGTGGAATTGTCACTGAATTCAAATTCAGCAGAGCCTTTCTTTAGTTAGTTTTTATCTTTCTTTATCTTAGTTCATCAAAATGGGGATTCTCCGCCGCTTGGGCAGCATTGCCATAATGAAATGATGTGGCACTGTAGGTAATACCAAAATGCTGAGAAATTTTCTGTGGTTTAGTCCCTTTTTGTTATCACAATTACTTTTAAATGGAGCTTGTCATTTGACCATCTGAATAAGTGCAATCAGAAACCTAAATATAATGACTTGTTATACAGTTAGAGGCCACAAAAGTACACTTGTCATCACTTTTGACCTGCAAATTATGTCTGTTAAGAGGGCAGCACTTCTTAATGAAATCTAAAGATCAAATCCAGTCTGATCTTTGGTACAGTAATTTGTGCTTGTTGGTAAGACAGTGGGAATTACACTCATAGGATTTGGTTGTCACTTGACTTGGTTCACAGAGGGTCAGTTTGGTACAATTTGTTTCTTCCCAATTCTGTTTTCGCTCCATGTTCATGAAGTAATTTTATGCTCTCTCTGAATTAACTTTTTGAAAATTGGAGCTGCTAAGTTATATCACTAAGAGACAGTTTTCCTGGGTGCATTCTATTAAAGAATGCTAATAATATTCCAGGTTTCATGCATCCAATTCGCTAAAAATGCCTGGAAAGAGTAGGTGTATTACACTGTTGTCGACTGCATCTGGCTTGACTCAATTAGTCTGGAGATAAAATTATGTTAATGGGATGGGCTTGCACAGAAAGAAAAGCCTGTGGGTGAAGACACAGGGTTTTAAATAGGCTAGTCTTCATTTGGTTTTTGCTCTCTGAAAAGTTTGAGTAAAGAATTGCGCATATATTCTGTAAAAATGCAAAATTGTTTCTGAAGTTCTAGAGGGAATATTGAAATGTAAAGCTGTAACTTAGAGCTGAAAAATTATATAGAGATTGTAATTTTTTTTTTATAGGTACCTCATGAACTTCTGGATGTTATTGTTACCTTTGTTCCCCTCACATAAAAGTTCACTTTAGTTCCACATTTTATCCCCTTTCATCTTGCTGTAAACACAGTCTTTCAGAAATCTAAATACCATTTTCCCCCTCCAGATCTATCAGTAAAGGGCTGAAATTGCATTTCCTGCTAGAGACTCACTTAATCTTCACATTCTCTATTATTTTTAACTCCTTCCTCTTCTCCACCAATCTCTGATTTTATTTATTTATGTGGGGGGTGGATTTGCTCTGCTTTTCACAGCTGTGGTTTGCACATGTTTCCTTTCATCTCTAAGTTTCACGGTATTCTGCTCCTCACTGAGTTCTAGTGAAAGCTTTACAATGTGACCAAGTAATACTTCTCCATAGGGTGGTCCTGTGGTGTAATGGTTAGCACTCTGGACTCTGAATCCCAAGGGCCCGAGTTTGATTCCTCAGTAGGGACCATCCCCATGGCAGTTAAATGCCTCCCTGTCATTCAGTCCCATCAGATCTCGGATGCTCAGCAGGGTCAGCCCTGGTTAGTACCAG